>CM022302.1:248297707-249497707 GCA_011799875.1 Thinopyrum elongatum
GTGTGTATATATATATATATATATATATATATATATATATATAGTGACATGCTATGCTTAAGACTTGCTTTCATGAAACTTAATAGAAAAATTTGGGTTAGGGGTCTTGACCCGTCATTGTCATTTTGAAACCGTAGCCCCCAAGAGCCGGCTCATTATGTAATAATGAGCTAGGACTTATGTAAATAGAAATTTATGAATTTGAGCAATATGAGGCCCTAAGGGCCGGCTCATCATTATGTGATGGGCCGGGTCCTCAAATATATGTAGATGTAGAATGAAAATGCATTAGCCCCCAAGTGTCATGCTGAATGCTTGCAGCGACATGAGACTTGATATAACAAATCTGAATCTGACTAGTGTAGCCTCCAAGTGTCGGGTAGCTCGCCTGCGGCGCCTTGGGACTTTATAATTTTTTTAATAATGTAGCCCTAAGTGCCGGGTCGATCGCCTGCGACGGCTCTGGACTGTCAATGATATGCCTGACATGTAGAATCGTAATTCCAGGATATGTTGAACCAGGCTGAGTCACAAGCTGCCGGCTTGCAGAAAGAGCTAAAAAAAGAGAAAAAAAACTTCAGGAAAAAGCAGAAAATCTATCCTCAGACTTTCATAGATCTCTGTTGTCTGCTCAAGACACTTTAGAATAGACCAAGGCTACTTTTGAGCAGGAAAAAGCCGCCTTAGTCAAGCGCGCAGAGGAGGCCGAGTCAAGGCTCGAGCCTGTAACTCAAGAGCTGACGACTCTAAAGGGCCAGATTGCTGACATGTGCATAGCCATCTTTGGTAAGTATAAGATTTTGCAAGTTGCCAAATATCGTCAGCTTAATATGTTAGCCGGGTTACTGATATGTATTCATGTGTATCCATAGGCAAAAGACATCATAACGTGGTGGAACGCCCTCTGGTCAAGCTCAAAGCTATCTATAAGTTCCTTGAGCAATTAGGTGGTGCTTATTGTGTTATGGCAGTCAAGAACACGAAAGCGCCACCTTTTTATATCATGGACATGCTCAAGGAATTTTCCACAGTGCCAGAACGGATCAAGGAGTTGAAGAGGGTGACTTGTCGTCAAGAGGACTTGTCGTCAATGTGAGAAAGAGCAAACAGATCCTTGGGACAAGCCATATTCAGGTGTCTGTAGTCGACACACATATGCCAAGTACCATTTTTCTTCAGAACAAGCACTGGATTGGCCAACCACTCCAGATGGAAAACTTCAACAATGAACTCGACAGCAAGGAGACAAGCCACGTCTTTGCCAATGGCCTTGCATCTCTCCTTGTTAAAACGATGGAGGTATTGTCGGAACGGTTTCATATTGGGATCAACATTTAGGCGGTGCTCAGCGAGTCCTCTCGGTACACCCGGCATGTCAGAAGGTTTCCATGCAAAGATGTCCCAATTCTCACGGATGAACTTGATGAGCGCACTTTCCTATTTGGGATCCATATTTGCCCCTATGGTGAACTGCTGAGATGAGTCGCCAGGGGTAAAATCAACTTTCTTAGTATCCTCAGACGACTTGAACTTGAGCAGGGGATCGAACTCAGTAGTGGTTTTTTTCAGAGATGTCATATCTGTCGGGTCAACGTTGTCTTTGTAAAATTTCAACTCCTCGCCTGCACAGGCCGACTTGGTGTAAGCTGCATCTCCTTCCTCACATTCCAAAGTGATTTTCCTGTCCCCATTGAGCCCCTTCTGGTCCTGGCATCTTGAGCTTCAAATAGACATAACAAGGTCTTGCTATGAACCGAGCATAAGCTGGACGTCCAAACAACGCATGATATGGACTTTTAGTTTTGACCACCTCAAATGCGAGGAACTCGGATCTGTAGTTGCACTCAGTGCCAAAAGCAACTTCTATCTTAATCTTCCCAATAGGATATGCCGACTTCCCAAGAACAATCCCATGAAACACTGTGGAAGATGGTTTGAGCCGTTTCTCTCACAGATTCATCCGCTTGAAAGTATCATAATAAAGGATGTTGATACTACTCCCACCGTCCATGAGTAGCTTATCGAGCTTATATCCACCGACTTGAGGCTCCACCACCAGAGCAAGGCAACCCGGATTATCATCCCGAGGAGGATGATCCTCTTGACCCCACGTCATTGGCTGCTCTGACCAGTTCAGGTACTCTGGAATTGTCGGCTCAACCATGTTGACGGCTCATTTCTGGAGTTTTCGGTCACGCTTGCAAGTACTAGTCGTGAAGATATGATATTGCCCACTGTTCAACTGCATAGGATTGCTCTGAAACCTAGACTGATTTCCCTGGTTCTAATTTCCTTGGCCAGATCGCTTATTATTGCAACCGCCATTTGAAAGATCGATAAGAGGGGTCTAGAGGGGGGTGGTTAGACCCTTAATAAGCAAAGGTGGCAATTTTTACAATTCTTCAAGTTAAGGTTGAATTTAGCACATGTTAATGGGCACACAATACATTTTAGACAAGCATAGCATGAGTATGGGCAGCGGAAAGAGTAAAGCATGCAAGTGCAAGAATGTAAAGGGGATGGGAGTTGGAATGAGCAAACGCAATGGAGGCGCGAAGATTTTTGGCGTGGTTCCGATAGGTGGTGCTATCGTACGTCCATGTTGATGGAGACTTCAACCCACGGAGGTTAACGGTTGCACGAGTCCATGGAGGGCTCCACCCACGAAGGGTCCACTAAGAAGCAACCTTGTCTATTCCACCATGGCTTCCGTCCATGAAGGACTAGCCTCACTCGGGTAGATCTTCACGAAGTAGGTGATCTCCTTGCCCTTACAAACTTCTTGGTTCAACTCCACATCATGTCGGAGGCTTCCAAGCGACACCTAACCAATCTAGGAGACATCACTCTCCAAAAGGTAATGGATGGTGTGTGGATAATGAACTCCTTGCTCTTGTGCTTGAAATGATAGTCTCCCCAACACTCAACTCTCTCTCACAGATTTGGCTATTGTGGAGGAAGGATTTGAGTGGAAAGCAACTTGGAGAAGGCTAGAAATCAAGATTCAAATGATAGGATTGGAATCTCTTGATCTCAACACATGAGCAGGTGGTTCTCTCTCAGAAAATGAATGGTGGAATTGTAGTCACGTTCTGATGGCTCTCTTGCTAAGTAAGAGGGGGTGGAGGGGTATATATAGCCTCCACATGAAATCCAACCGTTACACACATTTGACCCAACTCGGTAGCACCGATCAGAATTCTCGGTGGCACCGACCTGTGTAAAAATATGAATGTTGGAGGTCTCGGTGGGACCAAATGGAAACATCTCGGAGCGACCGATGTGCAATGTTAAGTCAAACCTTGCTTCGGTGGCACCGATTGCATCATCACGGTAGGACCAATGTGAAGCCATAAGGCAACAGAAGGTTGGCAAGCCATCTCAGTGGCACCGATTACAAAACTCGGTAAGACCAAAATAATTGCAATAGATGACAGAGAGTTGGCAAGGCCATCTCGATGAGACCGAGATCCATGTCGGTGGATCCAATTTGTTAGGGTTTGGCTGTGGCAGTGTCCAGATGAACTCGGTGGGTCCGGATAGGTATGATTCGGTGGGACCGAGTTGGCTTGTAGGGTTTTGGACATGTTTGGATAGAGAAAGTGGCCGAGGGTTTTGGAGCAATATCACTAAGCACTTGAGAAACTAGATCATCATCAAAACCTCATCCCCTTTTAATAGTATTGGCTTTCCTATGGACTCAATGTGATCTTGGACCACTTAACCAAAAATGTAGAGTCTTGATCTTTTGCCAATCCATGTCCTTAGCATCTTGAGGGGTCCACATCCTCATGTCCTTGCCATGCCAACATTGGACTTATATGAAATATTCTAGGTAAAATTGTTAGTCCAATAATATGTATGTTGACATTGATTACCAAAACCACCAAGGGAGCAAATGTGCTTTCAATCTCCCTACTTTTTTGTAATTGATGACAACATACATCAAAGTTTCAAACAAGAATATAGTAGGTAGTACATTAAAGCTTTGAAAGAACATGTAACATGCATAAGCTCCCCCTATGAATGTGCAATCATGCTTATGAAGAAAGCTAAAGAGATGTGAATGCACAACAGAAAGGAATGAGTAATGAGTTACATGTATATTGGCTATATGCATCAACGCAATATAATGAAAGATTTACCTTCATATCCATGATTCGTTCTTGCAAACAATATGTGCAACAAGTAAGAGATTATCATGTACATGAGTGAGATGCATATACTTACCTTGTGGTTCTTGAACTGGTTCTCGAAGAAATAGGCTTGAGAAAACAAGGTTAGATAACACAAGGGAATTTCAACAAGAAAGAAGCCACAAGATCCACAAGAGTACCAAGACTGGGATGACATGTATTTGATGAGTATCACTAGGTGGGTACTTCTTTAGATATAGACATGTCCCCAAATAAGATTTGCAATAGACTTCAAAGGATTTTTCTCCCCTAAGGTTGAACTTCCTCTCTCCCTAAATCTAGCATTGGATAACGGGAGTAGGTAGGGTGAGACAAAGTCAGAGCAAACTAGAGACAAAATCAGAGCAAACTCAGAATAAATGCAAAGGATAAATTAACTATTCAAATCTTCAACATATCTCACCCCTCTTAGAGATATGTAAATTCTCTCCTCTTAGGATAGTGCATCTCTCTCTTCCTTTCTTAGAAGGGATTTGAGGATAAACTTTGATGTGCATCTCTCTCCCCCTTTGACATCAAATTCCAAGAAGGGTAAGCTTCAAGGTTGTGAGTCAAGTGAGTGTGGTCCTGGAGAGGCACAACTTGGCATGATATAGCTTCAGATGCAGATAGAGGGAAAGAATCATTGAGTGGAGCTGGAAATATGGAATAGTAGATCTGGCAAAACATTCTTTCAGTAGTGAAATCGGTGGCTCTGATTTATTTTGATCGGTGATTCCGAGATGTAGAGATCACAGATAGAGCACATCGGTTGATCCGAATTAGTCATTTTCGATGGAACCGATGAACTGTGTGCAGGGTTTATTTGCACTTCGGTGCGACCGATGAGCTTTGGATCGGAGAGCCCGAGTTCAACATAGAAGGAATTTTTTGTCAACTCAGTTCACTTGCAATTGAGCTCTCACAAAGATTTTAGGGAATTCAAATAGGATTGCAATGAATTCAGCTAAGAGCAAACTGAAAGAAATACATAAAAGAGAAAAAGATCTAGATGAAGTTTTTTTAATTAAAAGGAAACACGCTAGCAAAAGAAATGCAAATGAAGGACACAAGAGAACTTCATCTAGAGAGGTCGGCGACAAAGTCACCTATGTTAGAGTATATTGACTTAGGAGTCAAGTGAGATCACTTGATCATAGGTCATACTCATCGTTAAGCTCAAAATGGGGTTGCCATTTTTCCTTTAAGCGTTTCAATGTATTCACATCTTGTTGAGTTGCTTTGACTCATGACTTGGAGCAAAGTTTCTCTAAGATGTGAGGACATACCTTGGGCTTGTAGTTGAACTTGATCATGTAGTTGAACTTGTGTGGTGGATGCTCATATGAATTGAGTTAGGAGCATCTCCTATCTATTTGAAGCTCATCTTCCTACATGGATTAGTCTTGCCAGGAACAACATTTATTTATCCGAATTGACAAGAGTGAAATTCATCATAAATAAATTGTCAAAGGATATGTTGAGTGTTGTTCTGTCCCTTGAACGCAACTACCAAAACATAGATACTTGGTCATGACAAGATTGCTCATGATATGAGTGATTTGCAATCTTGTGAAATGAGGCTCATTCAAGTACCTACAAGGGGTTAGATGCAACACAAGGGTGCAAATGTATCCAAGACATATGATCATCATCATAAGAGAGATATCACGGATTAGTCATGTAGGCTCATGCCTTTCTTGCATATGAAGGAGTTTCTACTCCAAATTTGAGGCGTCAATGATATTCTATTCACTCCTTAATCGACAAAATATCTTCTCATCAAGAGGTTTGGTGAAGATATCCGCCAATTGCTTGTCGGTACAAACATGCTTAAGATTTATGTCACCTTTTGCAACATGACCACAAATGAAATGATGACGAACTTCAATATACTTAGTTCGAGAATGTTGCACGGGATTGTGTTCTCATTGTCACAAAGAAATGGAACATGTCTCACATGTATCCCATAATCTTTGAGAGTTTGAGTCATCCAAAGTAATTGAGCACAACATGATCCCGCGGCAATGTATTCCGCTTCGGCGGTGGATAATGATACCGAGTTATGTTTCTTGGAGGACCAAGATACAAGGGATCTACCAAGAAATTGACATGTACCCGAAGTGGATTTTCTATCAACCTTGCCACCGGCATAGTCCGAGTCGGAATAGCCAACAAGATCAAAAGATGACCTCTTGGGTACCAAATGCCAAAATTTGGTGTATGAATCAAATATCTCACTATCCTTTTCACGGCCTTAAGATGACATTCTTTTGGGGCTGCTTGATACTGTGCACACATGCACACACTTAGCATAATGTCGAGACGGGAGGCACAAACATATAATAGAGAACCAGTCATAGACTAGTAAACCTTTTGATCAACCGGGTTGCCATCCTTAGTCAAGTCAAGATGTCCACTAGTAGGCATGGGTGTTTTCATACCTTTGCTTTCTTGCATGTTGAACTTCTTGAATAGATCATTGGTATACTTTGTTTGTGAGACAAAGGCACCTTCCTTAGTTTGCTTGATTTGCAAACCAAGAAAAAAATTGAGTTCACTCATCATAGACATCTCAAACTTTCCCGACATCAACCTTCCAAATTTGTCACTAAAATGGGGGTTAGTAGAACCAAATATGATATCATCAACATAGATTTGGCACACAAGTAATTCTCCATTAAACCTTTTAGTGAAGAGAGTTGAATCAATTCAAAAGCCTTCTCAATAAGAAACTTAGTCAAGCATTTATACCAAGCTCGAGGGGCTTGTTTAAGACCATAAAGAGCTTTGTGAAGTTTGTAAACATGATTAGGTTTCTTGGGATTAACAAAGCCGGGAGGTTGTTTAACATAAACTTCCTCCTCAATTTCACCATTTAAAAAGGCACTTTTAATATCCATTTGGTATAGAGTGATATCATGGTGATTGGCATAAGTAAGTAAAATGCAAATGGACTCAAGTCTAGCAACGGGGGCATATGTCTCACCATAGTCCATACCTTTGACTTGAGTGTAGCCTTGCGAAATGAGACGAGCCTTGTTGCGCACCACTTTTCCATCCTCATCTTGCTTATTCCGAAACACCCATTTTGTTCCAATGATGTTTTGATCATCCTTGGGCTTCTCAACTAATGTCCATACTTGGTTTCTCTGAAAGCTGTGTAGCTCCTCGTGCATAGCATTTATCCAATCTGGGTCTTCAAGGGCTTATTACACGTTCATAGGTTCAATGCTAGAGATGAATGAGTAATGTTCACAAAAGTTAGCCAAACGAGTTTTAGAGAGAGTGATTCTCCCGGAATTAATGTCGTCGAGGATTTGCTCAACGGGATGATTCTTTGTGACTCTTTGTCTAACTCGTGAGAGCTTTTGCTTGGGTTGTGGTGGAACATCCTCCTCAACATCTTCTTCTTATTAATTGTTGTTGACGTCGTTGTTCGCTTGTGGAGGTGGAGAAGGAGGTTGAGGTTGATCATCTTGTTATACTTCCTTGTTTCCTTCGTCTTGGCGAGTTCCACTTGTAGATGCCTCCATGTCGACTTGTGGTTCACCTTGATGTGAAGTAGAGGCTTCCACTTGAATGGACGAAGTGCTCTCCTCTACCTCCGCTGGACAAACCTTGCCAATAGACAAATCTTGAATCACTTTCGAGGGATCTTTATCTCCTACATCAATTGGCAATTGCTCTACTTGCGAGCCGCTAGATTCATCAAACTTCACATCTACTGTCTCTTCAACCTTTCGAGTGAAATTGTTGTAGACACGGTAAGTGTGAGAGTTTGAGCCATAACCGAGTAGGAAACCTTCATGAGATTTAGGTGCAAATTTGGAACGATGATGCTTATCAAGAATGTAACACTTTGAGCCAAATACTCGAAAGTATCCAACTTGGGGTTTGTTATTGGTGAGTAGCTCGTATGTCATTTTACTGAGAAGCTTGTGAAGGTAAAGTCAATTTGTAGAATGACAAGATGTCTCAACCGCTTCGGCCCAAAAGTGTCTTGGCGTCTTGTATTCATCTAGCATCGTTCTTGCCGTCTCAATAAGAGTCTGGTTCTTCCTCTCAACAACTCCGTTTTGTTGAGGTGTGTACGTAGACGAGAGCTCATGTGAAATGCATTCTTCGTCAAGAAAGGTATCCACATTAGCGTTCTTGAACTCCATTCCATTGTCGCTCCAAACCTTCTTGATCTTCACTTCAAATTGGTTTTGGGCCTTCCAGGCGAAGTTCTTGAAGATCTTTTGTACCCGGGACTTGTCATCAAGAAAGAACACCCGTGTAAATCTTGAATAATCATCAGAAATGATCAAACCAAAAGAGTTACCACCAAGACTCTTGTAAGCATTGGGACCAAATAGATCCATATGAAGTAGTTGAAGTGGTCTTCTCGTGGTCATGATGTTCTTCATGGGATGACTTCATCTAACTTGTTTTACTGCTTAGTAAGCACTACAAAGTTATCCTTGTCAAATATAACATCTTTAACAACAAGGATATGATCACCTTTAATAAGTTTATCAAGATTTCGCATGCCAACATGTCCTAGTCTTCTATGACATAACCTACCTTTAGAAGATTTTGCAATAAGACAAGTACGAGGTTGGGCTCTCTTAGTGAACTCAACAATGTATAAATCACCTCTACGAACACCAATAAATACCATATTATGATTATCTCGACGAAACACTTGGCAATCTACTTCGGTAAATAGAACATTGAAACCAAAGTCGGCTAGTCTAGATAAAGAAAGAAGATTGTAACCAAGAGATTCAACGAGCATAACATTTTGAATGGAGCTATCATTGGATATGGCCACCTTACCAAGGCCAAGTACCTTACCCTTGGAGTTATCTCCAAAAGTCACATACTTGCGTGGACCAGCATTTTTAGTAAGCTCACGAAACATATCTTTATCTCCGGTCATGTGGTCAGTGCATCCACTATCAAGAATCCACTCTTTTCCTCCGGCCATCTAATCTCGAAGATTTGCCATGAGACTAAGATTTCTCATAGTCTTCTCATAATCGATGTCGAATTCCTCGTCCTCATCATAATAGCCATCACTACAAAAAAAAACACTTCCCTGATGATACGTGTTTGTCAAAGTAGGTCATGTTTTCTGTCATGCATGTACATCCATGAAGATTTTATGTCAGAATCAAGATAGTCATACCTGTGCTGTCGTAGAAGTGTTCCATGACAATACTCAAATTATCATCACGGAAGTGTCCACTTCCATGATGATAAATGACGCATCATGTAAGTGCTTTCGTCAAGGGTAACCGACACGTGGCATCCACTGTAACGGGTTGCCGTTAAGCTATCGGGTCCGGTTTTGGATCCGATAACCCGTTAGCAGCAACGACCAATAGCGATTTTCCACGTGTAAAATTCTCATTGGCCGGAGGAAACATGTGTCGGCTCCCCATTGGGACAGATTTCATCAAGCGAATGGACGGGACGCGCCTATGATACGCCGACACGTAGCTCAGCCCAATAGTGGCCCATTTAGGTCAAAAGGCCGACCCGTTTGATTTGTTTAAAAGGTAGCGGATCGGCCCAAGAAAGCCTGTTAACGACCTATTCGCATATAGCCCATTTACAGCCCGCTAACTCACGACCCATTATGGCCTATCCGAATTAGGCCTAGTAGCGTCATCTGGGCCATCCAATATGATTCCAACCCGTTGTAACTTCCGGCCCATATATGGCCCATGACGTCTTTTGGCCCATATGAGGCCCTTTAACGGCCCGTGGTGAAACTGACCCATAGTGAACATTATATCGCTTTATACCCATTAACGGCCCATTATTCCATCGGGCCGTTTCCAGCCCGTGTTATCTTTCAGCCTTCTAAGGGCCCATTTATTGTTGGGCTCATTTCTAGCATTCAATTACTTGCGATCCGTTACTGGCCCGGTCCATTTGTGGACCAAATTCAGCTCGTGGTACAGTCAGCCCATTTGTGGCCCGTTAATCAATTGCGCCGTTTTCATAGCGTCATCTAATACGGCCCATTAACAACCGTTATGCCTATCGATAGAATTAAGCCCGTTATACATATTGGCCTATTAACGACCGTTATGGTCAGCCCATAAATAGACGATTCCCATTCTAGCCTGTTGACGACCCATATTGCAGTCCGTTATTGGTCCACGAATTGTACGACCCATGTTTGGCCAATCGATCATACGACCCGTAGAAGGCCCATTGATTGTACGACCCGTAGAAGGCCCATGGATCCTACGGCCTGTAGGAGGCCCATGGTCACTACATCAGATAGCAGGACCATGGTTACAACAGTCCGTATGTTGCCCATGGTTACTGTGGCCTAGTTTTAAAAAAATAGGTTATATTGGCCACTAGGAAACCACGAAAAAGAACTGCAGTAACTAGAAGCAAACAAATAAACAAGACAATAAGGAAATAAATAAGCAAGCAACTTACGCTAGGCTATTACGGCTATTACACATATTACATCCACTGGGCATCAAAGTTTGCCACCAGTGCAAATATAGGGAACAAAGCAGCATATTACATACACTGGGCATCTAAATTGGCCACCGGTGCAAATAAACGCGGCAACAAAACAAGTCCATAAGTAAAACAACTTCAGAAGAGCTCAAGAAATGCTATCCTGGGTATCCACCATGCTAGCAATAAGCTTAGCAAGCTTATTAGCTTTCTCTTGTTTGGCGCTAAAATCCTCCAACGCTTGCTGTTGCACCAGAAAGTATGCATCTGATCTGCAGGGACTTCCTCAGTCCTTCGACTTCTTGTCGCAGCTCAGCTGATCGATGTCTTTCAGCTTGTAGTTGAGACTCAAGAAACCGAACTGATTCAGACAGTGAGTTCGAAGAGCTTGTGCCAACAGTAGTAGTCAGTAACTCGAACACTACATCAAGACAAGACTTTGGGGTTGTCTCACTGTCTTCAAGATAGTTTTCCTTCGCTGTTTTATCAGCTTTGTTGGAGACCAACAAGGATGTCTCACTATCCTGAACCTTATCTGCATTACTTCCTTTACCATTGCTTAATAAGCTACTCTTCCCCAATATGTTGTCAGGACTCTAAAAGAAAAACCAGCAGACACATAACAGGTTTAGCATGTAGTATATGAAACTCATTTTGGTGAACCAGTTTAGTAGTAAGGTGGATAGGATTAAACTACCAAGTCCTCTACTGCGAAGTAGTACATAATAAAAGCATCAAACAAACATATATCTATGTGCTATGGTCACTGCATTGTCTTGCCAAATCAAAATAAAGACACGGTTCAAATCATATCAGTTCAAGAAAAAGCAGCATTGAAAGAATACAAGTGTGGGAAACTACACGGCACAATAAGATTTCAGATGGGTACCACGGGTATATATGTACAACAACACTATTGGCTCTATTGTGATGCTAGTAATGTGCATGATATGAGAACACAACTGTATACACAATTGAAATTGAAATCAACAGAGCAATTTAGAAGAGCAAACCAGTTAAAGAAATATGTTTAAACATACCTGTTATGCCATTGGAGTTTAGATTGGATACTTCAGTTTAAAAATAAGTTTGTATGAGTAAATACAACGATACAAGAGCAAAGCAGTATGCACCATAGCAATGGAATCTTAAATGAGAACAATTGTTCTTCAGGTTTAAGCACTTGTTCTATACGAACAAAGTACAGTAAGACGCAGGCATATAGTACTTCAAAATAAAAAATGATCTCATAGACCTTACCACATTCTTGGTTCTGGACCAGTACAGAACAAGGTGTTCCCAGTCATCATCCCGTAAATGTGTCTCAGGAGAAAGTAAGGGAATTTGATGAGTTTCCTTGCCAGTGAAGTACGTTTTCTTCAGGTAATTCCGATACTGCCACAAAGCATTCTTGAAGATAGCAGAGGTATTAGCATAGGTTACCTCATCCTGAGTTTCCAAATCGGTCCTTCTCTATAGATAAAAATGGGAACATTTGCTGTATTATAACCAGCATGGAGGTAGAAAGTATGGGACAAAGCAAAGTAATTGCCATGAATAACTTTACTTACACATAACTCCTGGACGAACACCTGCAACTGGCTTTTTCCTTCATCTTCAGTATAATATTCCCATGATGGGAAGATACACACATAGGATTTAACAACATCAAATGCGATAGATGCTAAACTACGAATGGCTGGTTGTGCTTCGTCCACAGGAATAGGTGTACTAACTGGTGGAGCTGGGGTTCGCCGTGGTAGTCTTGGCGCTTTGGGCACTGGTGCCACCTTACTAACTGCTCTTGTTCGGGAGCTCTGTGGTGGAGATGGTGATGTGTCAACTGGAACTGGGTTACTATCTGTTGGGGTTGGGGTTAGATTGGGTGAAGCTGGTTCTCTGTCCATCGAAGTAGGGGCACAATCTGCAAGAGTCTGGGTTATGTCTGGTAGGGTGGTTCTTGTCAACCGGGGTGCTATCTCCACCAAGAGGTAGCACTGTTACTTGAAGACCGTGTTTTTACTCCGCTAGATACTGCCATCACCCCCTCCAATTCAAATGGTTGATAAACAAGAAAAGTAGTTGAATGTACAGACCTTGTATGAGAGACAGATGCAATAGATAGTGTGGAAAAGAGAGGGCATGAAATAGTTCACATATATATTGTTTAACTAAAAAGGATAACATGACATAATTTCACATATATGATGTCTATCTAAACTGGATAGCATAGCATGACATAATTCAAAGATATGATGACTAACTAAACATGATGGCATGAGATAATTATATGATGTCTTTAGTAAACAGGTTCGCATGACATAATTCACATACATGTTATCTAAGTAATCAGGATCGCATGATATAATTCACATATGTGATTTATATACTAAGCAGATGGCATTCACATATATGATGTCTGAACTAAGAGCATGGTGTTGAATATTGTGTATATGATGTCTAAACTATGCAATGCAAGATACCATATGCATGATATGAGCAGTATAACCATGCTAAGTTAGGGCATACACCTCGGTGGGGGAATAGGACTGGTCATCTGTCTCTGAATCGATCTCTGAGGAGCTATCTAGACCTAGCAAGAGATCTGATTCGACAGGTAGCACTGTCTGCTATGAAGACCTTGTTTTCACTCCAGATTTTCCCATCACCCACTCAAATGGCCGATTCACAGGAAGAGTAGTTGAATGTACAAACATTGTCGACAAATGAAAATGTAATGAAAAAAAGGAATGGCAAGATATAATTCAAATATATGATGCCTGGCTAAACAGGATGGCATTGGATATTTCACATATATTATGGCTGACTAAAAAAGATGAGATTGCATAATTCACATATATGATATAGAAACTAAGCAGGTGGCATTATAGAACATGTCTAAACTAAGAAGATGACATATATGATGTCGAAAGTAAGCACTACAAGGCAACATATGCATGATACGACCAACATCATCATGCCAAGTTAGAGCAAACACCTCGGGGGGGGGGGGGGTAAATAGGAGTGGTCAGCTTCATCTGAATCCGCCTCTGAATAAATATCTTCCTCTAGATTACAATCTGGAGGAGGGGTGGAGGGTTTGCCATTGCACCCACCATGGAGCGATGTCTGCATGACATTGTATTGCCACGCAAAACTCTTCTCTTTTTCTCTACATGTTCAGCATGACTATGTACAATATCTGACATGCATACAAAAAAATATAGTGAGATTATGTAAGGAGAGCATGCACAAATCTAGACTGATGGTAACAACCAGTGGATAGATCCAAAAATAATGATAGCAGGCCGATGATAGCCTTAATTTAAGAAAAAGACAGATGATGATTGCTTTACTGTTTGTTTCCCATCCAAGATGAACAACATAGAGATACCCTAGGTGAACCAGATAATAGACAGCGATACTATTCATTGCTGCCTCGATATGTGCCCCACAAGCATTTTAAAACTCAAGTTTGAACATTAATTTGGACCTGACTTGTAGTCTAAGAGGTGAACATGACGATAAAGTAGCAGGTAATATTAAGCAATGTATAACATAAGGAGAAACAAAAGAGTGCGACCTCTCTTGCAGACCCGTGTACTCCTCAGGTTCAACTGCTGAGTCGATGATGGTGATGCAGTTGCGGTGGGTGCTGGCGGCAGGGAAGGAGATCTGAGGCGGCGAAAGACGGTCAGGAGTCGTGATGTCTAGTGTGGTGGATGCTCCTGTCGATGGAGCAACTCAGGTGAGGTGGACGACGCCACGATAGGAGCAGGACAAACCACACAAAGTTTTCTTCGACACCTATCTGTAACTGAAATAATTCTGTAAGGGCTCCTTTGGCTTGCAGGATTGTAAAAGTGTAGGGATAGGAAAAACACCGGAATAGGATAGGAATGCACGTGGGAAACAGAGCATTTGTAAACACAAGATATCTGTCAACTTGGGTGTTTGGTTCACAGAAATTGGAAGAGCAGAGGAATGCAAAGAAACATGGCCAAATTAAAGTGAAACCATATGAAAACGTGTACAGTTAGAATGTTATTCTGCCACTAATGCTCTTAGTCTTGTTTTCATGCATAGGATTTTGAAAAGTAGGTCCATGTGGATGTTTTGCTCCATTCCTTTCAACCAAATGTGTGAATAATTGAATAGTAGAGTACCATAGGAAAATTTCCTATTGCTATATTTTTCCTTTGAACCAAAATAGCCCTAATGGATCGACATGAATGTAGAGTAATAAGTGATGCGACAAGTGTACAACCGCTTTGGCGTAGCCGTGTCGACCTCAGCATCATTGGGTTGGTCGCTGAAGAAGTTGCGGCAGAGGTGGCTGTCAGAGGTGTGAAAGAAGATCTGAGGCATCTATAGGCGGCATCGAGAGTACTGCTTTGTTGTGATGGATGGTTCCGTCGTTGGAGCAGCTCCGGTGAGCTGTAAGACATCGAGGCTGATGCAATACAAGACAGACATCATTAATCTCAAGTGGGATTCTAATAGCATCTTCAATAGATGATGTAAAATACATTACCAAAAAGTGGTAGATGTAAAATTTACATCACCAAAAAACACCTGACTCCACCAGATGAGGTAAAAACTGTTGACTCTGAACTTAACTGTCGAAACTGACATTTACTGAGGAATCTGAATGTTACTGTCGAAACTGAACACACTAATAGCAGAGAAGCACTTCACATGTAGTTTAGGACGCTCGAGCATTAGTAGTAGAGAAACAGTGATCTAAATCAGCAGGCGATCGACAGGGAACACACTAGCAGATAGAAGCCGGAGCAGCAACGTGATGGCTCGTGTCCGCGTCAGTATTTCCTCGAAGAGGAAGGGATGATGCAGCACAACTACGGTAGGTATTTCCCTCAGTTATGAAACCAAGGTTATCGAACCAGTAGGAGAACCAAGCAACACTATGTAAACGGTACCTGCACACAAATAACAAATACTTGCAACCCGACGCGTAAGAGGGGTTGTCAATCCCTCTCAGGTAAAAGATAGATTGGTTTGTATGATTTTGGATAAATAGATCTCGCGATAGAATAAAATAAAATAAATAAAGAAAGAGTGCAGCAAGGTATTTTTGGGTTTTTAGAATAATAGATCTAAAAACAAAAGCAAATAAAAATAGATCTCAAAGCAAATATGATAAAGAATAGACCCGGGGGCTGTAGATTTCACTAGTGGCTTCTCTCGAGAAAATAGCATACGGCGGGTAAACAAATTACTGTTGGGCAATTGATAGAACTTCAAATAATTATGACAATACCAAGGCAATGATCATTATATAGGCATCACGTCCAAGATTAGTAGACCGACTCCTGCCTGCATGTACTACTATTACTCCACACATCGACCGCTATCCAACATGCATCTAGTGTATTATGTTCATGGAGAAACGGAGTAATGCAATAAGAACGATGACATGATGTAGACAAGATCTATTCATGTAGGAATAGACCCCATCTTGTTATCCTTAATAGTAACGATCAATAAGTGTCTTGCTGCCCCTTCTGTCACTGGGAAAGAACACCGCACGATCGAACCCATCACAAAGCACCTCTTCCCATGGCAAGAAAAATCGATCTAGTTGGCCTAACTAAACCAAAGATTCGAAGAAGAAATACGAGGCTATAAGTAATCATGCATATAAGAGATCAAAGAAACTCAAATAACTTTCATGGATAAATAGATCTGATCATAAACTCAAATTTCATCGGATCCCAACAAAGACACCGCAAAAAGAGTTACATCAAATAGATCTCCAAGAGACCATTGTATTGAGAATCAAAAGAGAGAGAGGAAGCCATCTAGCTACTAACTACGGACCCGTAGGTCTGCAATGAACTACTCACACATCATCGGAGAGGCACCAATGAGGATGATGAACCCCTCCGTGATGGTGTCTAGATTGGATCTGGTGGTTCTGGAACTTGTGGCGGCTAGAATTGTGTTTCATCGACTCCCCTAGAGTTTTTGGATTTTTGGGTTATTTATAGAGCAAAGAGGCGGTGCGGGAGGCAGTCGAGGTGGGCACAACCAACCAGGGCGCGCCTTGGCCCCCAGGCGCGCCCAGGTGGGTTGTGCTCCCCTCGGAGCCCCCTCTGGTACTTCTTTGGCCCAACAGGTGTCTTCTGGTCCAGAAAAATTCTCCAAAAAGTTTCACTACGTTTGGACTCCGTTTGGTATTGATATTCTGCGAAGTAAAAAAAGCAAAAAACAACAACTGGCACTAGGCACTATGTCAATAGGTTAGTCCCAAAAAATGATATAAAGTTGCTATAAAATGATTGTAAAACATCCAAGAATGATAATATAACAACATGGAACAAGCAAAAATTATAGATACATTGGAGACGTATCAGTATCCCCAAGCTTAATTCCTACTCATCCTCGAGTAGGTAAATGATAAAAACAGAATTTTTGATGTGGAATGCTGCCTAACATGTTCATCACATATTCTTTTCTTTTGTAGCATGGACATTTGGACTTTTATATGATTCAAAGCAATAGTCTAGTTTTGACATGAATATTTCAATACTCAAGCATATCAACAAGCAACTATGTCTTTTAAAATATCAACACTAAAGCAAGTTATCCCTAGCCCATCATGCTCAATCATTGATCCATTCATGAAACACACTCGCATATTAGCTACATCCAATGCTCAAGTACGATCATAATGCCCCTTAGTTGGTGCTTTATAAGAGAAGATGGAGACTCAAATAAAAATAAGAATTTCATAAAGTAAATAGAAAGGCCCTTCGCAGAGGGAAGTAGGGATTTGTAGAGGTGCCAGAGCTCAAAGCGAAAAAATAGAGATAAAACATTTTGGGTGGCATGCTTTTCCTGTCAACGAAAATGATCGAGTAGTTCCCAATACTTTCCATGCTAGATATATCATAGGTGGTTCCCAAACAGAAAATAAAGTTTATTCCTTTTTCCACCATACTTTCACATTCCACGGCTAGCCGTATCCATGGGTGCCGTCCATACCAACACTTTCGAAGGAATTTATTATTTGACAACATAAAGTAAATTCATTTTTCATTTCGGGACTGGGCATCCCTAATACCTTTGTCGTACTCTCGTGCAATGACAAGTGAATAAACATTCATCTTGAGAATAACACATCTAGCATGGAAAAATATCAGCCACCCCCTACCGTTTCATGAGTGTTACGAGCACACAAAAAGAAAATTATTTTGAAAATTAGAGATGGCACATGCAAATTTGCTTAGAACGTCACGGGAATACCGCATATAGGTAGGTATGGTGGACTCATATGGCAAAACTGGGTTTAAGGATTTTGGATGCACAAGTAGTATTCCTACTTAGTAAAAGTGAAGGCTAGCAAAAAGATTGAGAAGCATCCAACCAAGAAACGAAAAATCACATAAACGAGCATTGAGCATAACTAACACCGAATAATGCACCACAAGTAGGATGTAATTTCATTGCATAACTATTGACTTTCGTGCTTGCATAGGGAATCACAAACCTTAACACCAATATTCTTACTAAAGCACAATTACTCACCAACATGACTCACATATCACTATCATCATATCTCAAAACTATTACAAAGAATCAAGTTTATTTTGTCCAATGATATTCATGAAAGTTTTTATTATATCCTTCTTGAATATCTATCACTTTGGGACTAGTTTCATATATTGCAATTTCTTTTAGCAAGCTCAAACAAATTTAAGTAAAGAACATGAGCATAAATTTTTTCATCTCTCAAAATAATATAAGTGAAGCATGAGAGGATTTCTTCAAAATTACTAACTCTCAAATAAATCTAAGTGAAGCATGAGAGCATTTCTTCAAAAATATTAAAGCACACCATGCTCAAAAAGATATAAGTGAAGCACTAGGGCAATTCCATAGCTCAAAAAAATAATTAAGTGAAGCATAAAGAGCAATTCTAATAAATCATAGTATAATTTTGGCTCTCTCAAATAGGTGTTTCCAGCAAGGATACTTGTGACAAACTAAAAATCAAAACAAGCAAAGACTCATATAATACAAGACGCACCAAGCAAAACTCATGATATGTGATGAATAAAAATATAGCTCCAAGTAAAATACCGATGGTCGTTAGAAGAAAGAGGGGATGCCCCAGCTTAGTTGCTTATTTCTCCTTGAATATTGCCTTGGGGTGCCATGGGGCATCCCCAAGCTTAGATTTTTCTTACTCCTTATTCCTTCATCCATCGTGATCTCACCCAAAACTTGAAAACTTCAATCACACAAAACTTAACAAAACCTTCGTGAGATCCGTTAGTATAAGAAAACCAATCTTTACTTTAAGTACTGTAGAAAACCCATTCAAATTTTGTTATTTCATTATATCTACTGTATTCTAACTTTTCCATGGCTTATACCCCCCGATACAATCCATAGAATCATCAAAATAAGCACACAATGCAAAGAAAACAGAATCTGTCAAAAACAGAATAGTCTAAAAAGACTTGAATTTTACTCATACTTATGTAACCCCAAAAATTCTGAAAACTTAGGACAACATAGGAAATTTGTATATAAATTTTTGTAAAAAATTCAGAATTGTGTGTTGCTTATGTGAACCTAGAAAATTATTTTACTAGACACAAAAGTTTCTGTTTTTCAACAGGATCAAATAAACTATCACCAAAGCTATCCCAAAGGCTTTACTTGGCACAAACACTAATTAAAACATAAAAAACACAATCATAACAGAGGCATAATTATGCAAAAACTCAATAACAGAAAGAAAAAGGCAAAAATAAATTTTATTCATTGGGTTGCCTCCCAACAAGCGCTATCGTTTTACGCCCCTAGCTAGGCATAAAGCATAGATTCAAGTATTGCCATCTTTAGTTCTAGATCCATAGGATGCCCTCTTGATTGATTCATATGGTGGCTTAATTTTTGTTCTAGGGAAGTGTTCCATACCCTTTCTTAGTGGAAACTGAAATTTAATATTGCCTTCTTTCATATCAATCGCGGCACCAATAGTACGTAAAAACGGTCTACCAAGTATAATAGGACAAGACGGATTGCAATCAACATCAAGAACAATAAAGTCTATGGGCACATAATTCCTATTTACAAGAATAAGAACATCATTAATTCTTCCCAAAGGCTTTTTAATAGTAGAATCCGCCAAGTGCAAATTGAGAGAACACTCTTCAATATTGGTAAGACCAAGCACATCACATAAAGATTTCGAAATCGTGGAAACACTAGCACCCAAATCACATAAAGCAAAACACTCATAATTTTTTATCTTGACTTTAATGGTGGGTTCCCATTCATCATGTAATTTTCTAGGAATTGAGATCTCTAATTCCAACTTTTCTTCAAAAGCTTTCATCATAGCATCAACAATATGTTTAGTAAAAGCTTTATTTTTAAGCATGGGGTGAATTTATCATGGATTGCAACAAAGAAATACAATCAATCAAAGAGCAAATATTATAATTAAAGTATTTGTAATCCAAAAGAGTGGGCACATCACTAGTTAAAGTTTTGACCTCTCCAAACCCACTTTTATCAATTTTTTCATCAAGATTTTCACCCTCTGAATTATTTTGACGCCTTCTAGCTAAAGTTGACTCTTCTTCAGTCCCTTTATCATCAATTTTAATTTTACTAAACAAGGAATCAATAGAAGAAACACCAATCACTTTAAGATCTTCATCATTTTTATGAAAGCAATCACTAGAAAACGCTCTTTCTAAAAATTCTCTTTTAGCTCTAAGCATAGCGGTTCTTTTCTTACTTTCATCCATAGAAACATATAAAGCTTTAATTGATTCCTAAACTTTGGGCACAAAATTTTTCAACTTGAGATTTTCTACATTGTGAGAAATCCTATCAATGCTTCTAGACATATCATCAATCTTATTCAACTTTTCTTCTATCGTATTATTGAAAACTTTATGAGCATTGATAAATTCTTTAATATTATTCTCAAGATCAGAGGTGTTACTATTATTATTATAAGAAGGATTACCATAGGAATTACCATAATTATTAGAGGAATTTCCAGGAAAAGGCCTAGGATTAAAATTACCTCTATAAGCATTGTTATTAAAATTGTTTCGCAAGACAAAATTCACATCTACGGAATCACTATTTTGGTCAATCAAAGTAGACAAAGGCACATCATTAAGATCAATAGGAGCATTTTTATTAGCAACCAATTTCATAAGAGCATCAACTTTTTCACTTAAAGTACTAATTTCTTCAACTGAATTAACTTTTTTACTAGTAGTTGCTCTTTCGGTATGCCATTGTGAATAATTTGCCATAATATTATCAAGCAATTTAGTAGCTTCAACCAAAGTAATTTCCATAAAAGTACCACCCGCGGCGGAATCGAAAAGATTTCTAGAAACAAAATTCAATCCCGCTAAAAAATTTGTATGATCATCCAAAGATTTAAACCATGAGTAGGACAATTTCTTAGCATCAATTTCATTCTCTCCCAAGATTGCGCACCATGTTCATGCTCAAGTTGCTTAAAATTCATGATTTGAGTTCTAAGAGAAATAATTTTTGCGGGCGGAAAATACTTAGTAATGAAAGCATCTTTGCAATTATCCCAAGAATCGATACTATTGCGAGGCAAAGAAGAAAACCAATTTTTTGCGCAATCTCGCAAAGAAAACTGAAATAATTTCAACTTCACAATATCTTTGTCCACATCTGTTTTCTTTTGCATATCGCATAATTCTATGAATGTGTTAAGATGGGACGCGACATCCTCATTAGGAGTACCGAAAAACTGATCTTCCATAACAAGATTCAACAAAGCGGCATTAATATCACAAGATTCCGCACTAGTGGCGGGAGGAGCAATCGGAGTGCTAATAAAATCATTGTTGTTGGTATTGGAAAAATTACACAACTTGGTGTTCTCTTGAGTCATCGTGACTACGCAAACAAGATTGCACAAAAACAGATCTGACGAGAAAACGGCAAACGAAAAAGAGGGCGAATAAAACGACAATTTTTTGTGAAGTGGGGGAGATAAAAACGAGAGGCAAATGGCAAATAGTGTAAATTGCAAGGAGATGAGATTTGTGATTAGGAACCTGATAGATGTTGATGATGTCTCCCCGGAAACGGCGCCAGAAATCCTTTCTTGATGGCTTGTGTCAGTGTTAGTATTTCCCCGAGGAGGAAGAGATGATGCATCACAACTACAGTAGGTATTTCCCTCAGTTATGAAACCAATATTATCAAACTAGTAGAAGAACCAAGCAACACTATGTAAATGGTACCTGCACACAAAGAACAAATACTTGCAACCCGACGCGTAAGAGGGGTTGTCAATCCCTCTCGGGTAAAAGATAGATTGGTTTGTATGATTTTGGATAAATAGATCTCGTGATAGAACAAAATAAAATAAATAAAGAAAAAGTGCAGCAAGGTATTTTTGGGTTTTTAGAATAATAGATCTGAAAACAAAAGCAAATAAAAATAGATCTCAAAGCAAATATGATAAAGAATAGACCCGGGGGCCATAGATTTCACTAATGGCTTCTCTCGAGAAAATAGCATACGTCGGGTAAACAAATTACGGTTGGGCAATTGATAGAACTTCAAATAATTATGACGATATCTAGGCAATGATCATTATATATGCATCACGTCCAAGATTAGTAGACCGACTCCTGCCTGCATCTACTACTATTACTCCACACATCGACCGCTATCCAGCATGCATCTAGTTTATTAAGTTCATGAAGAAACGAAGTAATGCAATAAGAACGATGACATGATGTAGATAAGATCTATTCATGTAGGAATAGACCCCATCTTGTTATCCTTAATAGCAATGATCAATACGTGTCTTGCCGCCCCTTCTGTCACTGGGAAAGAACACCGCATGATCAAACCCATCACAAAGCACCTCTTCCGATGGCAAAAAAAATCGATCTAGTTGGCCTAACTAAACCAAAGATTCGAAGAAGAAATACGAGGCTATAAGTAATCATGCATATAAGAGATCAAAGAAACTCAAATAACTTTCATGGATAAATAGATCTGATCATAAACTCAAAGTTCATCGGATCCCAACAAACACACCGCAAAAAGAGTTACATCAAATAGATCTCCAAGAGACCATTGTATTGGGAATCAAAAGAGAGAGAGGAGGCCATCTAGCTACTAACTATGGACCCGTAGGTCTACAATGAACTACTCACACATCATCGGAGAGGCACCAATGAGGATGATGAACCCCTCCGTGATGGTGTCTAGATTGGATCTGGTGGTTCTGGAACTTGCGGCGGCTGGAATTGTATTTTGTCGACTCCCCTAGGGTTTTTGGATTTTTGGGGTATTTATAGAGCAAAGAGGCGGTGCGGGAGGCGGCCGAGGTGGCCACAACCCACAACGGTGCGCCTGGGCCCCCCGGCACACCCAGGTGGGTTGTGCTCCCCTTGGAGCCCCCCTCTGGTACTTCTTTGGCCCAACAGGTGTCTTTTGGTCCAGAATTTTTTTCCAAAAAGTTTCGCTGCGTTTGGACTCCGTTTGGTACTGATATTCTGCGAAGTAAAAAAACAAGCAAAAAACAGCAACTGGTACTGGGCACTATGTCAATAGGTTAGTCCCAAAAAATGATATAAAGTTGCTATAAAATGATTGTAAAACATCCAAGAATGATAATATAACAGCATGGAACAAGCAAAAATTATAGATACGTTGGAGACGTATCACAACGCCTGGAGTAGCAGCGCGAACTAGAGACAGAGCAGCAACTCGTGTAGCTGCAGCAGCCCGTGTACCAGCATAAGCAGCGCGTGCGAGAGCAAGAGCAGAGTAGTAGCACGAGCAAGAGGAAGAGCAGAGCAGCAATGCGAGCGAGCGAGAGCCAGAGCAGCAGCAACAGCGCAAGCGAGCGAGAGCCGGAGCAGCAACAACAACGCGAGCGAGCGAGAGCCGGAGCAGCAGCAGCAACTCCGGCTGGTATGGACGCTGCCACCGAGGGAGCCTCGCACTGGGGGAGTGCCACCATGGAGATGTCGCCGGCGGCACCGGCGTCGAGGTATCCGCACCATAGCGGAGCGGGATCGAGCACTGGCAGCACTGGGAGGTCGAGTTAAGGAGAAGGTGCGATGCGATGACTGTACAACCTCTTTGGTGGCGCCGAGTAGGCCTTGGCTTCGTCCGAGGAGTCGGTGAGGATGCTGCGGTTCCGGTGGATCTAGTTAAGGCAATGCTGTGGGGGTGGAGCAGCCGCGATAGATGAGGCGATCATCGGAGCAGCTCCTTGGAGGTGGAGGACGGGGCGGCTGAACCGGCGGGACGACAAGATCAACGACGGATCGTCATCTGGGGCGGTGGATGAGGGATGTCGAGCTGTTGCGGTGGACGACATTGTCGGGGAAGATACTCTGACTGGGCAGCGGTTGGGTGGCGGACGAAGGAGGGCGGGGTTTTGCGGCTGGAGCAGAGAGGTTATGGTGGCCTGGGTTTTCGAATGGCGAAAAGGAGGTGATGGGAGGTGGGCATGAATTAGGGGCGCGCTTGTCCAAAATGTAGGGTGTGTTACAAAAGTACCCCCACCGATTTGAACTAGTGGCCCTTTCGGCTCAGGGTTGTAACGGGGATTTCGCGTGTTGGGATTTGACAGCTGGAGGGAGTTTTCGTGCGCGTTGTAATTTCGGGATAGCAAGGCGCGGGTTGAGAAGGAGCGAGTTTTCAGAGCACAAAGAGACAAAGTGATATCTGAATTTTCGGGATAACAAGGTGCGGGTTGAATTTCGGGACAAGCCTACCGTGTAATGTACCAAATCAATTCGCACTTCCCTCAACAAAAAAAATAAATAAAAAATTCACACCACACAAAGAGAGAGTCTTGTCCCATTTTACTGTACAAATGCTATTCAAAACTATGAATCCATGTTATGCCCAATTAAATTTTTTCGCTAGCTGTATAATGCATGTAACCTACTCATAGGAACATTTTAGTGCATTCCAAATGTATATGCTACCGCTGCAATTCGAACTGAATTTGAA
This sequence comes from Thinopyrum elongatum, assembly GCA_011799875.1. NCBI lineage: Eukaryota > Viridiplantae > Streptophyta > Magnoliopsida > Poales > Poaceae > Thinopyrum > Thinopyrum elongatum. The sequence continues at coordinate 248,322,391 of CM022302.1, forward strand.
TTCGTTTCTCTATTTGAATAAGAATCTACAATCATGATTGTTGCCAAGTTAAACCATCATCTGTATATTATCTTAACAACACACCACATGATTACTGTAGAGTTAGATATGAACTATGTGTCCTATATGAACTCGAATTCAAAATTTTGAATCCACTTGATGTTGATTCCAAATAATAGTACATTTGAAGTGCTAGCTAGATTTTCATAATCTAAACCATGCTTCATATGTATACTGTGTTTATCACACAATGTATAGTGCCTCGCCCCCTACATTATGACAAGTATTTAGCCGTGAGCTGCAAAAGCCACACATTATCATAAATTCAAATAAAATGTTATATAGTATAACATGTTCATAACCACACCATGCGTATCACCATTATATTCATGCATGCGTGGGTTTAAAACACTATCTATACCTACTAATAAAGCAAGGTGCGTTTCTTCATTTTTTTCATCCGTTCACCACCGATTTTTTTGTTCTATCCAAGGTGGTACTAAATTTTTGTGCGTCCATCTGCTAGAAAAGAAAAACAGTTTTGTCCCGAATTTTTTACGTGGGTCGCGCACGCTGCGGCCCAGCAAAGCAAGCCCAGTACTTTCATGACCATGCATCTGAGAAGCATTATTTCCGCATGGGGCCGCAAATAGTCAGAATTTCGCACATGGCGCCAAAAATTAGGCCGACCCATTTTCGTTTTTTTCTCTATTCTGTTTCTATTGTTCTTTTCCTTTATTTATTTTTTATTTCCAAGTTTATTTTTCCTTTTTATTTTTTCATAAATACTATTTTTCAAATTTTTCAGAATTCCATTTTTTGTTTCAATTTTCGTAAAATATGTAGAATTTCAAATTTTGTTCCCATTTTGAAATATGTTTGAAACTTTAAATTTTTTCTTCGCGTTCCAAATAATCTGTCAAAACTAAAAAAATGTTCACATTTTTAAAAAAATGTTTATGTTTTCCAAAATTGTTCGAGATTTTCAAATAAATTGTCTTTTAGAAAATGATACAAATTAAAAAATATTCATGTTTATTCAAATGTTCACAAATTTAAAGTATTGTTTGTGTTTAAAAAACACGTTTTAAAAAATTGTTTTGAACGTTCAAAACATGTTTCCATTTTAAAAAACTGTTCACAAATTCAAATAAGTCGTTTTCTTAAAAAGAGGTTCATGTTTTCAAAAAATGTTTTTGAATTCAAAAAAACATTTCAAGTTTTGTTCGTCGTTTTCCAAATTTAATCAAATTTCCAAACAAAAATTTTCGCATTTTTTAGAAAAAGAATCAAGATTTCAAAAATTGTTCACATTTTGAGGAATATTTAGAATTTCATAATTAATACTTTATTTTTTTAAAGCTAAAAAAAATCAGAAAAATGAAAAAAATGTTTCGAATGTTACGCTACATTATGTTCTTAAACATTTGTGATGGCCATTTTTTAGCAGGAGCTGTTTGTTCGAATGGCTAGCAGCACGTGGTCGAGATTTTGAGATCATGAGTCTAATCCTTCAACTCTGCGGTTGTTTTGGATTTTTATTTGTGTCTTACAAGCACACATCGTTTTGGTAACTGCCAGTGGCCTGACCCAGACGCGAACTGTTGTGCATCCCACGTGCCATTTGACGATAAAAGAGAACATGTTGGTTGGCTATAATTAAAAAAAACTGTAGGCACATGCCAATAAAAATGGATATGCTGGTTTAGCTTTGATTAAAAAAATGTAGGCAAGTGAGCGCTAAAATAATTAAAGAGAATAAACCCTGGTAAAGCAGGGACTACCTGGTTATCCGCTGATTATGGCAATGAAATGGAATTCACTGAATTAGTAATCCATCCAGTTACGCCATCGTAGGAGAGAGTGGTCGAAGCAACTATGCCCCGAAGGTCACCGTGCAGCCACAAAATGAGGAGGCAACCACAACGAGGCAGACCCGGAGGAAAAAAAAGACACGAGTTGAGTGGTGGCCACCACACCGACCAACACCACCACTATCAAGATCTTGCGGGCCAAACATGACCCGTGAGAACACCACAACTCCTCGCTCCGTCGCCCCATCGCTATGGAGACCGTTTTGATGGACACATCAATTATCTCTCTCGATGCTTCTCGCAAAAAAAAGTCTCCCGTTGCAACACACGGGCATATGTGCTAGTAATCTCTTATTCAAATATCCGAATCCACTCTTACAATGAATTATGATCTCTGTTAGTTTCTTACACCCACACAATCCTCCTCTCTTTGAAGCTAGCACTAACTTTCTCTCCTGCATGCACACGCCCGCCTCTCCCTCACCATTCCCTGCATCACGCACATTTGTTATTTTTCTTTAGGTCGTTCTCCCATGATGTCTATAGGTCTCCCCAGCTCCTTCTTTCTGGCACACACCGATCGATATACCTCTCTAGCCAGGTTTGCCTACAACAAACACACACTTTCCCCTCTTCTCTTATCACCATCCATGCCTCCCCCTGTCTAATACGGTCCCACACACATGCACACTCCCGCCCCTTTTTTCATCGATCTCGCACTCGCACACTCCTCCCCCTCGATACAGTAGGCCTCTCGCACCACCTCCTAGCTGCATCCCCCCTCTCTCTCTATCCATCTCTCCGGGCCTTATTTGCCTCTAACACTTGCATGTATACTGATCGATCTCCCTACATATAGCTAGGTTGACTATAACTCTTTTTCCTCACACACCGATCGATGTACCTCACTAGTTATGTCTCTCCCTTTCTCCGACACACGATGATTGATCTACCTATCTAGTTAGATCTTCTTACCACAGACATATCGCCCCCCCTCATCATCCGTACATGCCTCCCAACCCGTCTCTCACACACACATGCACACACAAACACACATCTCCTCTCTTATTGATATTGCAGTCGTACCCTCCGTTTGTCTACTAGGCCTCTCCCACCATTTGTCAGAAGCAACTCCACCACCAACCCTCCGGCACTCTACCTCTGTCTCTCTCCCAACCTTATTCCTCTCCTACACATATGCATGGATGCCGATCTATCTCCCTCAATACATAGCTAGGTATCTCTCCTTCTCCACACATATACCAGTCGATCTACCTCTCTATAGTTAGGTATCTGCCCCCCCCACAACGATAGTTGAACATTGTAGGTAGGTATCCATGCCACAGAGACAAACTGCACCTCTCCCCTCTCACATTCCAGTAGGCCAGCCGCCCTATATCTTTGACGTGGGCACACACAAATTCGATGGCACTCTTTATCGATCACGCACCCATACACTTCATCCATCTCTTCGATTCTATCGATATCTCACGATGATGATCCTTCCACTCTTTTCTCGTGGATCGCCCCCTCTATATATGATATATCTAGGCCTCTATTTCACACACATTGCATGTGTTACATTTTTTGTTTGAGATATCATCGACACATATTCCCTGTCTATCTCTCACGCACCCCCCCCAAAAACACTCACGAATGCACACACCATCTCTCACACACACCCACATACATGGGGTACGTGCACGTATAGAAGAGGTGCACGCACGACACATGTACTCACGTCTCGTTCCCGGCCACACCCGCACGGGTACACGACGGAACTCATTTCTGTACGTGTAGCGGCAAGTATAGGGGATCAATTGTAGTCCTTTCGATAAGTAAGAGTGTCGAACCCAATGAGGAGCAAAAGGAAATGACAAGTGGTTTTCAGCAAGGTATTTTCTACAAACACTGAAATAGTCGGTAACAGGTAGTTTGATAGCAAGATAATTTGTAACGGACAAGTAACGGTGACGGTAAATAAAGTGCAGCAAGGTAGCCCAATCCTTTTGTGGCAAAGGACATGCCAAAATGGTCTCTTATAATAAGCAAAGTGTTCTTGAGGGCACACGGGAATTTCATCTAGTCACTTTCATCATGTTGGTTTGATTTGCGTTCGCTACTTTGATAATTTGATATGTGGGTGGACCGGTGCTTGGGTGTTGTTCTTACTTGAACAAACCTCCCACTTATGATTAACCCCCTCGCAAGCATCCACAACTATGAGAAAAGTATTAATAAACAATCTAACCATAGCATTAGACATTTGGATCCAAATCGGTCACTTACGAAGTAGCGCATAAACTAGGGTTTAAGCTTCTGTCACTCTAGCAACCCATCATCTAATAACTACTCCACAATGCATTCCCTTAGGCCCAAATATGGTGAAGTGCCATGTAGTCGATGTTCACATGACACCACTAGGGGAATCACAACATACATATGATCAAAATATTGAACACATATCAAGTTCACATGATTACTTGCAACATGACTTCTCCCGTGACCTCAAGAACGAAAGTAACTACTCACAAATGATAATCATGCTCAAGATCAGAGGGGTATTAAATAGCATAATGGATCTGAAAATATAATCTTCCACCAAATAAACCATATAGTAATCAACTACAAGATGTAATCAACACTACTAGTCACCCACAAGTACCAATCTAAGGTTCTGGTACAAAGATTGAACATAAGAGATGAACTACGGTTTGAGAGGAGATGGTGCTGGTGAAAATGTTGATGAAGATTACCCTCCCAAAGATGAGAGGGTTGTTGGTGATGACGATGGCTTCGATTTCCCCCTCCGGGAGGGAAGTTCCCCCGGCGGAATTGCTCCGCCGGAGGGCAAAAGTGCTCCTGCCCAAGTTCCGCCTCGAGATGGCGGCGCTCCGTCCCGAAAGTCCTCTCCTTTTTTCTAGGTTAAAGCGACCTATATACCAGAATATGGGCACCGGAGGTGGGCCGGGCTGGCCACAACCCACCAGGGCACGCTTGGGGGGCCTGGCGCGCTCTAGTGTATTGTGGTCACCAGATGGCCCCCCTCCAGTAGTTATTTGCTCCAGTATTTTTCATATATTCCAAAATAATTCTCCATAAATTTTCGGCTCATTTGGAGTTGTGCAGAATAGGTAACTCAGACGTAGCTTTTTCAGGTCCAGAATTCCAGCTGCCGGCATTCTCCCTCTTTATGTAAACCTTGCATATTATGAGAGAAAAGGCATTAGAATTACTCCATAAAGCATTATTATGCATAAAAACATTATAAATAACAGTAGGAAAACATGATGCATAATGGACGTATCAACTCCCCCAAGCTTAGACCTCGCTTGTCCTCAAGCGAAAACCGAAATAAAAAAACATGTCCACATGCTTAGAGAGAGAGAGGTGTCGATAAAAATAGAATACAGACATAGAAGCATCATGCATATTATTATAACAGCAACAAACTTTATTATAAAACTTTATCACATAACTTTATCATATAACTTCTCATGAACAAGTAACAATTCATCACAACATCGAAGTAAAAAGCATAAACTCTATTGAAAACCAACAAACTCTATTCTCAATCAACTTTGCAACTACAATTCATCATATTTTCAGGAAGGGTCTCATATTGGAGCCTTTTGGCAAGTCCACATACTCAACCATCATTTCATCTTCTATGATTGCTAACACTCACAGCATACCCAAGAGCAAAAAGTTTCGACCGGACACATAGAAATATAGGGGCTTATAGTTTCGCCTCCCAACGTATTCACCTCAAGGGTGATGTCAACAATAATAACTCATGCTCACTCATATTCAACTAGATATATGTGCCTAGATCTTTCCTCACCACATGATGCTTGCAAAAAGAGAAAATAAAAAGGAATAGGGAAGAATACTTTGACTCTTTCATAAAAGTAAATACATAAAAGTAAAAGATAGGCCCTTCACAGAGGGAAGCAGAGGTTGTCATGCACTTTTTGGTTTGTATGCCAAATCCCTTAATGCAAAAGAACGTCATGTTATATTGCCCCTTATGATAGCAACCTTTATTATGCAGTCCGTCGCTTTTATTACTTTGCCATCACAAGTTCGTACAACGCTCAATTTTCTCTTACACTAAATGATCCAACACATTTAGAAGCAATTTTTATTGCCTTATTGCACCGATGACAACTTAATTGAAGGATCTTACTCAATCCATAGGTAGGTATGGTGGACTCTCAAAACATAAGTTTGGGTTTAGGGTTTTTTGGATGCACAAGTAGTATCTCTACTTAGTGCGGAATTTTGGCTAGCAAAGATATTGAGGAAGCACCACATGTTGAAGGATCTATGACAATATAACTTCTATATGAATATGAACAAACATAAATCATTACATTGTCTTCCTTGTCCAACGTCAACAATTTTGACATATAATATTTAATGGGGGCTCACAATCATAAAAGATGTCCAAGATAGTGTATTTGCATGTGAATCTTCTCTCCCTTATTAATTCTTTCATGAGTTGCATCATTGACCAATGCTATGTTTGTCAATCTCCAATAAATTTTACCACTTATACTTTTCCTTATGTGATGTCATTACTTACCATAAGATTAGCACATGTTCTTTTTCATTTATTTCCTTTTATTTGAATGAAACATAAAAGTAAAGAAGCAAAGACTCAAACTAAGTTTTATTATATAGCTCTCACTCGATTACATAGATAGGTGGATCACGAAACTAATACTCAAAAGGAGATCATGCTAAACTTTATTTCAACTATTTCATGATAAAACTAAAGATCGAACTAAGATAGGTAAAGGCAATAAAAGTGATGGTGATACGATACCGGGGCATCTCCCCAAGCTTGGCATAAGCCAAGGGGAGTGCCCATACCATGTACTCAAGTCTCCTTTGGTGGGGAATATGATGATGGTGGTGGTGATGAGGTAGTAGCGTCACACTTCAAGCTCAGAAGGTACTCCAATCTACGGATGATGCTCCGGAGGGCGATGATTTGCTCTTGCAACAGAATATTTTCACGAGTGAGATATTTATTTTGAACACGAACCGTTTCAAAGGCCCTAAAAGCTTCAATTTCAGTAGGGGTGAGTTGATTGTAGTATGGTTGAAGGATATCTTCCTCTTCTTCTTCTGCCAGCATGACCTGCCCTCCTGCTTGAACTTGATCTCCCATAGCTTCCTTGTCCTTATCCTCCTTGATGGCTTCTTTTGGTTCCTCTCTTTTCAGTTCTATCTTCATCAACCAAGCATCTTCTTCTATGTTGTTGGAAGAAGGAGAAGACATGATGCCTGGCTTGATAGATCTGATAGAAAAACAACGAGAAACAAGAACAAAAGATTTCTCCGCGATTCGGTGGTCAATACGTTCAGGGAGTATATAAAGATTTTTTATCTTGGGAAACAAGCAAACGGGAGGAAAATGGAGTCAGGAAGGTTCCCGAGGTGGGCACAACCCACCTGGGTGCGCCAGGGATGGTAGGCGCACCCTGGTGTATCGTGCCCTCCTCGGTTGCCTCCTGGTTATTTCTTATTTTCCTAATTTTTATAATATTCCAATACTGATAGAAAATATTTTTGCGGATTTTTCGGAGTTCGTTTACTTACCGTATCATGTACCTCCTCTTTTCAGGGTTCTGGAGTGTTTCGGAAGGTTTCTTTTATGTGTTCCTCCAGTGTCATGGTTTGGATAATATTACTTTCAACATTAATAGGCATACCTGAGATATATAGTTTAATTCTTTGTCCATTGACCACCTCTGGGTTAGTACCTTCAACATTATTAATCTTGATAGCTCCAGAACGATAATCCTTTTCGATAATATATGGTCCTTCCCATTTGGAGAGAAGTTTTCCTGCAAAGAATCTAAAACGAGAGTTGTACAAAAGAACATATTCTCTAACTTTGAATTCCCGCTTTTGGATTCTTTTGTCATGCCATCTTTTAACTTTTTGTTTGAATAGTTTGTCATTTTCATAGGCTTGGGTTCTCCATTCATCTAGTGAGCTAATATCAAATAACCTCTTTTCACCGGCAAGTTTGAAATCATAGTTGATTTCTTTAATTGCCCAAAATGCTTTATGTTCCAACTCAAGAGGCAAATAACAAGCTTTTCCATAATCCATTTTATATGGAGACATACCCATAGGATTTTTATATGCTGTTCTGTAGGCCCAAAGTGCATCATCTAATTTCTTAGACCAATTCTTTCAGGACCTATTGACAGTTTTTTGTAATATTAACTTTATTTCTCTATAGCTAAGTTCAACTTGGCCACTAGATTGAGGATGATTGAGTGATGCAATTCTACGGTTAACATCATATTTAGCAAGCATTTTACGGAAAGCTCCATGAATAAAGTGTGAACCACCATCAGTCATTAAATATCTAGGGACTCCAAACCTTGGGAAAATAACTTCTTTAAGCATTTTATTGGAAGTGTTGTGATCAGCACTACTAGTCGGAATAGCTGCTACCCACTTAGTAACATAATCAACATCAACCAAAATATGTGTATACCCGTTAGAGGAAGGAAAAGGTCCAATATAATCAAAACACCAAACATCAAATAGTTCAACATCAAGTGAATAATTCATAGGCATTTCCTGACGCTTACCGATATTACCAATTCTCTGACATTCATCACAAGATAAAACAAACTTACGAGCATCCTTGAAGAGAGTAGGCCAATAAAAAACCAGATTGCAATACCTTGTGAGCAGTTCTATCTCCCGCATGATGTCCCCCATAGGCTTCAGAGTGACATTTCCATAGGATTTTTTCCTGTTCATGCTCAGGTACACAACATCTAATAATACCATCTAATCCTTATTTATAAAGATGTGGGTCATCCCAAAAGTAATGTCTTAAATCATAGAAGAATTTTTTCTTTTGTTGGTATGTGAAACTAGGTGGTATATATTTAGCAACAATATAATTAGCATTGTCAGCATACCAAGGAGTATTATGAGAAATATTTATTGCAGCTAGTTGTTCATCGGGAAAACTATCATCAATAGGTAGGGGGTCATCAAGAATATTTTCTAACCTAGACAAGTTATCTGCTATGGGGTTCTCAGCTCCTTTCCTATCAGTGATATGTAAATCAAATTCTTGTAGCAAGAGAACCCACCTAATGAGTCTAGCTTTAGCATCCTTCTTTTCCATAAGATATTTTATAGCAGCATGATCAGTGTGAACAATTACTTTAGAATCAACAATGTAATATTTGAATTTATCACAAGCAAACACAACTGCTAAAAATTCTTTTTCAGTAGTAGCATAATTTCTTTGGGCACTATCTAGAGTTTTGCTAGCATAATGGATAACATTTAATTTCTTATCAACTCTTTGTCCTAGAACAGCACCCACAACATAATCACTAGCATCACACATAATTTCAAAAGGCAAGTTCCAATCAGGTGGTTGAACAATAGGTGCAGAAGTTAAGGCTTTCTTAAGTGTTTCAAAGGCTTATACACAATCATCATAAAAAACAAACGGAACATCCTTTTGTAAAAGATTAGTAAGAGGCCTAGAAATTTTAGATAAGTCTTTAATAAACCTCCTATAGAAACCAGCATGACCAAGGAAACTACGAATACCTTTAATATCTTTAGGACATGGCATTTTCTCAATTGCATCAACCTTAGCTTTATCCACCTTAATACCTCGTTCAGAAATTTTATGCCCCAAGATAATACCTTCATTAACCATAAAGTGGCATTTCTCCCAATTCAAGACAAGATTAGTCTGCTCACATCTCTGCAAAACTCGATCAAGGTTGCTTAAGCAATCATCAAAAGAAGTTCCATAAATGGAAAAATCATCAATGAAAACCTCAACAATCTTTTCACAAAAATCAGAGAATATAGCAGTCATACATCTTTGAAAGGTAGCAGGTGCATCGCATAAACCAAAAGGCATACGTCTATAAGCATAAGTTCCAAACGGGCAAGTAAATGTGGTTTTCTCTTGATCAGGTTGTGAAACAGGCATTTGAGAAAAACCGGAATATCCATCAAGAAAGCAAAAGTGTGTATGCTTAGATAATCTTTCTAACATTTGATCAATAAAAGGTAGAGGGTAATGATCTTTTCTAGTAGCTTTATTTAATTTTCTAAAATCAATTACCATTCTATAGCCAGTGACAATTCTTTGTGGAATAAGTTCATTTTTATCATTAGGAACAACAGTAACACCTCCCTTCTTAGGGACACAATGAACAAGACTTACCCATCTACTATCAGCTATGGGATAGATTATACCTGCTTCCAGAAGTTTTAGTATTTCAGTTCTCACCACTTCTTTCATCTTAGGATTTAATCGTCGTTGGTGATCAACAACTGGTTTAGCATCAGGTTCCATATTAATTTTGTGCTGACAGAGAGTGGGACTAATGCCCTTAAGATCATCAAGAGTATATCCAATAGCAGCATGGTGCTTCTTCAAAATTTTCAATAATCTTTCTTCTTCATGTTCTGAAAGGTTAGCACTAATAATAACAGGATACATCTTCTTTTCATAAAGATAAGCATATCTCAAAGTGTCAGGCAATTGCTTTAATTCAAACACAGGATCACCTTTAGGTGGAGGAGGACCTCCCAGAGTTTCAATAGGCATATTGTGTTTAAGGAGAGGTTGTTGCTCAAATAATATTTTATCTATTTCATTTCTTTCACGTAAATGCATACCATTTTCATGGTCTAGCAAATATTGTTCTAGTGGATCAGTAGGAGGCATGGCAATAGAAGCAAGACCAATTATTTCATCCTTACTAGGTAATTCTTTATTACGGGGTTGTCTACTAAACTTGGAGAAATTAAATTCATGAGACTCATCACCAAAGCTAACACTGACAGTTTGTTTATGACAATCTACAGTAGCATTGACAGTGTTCAAGAAAGGTCTACCAAAGATAATGGGGCAAAATTCATCTTGTGGGGAACCAAGAACTAGAAAATCAGTAGGGTATTTTATTTTCCCGCACAAGACTTCAACATATCTAACAATCCCAAGTGGTGTGATGGTGTCTCTATTGGCAAGTTTAATAGTAACGTCTATGTCTTCTATTTCAGCAGGTGCTATATTATTCATAATTTCTTGGTATAAGGTAAAAGGAATAACACTCACACTAGCACTCAAATCGCATAAACCATGATAACAATGATCTCCTATTTTAACTGAGACAACAGGCATGCCAACAACAGGTCTATGTTTATCTTTTTCATCGGGTTTGGCAATTCTAGCAGCTTCATCGTAGAAGTAAATAACATGCCCATCAATATTTTCTACCAAGAGATCTTTAACCATAGCAACACTAGGTTCTACTTTAATTTGCTCAGGAGGTTTAGGTGCTTTAATATTACTTTTGCGAACCACAGTTGATACCTTAGCATGTTCCTTTATCCTAACAGGGAAAGGTGGTTTTTCAATATAAGCAGTGGGCACAACTGGATCAACATTGTAAATAATAGTTTCATCTTTAGCTTTAACCGATTCTTAAATTTCTTATTTGATAGGTGGATGATATTTAAACTACTTCTCCTTAGGGAGATCAACATGAGTAGCAAATGATTCACAGAAAGAGACTACTATCTCAGAGTCAAGTCCATATTTAGTGCTAAACTTGTGAAAAGTATCGGTATTAATAAATGATTTAACACAATCAAACTCAAGCTTAATACCTGACTCTTTACCTTCATCGAGTTCCCAATCTTCAGAGTTGCCTTTAATTCTTTCTAAAAGATCCGACCTGAATTTGATAGTCTTCTTCATAAAAGAACCAGTACAAGAAGTATCGAGCATGGATTGATCATCACGAGAAAGCCGAGCATAAAAATTCTGAATGATAATTTGTCTAGAGAGCTCATGATTGGGGCATGAATATAACATTGAATTAAGCCTCCCCCAAGCTAGAGTGACACTTTCTCCTTCACGAGGCCAAAAATTATATATATAATTCCGATCACGATGAACTAGATGCATAGGATAATTTTTTTGGTGAAATTCCAATTTCAATCGATTCCAGTTCCAAGATCCAATATCATCGCATAGTCTATACCATGTCAATGCTTTTCCCTTCAAAGATAAAGGGAAAACTTTCTTCTTAGCTTCATCTCCGGATAAACCTACAAGCTTAAATAATCGACAAATTTCATCCACATATATCAAATGCATATCAGGATGTTCAGTTCCGTCTCCTGCATAAGGATTAGCTAGCAGTTGTTCTATCATACCTGAAGGAATTTCATAACCAATATTTTCAGTAGGTGCAGTAGGTTGAGGGGCAACTAATTGTGCTTTCGGTCGAGTTGAAGATACCCCGAACAAACCCCTCAAAGGATGGTTTTCCATAGTAACAAGTGACAATAAATTTCAGCACATAATATAAACTTTTCCTTACCAATTTCCACTTACCAAGAGCGCTTCACTCCCTGGCAATGACACCAGAAAAGAGCCTTGATGACCCACAAGTATAGGGGATCAATCGTAGTCCTTTTGATAAGTAAGAGTGTCGAACCCAACAAGGAGCAGAAGGAAATGACAAGTGGTTTTCAGCAAGGTATTTTCTACAAGCACTGAAATAGTTAGTACAGGTAGCTTGATAGCAAGATAATTTGTAACGGACAAGTAACGGTGGTGGTAAATAAAGTGCAGCAAGGTAGCCCAATCCTTTTGTGGCAAAGGACAGGCCAAAATGGTCTCTTATAATAAGCAAAGTGTTCTTGAGGGCACACGGGAATTTCATCTAGTCACTTTCGTCATGTTGGTTTGATTTGCGTTCGCTACTTTGATAATTTGATATGTGGGTGGACCGGTGCTTGGGTGCTATTCTTGCTTGAACAAACCTCCCACTTATGATTAACCCCCTCGCAAGCATCCGCAACTATGAGAAAAGTATCAAGATTGGATCCAAATTGGTCCCTTACGAAGTAACACATAAACTAGGGTTTAAGCTTTACTCTAGCAACCCATCATCTAATAACTACTCCACAATGCATTCCCTTAGGTCCAAATATGGTGAAGTGCCATGTAGTCGACGTTCACATGACACCACTAAGGGAATCACAACATATCAAGTTCACATGATTACTTGCAACATGGCTTCTCCCGTGACCTCAAGAATGAAAGTAACTACTCACAAATGATAATCATGCTCAAGATCAGAGGGGTATTAAATATCATAATGGATCTGAACATATAGTCTTCCACCAAATAAACCATATAGTAATCAACTACAAGATGTAATCAACACTACTAGTCACCCACAAGTACCAATCTAAGGTTCCGGTACAAAGATTGAACACAAGAGATGAACTAGGATTTGAGAGGAGATGGTGCTGGTGAAGATGTTGATGAAGATTGCCCACCCAAAGATGAGAGGGTTGTTGGTGATGACGATGGCTTCAATTTCCCCCTCCGGGAGGGAAGTTCCCTCGGCGGAATCGCTTCGCCGGAGGGCAAAAGTGCTCCTGCCCAAGTTCCGCCTCGAGACGGCGGCGCTCCATCCCGAAAGTCCTCTCCTTTTTTTCTAGGTCAAAGTGACCTATATACCAAAAGATGGGCACCGGAGGTGGGCCGGGCTGGCCACAACCCACCAGGGCGCGCCTGGGGGGCCTGGCACGCCCTGGTGTATTGTGGTCACCAGGTGGCCCCCTCCGGTAGTTATTTGATCTAGTATTTTCATATATTCCAAAATAATTCTCCGTAATTTTTTAGCTCATTTGGAGTTGTGCAGAATAGGTAACTCTGACGTAGCTTTTTCAGGTCCAGAGTTCCAGCTGCCGGCATTCTCCCTCTTTGTGTAAACCTTGCATATTATGAGAGAAAAGGCATCAAAATTACTCCATAAAGCATTATTATGCATAAAAAATTTATAAATAACAGTAGGAAAACATGATGCAAAATGGACGTATCATTTACTTGAAGGGGGGTTGTGTACCACGCGTACACGAAACAAAGTTCAACTTGACGCATTATTTTTAAATAAAGTTATATTCCTCAATGGCACGTATAGAATATAAAATGATTGTTATCGAGAAAAAAGAAATCCGCTCCATTATATACAATGGAGCCTGCCTGCTGGGGTTTGTCTCTCTTCACACTCTCTCACACAAGGCGGCAGGGGCCTCTCTCTGTCTCTCACCATTGGTCACTGATCCGGCCGCATCCCGTCCGCCGGTGGAACGGGAGGATGTGCATCATTGCTCTGTTCGACGGCGTCGAGGTAGCACGTCCCGATCTGCGGTACCCGACGTTCTCTCTGACCAAGCTCCGGCGCGGTAGGGCCTTTGCCACTTGCTCGCTGCCGCAATATGGGCAGATCCCGCTTAAGTAATTCCCCAGTTTAGTATAGGGTGTCCAGGGAGAGCTACTGAAGGGAAGGTGGGCGAACCCACACGAGTGAAAACCCTACTTTATTAGTCATCAATGCGATTTCTCGCACTTTTTGATACCTCCGAGGGGGTACACTTTAAAGACATGCAAAACATGCCTTACAGTCATGTTAGCCGCCGGTGCTGTGACGCCCGGATAGTTAAGCTACAGTAATTCTCTGCTAATGATGCCACGTCACTTTGATTACTGTTGCTAATCTCGCGTTAGTTCGAAACCGATTCAAATTCAAATCCAAATTCAAGCAAACAATAAAAGTTTTCGAATATTGGAACTAAAATGTTCGGAGTGAACCAGATAATGCATAGGTAATTATGGTGGAGAAGTCACACCTTCATAAAATACTTAAATACTCTAAAATGAACAAAACAGCAGCAAAAACAATTAATTATACTCCTGTTATATTTTATAAAATACTAAACTATTTTAGCTAGGTGCCGAAGTTATTGTGGCAGTGGTATAGTTAATGTTGCTATTTTAGGTGCTAGTTGAGTGTTTTACAAAACTAAAGCAATTTGGGAAATGAAATTAAAACAGAAAAGAAAGATAAGAAAAAAAGAAAAAGGCCTAAACAAAAAAACGAAAGAAAAGGAAACCCCCCCTGGGCCTGTCGGCCCAGCTGGCCACCAGGCCGACTAGGCCGGCCCATCCCTCACTCCCTTATCCCCCCAAACCCTAACCGACACCCCCTCACTCTCGCCCCACTCTCCCTCGCCTCTGCTCCCTCTCTCGATCTGGATCGGGGAGGGCAACGACCCCGACCCCGATGCCGCCGCCCCGACCTCGTCAACCGTCGACGCCCGTCGCTCGACGCCGTCCCCGACCCCCTCCTCGCCGGAACCGCCCCAAGCCCGGTGCCGCTCGACCCCGACGCCGGCACCTCCCCCGAACGGCGCCGCCCCCCATCGCCGGCGACACTGCCTCCACCTCCGCGAGCCCATTGCCTTCCCCCTGCAGCTCCCCTGTGAGGAAACCCCCCCCTCCTATCCTCCTTTCCCTCCTCCCGTACGGCGACCGTCCGCCACTCCCTCGCGTCGCGCGCGTGTGCGCCGGCACGCACCACGGCGCCCCGCTCACTTCCCCCTGCTGCAGCTGCGCCCCGTGCCGCTCGCCGCTCGCCGTTGCCGCCCTTCCCACGCACCGGTCGCACCTTGTGCGTGCACCCGCGCCCGCCGGCGGTGCTCTGCCTGCTGTTGCTGCTGTGCCCTGCCACAGCCCCACCTGCTCCGACCGGCCGCAGGCCGCCGCAGCTCCATGCCAGCGCGCCGCCCGCGCCGTGTTCGCGGCCACCATGGCCCCGGTCGCGCCCGCTCGACCACGCACGCGCCCGCGCATCGCGACCCCTCCCCGCGCCCGCGTCGCCACGCCCGCGGCCACCTCCGGCGCTCCGGCGCCCGCCCTGATCATCCCCTTTCGCCCCGCCGTGGCCTCGCCGGTGCCACGCCGGCGTTTCCCCCTCGCCGTGGCCCCTACTGGCCACGTCCAGTTCGGGCGCCCGCACCCGCACGCCCCGCGCCCGTTAACGCGCGCCCGCTGCCCGATTGGCCCCCTGGGGCCAATGACAGGGGCCCCCCACCCCATGGAACTTAAAAAAATAAAAAAATAATAAATGAATATTAATTAATTAATTAAATTAAGTAAATTAATTAACCTAATTAATTGTAATTAATAAACCTAATCATTTAGTTAGACTAATTAAAACCTGATTAGTTGGTCTTAGTCTATGACATGCGGGACCCACCGTCAGTTTGACCCAGTCAACACCTCTGTTGACCGCTGACGTCACGCTGACATCATGCTGATGTCATAAATGTATTTTCGAATTAAATTAATAATAATAATTTAAAAATTGATTAAATCTTTAAAAATTAATATAAAATAAACCGTAGCTTGGATGAAAATACTTTGTACATGAAAGTTGCTCAGAACGACGAGACGAATTCGAAAACGCGGTCCGTTCGTTCACCACACGTCCCTAGCATAGCGAACATGCAACAATTCACCTCCGGTCCGTCTGTCCGAAAACGTCAAACACCGGGAATACTTTCCCGGATGTTTCCCCCCTTCGCCGTTATCACCTATCACCGCG
Organism: Thinopyrum elongatum; assembly: GCA_011799875.1. Lineage (NCBI taxonomy): Eukaryota > Viridiplantae > Streptophyta > Magnoliopsida > Poales > Poaceae > Thinopyrum > Thinopyrum elongatum. The sequence goes on from CM022302.1 coordinate 248,338,694, forward strand.
TTAGGGCACACCTAGCACCGTTATATGTCTTGTCATGCATCGTTATGCATCTGTTTGCATTATATTTATTGTTTCTTCCCCCTCTTTCTCTCTGGTAGACTCCGAGACTGCCGGCGACCCCCAGTACGACTGCAGCGTTGACGACCCGTCCTTCTCTGCCGAGCTTCCAGGCAAGCCCCCCCCCCCCTTGATCAACCCGATATCGCCTACTCCTTCTCTCTACTGCTTGCATTAGAGTAGTGTAGCATGTTACTGCTTTCGGTTAATCCTATTCTGCTGCATAACCTGACTTTGCTACTACTGTTGATACCTTCCTGCAATCCTAAATGCTTAGTATAGGTTGCTAGAATTACATAAGTGGCCCTACACTCTTGTCCGTATGCCATGCTATACTACTGGGTCGTGATCACTTCGGGAGGTGATCACGGGTACATATACTATATACTTTTACATTACCTATGTTACTGTTCGGAGATGGGGGCTGAAGGGGCAGGTGGTTCCATCCAGGTAGTGGTGGGCCTGGGTTCCCGACGGCCCCCGAGTGTTACTTTGTGGCGGAGCGACAGGGCAGGTCGTGACCACCTAGGAGACAGGTGGGCCTGGCCCTGGTCGGCGTCCGCGGTTACTTCAAATTAACACGCTTAATGAGATTGGGTATTTGATCTGAGTCTGGCTACGAGCCTATACGCGCTAACCACCACGCGGGAACAGTTATGGGTACTCGACGTCGTGGTATCAGCCGAAGCCTCCTAGATGTCAGCGACTGAGCGGCGCGCGCCGGGTTGGACCGCGTAACGCAACTTCCTTTGTAATGGAGGTTGCTAGGTCTGCTCTCCGGCCGCCCACGCAACGTGCAGGTGTGCAATGGGCGATGGGCCCAGACCCCTGCGCGCATAGGATTTAGACCGGCGTGCTGACCTCTCTGTTAGGCCTAGGTAGGGCTGTGATGTGTTGATCTTCCGAGGCCGGGTATGACCCAGGAAAGTGTGCCCGGCCAGAGGGATCGAGCGTGTTGGGTAATGTGGTGCACCCCTGCAGGGAAGTTTATCTATTCGAATAGCCGTGTCCCTCGGTAAAAGGACGACCCGGAGTTGTACCTCGACCTTATGACAACTAGAACCGGATATTTAATAAAACACAGCCTTTCAAGTGCCAGATACAACCAGATGCTAGAGTTCAGGAGCCAGACGCCACCGTCGACGACGACCCCTACTACTCTGGAGGTGCCTACTACTACGTGCAGGCTGTCGACGATGACCAGGAGTAGTTTAGGAGGATCCCAGGCAGGAGGCCTACGCCTCTTTTGTTATGTATCCCAGTTTGTGCTAGCCATCTTATGGCAACTTGTTTAACTTATGTCTGTACTCAGATATTGTTTCTTCCGCTGACTCGTCTATGATCGAGCACTTGTATTCGAGCCCTCGAGGCCCCTGACTTGTATTATGATGCTTGTATGACTTATTTTACTTTTAGAGTTGTGTTGTGATATCTTCCCGTGAGGCCCTGATCTTGATCATACACGTTTGCGTGTATGATTAGTGTACGATTGAATCGGGGGCGTCACAGGTGCCCTCGCTCCTAGTTACATCCCGACGACCCTCAGGTATAGCTTCCTCCGGCCTTGCTCCACTGCCCATCTTCCCACATTGCTGCATGTGGATCTTCTTTAGTTCTTTGCCTAAAACGTATCTCAGCCAGTGTACTTGCCATCTTGCAATCTCATCCTCACACCATTTTTGATAAACCACCATGCTGCTATCTTTCCCTTAGGACATGGAATATGCTTATTTTTTGTCGGCGTATGTGTCTTCAACTGTTATTGGCCAGTAATTGTTTCCTTTCTACCTCTTTTTGCAAACAGGGCTATCCATTTCACCTTGTTGCTATTGCGAACTTTTGGTGAACTGCACAAATCACTTTTTTCTTAAGAGTGTTTTGTGCAGTTCCGCCAAAATGTCACACGGGCAACATTTCTACATTTCTGTCGGACTGCACAAAGGGAGATTGGTTTTGCTATCCTCCTCATCCAACTCCGAGCCTAATCTTCTCCAACAAGTAGTTAGTCTTAAAGAAAGATTGCAGAGGTGATTGGCTTCTATTTGTGTGTGTATGTTTTATCATCTAGTGCCACTATTATTGTAATCACACTTACTCAATATCTTTGCAAACATGGATGATCAGCTCGATTTTAGTGGAACTGCACAAAATGATCGGATTGTGATGTGCTCCACACACCTATTTCTTGGGTACTAAGCTGCGTGAAACTAGCTGCCAAGCAATGAACACCGTGGCCAGGAAATGGAGCCATGCCTATGAATAACATCAATCAATTTTATATTTTTCTTTATTTGTACACCTTCTCACAACTTTGTCTTCAGTTGTGATGTGAATATTGGCGCCGATCTGTGAATCATTGAGATGCATTAGCAGCCATGGTAGTTTCATTTGTATTTGATGGAATGTTGTAACGAGACAACCTTGAGGCAAGAGGACACATGAAACCTAAGTTGAAACCTTTTTTTGCGGGAACCAAAGTTGAAACCTTCATTGCATTACAGTAAAATTTCATTATGCTGGAAAATTATGTGTACATATTAATAAATCCTTAAAGATTGATAGCAATGCCAAAAACCATTCAACTTCATTTCACCGACATGTGGGACATCCGGCCTACATCTGCCTCCACCTGCCATGCACCAATATTGAGTGCACAACTGCAGGGGAGATTCACCCCGGTTGTTGCACGGCAGTAATAATGACTAGTGAGCAGTCAAATCACAGAGCCCCACCTTCGCCACAGTAAGTTGCTCGGACGAAGCAACCATCATTTCACTCTTCGTTGAATTTGCTCGTGCTCCAATATTCCTAGAGTAATAAGTTGCTTGGACGAAGCAACCATCACTTCACCTTTCCCACAGTAAGTACCTCTTTTTTTTATTCTAGAACCACCACACGTGAATATTGGATGGTAGCAGCACAACATCAAGTGTACTACTCAATTCAAAACTCGAAACCAACCAATAAACTACTAGATGGTGAGAATTTACTAGTATCATGTACTCCCTCTGTCCATCTATATAGGGCCTAATGCATTTTTCGAGACTAACTTTGACCACATGTTCGAACAGTATAGGACATGCAAGTTGCTCAAAGCATACCTTCAATTTCGTATGTGAAAGGACCTTCCAATGATATAATTTTCAAATTATACAAAATCTTGTCAATAGTCAAAGGCAATCTCAAAGAATACATTAGGCCCTATATATATATGGATGGAGGGAGTAGTATTAATCGCAACGCATGCATGCGTGAGGAGTACTACTCCCTCCGTCACGGTTTAGAAGGCGCAATTCAGTTTTCATGCATTTTTAGAATAGAAGAGGATTAAGGCGTGTTGGCAATTAATGCAGAGTTAATTAGGCTGTTTTGAGTGCGCGTGGGCTGCATGCGGGCGGTCTCCACCACTGCATGTGCTAGGACTGCTCGTTTACTGGCTGTGGGGCACACTGCGCATTAATTTCTCCATTAATTTGGTGTCGTAGTTAACAATCAATGCTATTTTCCAGTACGTGGTACAACCAATCACTAACAACCTTGGTGCCAGAGAATTTTCCAGCGCGCCTTCTAAACCGTGATGGAGGGAGTACAATAAACAAGAACATTTACATGCATTGGTTAATTATATCTTAATCATTGCACTTAACAATTTAATGCGCTTTGAAATCTAAACATGTGAATGTGACCAATAAATTTGAGACTGACGGGATTAGCAGAAAGCAAAGTGCCTTTTTAGCGGGGATTTGCATCATTCTATGAAGGTGCAAAACCAAGTGTTACTACTACACCAAACAAGTTCAAAACGAGAAACTGGACCCACTCACGGCACGGCACGGCTGTATCATTTGGTCCGTCGGTCAAAGCGCATCCTCTTGGCATAACAATAGAGTATTTTTTTTAGAATGCTCTTGGCATGTCACTAACATGTGGGAGCGAGTGTGAGTAAACTGACCTCAATAGACGTCAAAATCGCCAGCCCCCCGCACTTTGAGAGAGACGAGGAGCGAGAAGCGATACGGGCTGGTGGATACTAGAACTAGGTGTCGCACGGAGGCCGAGGAATATGGTGAATGCGTGAGGTGGGCCATGTATGATGTAACTACACTGTGTTGCCGTGTTTCGGACTCTTCCGGTTAAATGTGGAGAGATTGGGTTGATTTTATATTGCTGAATAATATAAAATATTATGAGTGCAGACGCTCCACCGCGAGGTTCCTTGCTCCTTCTTGGTCGTTGGAAAGCTATCTTCTTCCTCTCTCTTTTTTTGACGTGAGATTTGTTCATCCTTTTGCCAACACGCGGGACATCCAGCATCAAGGTGCACGTGTCATGCCAGAAAATGGAGATAAGCTGTGCGTACTAAGTGAGTCGTGCACTTCGATGGCACATACACAATATGTTTTTCTCCTCGATGGCACGTGAATCGTGCACGTACTCAATGACGGAGCACGGGATGGTAGCCATGGACATGGTCGGCCTTCTTTGGAGAGAGTACTAAATAACTTTGATGTGTCCCGTCAACTCGCAGAACAACGAGAAACTTGCTTACTACGCCCTCTCCCTCGCCTATGCGCGCGCGGTGGCTCGCAGCACAAGGAGAAGCTTTTGCTTACAATAGTGGGCTTTATACAAGTGGTGGACGTGCAACAATTCATCTGGTGTCAGATAGCCAGAAATATATACTGTAGTACTACCATCATTGTTTGACTTCTGGAAGAGGCGAAGAGCCAAGCGCAAGGTCACCTACTGACCTAGTACTATAGCCAAAGCTGTGCCACCTTTTTAGAGCATGGTTAATAATATAGGCAGCTCTTGTCGTGACTCTATTCTTGTGGCACATCATTTAGAGCAAGTACTCCTTTCGTTTCTTTTCTTTGATTCGTAGGATTCTTAAAACGCATGAATAGGAAAAATAAAGGATTGGAGTGGCATGTCCACTTGAATCCCATAGCATTAGCACAGAGTGTTTGATGCCGCAGGAAAAACAAAGGAAGTGAAAAAAAAGTTGGAGTGGATGCTAGATTGCCAATGAACACATGATTTCATAGGAAAAATTCCTATAGCAGTCAATCTTATGAATCAAATGACCAATGTAGGAAAAATTCCTAAGGATTCTAGCCCTCCAAAAATCTTATGAAATTCCTTTTCATCAAAGGAGTCCTAAGTCTGCATGTGTTGTCAAAGTCAAAATTTGTAAAGTTTGAGTACCTTTGTACTAGAAAAAATATCGGGGAGGGGGGGGGGGTCCCTCCAACAGTGTTCCTCGGCTCGCACCTAGCATCACAGATTGACAGGTAGGGATGTAAACGGATCGGATAATGCCTTTACCGTATCCTTTACCACAGTTTTTTGTCGGATTCGGAGCGGATCAGATAATGACCAGATGCGGATTCGAATACGGATAATATCAGACTACGGATTCGGAGCGGAAGCGGAGCGGACTCGGACCGAAAAAGGATAAAAAAAATATATGTACATCTTTTCCATAATATCTATCATGATCATGCAAAGAAGAACAATATATAAGTAACCAATCAATTTTTACTGATAAATGAAATTAATAGCTTACACGTTGTAGCAAGCAAGACATTAGACATCGTAGGTTCATAGTTTTCTCTAGTCCATAATAGAATCTATTTAAATAAGAACTAAGTTAGCTTGTGCAGTATGTGTTCTCAAGTCTATTGGCTATGCTTGTACGTACATGTGGTGTGTACAGTAGTACGAGGCCGCTATTAGGGTTATATGATATTTATATGTGGTGGTTCTAATCAATGGTCTAATTAGGTATTTGGGCTTGTCGATTGGACCAAATTTATCGGATAATCCTATTTGATAACACCGGATAATCCACAAAAAATACCGGATAATCCACATCCATCGGATATTACCGATACCATATCCGCTACCATATTCGTCGAATATCCGGTTAACCAAAATCCGTATCCGCATCCGTATCCGTCGGATTTGTGAAAGTGCATACCATATCCTTAAAAACGGATGCGGATTCGGAACAGAAATTATCCGTACCATTTACATCCCTATTCACGGGGTCAAACTCAGAGCCATTCATCTGGTACACATGGCATCTCAGATCTGGACACAAGGTGACATACACCGTCAAGGTCCATTAAGGATAATGTTGTGCTCAAAGCCGGACATACACGGTCAAGGTTGATAGTCAAGGCGGCTCAGGGGTCAGGGCGGGCGCGACCTCTCACTGCGTCCGCCATTGAAGCGACGCGTCGGCCGAGGGCGCCGCCCAGTGCACTCCCGGCTGTGCCCGCCTCCTCGCCGCATTCAAATGCCTACATTAAACCTGCATGGAATCCGAGAAACCAATTTTAGCCACACGTCCGTTCAGGAGCGGGACGCCGGCCAAGCACCTACTTCCACCATTTTCTCCACTCTTTCGATTGCATCCGACGAGCAGGAAGAGCAATTCTTCAACATTAAAGTCGGTTAGGTGGCCCGCCGAGGCCGGCGGTTATGAGTGAGGCAGCTCGCTGCTCCATCTACCTCGCCTAGCCCGATGGAGCCAGTTGGCGCCCTAAGCCAGCGCGTGGTTCCATAACAGGCCGCTCCAATCCAGCTCGAGGAGGAGTGCCGAGTTGCTCCACGCCGGGATGGCGGCACGGGCACTGTTGCTGCCCTCGATGACGCCGCGTCGTACAACGCCTCAAGTGCCTGCGACTGAGCCATCCACCATCGACGTTCACGTAGCCGTGATTGCTTGTATTTGCGTTGGTATTTCCTCGAAGAGGAGAGGATGATACAGCACAACAAAGGTAAGTATTTCCCTCAGTTATGAAACCAAGATTATCAATCCAGTAGGAGAACCAAGCAACACTATGTAAACAACACCTGCACACAAACAACAAAATCTTGCAACCCAACGTGTAAGAGGGGTTGTCAATCCCTCCTCGGTATTGAGATATATTAAATTGTATTGGTTTTGATAAACAGATCTAACTAAAAGACAAAATAAAATAAATAAAGAAAAATTCAGCAAGGTATTTTTGGTTTAATATGATAGGAAAATAGACCCGGGGGCCGTAGTTCTCACTAGAGGCTTCTCTCAATAAAATAGCATATGGTGGGTAACAAATTATTGTTGGGCAATTGATAGAAAAGCGAATAATCATGACGATATCCAAGGTAATGATCATGTATATAAGCATCACATCCAAGATTAGTAGACCGACTCCTGCCTACATCTACTACTATTACTCCACACATTGACCGCTATCCAGCATGCATCTAGTGTATTAAGTTCATGGAAAAACAGAGTAATGCAATAAGAACGATGACATGATGTAGACAAGATAAACTCATGTATGAATAAACCCCATCTTGTTACCCTTAATAGCAACGACACATGCGTGTCATGTCTCTTTTTGTCACTGAGATTGAGCACCGTAAGATCGAACCCATCACAAAGCACCTCTTCCCATGGCAAGAAAAATCAATCTAGTTAGCCAAACCAAACCAAAATTTCGGAGAAGAAATACGAGGCTATAACAATCATGCACATAAGAGTTCAGCAAAGACTCAAATAATATTCATGGATAGAACTGATCATAAACTCACAATTCATCGGATCCCAACAAACACACCGCAAAAAAGAGTTACATCAAATAGATCTCCAAGAACATCAAGGAGAACATTGTATTGAAGATCAAAAAGAGAGAAGAAGCCATCTAGCTACTAGCTACGGACCCGTAGGTCTGTGGTAAACTATTCACGCATCATCGGAGGGGTAACAAGGATGATGAAGAACCCCTCCGTGATCGTTGCCCCCTCCGGTAGAGTGCCGGAAAAGGCCTCTAGATTGGATCTCGTGGTTCTGGAACTTGCGGCAGCGAAAACTGTATTTCCTCAACTCCCCTAGGGTTTTTGGGATTTTATTGTATTTATAGAGGCGGAGGTCAGTCAAGAAGCCTCCTGTGGGCTCCACTACCCACCAGGGCGCGCCTTGCCCCCTGGCCTGCCCTGGTGCCTAGTGGGCCCCATGGGCCTCCTCTCGTGTGCTCCTTTGGCTCCCAGGGTGTTGTCTTCTGGCTAGAAAAAAATCTCCAAAAAAATTTGTGGCATTTGGACTTCGTTTGGTATTGATATTCTGCAAAGTAAAAAACAAGCAAAAAACAGCAACTGGCACTGGGCACTATGTCAATAGGTTAGTCCCAAAAAATGGAATAAAGTTGCTAGTAAATGTATATAAAACATCAAGATTGATAATATAACAGCATGGAACAATAAAAAATTATAGATACATTGGAGACATATCAACATCCCCAAGCTTAATTCCTGCTCGTCCTCGAGTAGGTAAATGATAAAAACAATTTTTTTGATGTGGAATGCTGCCTAACATGTTCATCACATATTCTTTTCTTTTGTAGCATGAACATTTGGACTTTAGATGATTCAAAGAAATACTCTATAATTTACATGAGGACATCAATACTCAAGCATATCAACAAGCAACCATGTCTTTCAAAATATCAACACTAAAGAAAGCTATCCCTAGCCCATTATGCTCAATCATTGATCCATTCATGAAACACACTCAAATATTAGCTATATCCAATGCACAAGTATGATAATAGTGTTCCCTAGTTGGTGCTTTATAAGATAAGATGGAGACTCAATAAAAATAAAAAATTGCATAAAAGTAAATAGATAGGCCCTTCGCAGAGGGAAGCAGAGATTTGTAGAGGAGCCAGAGCTCAAAGCTTAAATTGAGAGATAAAATTATTTTGAGACGCATGCTTTTCCTGTCAACGAAAGCGACCGAGAATTCCCAATATCTTACATGCTAGGTAAATCATAGGCGGTTCCCAAACATAAAATAAAGTTTATTTCCTTTTCCACCATTCTTTCACGATCCATGGCTAGCCGTATCCACGGGTCCCTTCCATACCAACACTTTCCAAGGAATTTATTATGAACAACATATTTTCTTTTCATTTGGGGACTGGGCATCCCTATTACGTGCCACACTCTCGTGCAATGACAAGTGAATAAACACTCATCTTGAGAATAACATACCAAGCATGGAAAATATTGGCCACCCCCTGCCGCTTCATGAGCGGTACGGGCACACAAAAAGGAAATTCATTTTGAAAATTATAGTTGGCACATACAAATTTACTTGGAATGGAATGGAAATACCGCATATAGGTTGATATGGTGGACTCATTTGGCACAACTTTGGGTTTAAGGAGTTGGATGCACAAGCAGTATTCCCGCTTAGTACAAATGAATACTAGCAAATGGATTGAGAAGCGACCAACCAAGAAACAAAAAAGATCATAAACGAGCATTAAACATAACTAACACTGAATAATGCACCACAAGTAGGATGTAACTTCACTTCATAACTATTGACTTTCGTGCTTGCACAGGGAATCGCAAACCTTAACACCAATATTCTTACTAAAGCATAATTACTCACCAACAGGACTCATATATTACTATCTCCATATCTCAAAACTTTTACAAGGAATCAAGTTTATAATATCCAATGATCTTCATGAAAGTTTTTATTATATACCCCTTGAGTATCTATCACTTTGGGACTAATTTCATATATTACCATTGCTACTAACAAGCTCTCAAATAAATTTAAGTGGAGCACGAGAGCATAAATATTTCTTCAAAATTTTCAACTCTCAAAAAAATATAAGTGAAGCATGAGAGGATATTTCTTTAAAATTTTGCTAACCCTCAATATAATCTAAGTGAAGCATGAGAGAATTTCTTCAAAAATTAAACCACCATTGTGCTTAAAAAGATATAAGTGAAGTACTAGAGCAATTCCATAGCTCAATTTTTTAAGTGAAGCACATAGGGCAATTCTAACAAATCATAGCATCATTATGACTCTCTCAAATAGGTGTGTCCAACAAGGATGATTGTGAAAAACTAAAAAGAAAAACAAGCAAAGACTAATATAATACGGGATGCTTCAAGCAAAACTCATGATATGTGACGAATAAAAATATAGCTCCAAGTAAAATTACCGATGGTCATTAGAAGAAAGAGGGATGCCTTCCGAGGCATCCCCAAGCTTAGTTGCTTGGTACTCCTTGAACATTACCTTGAGGTGCCATGGGCATCCCCAAGCTTCGGCTCTTTTCACTCCTTATTCCTTCAACTATCGTGATCTCACCCAAAACTTGAAAACTTCAATCACACAAAACTTAACAAAACCTTCGTGAGATCCGTTAGTATAAGAAAACAATTCACTACTTTAAGTGCTGTTGCAACCCATTCATATTTTGTTATTGCATTATACCTACTGTATTCTAACTTTACCATGGCTTATATCCCCCCGATACAATCCATAGATTCATCAAAATAGGCACACAATGCAAGGAAAAAAGAACCTGTCAACAACAGAAAAGTCTGTATAAAACCAAATTAAGGTCATACTTCTGTAACTCCAAAAATTCTGAAAAACTAAGACGACGTGGGAAATTTGGATATCAATCATGTGTAAAAAATTCAGAATTTTTCCACGCTTCAGAATTTTTTAACAATTCTGCTACTGGATGCGAAACCTTCTGTTTTCCAACAGTATCAAATCAACTATCATCCAACATAATCCTAAAGGCTTTACTTGGCACAAACACTAACTAAAACATAAAAACACAATAATAACAGTAGAATAATTGTGTAAACACAGAAGAACAGAAGTAAAAAATAAAAAATATTTTATTCATTTGGGTGCCTCCCAACAAGCGCTATTGTTTTACGCCCCTAGCTAGGCATAATGCATAGATTCAAGTATTTTCTTCTTTGGTTTTTGTTCCATAGGTTGCCTTTATGATTGACTCGTATGGTGGCTTAATTCTAGTTCTAGGGAAGTGCTCCATACCCTTTCTTAGGGGAAACTAAAATTTAATATTCCCTTCTTTCATATCAATCACGACACCTATAGTTCGTAAAAACGGTCTACCAAGTATTATGGGACAAGACGGACTGCAATCAATATCAAGTACAATAAAATCTATGGGCACATAATTCCTATTTGCAAGAATAAGAACATCATTAATTCTTCCCAAAGGCTTTTTAATAGTAGAATCCGCCAAGTGCAAATTAAGAGAACATTCTTCCATATTGGTAAAACCTAGCACATCACATAGAGATTTCGGAATTGTGGAAACACTAACACCCAAATCACCTAAAGCATTGCACTCATAATTTTTGATCTTGACTTTAATGGTGGGTTCCCATTCATCATATGATTTTCTAGGTATTGAAATCTCTAATTCTATCTTTTCTTCTAAAGCTTTCATCATTGCTTCAACAATATTTTTAGTAAAAGCTTTATTTTGTTCATAAGAATTGGGTGAATTTATCATGGATTGTAACAAAGAAATACATTCAATCAAAGAACAACTATCATAATTAAAGTCTTTGTAATCCAAAAGAGTGGGCAGATCACTAGTTAAAGTTTTTACCTCTCCAAGCCCACTTTTATCATTTTTTTCAACAAGATTTTCACCCTCCGAATTATGAGAATGCCTTCTAACTAAAGTTGACTCTTCTTCAGTCCTCTTATCATCAATTTTAATATTACTAAATAAGGAATCAATAGAAGAAACACCAATCATCTTAACATCTTCATCATTACTATGAAAGCAATCGGGCGAAAATGCTTTTTCTAAAAATTCTCTTTTAGCTCTTAGCATAGCGGTTCTTTTCTTACTTTCATCCATGGAGACATATAAGGCTTTAATTGATTCATTGATATCAACCTTGGGTGGAAAATTTTTAATCTTGAGATTTTCTACATCATGTGTAATTCAATCAATGCTCCTAGACATATCATCAATCTTATTCAATTTTTGTTCTACCGTAGTGTTGAAAACTTTTTGGGCATTGATAAATTGTTTGATATTATTCTCAAGATCAGAGGGCATCCTATTATTATTATTATAAGAATTACCATAGGAATTGCCATAATTATTAGAGGAACTTTTAGGAAATGGCCTGGGATTAAAGTTACCCCTATAAGCATTGTTATTAAAATTGTTTCGCGAGACAAAATTCACATCTATGGGATCACTATTTTGCTCAATCAAAGTAGACAAAGGCACATAATTAAGATCAATAGGAGCCTTTTTAATAGCAACAAATTTCATAAGTGCATCAACTTTTTCACTCAAAGTACTAATTTATTCAACAAAATTAACCTTTTTACTAGTAGGCGCTCTTTCAGTATGCCATTGTGAATAATTTGCCATAATATTATCAAGTAATTTAGTGGATTCACCCAAAGTAATTTCCATAAAAGTACCACCCGCGGTGGAATCTAAAAGATTTCTAGAAACAAAATTCAATCCCGCATAAAAAAATTGTATAATCATCCATAGATTTGAACCATGAGTAGGACAATTTATTAGCATTAATTTCATTCTTTTCCAAGATTGCGCAACATGTTCATGCTCAAGTTGCTTAAAATCCATGATTTGATTTCTAATGGAAATAATTTTCGCGGGAGGAAAATACTTAGTGATAAAACCATCTCTGCACTTATCCCAAGAATCAATACTATTTCGTGGAAAAGATGACAACCAAAATTTGGACGATCACGCAAAGAGAAAGGAAATACTTTTAATTTCACAATATCATTGTCCACAATGTTTTTTCTTTTGCAAATCACACAATTCTACGAAAGTGTTTAGATGGAACGCGACATCCTCATTAGGATTACCGGAAAATTGCTCTTTCATAACAAGATTCAACAAGGCGGCATTAATATCATAAGACTCCACACTAGCGGCGGGAGGAGCAATAGGAGTACTAATAAAATCGCTATTATTAGTATTGGAAAAATCACACAATTTGGTATTTTCTTGAGACATCGTGACTACGCAAACAAGATCGCAAGGAAACAAAAGATCAAACAAGAAAAAGGCAAACGAAAAAATATTTTTGTATTTTTGCAAACACTTTTTAGAAGTGGGGGAGATGAAAACGAGAGGCAAATGGAAAATAAAGTAATTGCAAGGATATGAGAGTTTATGCGTAGGTACTTGATAGATTTTGATGATGTCTCCCCGGCAACGACACCAGAAATTCTTCCTGATTGCTTGTATCTGCGTTGGTATTTCCTCGAAGAGGAGAGAATGATGCAGCTCAAAAAAGGTAAGTATTTCCCTCAGTTACAAAACCAAGGTTATCAATCCATTAGGAGAACCAAGCAACACTATGTAAACAACACCTGCACACAAATGACAAAAACTTGCAACCCAACGCGTAAGAGGGGTTGTCAATCCCTCCTCGGTATTCAGATAGATTAAATTGTATAGGTTTTGATAAATAGATCTAACTAAAACACAAAATAAAATAAATAAAGAAAAATTGCAGCAAGGTATTTTTGGTTTAATATGATAGGAAAATAGACCCGGGGGCCATAGTTTTCACTAGAGGCTTCTCTCAAGAAAATAGCATATGGTGGGTAACAAATTACTGTTGGGCAATTGATAGAAAAGCGAATAATCATGACGATATCCAAGGCAATGATCATGTATATACGCATCACGTCCAAGATTAGTAGACCGACTCCTGCCTGCATCTACTACTATTACTCCACACATCGACCGCTATCCAGCATGCATCTAGTGTATTAAGTTCATGGAAAACGGAGTAATGCAATAAGAACGATGACATGATGTAGACAAGATAAACTCACGTATGAATAAACCCCATCTTGTTACCCTTAATAGCAATGATACATGCGTGTCATGTCTTTTTCTATCACTGAGATTGAGCACCGCAAGATCGAACCCATCACAAAGCACCTCTTCCCATGGCAAGAAAAATCAATCTAGTTGGCCAAACCAAACCAAAATTTCGGAGAAGAAATACGAGGCAATAACAATCATGCATATAAGAGTTCAACAAAGACTCAAATAATATTCATGGATAGAACTGATCATAAACTCACAATTCATCGGATCCCAGCAAACACACCGCAAAAAAGAGTTACATCAAATAGATCTCTAAGAACATCGAAGAGAACATTGTATTGAAGATCAAAAAGACAGAATAAGCCATCTAGCTACTAGCTACAGACCCGTAGGTCTATGGTAAAGTACTCACGCATCATCGGAGGGGCAACAAGGATGATGAAGAACCCCTCCGTGATCGTTGACCCCTCTAGCAGAGTGCCAAAAAAGGCCTCTATGTTGGATCTTGTGGTTCTAGAACTTGCAGCGGCAAAAACTGTATTTCCTCGACTCCCCTAGGGTTTTTGGGATTTTAGAGTATTTATAGAGGCGGAGGTAGGTGAATAAGCTTCCCGTGGGCTCCACTACCCACCAGGGCGCACCTAGGCCCCCTGGCGCGCCCTGGTGCCTAGTGGGTCCCAAGGGCCTCCTCTTGTGTGCTCCTTTGGCTCCTAGGGTGTCTTCTGGCCAGAAAAAATCTTCAAAAAGTTTCATGGCATTTGGACTTCGTTTGGTATTGATATTCTGCAAAGTAAAAAAAACAAGCAAAAAATAGCAACTGGCACTGGGCACTATGTAAATAGGTTAGTCCAAAAAATGATATAAAGTTGCTAGTAAATGTATATAAAACATCCAATATTGATAATATAACAACATAAAACAATCAAAAATTATAGATACGTTGGAGACGTATCAAGCCGCGCCATGCAGGCAGAGAAAGAAGACACCACCGATGTCGACGAGGTGACGCGGCTACACGGCTACACGGATGTCGACGAGGTGACGGCCAGCACGTCCGCGCTCGCCACCATCATCAAGGAGAAGTAGAACGCGGGAGGCCGCCGCTGGTTGTATCCCATGAAGGCCACCGCCAAGGCGATGCTGGCGTAAACAACCGGTGTCTTGCATGATTCTTCTTCAGCCGGATGCGGGAGGAAGACAAAGAGATCCGTCGGCCACCATTTAGATTAGGTATATTAATTCTACCTTTAGCTCCAGACTAGCACAACTTTTTGATGTAAATGTAATGATATCCATCATGTTTATATGAAATCCAGCCGTGTTTGCACGAATTTCATTCAAAATGTATGTGGCTATGGTTGGATGGCGTCCTCCCACATCTATGTCCGCTCTCACGCACACGCGCGCGTGCACACACACACACACACACATTCACGACTTTTTGTACACACCATCTCTGTTTAGGTCAGTGTCTCGGTGTCAACAGTAGGATTCAAACCATCGAACAAGAAACATATGAGTATAAGGAACAACCACGGCGTGTGGTCCTCGGCATCGCCACCGTGGTATGCAACCTCGCCCTTGTGGTGATCACCATCGCTGGAGTGTGACAACGTACTCTGTCTCTGACAACACCGCAAAGTGCGTCACCACCATTGTGATGGCCAGGACGCGGCGAAAGAACACCGTCCTTCATTCCTGACATGATGGCCATTATCGCGCGCTCGTCTAGACGGCTCGGTAGCTCAAGAAGCAGCATCAACATGCCTTGTGCGTCTAGTCCTCCATTGCAGTCATAGTTACTGCATGAGCAACTCGGGTTGCAATTGCAGGTGAGCACGGCGACGCTGCATGGCCATCCATCAGTAGTGGCTGGTATGAGCATGACATTGCCATGTGCATCCTATTTGTACTAAAAATCATGAAGAGTATAAACATGTTTACGTACAACCTGAGTGGATTGCTCCAGTGATCATCACACGTGTAGTATCATGCAAAGCTTCATTTATTAGGTTATGACTCATTTTGTCTTGGTATGTGTGATGTTACTCATAGAATGAGTAACTAGCTAAGTTACTCAATTTACCTCTCTCCTCATTAACTAATTGGCACATAGGCAAATTTGCTGAGTTGGACCCGATGTTACTCTTGAAGTTACTCCCACTGTGGTTAGTCTTAGGCCTTGTTCGGTTCAACCTCCTCCCAAGGGGTTTGGAGAGGATTCGAGGGGAATTTTGCTTGTACAGGATTTAATCCCCCACAATCCCTGTTAATCCCCGTTAAAACCCCTTGAACCACACAAGCCCTAAAGGTTAAAAATGACCGGGATTACAGAGGAGAGGGTACAAACTTCATGGATTTAAAGGTGAGGGTTTGTTTTCGACTAGCTCTACAACCTCAAGGTTTATAAATCGGACTTCACTCTACCCTCACGCACACGCACGGGTACACTCACGGTGGAGCGCATTTGCACACGAAGAGGCAGGTAACATGACAATTTGACACATCTAGTGTCGGTGCAACAAACATTCGTGTTTGTCGCCCGGACTTATACACATGCGTGCTGGCATCACGTGCCCGGCACCAACATGCAAAGCAAGACCAAGCTAGAAGAACTGCTCTTCGTGAGATCAAGGAACGGATCAAGAAGGCCAAGACAGCAGGGCATCACCTTGGGGAGGCCTCCCTTGCCGGGCAGGAGAGCCTGGCCGGGTCGGGACCGCCCCAGGGACAAGTCTAAGATTTCCCCGGCAGGCTTGCCAGGTTGGCCAAGGGCGAGGACTCCTGCCAAGGCACCACCGCTCCACCGCACCATGCTACTTCTTGAGCTTGCGTTGGTTTTTCCCTTGAAGAGGAAAGGGTGATGCAGCAAAGTAGAGATAAGTATTTCCCCTAGTTAAGAACCAAGTTATCAATCCAGTAGGAGATACACGCAAGTCTCCAATCTATGCACCTGCACAAATAGTCAAACACTTGCACCCAACACGATAAAGGGGTTGTCAATCCCTTCACGGTTACTTGCAAAGGTGAGATCTGATAGAGATAGATATAAAAGATTACTAAAACATAAAACAAAATAAAAGTAAATAAATTGCAGCAAGGTATTTTTTGGTTTTTTGGTTTATAGATCTGAAAATATATGATGGAAAATAGACCCGAGGGCCATAGGTTTCACTAGAGGCTTCTCTCTTGAAGGCAAACAATACGGTGGGTGAACAAATTACTGTCGAGCAATTGATAGAAAAGCGCAAAGTTATGACGATATCAAAGGCAATGATTATGCATATAGGCATCACGTCCGTGTCAAGTAGACCGAAATGATTCTGCATCTACTACTACTGCTCCACACATCGACCGCTATCCAGCATGCATCTAGAGTATTAAGTTCATAAGAACGGAGTAACGCCTTAACTAAGATGACATGATGTAGAGGGATAAACTCAAGCAATATGATGAAAACCCCATCTTTTTACCCTTGATGGCAACAATACAAATACGTGCCTCGCTACCCCTACTTTGTCACTGGGTGAGGACACCGCAATATTGAACCCAAAACTAAGTACCTCTCCCATTGCAAGAAGAACCAATCTAGTTGGCCAAACGAAACCAATAATTCAAAGAGAAATACAAAGATATCAAATCATGCATATAAGAATTCAGAGAAGATTCAAATAATATTCATAGATAAACTGATCATAAATCCACAATTCATTGGATCTCGACAAACACACCGCAAAAGAATATTACATCGGATAGATCTCCAAGAACAATGAGGAGAACATGGTATTGAGGATCAAAGAGAGACAAGAAGCCATCTAGCTATTAGCTATGGACCCGTAGGTCTGTGGTAAACTACTCACGCTTCATCGGAAGGGCAATAGAGTTGATGTAGAAGCCCTCCGTGATCGAATCCCCCTCCGGCAGGATGCCGGAAAAGGCCCCAAGATGGGATCTCACGGGTACAGAAGGTTACGACGGCGGAAAAGTACTTTGGTGGACGCTTCTGGTCGTTTGGGAATATTTGAGGATTTATAGAGCTGAGAGGGAGGTCGGTGGACTCCCGGGGGGCCCACAAGCCAGGGGGCGCGCCCTGAGGGCTTGTGGAGCCCTCGAGACTCTTCTGACTTGGCCTCCAAGTTTCGTGGATGTCTTCTAGTCCAAGAAAATCATCGCGAAAGTTTTATTCCGTTTGGACTCCGTTTGATATTCCTTTTCTATAAAACTCAAAAACAAGGAAAAAAACAGAAACTGGCACTACGCTCTAGGTTAATAAGTTAGTCCCAAAAATAATATAAAATAGCATATTAATGCATATAAAACATCCAAAACAGATAATATAATAGCATGGAACAATTAAAAATTATAGATACGTTGGAGACGTATCAAGCATCCCCAAGCTTAATTCCTGCTCGTCCTTGAGTAGGTAAATGATAAAAACAGATTTTTTGATGTGGAATGCTACCTAACATATTTATCCATGTAATTTTCTTTATTGTGGCATGAATATTCAGATCCATAAGATTCAAAACAAAAGTTTAATATTGACATAAAAACAATAATACTTCAAGCATACTAATAAAGCAATTGTGTCTTCTCAAAATAACATGGCCAAAGAAAGTTATCCCTACAAAATCATATAGTCTGGCTATGCTCCATCTTCATCACACAAAGTATTAAATCATGCACAACCCCGATGACAAGCCAAGCAATTGTTTCATACTTTTGATGTTCTCAAACCTTTTCAACTTTCACGCAATACATGAGCGTGAGCCATGGATATAGCACTATAGGTGGAATAGAATATGGTGGTTGTGGAGAAGACAAAAAGAAAGAGATAGTCTCACATCAACTAGGCGTATCAACGGGCTATGGAGATGCCCATCATTAGATATCAATGTGAGTGAGTAGGGATTGCCATGCAACGGATGCACTAGAGCTATAAGTTTATGAAAGCTCAAAAGAAACTAAGTGGGTGTGCGTCCAACTTGCTTGCTCACGAAGACCTAGGGCAATTTGAGGAAGCCCATCATTGGAATATTCAAGCCAAGTTCTATAATGAAAAATTCCCACTAGTATATGAAAGTGACAACATAAGAGACTCTCTATAATGAAGATCATGGTGCTACTTTGAAGCAGAAGTGTGGTAAAAGGATAGTAGCATTGCCCCTTCTCTATTTTCTCTCATTTTTTTCATTTTCTCTTTTTTTTTATTTGGGCTTCTTTTGGCCTCTTTTATTTTTTCAAAGTCCGGAGACTCATCCCAACTTGTGAGGGAATCATAGCTTCCATCATCCTTTCCTCACATGGGACAATGCTCTAATAATGTTGATCATCACACTTTTATTTACTTACAACTCAAGAATTACAACTCGATACTTAGAACAAAAATATGACTCTATATGAATGCCTCCGGCGGTGTATCGGAATATGCAATGATCAAGAGAGACATGTATAAAAAATATGAACGGTGGCCTTGCCACAAATACTATGTCAACTACATGATCATGCAAAGCAATATGACAATGATGAAGCATGTCATAATAAACGGAAATGCCATAATAGGTAGGTATGGTGGCTGTTTTGAGGAAGGGTATAAGGTGGGTGTAGTGCACCGGCGAAAGTTGCACGGTATTAGAGAGGCTAGTAACGGTGGAAGAGTGAGAGTGCGTATAATCCATGGACTCAACATTAGTCATAAAGAACTCACATACTTATTGCAAAAGTCTATTAGCTATCAAAACAAAGTACTACACGCATGCTCCTAGGGGGATAGATTGGTAGGAAAAGACCATCGCTCGTCCCCGACCGCCACTCATAAGGAAGACAATCAATAAATAAATCATGATCCTACTTCATCACATAACGGTTCACCATACGTGCATGCTATGGGAATCACAAACTTTAACACAAGTATTTCTACCAATCCACAATTACTCACTAGCATGACTCTAATATCACCATCTTTATATCTCAAAACAATCATAAGGAATCAAACTTCTTATAGTATTCAATGCTCTTTATATGAAAGTTTTTATTATATTCGTCTTGGTTGCCCATCATATTAGGACTAAATTCATAACCTATGCAAATTACCATTCTGTTTAGAGAGACTCTCAAAATAATATAAGTGAAGCATTAGAGTTCAATAATTTCTATAAAATAAAGCCACCGCCGTGCTCTAAAAAGATATAAGTGAAGCACTAGAGCAAAATTGCCTAGCTCAAAAGATATAAGTGAAGCACAAAGAGTATTCTAATAAATTCACGATTCATGCGTGTCCTTCTCAAAAGGTGTGCACAGCAAGGATGATTGTGGCAAACTAAAAATCAAAGACTCATATCATACAAGATGCTCCAAGCAAAACACATATCATGTGGTGAATAAAAATATAGCCTCAAGTAAATTTACTGATAGATGAAGACGAAAGAGGGGATGCCATCCGGGGCATCCCCAAGCTTAGATGCTTGGTTGTCCTTGAATATTACCTTGGGGTGCCTTGGGAACCCCCAAGCTTATGCTCTTGCCACTCCTTATTTTATAGTCCATCAAATCTTTACCTAAAACTTGAAAACTTCACAACACAAAACTCAACAGAAAACTCATGAGATCCGTTAGTATAAGAAAATAAATCACCACTTTTTGGTACTGTTGTGAACTCATTATTTATTTATATTGGTGTAATATCTACTGTATTCCAACTTCTCCATGGTTCATACCCCCCGATACTACCCATAGATTCATCAAAATAAGCAAACAACACATATAAAACAGAATCTTACAAAAACAGAACAGTCTGCGAAGATCTGAATTGTTCTAATAATTAGGTAACTCCAAAATTTCTGGAAAATTAGTACAACATAGTAAATTTGTATATAAATCTTGTGTAAAACATTCAGGGTTTTTACACTCTCCAGTGAATTTAAACAATTCTGTTACTGGACGCAAAAGTTTCTGTTTTTCAGCAAGATCAAATCAACTATCACCATAAGCCATCCCGAAGGTCTTACTTGGCTCAAACACTAATTAAAACACCAAAAAACAATTAATACAGAGGTAATAATGTGTATTTATTGAAAAACAGAACCAAAAACAAAAACATAAAAACAAAATTGGGTTGCCTCCCAACAAGCGCTATTGTTTAACGCCCCTAGCTAGGCATAAAACATAGATCTAGGTATTGTCATGTTTGGTATGCAATCCATAAGTAGCTCTCATAATAGATTCATATGGCAACTTAATTTTCTTTCTTGGAAAGTGTTCCATGCCCTTCCTTAACAAAAAATGAAATCTAATGTTTCCTTCTTTCATATCAATAATTGCACCAATCGTTCTAAGGAAAGGTCTACCAAGAATAATAGGACATGTAGGATTGCAATCTATATCAAGCACAATGAAATCTACGGGCACATAATTCCTATTTGCAACAATAAGAACATCATTAATTCTTCCCATAGGTTTCTTAATAGTGGAATCCGCGAGATGCAAATTTAAAGAACAATCATCAAATTCACGGAAACCTACCACATCACATAAAGTTTCTGGAATCGTGGAAATGCTAGCACCCAAATCGCACAAAGCATGGCACTCATAATATTTAATTTGAATATTAATAGTAGGTTCCCACTCATCATAAAGCTTTCTAGGAATAGAAACTTCCAACTCAAGTTTTTCTTCAAAAGATTTCATCATAGCATCAACGCTATGTTTAGTAAAAGCTTTATTTTGGTTATAAGCATGAGGAGAATTAAACATGGATTGCAACAAGGAAATACAATCTATCAAAGAACAATTATCATAATTAAAATCCTTGAAATCCAAAAGAGTGGGTTCATCGCTACTTAAAGTTGTGACCTCTCCAATCCCACTTTTATCAATTTTTGCATTAAGATCTAAAAACTCCGAATCATTGGGACGCCTTCTAGCTAAAGTTGACTCATCTCCAGTCCCATCTTTATCAAGATTTATATTAGAAAACAAAGATTAAATATGAGTCACACCAATCACTTTAAGATCTTCATCATTATTTTCACACGACTCCGGTTTAGCGGCCATCTTATTTACCAAAGTAGTTTGTTTATCGGACATTTGGCCTACTAAATTTTTAAGATGAGCAAATTGATACTTAAGACCATAAAATTCCTTAGAAACATCATCGAGCTCTTTATTAATATACTCCATCATAGTTTTTTGCTCCTTAAGTTTGTTTCTAAAGAAACTATTATGCTCAAATTGTAGGGACATGAAACTTTTAGCATTATTTTCAATCTCTTCCAACTTCCTATAGTAAGGATCAAAGCTCTTGGGTTGAGCCATACGGGCAAACAAGGAATCTAACACACGAGCAAACGAAAAGACGAACGGAAAAAGGGCGAATAAAAAAGCAAATCTTTTTGTGTTTTTCTGAAATCGTTTTAGAAGTGGGAGAGAGGAAAACGAGAGGCAAATGTAAAATAATGTAATGCAAGAGATGAGAGTTTATGGTGGGTACTTGGTAGGCTTGATGTAGATCTCCCCGGCAACGGCGCCAAAAATTCTTCCTGCTACTTCTTGAGCTTGCGTTGGTTTTTCCCTTGAAGAGGAAAGGGTGATGCAGCAAAGTAGAGATAAGTATTTCCCTCAGTTAAGAACCAAGGTATCAATCCAGTAGGAGATACATGCAAGTCTCCAATCTATGCACCTGCACAAACAATCAAACACTTGCACCCAACGCGATAAAGGGGTTGTCAATCCCTTCACGGTCACTTCCAAAGGTGAGATCTGATAGAGATAGATATAAAAGCTTACTAAAACGTAAAACAAAATAAAAGTAAATAAATTACAGCAAGGTATTTTTGGGTTTTTTGGTTTATAGATCTGAAAATATATGATGGAAAATAGACCCGGGGGCCATAGGTTTCACTAGAGGCTTCTCTCTTGAAGGCAAATAATACGGTGGGTGAACAAATTACTGTCGAGCAATTGATAGAAAAGCGCAAAGTTATGACGATATCAAAGGCAATGATTATGAATATAGGCATCATGTCCGTGTCAAGTAGACCGAAACGATTCTTCATCTACTACTATTACTCCACACATCGACCGCTATCCAGCATGCACCTAGAGTATTAAGTTCATAAGAACGGAGTAACGCCTTAAGTAAGATGATATTATGTAGAGGGATAAACTCAAGCAATATGATGAAAACCCCATCTTTTTACCCTTGATGGCAACAATACAATACGTGCCTCGCTACCCATACTTTGTCACTGGGTGAGGACACCGCAAGATTGAACCCAAAACTATGCACCTCTCCCATTGCAAGAAGAACCAATCTAGTTGGCCAAACCAAACCGATAATTCGAAGAGAAATACAAAGATATCAAATCATGCATATAAGAATTCAGAGAAGATTCAAATAATATTCATATATAAATTGATCATAAATCCACAATTCATCGGATCTCGACAAACACACCGCAAAAGAATATTACATCAGATAGATCTCCAAGAACAACGAGGAGAACATGGTATTGAGAATCAAAGAGAGAGAAGAAGCCATCTAGCTACTAGCTATGGACCCGTAGGTCTGTGGTAAACTACTCACGCTTCATCGGAAGGGCAATAGGGTTGATGTAGAAGCCCTCCATGATCGAATCCCCCTCCGGCAGGATGCCAGAAAAGGCCACAAGATGGGATCTCATGGGACCAGAAGGTTACGGCGGCGGAAAAGTATTTTGGTGGACGCTTCTGGTGGTTTGGGAATATTTCTGAATTTATAGGCCAAAGATTAGGGTTGGAGGACTCCCGTGGGGCCCACAAGCCAAGGGGCGTGCCCTGAGGGCTTGTGGAGCCCTCGGGACTCTTCTGCCTTCCTCTCCAAGTCCTACGTGTGTCTTCTGGTCCAAGAAAAATCATCGCGAAAGTTTTATTCTGTTTGGACTCCGTTTGGTATTCCTTTTCTGTAAAACTCAAAAACAAGGAAAAAACAGAAACTAGCACTGGGCTCTAGGTTAATAAGTTAGTCCCCAAAATAATATAAAATAGCATATTAATTCATATAAAACATCCAAAACAGATAATATAATAGCATGGAACAATAAAAAATTATAGATACGTTGGAGACGTATCAGCGAGCACCCGAACGCCCGAAGACCTTGATGGAGAGAAGGTTGGCCTCCATTAATTTGAAATGGAGAACGTGCCCCGCCGCGAAGCTATGGGCACGAGCAAAGGTTTTCCAGCCACGCCGGAGGAGCATGACATGAGGTGCGGCGAACTCCACGTCCGCCCGCATGTTGCCATTACAGCAACCCCTCATGTGCAGCTTCAATCTTGGTGGCTGTTCTACCTCCATCACCCTTGCAAAAGGGGTAGGTAGCTGAAGACAGCTGCGCGGGGGCCCGCGCAGCTTGACCATGAACTCCAACGACTGGTCCCCAACGTGGCCCTCCATCGGAGCCAGGGCGACCGGGGGAGGAGCGACCAGAGTGCCACCATGTCCTCCTCGACCCTAGGCGCCACGACGACCGCGCCCACGTCCTATGGCACCACCTTGTGCGCTGGATTCTTCCCCTGCACCTTCAGCTGAGGCAGGTAGGCGCTGCCGAGAAGAGACTCTCATCGCCATCGTTGGAGTTCGACGGCATCCTCTTCCCCTTGCCATGGTGTAAGAAAGCACAAGAAGAAGAAGAAGGAGATGTGTGTGGGTGACCCCTTCGCCCGCGCCTCCTTTTATAGGGGAGCCTGGCCGGGGGCTGGCTCCTCACCACCCAGAAGGCAACCGCCCCACTCCACCAATCCAGTCCCTCTGCGTCGCTGACGATGTCCAGGATCAACGACCGCCCTCTTGCGCCTACCCACGGCACCGAGCTTTCTGCCATGGCACTCATTCCCGTGCCCCACGCGTCCGCCACTAACCCTGCGCAATGCATGCAGCGTACGTGGCGGAAACGGCAGGCGTAGTGGGATGGATGAAATGACAGTTACCTCCCCGTGAACGTGGGCAACCCGCGAGCCATTACGTGGATAACCCCACATCGCCCCGCACGACTCGCGGGAAAACCGGAAACTGATTCAATCACAGGTTAATGAAGAAGCAATGAGAATATCAAGAAAAGACATGAATCCCACCGTGGCATGGCTCAGGTGCTCGCCTGTGTATTTGTTGGGGCCTACCCCAACGATGCTAGGCAGCACGTGTGGGCCAGGCCCGGGGGCTCCTGTCGGTGCAACAAACATTCACGTTTGTCGCCCAGAGTTATACACAGGCGTGCTGGCATCACGTGCCCGGCACCAACATGCAAAGCAAGACCAAGCCAGAAGAACTGCTCTTCGTGAGATCAAGGAACGGATCAAGAAGGCCAAAACAGCAGGGCATCACCTTGGGGAGGCCTCCCTTGACGGGCAGGAGAGCCTGGCCGGGTCGAGGCCGCCCCAGGGACAAGTCCAAGATTTCCTCGGCAGGCTTGCCAGGTTCACCAAGGGCGAGGACTCCCACCAAGGCACCACCGCTCCACCGCACCACAACGCAAATCACTTATCAATGCGGTGTCAAGCCTCCAAGTCATTAAGTGGCTACCACCAAGCACGTGGCAGCCCATTAGAAGACAGATTACTCTCATGCGACACCCGTCCAGAGGCGTGTCGAACAGATAAGCAGAAGATGATTAAGCGGCACGGCAGGCTTGCCGGGCTTCACCCTCAGCATGACACCTAGCAGTGCATTTAATGCACTTTGTCCTAACTGCCAGAGTTGGGTACGATAGCACTGTTAGCTATCTAATCACTAGATAAATACTGTTTTGCCACTGTGGTTACCCCTTGAGCTATAAAAGGAGGTCCAAGGCAAACTAGCAAAGGATTCGGACCCTCGCACACTTGGACACGCATAGCACCTCTCCCCGAGGCCATCCTGCTGGGCTTGAGCGCTACGTGTTCATCGTGTTCCCCCATCCAATCCACCAAAGCAGGAGTAGGGTTTTACGCTTCACGGCGGCCCGAACCTGGGTAAAAACCACCAGTGTCACCACCGTCGCGCTATTTCATGGCCTCCGCTCTTTGTGCAATGTGATCTTCCCCCTTGCCGAACCACAAAGGGGCCGATGGCCCCATAGGTGATCGTGTTCACCCACGACATCTAGTTGTCCACTTACTGCGGGGGCGCGGTTATTGATCGAGTTTATTTTTACTGGTATGTTAAATGAAAAGATGACTTCATGCGTATTCAATTTAAAACGATCGCTACGGAGAGAAAAACAATTACTACTCCACTTCGGGACTTGCTTGCTAGGGTTGCTCTCTTTTTCTCACTCTCTCACCCTCTCCAGATCTAAACAAGACGACAGTGTCCACTCTCTCTCTCTCTCTCTCTCTCTCTCTCTCTCTCTCTTTCTCTCTTCTCACCGGTTATCATAGATCCGACCGGATCCCTTTCGCTGGGTAGGGGAGGAGGTGCAACATTGATGCGGTCGCCGGTGGCGAGGGAGGAAGCCGATGCGCGCCGTCTTCTTTGACATGGCACCGACGTGGGACGTCCTCCGCACCCTTGCTCCCCGCCGTCGTGTTGACAGATCCCGCTGCCCGCCTTTTTCTAATGGCCCAGCTCCCCACGTCGCTGCATCCTTTTTTTCATCAAGTTAGGATTGCTCCCCACATCGCTGCATCCTGCAGATGGATATTCTTCTAGTATTACAAAGCTCCCCATGTAGCTAGCTCCATCGGCTTATCGAACTCTCGAACACCACCTAAATTTTTACTATTAGAGGAAAAAAGGTACTGCAGATACTGGCTAACGAACTGATCTCTTGGTTGGAAACGGAAATAAAGTGAGGTTGGGGCGAAGTACTAGTAAGATGCTGGCCTGACCGGTCGCTTGGTCGAAAAAGGACAGAAAGTGAGGGGGTGTTGGGTCGACAATGCAACCGAGAATGAGCATGTTTAGATTTCCTGTGGTCACATAGGAAAAGGTCACTGACGAGAACAAAAAAGTCACAAATCCAGACATGCTTTGCATGTTTTCCATTCTCGGCAACACCTCTGCCTCACCACTTTATTCCTTGATGGATGTAAAATGTGCTTGTTCCTCCCATGTCCCTATGCCCTTACTGCTATTGTTAATCTAACATCACAGGTAAAAATGAAACAATGCGACTGTTAATGTGATGTCACTATTAATTGTCAATCTATTGCCATTGATAAACTGAATCAATGCCACCACCATTTTATGAAATGCTTCTGTCTTGCTTTATTTCTCATAAAGAGTGTTTTGGGCCGTTACACTTAAATCTGACACCGGTAACATAGCTGCATCTCCGTGGATTTGCACAAAATTTAATTGCACAATGGTTGACACGACGATGTGTTTCTCCTTTCCGTATCACCCTTTGTTAGAACGATCGTTCCTGTTAACCGTGCACATACGTACTGATCAAGTGCTACTCTCAATCTGTCATTGCAGAGTAATAATGCAATTGTTATGCATGTTAATGTAAGCCCCCGTTAATCTAGTGCCAGTGTTGATTTTATGTGATGGCACTTCTTAGTTAATGGCACTTTTTCATATTGTCAATGTAATGCCATTGATAACATATGAGATGCTGCTGTTAATCATATGCCACTGCAAAAAAAGACACTGCTTAAATAACCCTATTATATATTTGTGCAAACAGGGTTGTCTATCTCCATATGGTGTCTATTTGTGCAAACGGAAGCACAAGCCTCAATTTTAGTGGAACCTGCTGTCAGCTGGTCTCACGGTGCTCCAGGTATTCCTACATTCGTAACTAGGTAGAATGACCAACGCAAGATGAAATAAGCTTATTCATACATTGACTTGCTAATTGCAGTGTGGAACGAGCCTGTCATGTGTGGAGGAGCAAACAAGCACTGCAGCCGCGCCGTCAATTCAAGCTAAAAGAGACCGAGTCATTGATGGCCTGGCCGACGAGTACGGGTCGTGCAAACAGTGGTGCATTATTTTAGTGGAACTACACAAAAAAGACATTGGGGTTAGTCGGACAAATTTTCTATAGCCACACAGAAGGAATTGCACTCATCGATTGAATAGAATATTCTCCATGCCATCATAGGAGATCCCAAGGTGGAAATCAACTAACCACCTATAAAATTATGCATAATGTTCCTCACGCAGGTCAGTATCCCCTTCGTCCAAAAGATCTTGTTTTGCCATGCCGAGCTATTGATATGTGCTACTGTTTTGCGACACCGTTTAAGTACAGCTATTGCTTTCATATCTTTTCACATTCAGGACAATGAAGATGATTTTAGTGGAACTGCACAAAATGGTCTGTTGTTGAGTGATCTCTATTGCCTCCTCTGTTTGCTGCAATGTGTCAGTGTTAATTGCAAGATGAGCCATCAAGGTAGCTGTGGAGTTTCCAACATGCTCAAAGTGCACACAACATTGAGCAGAAAGAAGCATGCCTAGGAAATTAATGCGTGTGTAGGGAGGCCCTTTGCTCAGAGAAGCATAGATTGTTTTTTCTTTATTTCTACACCTTCTCACGGCTTTGTCTTGGTTCTAGTCTTGCGAATCATTTAAATGCGTAAACATGCTGAACTTATGTGCTTGTGAATGTTAGCTAGTATGCGTACCGTATCTTGTGAAGCTTAGTTTAATCTGAATGTTGACTAGTGTGTGAACCTTTACAGTCTATATTGTGGGCCTGTTATTTGACCCCTCATTTTGCCGCACTATGACTTGTGTGAGTGTCTGCATGCAGTACTGCATCCTCTAATTTGGTGGATGCCAAGCAGGCCCGAGAAGAAGCCATAACTTTTTTTAAAGTTGAAAAAGGTTACCGATGAAGAGCCATAAGTTGGAGGGCGTCTCTTTTTTTCTTTTGAATGCGCAATAAGATGGAGAGCTGGAGAGTGTCTCTGATGGGATGCATCTAGTGTTAAGTCCGTCTAGTACGAAACACGACAGCCAACTAGGCCAATACAAAAGCTTATCCATCTTAAAGCCCATTTGTTTTTGTTTTTTGTGTGGAAAAGCCCATATTTCTTGAAGAGGGGCGATCCCAAAAAAAACCTCCTTCCTCCTCGCCTCCACTTACTGCAGCTCGCTGGACTCTCCCACTTCCGTCGCCCCCCAGTTCCCCCTGCTCCCCATCTTCCTCACTTGTACAGAAAACCCCCGCTCACCTTCTTCCTCACTCGTACAGAAAACTCATGCTCCTCTTCTTCCTCGCTCCTACAGAAAACCCCAGCATTCCTTCTTCCCCACTCACACTGCCACTAGGCTCATCTCTTGTTACTCTGCTCAAACCCGTGAGCTCGGCGCGACGCCCACAAGGAAAATCGAGTCGGCTGGCCCCAGCGCCAAGAAGATGAGGCTCCTGCCAACGGCGACGCCGATTGTAGGTCCCGCACCCGGCAGCACGGGGAGAAGCGGTGAGCCTCCGCCACCGGATATGAGGATCCCGTAGAATCTCGGGTGGACCGCATCAGCGATCTCCTGGACGCCATCCTTGGGGAGATGATCTCGCTTCTCCCCACCAAGGATTGCTATCGCACCCAAGTCCTCTCAACCCGGTGGCGCCCTCTATGGCACGCCGCACCTCTTAATCTCGACTGTCGTCAGCTATCTGTCGTTCATGATTTTGAACTCCTTAGAGCCATCATCTCCTCCCACCAGGGCTCCATTCAGCGCCTCTGCATCTCGACATGCTACCTGCTGTCCATACCCTGCATGATGGACGCCTAGCTGACATCCCCTAAATTCAAAAAACTCTAGCATCTTGAGTTCTTCCATTACTATGCAAATTACATACCATGAACCGAATGCCATGTATTTGTGCCCACACCACTGTTGTCCATCTCGTGGTTTTCTTCCTCTCTCCACACCGCCACCTTCGCCCGGTGCCATCTACCAGATAATCTGGTACAAATGCTTCGACTCCCACTACTAAAAAATCTTTCGCTTGTGGTGGTTGATCTGTCGGAGGCCTCACTGCACATCATCATCCACTCTAGTTGCCCTGCCCTGGAGCGCTTGCTGATTGTTTGGGAATAGAAATCCATATCCATTATCTCCAAATAAAGTCGCCTCACCTTAAAAGCATTGGAATTTGTTTTGAAGGACAGCAGCTCATCATTGAAGATGCCCCTTCACTTCAAAGGTTGCTCCTTGATTATTGTTCTATACCTTCACAAATAACTGTCATCTCTACGCCTAAACTGGAGACCTTGGGAGTAATTGATGATCCATTTAATGATCAGAAGATAGTGCTTGGCTCCACACTTATTCAGGTACTGTATATTATCATCTACACCTTTGTAATCATAAGCTGCATTTTTCATTTGTGCGCATAAGTTTTATATCATCTTGGAGTACACTTTGGGTACTAATATTATGTTATATGCTCAATGAAGAGTTAGTCCATGGATAGCCTATTAATTGTGCTGGATTCTGTCAAGATCTTATATATCGGAATGTTTAGTTATGATCTGAACACAATTATTGGCTTGCTGTGATGCTTTCCATGCCTGGAGAATTTGTATATAAAGGTGATGATTTCATGCACATTGAAAGCCCATATATATTGTACTAGAATTACCATTCAGCTGTCGCTCTTTCGACATACTCTTTTTTTAGACCTTAACTATTTTTTATCTTCATGACTTAACTATTCGACATACTAATATTATGTTTACATAGTGTTGCTTGGTTCTCCTAGTGGATTGATAACCTTGGTTTCATTACCGAGGGAAATACTTATCTCTACTGTACTGCATCATCCTCTCCTCTTCGAGGAAATCCCAATGCAGCTCACAAGTAGCAGTTACACTCGCTGCTGACCGACACGTGCATTGCTGGGTCATGTATGCCTGTCCCTATAAGGTTGTGCCACCTTGGTTTGCAACTAGTCATGTTGACCTGGGTTCTTCATCATATGGATGCTAGCGACATAGTCATATACGTGAGCCAAAAGTCACAAACGGCCCCAGCCAAGGTAATGGTGGCAGCTGTGGGTTATCATGCGTGAGGCCGCAAAGTGATTTGACATGTTACAGACTAGATCTATGGGACTTAGGATCGAGGTCCTGACAGCTTTGGTATCAGAGCATGACATCATGTAGGATTACAAAGGCAAACTGGTCGAAGTCAGGTCTAGAAATGCTTTAGTTATATAAGGGAATTGATTATGGAAGGGAACGTAAGGCTCTTTTTACTACTTATCCTGTGTCCTTATTCTGAGTCACCCCCTTCTTTTCTATGGGGTTAAGAAACTAGGCTTTCTCATCTATCTATCAGGATGATGAGTTACTATGCTGGAGACTTGTAGGAAAGGTGTTGTTTCCTCGGATCGGTGTTTGCATAATAATTCAGTTGTTATGTTGTCAATTGTCTTGCAGGTTGTTTCATGTTTCATGCCCGTACAACAGTTATGTTGTCCGAGTTATCCAAGGTCTCTAAACAATCTGATGCATTTTCACATCCTTTCTCCCCGTTCCTGATGTCTTCTGGGCCAGACTAACCACATTAATCATTGTGTTGAGGTATTCCATTACCTTGACATAATTATTGAAGTTCTTAAGAAACCATGTTATCTTAAGTGAACCACATAGAGATTCAGCCTTTGTATTGAATTCCCAGTGTGATAATTCTGGCCATCATTTTTGAAATCATCTCGTGATGCCATTTAGTTAGTAGGTATTCTATTTCTGGGTTCTTGGACCCAAGATTTGATCTGCTTATTCCTATTGATAGTGCTTGCTCGTTCCTTTAGGTTGATTAGTAACTTGTTCTAGTTCTCTAGGTCCATGGGATATCACTCTTCCAATATCATGAACCATCCTCGGCAGAAGTTCTTCTTGAACCAAAAGATCACAACAAGAGTTCTCTTGATAAGTTCTCCATTCTATATTTGTGACTCTGCCAGTCCTACCTTTCTGCATGGGTTACCCAGAAGAAATATGATGAGCCTTGTTCAACATACTAATCTGTGCAACCACAACTCAGAAAATCATATGTTTCTTTGAGTTATCCCTCTTTAGCTGTATTTCGACCTTCGTCTATCAGTTAATAGTCAGGAGTAGTTGTGCATTTGTGTTCATCGGTGCCTATTATTCCTGTGGTCTATCAAGCCATTCTATTTCAGAATGACTAGGAGAAACAAACTCCAGTACCTAAGCCATGTCTTGGATTGGGTCAAAGTAGTTGTATTCCACAGAGCAAGATGCCAATCCAGCTCTTGTTCTGTTCTACCTTGGAGTGTTACCCCATTTCATATCAAGTATGTCATAGGAATTGCACACCATCTTATGAACTCTTGATGCTGTGATACTTCTCGCCATTATCATTCATTTCTCGGTGTACGTGTTGTTGTAACCAGAATGCTGACAAGTGAACCATGATGTGTGAAGTCAATACTCCTAGCAACCTCGTTGCCTGGTAGTAAATGGACGATAATTTCATTCTGAATCATCATTCGAAGATTGATTGTGCTACCTAGTCCATTTTTTTTCCTGGTGCACTCTTTGATCAATGAGTTAGAATTGTGTCAATCCCTCGCCCTTTAAGTCATATCATCTTGCCCTGAAAAGTAAGATTGTTCTCGAGCTTAGTGACATATCGGTGGTTCGTGACTGCTGAATATCTTCTCAGAAGTATTACCAGGTTGTCCCCTGATCGATATTTGAGTTCATGATCAAGTTGGTTTTCCAATAAACCACCCCTTCTCCAAGAATCTGTGTCGGATACTGTCGGGGACGAATCCGCGATCACCTATGGGACCCAGGGAAGGACCCCTTTACGTTCGGCAGGGAGAGACGGTCGCACGAAGAGCAAATCTAGCGAAGAACACGACAGTGCACGAGAGAGATTTACCCAGGTTCGGGCCGCACGGATGCGTAAAACCCTACTCCTGCTTTTTGGTTTATTATCTGTATGATTGTTCTAGCTCCAGGAGCGCTATAGTACCGAGTAGCTGCGTACAATACTGGAGTTCTCCATTTCCCAGTTCCTCCCTTTTTCACGTTGCCTATGGGCCTCCTTTTATACGCACAAAGGGGTCACCAACAGGTGGCAAACAGTAAAGGTAGAGGTGGAAAGTTGCTACAGTAAGGCCACTATTACCAGGATGACATGTCCTACCTACCACTGACGGCAGGGGACAAGGGCATTAAATGCCCATGCCTTTGCTGTCCACATACATGTACCCGGACGTCTTGGACGTGGGAAAAGCCTATCCCACCTGCTCCTGCACCGCTAGCTACAGTGCACCGCCGTCTACACAGTGCCCTGCCACGCACGCTTGGAAGGACCCAGAGCGCCACGCTGGCAGAGGCACCGGAGCAGCACAGTAGCACAGTGGTACAGTAACGCTTGCCGCGGCAAGACCTTGCCGCACCTGACAGCTTGGCGCAACCCATAGTTTGCCGCGCAAGGTAACTTGCCGGGGCAAGTACCTTGCCGCAGCCGCTATCTTGCCGCAGCCAATGACTTGCCGGGGCAAGTACCTTGCCGCGGCAAGTACTCTGCTTCAGCAATGCCCAGGCTGGGCCTCAGCTGTCCCTCCCGGCAAGCTCCTCTTGCCGGGGCCTTAACTCTTGCTTTGTATACTTTGTTCTTGAATGGCTTAATAATCTTGAGCTTCTCTATGGCTGTCCTCCCGCAAGCCTGGCCGCGGGATGCTACTACTGCCCGTGCACAAGTACGGGGTACTAGGGTACCCCTATTCTAGTACACCGACAGGAGCCCCCGGGCCTGGGCCACACAATGTGCCGGGCGTTGTTGGGCCAGGCCCAAACAGTGCACGGGCACGCGTGGCTGGGATAAGCCGAAACGTCCCTATGCTGTTTAATTGGACGCTCTCCCACGCGTCGCGCGTTGAATGCGGAGCGTGGGAAGCGTGCGCAGCCATCTCGAATGACGAAGGGGCGGATGGTTCCGCATCTTTCCCCATAAAAGGAGCGACCTGCAGAAGCACTCACACACCCCTCTCACCATTCTCGATCTCCAAATCTCCGCCTTCTTCTTCCTCCGCTCTAAAACAAAGCGGTTTCCCAATCCTCCGCCACCGCGCGCGTCTGCATCTCCCTCGGTCCTCAGCTCCGCCTTCGCCATGCCTCCCAAAGGAGAAAAGGGGAAGACGGGGAAGTCCTCAAGGACGGAGACCCAGGCGCAGTTGAAGAGGCAGAAGTACGCGCTCTTCGCTCCGACGCTCACGGGGGCGGATCTGAAGGCCAAGTTCCAAGGCATGTGGGCCGCGAGGACCAAGGCGCATCCGGCCACCCGCGTTCGCCCAGCCACCGACGAGAGCGAAGTGAGCAAGTACCCCTTCTTCGCTTGCTACTTTTGGTGCGGGCTCTGCCCACCGTACTCGGATTTCTTTAGCGACGTCATGTACACCTTCAACCTCCGTCTGTTGGATCTCACACCGAATGCCGTATCCACCATGGCAATATTTGCGCATCTGTGCGAGAACTTCGTCGGCGTCGCACCCAACACTGCGCTGTTCAGGCATTACTTCACTCCCCGTGCTGAAAAGGGGGAGCCTCTCACTATTGGCGTCTTGTTCGTTTCAAGATTGGGCGCCAAGGAGCATTATCTGAAGGGGGATCTCCGCCCAAGATGGGGAGAAATCCGGTCTGAATGGTGTTGGATCATTGACGACGAGCCGCCACCATACTGTGCGCTTCGCAAGACCCCAGCAGCGCGTGGCACAGACTGGAGCGATCTGGATCCCCAGGACAAAAAGCTGGAGATTGCCGCTACCAGGATCATACGGCTCAGGGAGGCCGGGCTCACCATAGGGATGGTTGGCGCAGACTTCCTCCGCCGCCGCATTGCTCCTCTGCAGCAGCGAGGAAGGCCGGCCTCTGATTGGAAGAACCCAGCCGATATCATGCGGCTGCGCCCTGGACTGATCAACAACTTCACAGTTCTGCAGCACGACTTTTTCACACGAGAACTGTTCAAGCAAGAGACAGATCCAGAGAAGCGCGACAAGGCGTTCACGCTGCCGAAGCACATCGTGCCCCTTTGCAACAACTCCGCATTGAGTGCAATCATCGCTATGATGCCGTTCTGCAATGCGCACAGCGTTGAAGCAACTTGGGACGTGCCGCTCGAAGAAGACGTGCGGCGATTCTTTGACTCCACGGTCGAAAAGCAGGTCCGGGAGGAGGAGTGGCTCGTCCGCAACACCACTGAGCAAGAAATAGAATTCGTTGCTCGAATAGTGGAGGAGGACAGGCTCGCCAGGGAAGCTGGCGATTTTGGTTATACTTTGGCGGAGCTCGACGAGGCACAAAAGGAGATCCTTGCCGAGCAGAGGATGCTTGCCGGGAAGGGCGAGCTCGCCGCACCCGGCAAGGATGTCGGGCCAAGCCAGCCTGCCGACGAGTCAGGCAGCTCGGAGGATGAGGGCTCCTCTTCCGAGGAGGGCACCGAAAGCCCACCGCAGTCAGAGTCCCCAGCCCCTCGGAGGAGGAAACGCCTTCGCAGGCTTGGCAAAGTGGCTGAGCGGCAAGAGGTTCAACAACCTCCGGAGCGCCGTTCGACGCGCTCGACCACGGCAAGGGCTGGTGCTGCGGGAGCGTCTCACGCGGCCCCGGCAACTGGAGCAGGGTCATCAAAGACCGCTGCTACTACCCCCGCCAAGCGGCCAAGGAGTCCAGCTCCCCCTCCTCCCCCTCCTCACACGGAGGCGGACTTTGATTTTTCCGCTCTCAGCGAAGAGGACGACGAGGAAGAGTAAGTTCCCTTGCCGCGACCCTCAATCTTTGTAAGGTTTTGTTTCTATCCTCACTTGTCGCGCTCCGGCCTTGCTTCCGCAGGGAGGAAACCTTGGCGGAGATGACAAGGAAGAGAGCTAAGGTCTCGACGAGCAAGACCGTGGTGGTCGTCGAAGATGAGCCCACGGCAACCACCGGGAGAGCGTCTGAGACCATGCCGACCAGCTCGGAGCCCAGCCCTCGTCGCAGCCCCCAGCGCAGCCCCCAGCGTAAGTATTTCAACTACCTTTCGCTGGCGGTCACTGAGGAACAAGCATTTTGTCACTGACATCTTTGGGCGTGTAGGAGAGGAGCAGCAAGTGGAGCCATCTGAAGGTGCTCCAGAAGTACCACCCCCCTCGACCACACCGCTAAGGAGAAGATCTCCGGTAAGGGCTCCCACTAGCGAGCCGAGCCACGAAGAGGAGCCGGCAAGCGCCGAAGTGCCAAGCACCAGCGCTGGCGACCCCACCCCAATGACAAACGTTGACGGGGGAGGGGAGCCCACCGCTCCTGAGCTCAACACGGGTAAACCCACTTGCTGCAAAACTCTTTCTGCTTTCTTTCTTTCGTCTTCTTGAATTTCTTCCTGAAGCTCTTTTTGCCTTACTTCTCGGGTTGGCAGATACCTCCTCGGTGGAGCCAATGAACATTGACTCTTCTACCGAGGAGAACACCACAGGGGCCGTCGACGACGAGGCCGCCAAGGCCGCCGCTGCCAAGGCCGACAAGCTGGCAGCCGACAAGCTTGCCGACGAAGAAACTGCCAATGCTGCCGAAGAGGCCGGCAAGGCCGCCGAGGATAATACCGCCAAGCCGCCCACCGATGAAGCCGCCAAGGCTGCTAAAGCTGAGGCCGCCCAGAAGGCTGCTGAGGAGGCCGGCGAGGGAGCCGGTGGTCGTACTGACGGCCCTGAGGCCACAGGAGCGCCAGGCGCTACTCCGACCACGGGTCCTTCAACCACTGACGAGGCGGCAGCGCCCAACTCGCCTCCGCCAAGCAAATACATCCGGGTCGGCGAGAACGTCTACGTCAGCCTCCCCTGGACGATGGGCTCCAGAGCGCCAACCGAGGAGGATGTTGTGGACGAGGAGATCCTTGCCGCTGCCGGGCTCCAGCTTGTGGATGCGCCAGGCGCCAGCAGTAGCAGCACGTCTGAAGAGGAGCAACTGCTTCAAAAGCTGCTGAATCTTCATCGCGCCCGACGGGAGAAGCTAGCTTCTAGGGAGGCGCTCATCGAGAAGGCCGAAGCTGACATGTTGAGGCGCGCGGAGATCTTGGCGGACGTCCGCGCGCGATCTCTTAATGCGTTAGAGGCCAAGCGGGCACAGCTGGCCGAAGAATGGCAGGCCCTCCTCCTGATGAAGCAAGACATTGAACAAAAATAGGAGGAGACCGCCAAGGAGTTGTCTGCTCAGGCCAGTGATCTGAACCAGCGGAAAGTGGACCTTGATGCCCACGAAGAAGAACTTGCCGAGCGCAAGAGGAAACTTGCCGAAACCCTCCGACAGAAAGACGAGGAGGTGGCAAGACTTGTCGCAGAGCGGACCCAGGGGCAGGCACAAAAACACCAGAAGGAAATCGAAGCCTTGGCCCAAGAGTACGCCAGCAAGTTGGTGGAGGCCACCAACGCTGTCGCTGCTGCAGAAGTGAACAGAAAGGAAACGGAGGGGAAAGTGGCAAGACTAGAGGCCGCCCTCAAGGCAAACGGTGACAAGCTCTCAACGCTTGAAAGTGAGAGGGCAAAGGTGACCCACACTTTGGCGGAGATGCAAGTTACCATAGCCAAGAAGAACAATCTGCCTGCCGCCGCCAACGACTCCAGAGCAGACCTGAAGCTGAAGCTGACCACGCTGAAGGAGACGCTCGACACCACTAGAAAGCGCGAAGGGCTTCTAATGACAGAGCTCCAGAAGGAAAAGGGTCTGCTTCAAGACGCTATTGCAACCCACAAGAAGTTCAGGGATAACGTGGGGATCTTCACAGACAGGCTTGCCAGCGCTGCCGAGGACATCGACAAGGAGCTGACTGCCCTGAAGGTGCCGGACTTCGGGTACTCCACCGACAAGAACACGCAAACTAGCGTCAAGCTAGCCGAGTTCTTCGACGGAGTAGTAGAAGCACTCCAACAGCTCCAAGTCAATCACAAGGCTCAACTGGCCGACGAGTCACGCAGGCTTTGCCGGGGAGTTCTCCGGAGGTTGTTGGTGAAGATAGCATACAGAAACCCGGGCGTCGACTTCAGCAACATCTTCAAAAGCTTGCCGAAGGGATACGACCCCGCGCCACTAGAGGCCCTTGTCGCGCCCATCGTGGAGAGGGTGGACCAAATCCAGAGAGTCGAAGGCGAGCACCGCAATTAGAGAGCCCATTCTTCTCCCTCCTTGCCACCGCTAGACATGTTAAAGAACAATCTGTTTAAGCCGCGGCAACTTATCTTGTAATATAACTTGCAATATTTTGAAGTTAATGCATGTCATCTCCCTTGAGCAATTTCTTTCTTTGTGTGTACTTGCCCTACGCTTATAGGGAACTTGCCGGTGCGCGCACCATCGCCGCGAGCGCTGGGTGCGGGACTCCAGCAGCCTGCTGGCGGTGCCGCTGCCAGCAAGCAACCTTGTCGCGCTCAGTGCAGCCACTTAGGTTGTTGAGCGGACTCGAAACAAGGTAAGGGCGCGACCGATTACGCTTAGGTTCCGTCGCGCACAGGTTTTCCATACAAAGAGTAGTATCGTTCAAGGAAAATAACCTTGAAAATAAAAAAGAATTTGATTATTCAAACTTTAGCACTTAGCTTTGTCGCTGATCTCTTCGCGGCAAGGTCTTGTCACTGCTTGCCGCTGCCTTCTTCCCGGCAAGGCAAAGTTTCTTTGAACGACGCCTGGTCCACGCCTGGTCCATATCATTATCCCACCCCCCTCGGCAAACTTGTGCGCGAGGGAAGGTTCTGTCTCTTTGAGAAAAAGAAAGAAGAGAAAATAAAGATATAGGAGCTTGGAGGCTCGTTAATGCTTACCGGGGAGGCTGTACTGCACAGTATGTCAGATAATCATGCAAAATAAAAGTAAACATGAAATCGTCAAAAACTGCGAAATACAAAAGCTTTATTTATGCACAGGGTCTGCGCCTGGCTTTGTACAAAGGATTACATGCAACAGCGGCAATACTTGTACAAAAGGTTGTTGCCGGGGAAGGGCCCGACAACCGCGCCTTATGGAAAAAACTTACGAAGATGCTCAATGTTCCAGGAATTGATCACTGGAATGCCATCCTCGGTCTCCAGGCGGACAGCGCCGGGCCTGGTGACTCGTTTCACCCGATAAGGGCCTTCCCACTTCGGCGTCAACTTGTTTGAATTCTTGGCCGACTGAACGCGCCGAAGAACAAGGTCGCCTTCCTCGAGACTTCTGGCATTAACTTTGCGGCTATGGTAGCGACGCAAAGCTTGCTGGTAGCAAGCAGCTCTCACAGCAGCCTGAAGACGATCCTCCTCGAGGAGCACAGCGTCATCTTGCCACAGTTGCTCTTGCTTAAGCTCATCGTAAGCGAGCACTCGAGGTGACCCGTATACGAGTTCCGTGGGGAGAACTGCCTCTGCTCCATAAACTAGAGCAAAAGGCGTCTGGCCAGTAGCTCGATTTGGCGTCGTCCTGATCGACCAAAGAACCACTGGCAGCTCCTCGATCCAGTTCTTGCCGCACTTGCGCAGCCTGTCGAAAGTTCTCGTCTTGAGCCCACGCAGCACTTCAGCATTTGCCCTTTCAGCTTGACCATTGCTTTGGGGGTGAGCAACAGAAGCGAAACAGACCTTGGCGCCAAGGTCTTCGACATACTGCATGAAGGCGTGGCTCGTGAACTGGGTACCGTTGTCGGTGATGATCCTGTTAGGAACACCAAAGCGACAAACAATTCCCTTGAAGAACTTGATGGCTGATTGTGCTGTCACCTTCCTCACTGCTTCCACTTCTGGCCACTTCATAAACTTGTCGATGGCACATACAAGTACTCGAAGCCCCCGGTGGCACGGGGAAAAGCGCCGAGGATGTCGAGCCCCCAGACCGAAAATGGCCAGGAGAGAGGGATTGTCTGGAGAGCTTGAGCTGGCTGATGAATCTGCTTGGAATGAAACTGGCACGCTTCACACTTGGTTACTAGTGCAGTTGCATCCTGGAGGGCGGTGGGCCAAAAGAAACCTTGCCGGAAAGCCTTTCCAGCAAGGGCTCTTGACCCTATGTGGTGACCACATATTCCTCCATGAATCTCCGCCAACAGCTCCTGTCCTTCTTCCCGGGGAATACACTTCAATTTCACACCGTTTGGTCTTTTTCTGCACAGCATGTCATCGACAAATTGATACATATTGGACCGTCGGGCTACTTTCTCCGCTTCTTCCTGCTCTTCGGGAAGTTCTCCTGTCTGAAGGAAACGGACGATCTGCTGCGCCCACGCTGGAGCCTGTGGCTCGACAACGAGGACTAAAGGCATTTCTTCTGCTGCGGGAACATCAGGCCCTACGGCAAGAGCTCGTCGCTCTACCAGAGCCGGCCGTTCCCCGACGAGCTTGGCGGGAACAGCCGCTTCAACGACAAGAGCCTGGGGCCCTGCTGGAGCGTGCTGTCCTTCAACAAGCTCGTCGGGAGCGGTTGCTTCAACGACGGAAGCCCAAGGCCTCGTCGGAGCATCTTGCTCCTCAGCGCTTTGATCAGGAGCGCCTGCTTCAACGACAAGGACCCGAAGTCTTGTCGGAGCAAGTGGCCCCTTTGCCTCTTGCCTAGGAGCACCCGCTTCAACGACAAGAGAGTGAGGCCTTGTCGGAGCAAGTTGCCCCTCTGCATCTTTGGCGCTGGCTTTGACAGCCTTCTTGCCGGCGGCTTCGGGGAGCTCTGCCGGGAAGTAGTCGCCAGAAGCCAACTTCCTCTTCCTGCCTTGCCCTACTGATGGCGTCACGGACGGCTGAGTTAGTTGGAGCACAAAAGTGCCTGGTTCCACAGGCAATTTGAGTGCGGCGCGCTTTGACAAACCATCGGCAATGTCATTTTCAGCACGTGGGACGTGCTCCATTTGTAGGCCGTCAAAGCGTTCCTCCAACTTCCTCACCTCATCTACATAAGCTTGCATCAATGGGCATTGGTAGTTCTTGTTCACTTGCCTGACGACAAGCTGCGAATCTCCCCTGACAATAAGCTTCTTGATCCCAAGGTCTGCCGCGATCCTGAGACCGGCAAGCAACCCCTCATATTCTGCAGTATTGTTCGTCGCCTGTTCCTTGGGAAAGTGCATTTGGACCATGTACTTGAGGTGCTCTCCGGCGGGTGCGACAAGCAATACGCCAGCACCGGCGCCTTGCAGTGAAAAGGCACCATCAAAGTACATAAGCCACTCTTTGCTTGTCTCCTTGCCGGGGAGAGTCGTCTCTGGGATTTCTTCGTCTGGCGTTGGTGTCCATTCTGCGACAAACTCTGCCAAAACTCGGCTCTGTATGGTTGATGTACTCTCAAACTTGAGACCAAAGCTCGACAACTCCAACGCCCACTCGACAATCCTGCCTGTCGCTTCTGGATTTTGCAAAATCCTTTTCAGCGGGAAGCGAGTGACGATGGTAACTTCATGTGCTTGAAAGTAATGGCGCAGCTTTCTCGAGGCCATGAGAAGGCCGGAAAGCAGCTTCTGCACACCAGAATACCTTGACCTAGCTCCCTGCAGAAGAGAGCTCACAAAGTAGACCGGGCGCTGCACCATTTTCTTCTTTTGTATCACTTCGCCTGACTGCGCAGACGAATCCTTGTCGGCAGCAAAACTTGTTGCCCCCAGCTTGTCGCTGGTCGTGCTTGCCGCAGTTACTGCCTCCTCATCCACCTCTCTCTCCGCTACCAGCGCAGCACTAACCACTTGATTGGTTGCCGCTAGATACAGCAACAACTTCTCTTGTGGTTTAGGCGCGACAAGTATTGGAGGAGAGGAGAGGTATCTCTTCAAGTCTTGCAGCGCTGCCTCCGCCTCCGGAGTCCATTTCAATGGACCTGCCTTTTTTAAGATTTTGAAAAATGGCAGGGCGCGCTCAGCTGACTTGGAGATAAACCTACTGAGGGCAGCAACACATCCGGCAAGTCGTCGTACATCCTTGACGCGCTTCGGTGCTTCAATTTGCTCAATGGCTTTGATCTTGTCAGGATTGGCTTCAATTCCATGTTGAGACACAAAGAACCCGAGAAGCTTGCCGGAGGGAACTCCAAACACGCACTTCTCGGGGTTGAGCTTCAGGTTGATCTTGCGCAGATTTACAAAAGTTTCTTCTAGATCTTGAACCAAAGTAGCCCTATCTTTGCTTTTGACCACTATATCATCCATATAGGCTTCCACATTTCTGTGCAGCTGAGGCTCAAAAGCAATCTGGACGGCTCTTGCAAATGTCGAACCAGCATTTTTCAAACCAAATGGCATACGTACGAAACAGTATGTGCCACAGGGTGTGATAAATGCGGTCTTTTCCTCATCTTCCTCAGCCATGAAGATTTGATGATACCCTGAATATGCATCAAGAAATGAAAGCAAATCACATCCTGCCGTGGAGTCAACAATCTGGTCTATGCGGGGCAAAGGAAATGGGTCTTTGGGACAAGCTTTATTGACATCAGTGAAATCAATACAAAGCCTCCATTTTCCATTCGCTTTGCGCACGACAACCGGATTGGCCAACCACGTAGGATGGAGCACTCCTCTAACGAGGCCTGCTGCTTCCAACTTCTTGATTTCTTCCGCAATAAACTCTTGCCGCTCCACAGCTTGCTTTCTGGCTTTCTGTTTGACGGGCCTCGCGTGGGGACAAACAGCAAGGTGGTGCTCAATTACTTTCCTGGGAACACCGGGGATGTCGGACGGTTGCCATGCAAATACGTCGACATTCGCCCGCAGGAAAGCAACGAGCGCGTTTTCCTATTTGTTGTCAAGTGTGGCACTGATGGTGAAGGAACCACCAGTGCCATCCTCCTTGGCGGGCACCTTCTTTGTCGCCGGCGGAGCGGCTTTGTTCTTCTTACACTTGCCGGTGGAGCTCTCTGGTGCGTCCTCGACGGTAGCGCAGCACTCCGAAGAGGTGCGCTTGCCGGAGTGGGCACAGGAGCTCTTGCCGGACTTCCTCTTGTTCTCCCGCCCGAGAGCTTCAGCGGCAAGTGCCTTGGCGGCAGTTGCGGGAGCTGCCATGAACTTGGCGAGCGCTGGACGGCCAAGTATCCCATTATAAGGTAATGGAATATCGGCAACATCGAAGGTGACCTTCTCGGTCCGGTAGTTCAGCTCGCCGCCAAATGTCACTGGCAGCGTGATCTTCCCTTTCGGCTTACTCCTTCCTGGATTGACTCCTTGGAAAGTACCAGTTTCCTCAAGCTCGCCGTCAGAGATTTGAAGTTTCCGGAGCACAGCGGGCGAAATCAGATTCAAGCCGGCCCCACCGTCAACTAACATCTTCGTGACCTTGAGGTTGCGGATCGTTGGTGAAACCAACATCGGCAAGCACCCGACCGCCGTTGTGCGGTCAGGGTGGTCCTCAATGTCAAAGACGATAGGCGTGTCGGACCACTTCAGAAGCTTTCTGGCGTCAACAGATGGTTCCGCCGCATTGATCTCTCGCGCCCACTGTTTAAGTTGGCGGTGAGAAGAATGCAACGAAGCACCACCGTCAACACACAAGACTTCTGCGGCTTTCTAAAATTCGTGCTCACTGGATTCTTCATCATCTAGATCATCATCATCATCATCTTTGTCGCGGCCACGAGGAGGCCTGTCTCTCTGCTGCTGTTTGGCCTTGCCGTGATGCCCTCCTCGGGCAGTGCGCTTCTTGCCGGACCCGCCAGCACCTTCTGGGGCCTTCTCCTTGTCGCGCCTCTCATACTCAGCTTTCTGCTGTTCGACAAGCTGCTCGACTCGTCGACAGTTCTGGAGATCGTGTCCCTTGGTGCGGTGGATCTTGCAATATTGCTTGTCGGAGCCGTCCTGCTTGTCGGCAGCCGCCAAGGCCTGACAGTTGGCGCACGCGGCAATCTCTTTGCCGGAGCCCTCGACTTTGGCCTTGTCGGCGCTGCCGTTGCCGCTGGACTGCTCGACGGCAAGCACAGCTTTGCCCTTTTTCTTCCTGTTGTTCCGCCGCCGGCCCTTCTTTGCCGGGGCGGTACCTTCGCTGTCAGAGCTCCCCCCTGCGCCAACACCTTCACCGGGAAGTTTCCTTCCCTCTTCAGCGCGCGCACACTTGTCGGCGAGAGCATATAGCTGGCCAATGTCTCTGACCTTGGTCATCGCCATTTCCTCCCGCATCTTGCGGTTACGCACGTTCTGATGGAACGCGCTAATAACCGCAGCGGGGTGAACATCTGGGATGTTGTACTGTACGCGGCTGAACCTTTGAATGTATTTGCGCAGGGGCTCTCCTTCCTTCTGGGGGATGAGATGAAGATCACTCTCCTGGCCATGAGGTTGATGACCGCCAGTAAAGGCACCAACAAACTGATGGCACAGGTCCGCCCATGAAGAAATGGAGTTCTCCGGCAAGTGCATGAGCCATGAGATGACGTTGCGCTTTAACACGAGCGGGAAGTAGTTAGCAAGAATCTTGTCGTCTCGTCCCCCGGCAGCTTGCACCGCAATGGTGTAAATGCTGAGGAACTCCGACGGGTGTGTCTTGCCATCATACTTCTCCGGCACGTCAGGCTTGAAAGCCTTGCGATTGGGCCACTGGACCTGCCGCAGCTCACGGGTGAACGCTGGACAACTTACCGCGTACGGCAAGTCGCCAGGATCCCCTGGCACATGCATGTCAACAGCGGGCCCTGCGCGTCTGTCGGACTGACGATGCGCTTCTCTCCTTCGCTCGATAGTGGTACGAGCATCTTCTCCTCTGCGTTCCTGAAGAACGAGGCGCTGGTCACGACGAGCTCGCGGGTCAGACGACGCCGTGGAATCATCGCCACGGGCGTCATTTCGACGTGTCGGCGACCGAGGCCGTCTGGGTGGGGAGTGTACGGTTGTTGCCCCCTCGCCGTTCTTGTTGGTGACAGCATTGTCACCAGTTCTCTTGTCGGCCGCGCGCACCGGGTCGGCATCAGTGAAGCTGAGAAGGCTCTGAATGGTTGCCCTCCACTCGTCAAGCTTATCTGCTGGTGGAGGGAAGTTCAAGAGCAGCTGCGCACGCGCCAACGCTTCTGCTGGTGAGGGAGGTATCGAGTGGCGTGAGGACTGTGGGATGCTCTTACTCCTAACAGTGTTAGAAG
The DNA here is from genome assembly GCA_011799875.1 of Thinopyrum elongatum. NCBI lineage: Eukaryota > Viridiplantae > Streptophyta > Magnoliopsida > Poales > Poaceae > Thinopyrum > Thinopyrum elongatum. Next base: position 248,383,435 of record CM022302.1, read on the forward strand.
GAGCATCTCGACGCCCAGGCGACCACACCTCGACCCCGCCAACGTGTTGTTGCGTATGGTGACCCCGCGCATCTCGAGATCGATGCGCAAGTTCATTATCCAGGGAGCGCCTGGCACCTGGGGCGTCAGGACGCTGCCTGTCACGGGCTTCTTGCGAAGGCCGCGGCGTCTGAACCGGCGCAGGCGTTCCAGAACGCGCAGCACCGTTTCTGGAGCTTGCAGGGCCAGCAGCAGCGAGCAGCGCTGCGTTCCCAGACCCAGCAGCGCCAAGATTGGCGTTGCTGGCCCGGTTTTGGACAGGTGGAGGTAATAGGAGCTCTCGCTCTCCAGTCCCCCCAGCAGCCGCAATCACGTCGGCACCCTCCTGCATGGGAGCAGGCGGGTTGGACGTGGACGCACCGATGGCTGAAGTCTTCTTTTTTGGAGCCATAAGACGGAGGATGGCCCAAAAACTAACGCGCAAATCGCTAGATTAGGTTCACACAACCTCCTGTCCCCTACCTGGCGCGCCAAAGATGTCGGGGACGAATCCGCGATCACCTATGGGACCCAGGGAAGGACCCCTTTACGTTCGGCAGGGAGAGACGGTCGCACGAAGAGCAAATCTAGCGAAGAACACGACAGTGCACGAGAGAGATTTACCCAGGTTCGGGCCGCACGGATGCGTAAAACCCTACTCCTGCTTTTTGGTTTATTATCTGTATGATTGTTCTAGCTCCAGGAGCGCTACAGCACCGAGTAGCTGCGTACAATACTGGAGTTCTCCATTTGCCAGTTCCTCCCTTTTTCACGTTGCCTATGGGCCTCCTTTTATACGCACAAAGGGGTCACCAACAGGTGGCAAACAGTAAAGGTAGAGGTGGAAAGTTGCTACAGTAAGGCCACTATTACCAGGATGACATGTCGTACCTACCACTGACGGCAGGGGACAAGGGCATTAAATGCCCATGCCTTTGCTGTCCACATACATGTACCCGGACGTCTTGGACATGGGAAAAGCCTATCCCACCTGCTCCTGCACCGCTAGCTACAGTGCACCGCCGTCTACACAGTACCCTGCCACGCACGCTTGGAAGGACCCAGAGCGCCACGCTGGCAGAGGCACCGGAGCAGCACAGTAGCACAATGGTACAGTAACGCTTGCCGCGGCAAGACCTTGCCGCACCTGACAGCTTGGCGCAACCCATAGTTTGCCGCGCAAGGTAACTTGCCGGGGCAAGTACCTTGCCGCAGCCGCTATCTTGCCGCAGCCAATACCTTGCCGCAGCCAATGACTTGCCGGGGCAATTACCTTGCCGCGGCAAGTACTCTGCTTCAGCAATGCCCAGGCTGGGCCTCAGCTGTCCCTCCCGGCAAGCTCCTCTTGCCGGGGCCTTAACTCTTGCTTTGTATACTTTGTTCTTGAATGGCTTAATAATCTTGAGCTTCTCTCTGGCTGTCCTCCCGCAAGCCTGGCCGCGGGATGCTACTACTGCCCGTGCACAAGTACGGGGTACTAGGGTACCCCTATTCTAGTACACCGACAGATACCCCTGAACTAGTTGGTTAAGCTAAACAAGAACTTGGAGAGTTGGAAGATAAAAGCTTTGCCTAACTTAGTTCATTTAAAGGGATATCTTTTTTGTGAGTGTGTTTGAAGAAAGATGATATCTTCATCAATTAATCCTCATGATTAATTGACGGAACTATTGTCTTACCCAAGCTTTGATTGAGTATGCGCTATCGTCAAATCAGAATGAGAACCAACGATTTTCGTAATGTTGTTTTACTCGTGGTTGTTTCCTCGAGCATGCAACATTATATGTTTTGGTTTAACCAATGCTATCACCTTGTTCACGTAGTTGTTGAATTCCAACTTCATTGGAATTTTGCTGAATTGTTGTTGTGCCTGTCGACAACATGAAAGTGCAACTAATCCCCGGGTGGTTTTGGTAATTCATAACAACATATAGCTCCTTGAACTAATATCCATTCAAGTTTAATATTTTAGAAAGTTCAATGAATGGCGTGGCATGGACTAGAGATGTGCACCCCTCAAAATGCTAAGGACACATATTGGCAAAAGCTCAAGACTCTTCATTTATATTTTAGTGATCCAAGATCACATTGAGTCCATAGGAAAGCCAATACTATTAAAAGGGGATGAGGTGCTGCTTAATGGTCTACTTGCTCAAAGTGCTTAGTGATATTGCTCCAAAGCCCTCAACCAATTTCTCATTCCAAATATGTCCAAAACCCAAAGTCAAACTTGGCCCCACCGATATTTCCTATCCGGCGCCACCGAGTTCATATGACATAGCCACTGCCAGAAACCCTAACAGTTCGGTCACACCGATACGGATCTCGGTATCACCGAGATGGCCTTGCAAACTCTCTGTTGGCCGTTGCAATTATTTTGGTCTCACCGAAATTGAGATCAGTCACACCGAGTTGGCTTGACATCTTCTCTGTTGCCTTATTGCTTCACTTCGGTCTCACCAAGTTGATGCAATCGGTGCCACCGAGTTGATGTTTGCCCTAAGCCCTAGCACATCGGTCCCATCGAGTTGTTCCAGTCGGTCCCACCGAGAGTCCTAACGTTCACATTTTGAACTGAATCGATCTCATCGAGTTCTTCTATTCGGTCTGACCGAGTTGGGTCAAATGTGTGTAACTGTTGGATTTTGTGTGGAGGCTATATATACCCCTCCACCCCCTTCTCCATATGAGAGAGAGCCATCAGACGTGCCTACACTTCCAGCATACATTTTCTGAGAGAGAACCACCTACTCATGTGTTGAGATCCAGATATACCAATCCTACCACAAGAATCTTGATTTCTAGCCTTCCTGTCGTGGGAAACCACGGTCACCTATGGGGCCAAGGGCCCCTTTTGGTTCGGCAGGGGGACTAAGCGCATTGCACAAAGAGCGGAGGAGCGCAGCGTAGCACGACAGAGATCACACGGGCAGTTTTTACCTAGGTTCGGGCCACCGTGAGGCATAAAACCCTACTCCTGCTTTGGTGGATTGATTGTGGATGGTGGTGGAAACGCAACGCTCTTGCCTGGCAGGGTTGCTTCGGGGTGAGAGCAGCTACGCGCGTATGGGTGTACAGGGGTACGGATCCTTTCTATGGTTGCCATGGGCCTTCTTTTATAGATTAAGGGGTCACCACAGTGGCAAATCAGTCATTGTGTACTGATTAGATAGCGAACAATGCTATCATCTCTCCTCTGTAGACAGAGCAGTACGCATTAAATGCGCCGCTCAGTGTCACATCATTGCCTGCCCGGCATGCCTTGCCGGGCCATTTGGCCACCTTCTCTCTTGTCTGCATGACACGTCGCAGGACGGGTGTCATCTGGAGGTGATTCCCATAGGAAGTGGCTGCCATGTGGCAAAAGGCAGCCACTTATTCATCTTGGGGCTTGACACCGCATCGATCGGTGACTTGCGTCATCGTGAGGTGGGGCGGTGAAGCCTTGGCGAGGCGTTTTGCATCCGTATGCCCCCAGCAGGCCTGCCGGGGCGGCCTTGAGGTTTGGCTTCCGGGGTAACCTTGACCTCGCCAGGCTCTCCTGCCCGGCAAGGGAGGTTTTCCCTTAGCGATGTCTTGCTTCTTGGCTTGACTTGGTCTTCTCAACTTGCCCTTTGATTTGTCAAAGAGCTTATCTCTTTACCTTGGCCTTGTCTTGGATGTTGCAATCTCGATCTTGGGCCTGTGCACGGTCTGGGCAACAGACCCAGGGTTTGTTGCACCGACAGGAGCCTCCGGGCCTGGCCCGAACGAGCTACCGGGCGTCGTCGGGGTACGCCCTAACTTGTGCATAGGCGAGTGGGAAATAGCCGCTCGCCCTTTGAGATCTTCTTTGCTTCTTCATTAATCCGAGCTCGGATCAGTTTCCGGTTCTTCCGCCCGCCGCGTAATGCCAACAGCAGTGGGGCCATTCTTGTAATGGCCCGTGAGTGACTTTAACGCATGGGCGAGTACCTGCCAATTCACTCTTCCCACCACGCCCTTATCCTCGGCCACGTATGCTGCATGCATCGGGTGGAGTAGGTAATGGAGGCGCGTGGTGCAGGGGAGCGTTAAGGCAGGGGCCTGGTCTTCATGGATTGGTGGAGGAGGACGGTGGTCCCCTGCTGAGGGGGCAGCTCCCGACCCCGGCCTGTCTATAAAAGGAGGGATGGGGGAGGAGTGGGAGTATTCGTCCGCTCACCTCCTTCATTCTCCTTCCTCCTGAGGTATGCCGAAGAGGAGAGCTTGGGGCCAAGCCCCGGGCCCCAGCTTGGGGTCGACGGCGTCGAGTGCTGGGGCAGAATCCTCTTCCTGTCTTCGCGCATGCTTCAGGGGGGTGCACGGGCGGCGCGGTGGTAGCGCCGGAGGTAACGACTCTGGTGCGCTCGTCGCCGGGCCGCCCGTAGCTCCAATCTTAGTGAGGGGCGGCGCAAGCGACACCACGCCGAGGCCCATAAGGGACATGGGGCGTGGTAGTCAATCGTGGCCTAGTCCTCCTTTTCCTGTGATGCTGGAGGGAGGCCGCAAAGGTGGTTTAGTACCGGTAGTGGAGGATTCCTCCTCTCAGGGCACCGCCTGCCCGGCGTATGGGCGGGCTCTTCGTCCCCATGTGTGCTTCTTTAAAGGGCGGCGGTGCCTCGTCTTCAGGTCGTTGGAGACAACCATGCTCTTTGTGGAGCTACTCGGAGCACTTTGTGTTCGCCCTGGCTGGCGTGGCAGGAGCTTCGAGCAACAGTGGTAAGGGAGGTGGCGGTGACCCACGATCCGCCAAGAGCGGGGGCAACCGCTCTGACGAGGCGTGCTTGCCGGCGGCACCATCACCACTGGTTGAGCTTCCGGCAGCGTCACCATCCACACCTGCCCTCCGGTTTCTTCCTCCTGGCCCGGGGACGGCGTCCTCCTGATCCTGGGGAGGCGTCGAATCCCAGCCGGGCCTTCCCTCCGTCTTCTTTGTTCCCCCCTGTAGTTTCGATGAAGGGAAGGATGAAGTAGAAAAGGGGATCATGAGCATTTATCTCTCTTTTTTTTATGTAGGCACTTGCCAAACTTTAGTTCAAATTATGTAATCTCTTTTATCCATGTTTGTGTTTTGTAAGGTCTGTACTTGTTAATCAGCATATTAATGAAAAAGATAAACCTTGCTGGGCACTTGTGCATGGAACATGTCCAGGCAGAGGGAGAATGCCTCTTTACGCTCAAGTAAACAAGTTTTTCCCCGGTAGGCTATCCTGCCGGTACCCTCTAGTTGCTGCCGCGGGGCTGGGCCTGCCGGGCACAAATCGTGAAGAGGGACCAGCCCCCTGCCAACTTCCCCGCCAAAGGCCACTACAACCTCCTTGACCGAAGCAACATTCGAGTCAAGGGACGGGAGCACCTAAGTCTTGAAAGTGGCGAGGTTTTCCTATGCACAAGCTTTACTTACAGAACTCGTATGGATAAGAGAGAGAACTTATCTGTTTGGGCTTGCCGGGGATCGCGATGTAGGCTTGTCTTCTCTTCTCCTTTTTCCGGACCGAATCCACGGTAGGAGCCTGCAGTATGATGCAGATGAAAATGATGCCTCATGCGATCTTATCTACATGAACATGCAATGCTCATGATATGCTTATGCATGCACGCAATCTATCGGGGGGCCCCCAGCGCTTCATTTATTTCTCTGTTGCTCTGGGTCTGTGCCTGGCTTTGTACAAGGGGTTACATGCAATAGAGGCAAGGCCTGTACAAAAGGGTGGCTGCCGGGTAGGGCCCGACAGTCGCGCCTTACGGGTAGAACTTGCGGAGATGCTCAATGTTCCATGAGTTTTGCAACTGAATGCCATCTCTAGTCTCCAGATGGACTGTGCCAGGTCTGGTGACTCGTACTACCCGGTAAGGGCCTTCCCACTTCGGCGTCAACTTGTTTGCACCCTTGGCGGACTGAACGCGCCTAAGGACAAGGTCGCCTTCCTCAAAACACTGGGCACGAACCCTGCGGCTGTGATAGCGTGCGGCACACGTAGCAGCCAGGAGACGGTTCTCCTCGAGTAGCATAGCGTCGTCACACCGGTGCTGAACTTGCGCTACTTCATCATAGGCAAGCACTTGAGGTGACCCATAAATGAGTTCCGTGGGGATAGCTGCTTCTGCCCCACAGACTAGGGAGAAGGGAGTCTGCCCGGTAGCTCAATTTGGTGTCGTTTCGAGGGACCAAAGAACCACCGGCAGCTCATCGATCCACCGCCTGCCGCACTTCTACAACCTATCAAAAATTCTCTTCTTGAGTCCTCGCAACACTTCAGCGTTCGCCCTCTTAGCTTGCCCGTTGCTCCTTGGATGGGCCACGGAGGCGAACGAGATTTTAACGTATTGCACGAAGGCGCGACTCGTGAACTGGGTGCCGTTGTTAGTGATGATCCGGGCAGGAACTCCGAAGCGGCATACCAATCCTTTCAAGAACTTGATAGCTAACTAAGCAGTCACCTTTCTCACGGGCTCTACTTCCGGCCACTTTGTAAACTTGTTGATTGCAACGAACAAGAATTCAAAGCCCCCGGTAGCACGGGGGAAAGGGCCGAGGATATCGAGCCCCCAGACCAAAAACGGCCATGACAAAGGGATTGTCTGAAGAGCTTGGGCAGGCAGGTGGATGTTCTTGGAATGGAACTGGCAGGCTTCACACTTGGTGACAAGCTCGACCGCATCTTGGAGGGCGGTGGGCCAGTAGAATCCTTGCTGGAAAGCTTTCCCAACCAACACCCTTGATCCAATGTGGGAGCCGCACATACCATTGTGTATCTCCGCCAGCAGTTCCTTTCCTCCTTCCTGGCAAATGCACTTCAATTTCACACCGTTGGGCCTCCTTCTGTACATCGTGTCAGCAATGAACTGATACATACTGGCCCTCCGGGCTACTCTTTCAGCTTCTTCTTGCTCTTCGGGAAGTTCTCCAGTTTGGAGGAAATGGACTATGTGCCGTGCCCAAGGCGGAGCCTGTGGCTCGGCAACGAGGACTAACGGCACCTCCTCATTCGTAAGAGTGTAATCCTCGACCGCGGGGACCGGTGGCCTGGCGGGAGGATGCAACTCAGTGACCGAAGGGGGGTTGTGCCTGACAAGCTTTCTGTCGGGATCCTCGAGGGGTTCTACCGGGAGAGGCTTGCCGGAGTCCAGTTTCCTCCTCTTTCTGGCCATTGTTGCCGGGGATACGGAGGGCTGAGTCAGATGGAGAACAAAAGTTCCTGGTTCCACAAGGAGCTTCTGCGCAGTGCACTTTGACAGATGATCAGCGATGTTGTTTTCTGCACGGGGTACGTGCTCTGTTTGCAATCCGTCAAAGCGCTCCTCCAACTTTCTCACTTCCTCAACGTATGCCTCCATCAATGGACTTTGGTAGTCCTTGTTGACTTGTCTCACCACAAGTTGTGAATCTCCACGGATGATCAGCTTCTTGATCCCCAGTTCTGTTGCAATCCTGAGCCCGGCAAGGAGCCCTTCATACTCTGTTGTATTGTTGGTAGCTTCCTCCCGGGCAAAATGCATCTGGACGACGTACTTCAGGTGCTCTCCGGTGGGAGCAACGAGAAGCACGCCAGCCCCTGCACCTTGTAGGGAGAAGGCACCATCGAAATACATGATCCATTCTTGGGGTGCTTCCTTGCCGGGGATAACTGTCTCCAATACCTCTTCATCAGGAGTTGGCGTCCATTCTGCAATAAACTCTGCCAATGCTCTGCTCTGAATGGTTGATGTGCTCTCAAACTTCAAACCAAAGATGGATAACTCCAAAGCCCACTCCACTATCCTGCCGGTAGCCTCAGGGTTTCGGATTATCCGTTGCAAAGGGAAATGGGTGACAACTGTGATCTCATGGGCTTGGAAGTAGTGGCGCAGTTTCCTTGAGGCCATGATAAGGCCAAAGATCAATTTTTGCACGCTAGAGTACCTGGATCTAGCCCCCTGCAACAGGGAGCTGACGAAGTATACTGGGCGCTGCACCACTTTCTTCTTTGCCATGACCAGAGAACTGCCTCCGCTGTTCTGCTCTTCTCTACCTTGATCTGCACCTGACCCTGCCGGGGTGTGTTCGCTTTCCTCCCCGGAAGGGACACCAGCTGCATCTGCTGCTTCATCCACTTCTCTCTGCGTCACCAGCGCTGCGCTAACCACCTGATTAGTTGCTGCCAAATATAGCAGCAACGGCTCTTGAGGTTTTGGAGCAACCAAAGTGGGCACAGAGGAAAGGTAGGCCTTCAAATCTTATAGTGCGGCGTCTGCTTTGGGGGTCCACTCCATGGGCCCTGCCTTTTTCAAAACCTTGAAGAACGGCAAGGCACGCTCGGCAGACTTGGAAATGAACCTGCTGAGCGCGGCAACACATCCTGTCAAATGCCTCACGTCCTTGACTGTCTTGGGTGCTTGAATCTGCTCGATAGCCTTGATCTTGTCGGGGTTGGCCTCTATACCTTGATGGGACACAAAGAAGCCAAGTAGCTTGCCGGAAGGAACGCCAAACACACACTTCTCTGGATTTAGCTTCAAGTTGATCTTGCGCAGATTAGCAAACGTCTCTTCCAAATCCTGGATGAGGGTTGATCTGTCCTTGGTCTTGACCACAATATCATCCACGTAGGCCTCAATGTTCCTGTGCAACTGTGACTCAAAACCAATCTGGACTGCTCTTGTGAAAGTAAACCCGACGCTCTTCAGCCCGAAAGGCATCTGCACGAAGCAGTATGTGCCACATGGGGTGATGAATGCGGTCTTCTCTTCATCTTCCTTGGACATGAAGATCTGATGATATCCAGAGTAGGCATCCAGGAAGGAAAGCAGGTCGCACCCAGAGGTGGAATCCACAATCTGGTTGATGCGCGGCAAGGGGAATGGGTCCTTCGGGCATGCCTTGTTCAGATCCGTAAAATCTATGCACAGCCTCCACTTCCCATTGGCCTTGCGTACCACCACTGGATTTGCTAACCATGTTGGATGTAACACTCCTCTAACCAGACCAGCTGCCTCAAGTTTCTTGATCTCCTCGGCAATAAACTACTGCCGCTCCAAAGCTTGCTTCCGGACCTTCTGCTTGACGGGTCGGGCATGTGGGCAGACAACAAGGTGGTGCTCGATTTCCTTCCTGGGTACACCGGGGATGTCAGATGGTTGCCAGGCAAATGCATCGACATTCGCCCGCAGGAAGGCAACGAGCGCGCTTTCCTATTTGTCATCGAGGGTGGCGCTGATGGTGAAAGTACCACTAGCACTAGCCAGCCCTGCCGGGACCTGTTTCACAGCAGGTGCAGATGCCTTGGATCTCTTGCTATTGGAACTCTCCGGTGAGTCATCAACAGGCGGAGCATACCCCGAAAAGGTACGCTTCCCGGATTCCTTGACGGCGTTCCTGTTAGCCTCCTTCTTTCCATTACTTTCCTTGACGGGGATTGTAGTTTCAGTGGCCTCTGCCGTGACTGCATCCCGGTACATCTTGTCCACGCAAATAATTGCGTCCTTCTTGTCTGATGGAATGGAAATGATGCCCATCGGCCCTGGCATCTTGAAGGTGTTGTAGGCATAGTGGGATGCCACCATGAACTTGGCCAAAGCTGGGCGACCAAGGATTCCATTGTATGGCAGGGGGAGGTCAACCACATCAAACACGATCTTCTCAGCCCGGTAGTTCAACTCTCCCCCAAATGCCACTGGTAATGTGATTTTCCCCTTAGGACGGCTACTGTCGGGGTTGATCCCTTGAAACGTACCAGTAACTTTGAGCTCTTCTTCTGCTATCTGGAGTTTGCTGATGACCTTTGAAGAAATCAGATTCAACCCGGCCCCGCCGTCAACCAACATCTTTGTGACTCTGAGGTTGCGGATTGTTGGTGATACCAACAACAGCAAGCACCCTACCGCGGTGGTGCGGTCAGGGTGGTCCTCTTCGTCAAAGACGATGGGCGTGCGGTACCACTTGAGCGGCCTTCGAGAGTCTGCTGCTGGCTCCACGGCATTGACTTCACGCGCCCACCATTTAAGTTGGCGATGAGAGGAGTGCAAAGACGCACCCCCGTCAATGCACAGAGCGTTAGTGGCTTTCTGGAATTCCTGCTCGCTAGTCTCCTCCTCATCTTCTCCATCACTCTCATCGTTGCAATCCCCCTTCTCAAGGCCTCTGGCGGGTTTCCCTTAATTCTGAGGAGCCTTGCCTGGGCGGCTTGCTCCGCCACCCCGGCCCTTTCCGCCAGCGCCATTCTGACCTTTCTCTTTATCTCGCTTCTCATATTCAGCCCTCTGCTTCTTGACAAGCTGCTCAACCTGATGACACTCTTGGAGATCGTGGACCTTGGTCCGATGGATCTTGCAATATGGCCCATCGCCTTTCCCATCCTTCTCGACAGCCGCGTCTTCCCGGCAGTCAGTGCACGCGGCAACCTCCTTGCCGGGTATCTCAGCCTTGACTTTCTTGCCTGTACTAGGCAGGCCCGATCCCTCAACGGTCATCACTGCCTTATCCTTGCGCCTTTTGTTGCGCTTCTTGTTCTTCTTCTTTTGACTGGTGGCCTCGTCATCATCTTCTGAATCGACGTCGACGCCATCCTCCTCTCCGGGGAGCTTCCTCCCTTCCTCAATTCGAGCGCACTTATCCACCAGAGTGTAAAGCTCTTTCACAGTCTTGGGCAATCGAACGTTCATCTTGGAATGTATCCGATGATTGCGCATGTTGGACTGGAACGCAGCTATCATAGTTGCCGGGTGGATGTCCGGTATATTCCTGTGGACTCTGCTGAATCTCTGCATGTATTTTCGTAGGCTCTCGCCTTCCTTCTGCGGGAGGAGCTGCAAGTTGCTGGGTGCCCTGGTTCTTGATGGCCGCCCGTGAAGGCGCCAACGAACTCATGGCACAGGTCAGCCCAGGTCGAAATGGAGTTCTCCGGTAGATGCATTAGCCAAGCCCTCACATTTGGCTTGAGTGCCAAAGGGAAGTAGTTGGCGAATACCTTCTCATCTCTTCCCCCGGCTGCTTGAATAGCGATGGTGTAGATGCTCAAGAACTCTGCTGGGTTCAATCTTCCATCATACTTCTCTGGTATCTCTGTCTTGAACATGCGAGTGGACGGCCAACGGACTTGCTGCAGCTCGCGGGTGAAGGCAGGGCACCCAGCCTCGAAAGGCAGGTACCCTCCGTCAGCGAGTGCGGGCTCGTCGACGTTGGGGCCATCGCACCTGTCGGACTGGCGGTGGGTGTCGCGGTTTCGCTTGGTGTCGACATGCGCCCCCTCCCTATGCCTGTCCTCTAGGACTCGCCGTGGGCGTTGACGCGCTCGAGGGTCGAACGAAGCCATCGAGACGTCGTCAGGTTCTTGGTCGCGCGGCTCCCACGGCGACTGCCACGGAGGGGACTGCACCGTAGGAGTGGCCCCATCCGCACGGCCAGCAGCGTGGGCCGTTGCCGCTGCCTGGGGAGGCCATGGCGGGCCAGCCCTCTGCGATCCTCCCGCCTCGGCGAAGCCAATCAGACTCTGAATGGTGGCTCTCCACTCATCCATCTGATCGGCTGCCGGTGGGAATTTCAACAGTAGCTGGGCTCGTGCCATGGCCTCCGAAGCGGTGCTCGGCATGGATGTCGGTGAAGATCGTAATGTCGCCCGGCTCCTGACGGTGCCGGTAGCGGTCGCACCGTGCTATTGTCGTCGTGAGCCAGCCGCCTGGATGGCGTGTGGACGAGGTGGAGGCGCTTGAGGGCCAGCAGCTCCGTTTGGCGTAGCGGCTGGGTCGGCTCGTTCCGGGGGTGGCGCATGTTCTACGGCCGCTCCCATGGAGGGAGCGGTCAGGAAGTTGCGATTCCCCCGAGAGCGAGTACCCCCGCTGCAGTTGTGCCCTTTGATCGGACAAGGAGGTGCAGATGGAATGATCTCTCCTCCCGTACCTCGTGGGACGTGGCCGATGGAATGTAGTTGGTGCTGTCCTTCTGCAGTGCCTCCTGCTCCTGCTTCGGCTGCAGGGGAGGTGGTAACGACGCCGCCCGCGCCGACCACGTCCCCCGCACTGCCCGCACTTCCAGGCGTCCCCGTAGCCCCTGTGGCGTCGGCGGGCGCGTGTGGCGGGGCCTTTGAGTTGGATGGATGAGCTGCGACGCCGGGCTTCTTCTTGGGTGCCATGGACGATGGAGCCGCTGACGAAGAAGATGGCGGTGAAGATGACGCGCTTCATGCACTTCTCGGGTTCGCGTAAGCGCATCCTCCTACCTGGCGCGCCAAAGATGTCGTGGGAAACCACGACCACCTATGGGGCCAAGGGCCCCTTTTGGTTTGGCAGGGGGACTGAGCGCATTGCACAAAGAGCGGAGGAGCGCAGCGTAGCACAGCAGAGATCACACGGACAGTTTTTACCCAGGTTCGGGCCGCCGCGAGGCGTAAAACCCTACTCCTGCTTTGGTGGATTGATGGTGGATGGTGGTGGAAATGCAGTGCTCTTGCCCGGCAGGGTTGCCTCGGGGCGAAAGCAGCTACGCGTGTATGGGTGTACAGGGGTCCGAATCCTTTCTATGGTTGCCATGGGCCTCCTTTTATAGATTAAGGGGTCACCACAGTGGCAAATCAGTCATTGTGTACTGATTAGATAGCGAACAGTGCTATCATCTCTCCTCTGCAGACAGAGCAGTACGCATTAAATGCGCCGCTCATTGTCACATCATGGCCTGCCCAGCATGCCTTGCCGGGCCGTTTGGCCACCTTCTCTCCTGTCTGCATGACATGTCGCAGGACAGGTGTCATCTGGAGGTGATTCCCGTAGGAAGTGGCTGCCATGTGGCAAAAGGTAGCCACTTAGTCATCTTGGGGATTGACACCACATCGATCGGTGACTTGCGTCATCGTGAGGTGGGGCGGTGAAGCCTTGGCGGGGCGTTTTGCCTCCGTATGCCCCCAGCAGGCCTGCCGGGGCGGCCTTGAGGTTTGGCTTCCGGGGCAACCTTGACCTCGCCTGGCTCTCCTGCCCGGCAAGGGGGGTTTTCCCTTAGCGGTGTCTTGCTTCTTGGCCTGACTTGGTATTCTCAACTTACCCTTTGATTTGTCAAAGAGCTTATCTCTTTACCTTGGCCTTGTCTTGGACGTTGCAATCTCGATCTTGGACCTGTGCACGGTCTGGGCAACAGACCCAGGGTTTGTTGCACCGACACTTCCCCAAGTTGCTTTCCACTCAAATCATCTTTCCACCATATCCAAATCTATGTGAGAGAGAGTTGAGTGTTGGGGAGACTATCACTTGAAGCACAAGAGCAAGGAGTTCATCATCAACACACCATCTATTACCTTTTGGAGAGTGGTATCTCCTAGATTGGTTAGGTGTCGCTTGGGAGCCTCCGACAAGATTGTGGAGTTGAACTAAGAAGTTTGTAAGGGCAAGGAGATCGCCTACTTCGTGAAGATCTACCCGAGTGAGGCAAGTCCTTCGTGGGCGATGGCCATGGTGTGATAGACAAGGTTGCTTCTTCGTGGACCCTTCGAGCGTGGAGCCCTCCGTGGACTCGCGCAACCGTTACCCTTCGTGGGTTGAAGTCTCCATCAACGTGGATGTACGATAGCACCACCTATCGGAACCACGCCAAAAATCTCCGTGTCATCATTGTGTTTGCACTCTCCAAACCCTTCCCTTTACCTTCATATGCAATGTTTTACTTTCCGCTGCTACACTCTTAGAATTGCATGTGTAGGTTGATTGCTTGACTTGTGCTAATTGCTAAAATCTGCCCACAACTAAAATTGGGAAATGATTAGATTTTTATTTGGTCAAGTAGTCTAATCACCCCCCCTCTAGACCTACTTTCGATCCTACAAGTGGTATCAGAGCTTTGGTCTCCATTTGCCTTGATTTCCATAGCTTTGGTGATCATAGCCTTGGTTTCACAACCTAGGGGAGTATGGCGTCTAGCGAGGGAAATTACCACCGTAGAGGACCTTACTTTGATGGTACTAATTTTGCTAGTTGGAAGCATAAGATGAAAATGCATATTCTTGGTCATAACCCCGCCGTTTGGGCTATTGTGCGCATGGCTTGCAAGGTGATTTCTTCGAGGATGGAAAAGAACCGGACCGTGAAGCGTCCGTGGAAGAAATGAAGATGTTGCAATGCAATGCTCAAGCTTGCAATATTCTCTTCAATGGATTGTGCCCCGAAGAATTCAACAAAATCAGCCACCTTGAGAATGCAAAGGAAATTTGGGATACTTTGGTTGGTATGTACGAAGGTACCAAGTCCATCAAGGAATCCAAATTGGATGTGCTTCATAGTGAACTTGACAAGTTCAAGATGAAGGATGTTGAAGGAGTCGCTGAGATGTACTCTAGGCTTGCTCTCATCACAAATGAGATTGCCGGCTTAGGAAGCGAAGAGATGACCGACAAATTCATCATCAAGAAGATCCTAAGAGCCTTGGATGGAAAATATGACACCGTGTGCACATTAATCGAAATGCTGCCCAATTACAAAGATCTCAGGCCCACAGAAGTCATTGGTAGAATTGTTGCTCATGAGATGTCACTCAAGGATAAGGAAGAGTTCCACAACAAGTCAAGTGGTGTTTACAAAGTTTCATGTGATGCTCCTACAACATCAAGTGAGAAGCAAGTCTCCAATGAAGAATTGAGCTTAATGGTGAAGAACTTCAACAAGTTCTACAAGAATAGAAGCAAAGAGAGAAGCTCCAAGTAAAGATCCTACAATGACAAAAGATCTTCTAGTTATGATCGTAATTGCTACAATTGTGGAAGAACCGGACACTACTCCAATGAGTGTACGGCTCCCTACAAGAAAAGAGAAGATTCACCAAAAAGGAGAAGTAAAAGAGAGGAATAACCTCCAAGAGAGAGAAGGAGTAGAGATGATCGTTATGAATGAAGACCCTCTCGTAGAAGCAAGGATTCGGAAAGAAAGGACAAGTCATCAAAGATCTACACGAGATGAAGACATCAAGCTCACGTTGGTGAATGGGTATCCGGTTCCGACTCCGACAACTACTCCGAGAGAAGCTATCACTCCAACTCTGAATATACTCAAGATGAAGGTGTTGCCGGTCTTGCACTTGTGTGTCATCCAACTCCTACGACATATTTGACTCACCAAATGAAGGAATTGGAAGATGCTTCATGGCTAAAGGCCCTAAGGTATCACACCCCGAGTATGTTGATTTCAATAGTGATGAAGATGATTTGCTAGGTGATGATGATTTACTTGTTGACAACACTAGTGATGAAAACTATGATGAACTTGCTAGTATTCATGCTAATCAAGATGAAACGAATGACAATGATAAGAAGGAGATTGAGCGTCTAACTAAAGAACTAAACACTCTTAAGTTAGCTCATGAAACAACTCTAGAGGATCATAGAGAGCTCCTAAGAACTCATGAGAAGCTACGCTTCGAGAAGCTAAATTTAGAGCAAGAGCATGGGTTTCTAAAAGCTATCAATGATGATCTTCGAAAGAAGAGTTCTTCTTACATTGCCAAGCATTTACTCTTGTCTACTTATATGCCACAGGTAAAATCTAGCAGTAAGAACAAAAAAGATTCTTCCTCTAGTAGTAACAATAACCATGTTAAATCCAATATTGTTGCTTCTAGTAGTTCTCTTGATTCCTCTAATGATTCTCTTAGCCAAGTTACACTTGAGCAAGAAAAGCTTATTGAAGGGAATTATAGAGAAAGGTGTTTACAAGAGCCTTGCCGGAAGTAAGCAATTTGAGGAAATTGTACGCAAGCAAGGAAGGCACCGGAAGAATCAAGGTGTTGGTTTTGAACGAAAGTTCAATGCCAATGGAGTTGAGTGGGAAGAAGATCAATACCCCAAGACGAAGTTTGTTCCTCAACAAGAGAAGTATGGTCCCACTTCTTTCAAGGGAACACAAGCTCAAGATGATCTTCCTCCACAAGACCACAAGCTAAAAGGCAAGGACAAGCTTCAAGAAGAGATTGGTTCATTTGAAGAAGCTCCTAAGGCCATGGTCAAGTGGGTTCCCAAGACTACATCAAGTTCTACTTCATCAAGTATGACTACAACTCCAAGGATTCCCATTAAGTTTATGTGGATCCCAAAGAAGAAGAACTAGAGTGTTCTTGAGGGTGACTCCGGCAACATACTTCACTCATATTTGGTTTGGTAAGGACATGTGCAATCAACTTTCATATCTTGCACTAGTTCATGGAGTCACAAACCCTCTTGTTGGTAAGACAAGGGACAAGGTAATCTAATGCTTTCATGGACATCATCATATGTGTGTTTCACTCTATGTCTATGGATATCCTTGTATGTTCCTTGTGGGACTAACCCATGTAGGTATTGAAAGTGCAACACTCCAATGGATTGCTCCAAATGATCTACATCAACATTGAGCATCCACATCTTCAACATCTACATGAAGTCATCATCGACAAAACCCAAGGTTAGTTCATCCCTCTTAGGGGGGATATCACATCTAGGGGGAGCTTTGCTCTAAAAATTGAGCTAAAGCAACTCTAATGATTTGAACACAATAATGCTTTATGTAAAAGTGGTAACCCCACTTGTGCTTAAACGATGAGTATGACCTATTATCAAATGTTCTCATTTGACTCCTAAGTCAATATACTCATATATAGATGGCCTAGTCATCATCAATTGCTTGATAGATGCTAGAGTGTATGTGCATGCTTTGCCACATGTTTTATTTGCTATCTTATTGTGTGAGCATGTTGGCTGCATAATTTTCTCCATTCAAGGACATCCATTTGTAGTTTTGTTTGTTTGGTTTTTCTTTTGCCAAATGGATGGACAAGAATGCCTAAGAACCTTCCCTAGCTATCTATGCTTTTTCTCGTCTCAAACTCTATTCATGCTACATCACAAAATTTGAACAAGTCACTTTCGGACCCTCCGGGTGAGGAGCACTTGGAGCTACCGATCCGTCAAGGGCCATCTTCCAAAACCTTCTAATGCATTTCGGCCTGACCAACTATTCCAACTCGGTCTCACCGAATGCAATAGACTGATCTAGGTTTTCTATCTTGGTGCTACCGATTGGATCCACTCAGTCTCACCGACTTGCTGTAACTGTCTACAGTTTCGCATCTCGGTGCCACCGATTAGATCCATTCGGTGCCACCGACAGCGCCTGGGTATATATATCTCGCGTACCCGTATGGTTGAAAACTTCTTCAAACTGCATGAGCCCGCGCCCCAGCACTGCGGCCCCTTGGTCTCCGGATCGTCTCCGTCTCAGCCAGTGCGCCTCCGCCGCTGGTCTCCGCCGTCGCCAACGAATTTCTTCACCATCATTGCCACCGTAGCGAACCACTACCAAGTTAGGGTATGGTTCGGCCCTTTGTGCTATCTATTTACTCCGATTCCTTGCACAATGTAAAATGCCTGTATTCTTCACACATATGAAATCGTTCTATCCAGCAAAGAAATCCTTTAGAATAGATTTGATGCAAAATCTTAGGGTTAGGTTTCCGCTGAACCCATCTCAGACCGACCGATCTGAAGATTTCGGTCACACCGATTGGCCCTGGCCATTGCACTATGTACAACTCGGTCTGACCGAAGTGTACTAATCGATGAGACCGAAAGCACTTTCTCAGTGAAACCCTAGCATCTCGGAGTCACCGAACTGCGTCTCGGTCTGACCGAAACTGCATGTTTAGACTTTGTTAGTGCTTCGGTGTCACCGAGATTATCAAATCGGTAGCTCCGAAATGCTTTCTGCAGAAAACTAAAGTTAAGGTTTTGTTTCAATTTTTGCAAAAACCAGCTGTATTTTGTGATGTTCATCTACTCTACCCACACCTATCTATTCACAGGGTCAGCTGCAAAGATGTCAGAAGCCAGTGACAGCCAAAACAAGTCTGCAGAGCAACTTAGTCTCAGTGAGGGCACTAGTCCCAATAGTAGCTATGATGAGGGGAGCAGAAGCACTCCCAGCAACTTGCCAAAGGCAGCTACTAGGCAAAGAAGGAAAAAGAAATTCTGAGAGTGAAGATGAAGACTTTGTGGTTGAGGAGGAAGTGACCTCCAAGAAGAAGGTGCTCAAGAAGGAATATGGCACTGCTGCTGCTACCAAGCCAGGTCTGTAGAAGAAAGCTCCTGCTAAGAGGAATCCTATGTCTAAGGCTAGGCAATCCACTATTGCCCAAGAGCAAGTAAAGCCAGCAAGTGGTGCTGGAGGAGAGGTCAGCAAGAAGAAGGAAAGGAAAAGAGGAAGATGGTGCAAACTTGTTGATCCAATGACTGAGTTTGAAAAGCATTCTTCTGAGGAAGAAGATGAGGAGGCGGAAGAGCCTGTTGCACCTCCTGCCAAGACACAGAAGCTGATGGCAGATGCTATCAAGACTGTGGCTGCTCCTTCAAAGCCCAAGTCTGCTCCCAAACCTGCTGCACCCAAGCCCAAAGCTTCAGCTCAAGCACCCCAGCCTTCAGTTCCAAAGAGATCCACAAGAAATATCTCAGCTGCAGAGAAGAACATGGCCCCAGTGCCTGAGGTTCAGGAAGCTGATGAGCCACTAGTGCTCAGGAAATTGAAGCCCAAGATCCTAGATCATAATGATGATCATCTTGTGGCACAAAACATGAAGTTGCGAAAGGATCACGGTCTGAGACTATGGAGGCAGAATGATCCATATGCCACAAGGAGAAGGACTGCTGTGGACTATCGTTTTCATACCAGAGAACACCAGGACTTCTATGAGACTGTCTTGTTGGACAAGAAGCCCATAGTATGTGACATGAAATGGGTTGATTGGGAATATATTGATGATAATGAAGACTATTTTCCTCATGTGCATGAGAGCTTCAGATTAAATGGAGTTGATAAGTTTGTTGGACATAAATTGACACAATGGAAAGATGAGATGATCATGCAGTTCTACTCTACTGCCCACTTCTAACCTAATGGTAAGATAGTGTGGATGACTGAGGGCACCAGATACTAGTCATCAATCTCTGAGTGGGCCAAGCTTATCAATGCTCCCAAGGAAAGTGAAGATGATCTAGATGTGTATGGCAAGCCCAGGAAGGATCACAACTCCATGGCTAATATGTACAAGCCCAAACCTGATGCAGCTTTGGAGACACACAATCTAGGATCTATCTACTATCTGCTTGCAGGATTGACCACAATGAACACTATCTTGAGGCACACTCTGTTGCCCAAGTCTGGAGATCACAGGATGATACGTGGTCATTCTATCAACTTGCTTCATCTGTTTGACATCTGATACGTCTCCAACGTATCTATAATTTTTGATTGTTCCATGTTATTATATTATCTGTTTTGGATGTTTTATATGCATTATTATGCTATTTTATATTATTTTTGGGACTAACTTATTAATCTAGAGCCCAGTGCCAGTTTATGTTTTTTCCTTGTTTTTGAGTTTCGCAGAAAAGGAATACCAAACGGAGTCCAAACAGAATGAAACTTCACGATGATTTTTCTTGGACCAGAAGACACCAATGGGACTTGGAGTCCAAGCCAGAAGAGCCACGAGGCGGCGGCAAGGGTGGAGGGCGCGCCCTAGGGGGGGCACCCCCCTAACTTGTGGCCCC
This sequence comes from Thinopyrum elongatum, assembly GCA_011799875.1. Lineage (NCBI taxonomy): Eukaryota > Viridiplantae > Streptophyta > Magnoliopsida > Poales > Poaceae > Thinopyrum > Thinopyrum elongatum. Next base: position 248,402,979 of record CM022302.1, read on the forward strand.
CTCGAAGCTCTCCTGACCTAGCTCTTCATCCTATCTATTCACAAATATTCCCAAACCATCAGAGGAGTCCTCGAAAAACTTTTCCGCCGCCACAACCTTCTGTTCCCGTGAGATCCCATCTTGGGTCCTTTTTCGGCATCCTACCAGAGGGGGATTCGATAATGGAGGGCATCTACATCAACCCTATTGCCCTTCCGATGAAGCGTGAGTAGTTTACCTCAGACCTACGGGTCCATAGCTAGAAGCTAGATGGCTTCTTCTCTCTCTTTGATTCTCAATACCATGTTCTCCTCGATGTTCTTGGAGATCTATCTGATGTAATCTTCTTTTGCGGTGTGTTTGTCGAGATCCGATGAATTGTGGATTTATGATCAGCTTATCTATGAATATTATTTGAATTTTCTCTAAATTCTTATATGCATGATTTGGTATCTTTATATTTCTCTTCGAACTATCGGTTTGGTTTGGCCAACTAGATTAGTTTTCCTTGCAATGGGAGAGGTGCTTAGCTTTGGGTTCAATCTTGCGTGATTTTACCCAGTGACAAAGTAGGGGTAGCGAGGCACGTATTGAATTGTTGCCATCGAGGATAAAAAGATGGGGTTTTCATCATATTGCTTGATTTTATTCCTCTACATCATGTCATCTTACTTAAGGCGTTACTCCGTTCTTTATGAACTTAATACTCTAGATGCATGCTGGATAGCGGTCAATGTGTGGAGTAATAGTAGTAGATGCAGGCAGGTGTCGGTCTACTTGACACGGACGTGATGCCTATATTGCATAATCATTGCCTTGGATATCGTCTTAACTTTGCGCTTTTCTATCAATTGCTCGACAGTAATTTGTTCACCCACCGTATTATTTGCCTTCATGAGAGAAGCCTCTAGTGAAACCTATGGCCCCCGGGTCTATTTTCCATCATATTTGTTTTCGATCTACTATTTTGCAATCTTTTATTTTCAGGTCTATAAACCAAAAAACCCAAAAAATATTTTATCTTTTATTTAGTTTTATCTATCTCTATCAGATCTCACTTTTGCAAGTGACCGTGAAGGGATTGACAACCCCTTTATTGCGTTGGGTGCAAGTGTTTGATTGTGTGTGCAGGTACAACTATTGGTGATTTGCGTGTTTTCTCCTACTGGATTGATACCTTGGTTCTTAACTGAGGGAAATACTTATCTCTACTGTGCTGCATCACCCTTTCCTCTTCAAGGGAAAAACTAACACAAGCTCAAGAAGTAGCAGGAAGACTTTCTCGCGCCGTTGCCGGGGAGATCTACACCAAGTCAAGACTAGTCTCTCATCGACTTGCCAATTTCTGGCTTCATTGTTGGAGGGATCTACGTCGAGCATACCAAGTACCCATCATAAATTCTCATCTCTTGCATTACATTATTCGCCATTTGCCTCTCGTTTTCCTCTCCCCCACTTCTAAAATGATTTACAAAAAGATTTGCCTTTTTATTCGCCCTCTTTTTCATTTGCCTTTTTCTCGTTAGATCTCTTCTTTGCTTGTGTTACCATGTGCCTTCTATTTGCTTGCATCTTTGCTTGCTAAAAATCTATTGATATGGATCCACTTAAAGTTTTCTACTTGGATCATCTTTGATCCATATGTGCTTGTGTTGAAACCCCAACTAGTTTAGTAGAGGGAAAATCTTTAGATGAGCATGCTAATTTTGTGCTTCACCGTTTGTCTGAAAAAGGGAGACTCTTATGGAATCAAATAAATTGTTTGCTATGTTATGCTTGGAATCTTTGTGAACTTTGTGATTTTACTTGTTGCTCTAAGAACCCTAAAAAACACCTTTCCTACCTATGTGAGTTTAATGATAATGAAATTTTATCTTCTTATGAAAAGGGTGTTTACAGTTACTATGATATCGAACAAATTGAAGAATTTGTTGCTTTTAAGGGTGCTTATGAAGTTGCTTCTTTGATTGGAAAGTATGATATTACTCTCTACAAATCTGAAAATTTTGACATACTTAAATATTGCTATGAAAACTATGCTCATAATGTCTATGTCAAAGAATTTATTGAGAGAATGACCGTTGCTTTGGAAGAAAATAATGATATGCATGAATCTATAGATAATTATGATTTTGATGATTTGATTGAAATATCCCTTTATGAACATGATGCTTGCTATTCTTATGGCCATGATGCCAATATTTATGGAGATGAATTTGCTATAGTTCCTTATGTTAAACATGAGATTATTGCTATTGCACCCATACTTGATAGTTCCTTGAATCAAAAGCATGATTGCAATGATGTTATTATAAATTCTATTAATGTCAATTGTGCTAATAATATGCAAAACCCCAAGCTTGGGGATGCTAGTTTTTCTATGTCCGCTACTTATTGCAATGATCATGATTGGGGTGATAATGGTTCTTATGATCTTGAAAATTTATTTAAGCCTCATGATGAATTTGGTTGCTATAATGTTGAAAGTGGGGTTGGAAGAGTGTCAACTCTAGGATATAATGATCCCACTACTTTGGAGTATGATCAATCTTATGAAATTTTTGATAAAAGTGGGTTTGGAGAGGTCATGACTTTATTTGATGATAATCCCACTATTTTGGAAGAGTGTCAACTTTGCATGTATGTGGATCATGTTGAGAATATTTTATGTGATAGCTATATTGTTGAATTTTATTATGATCCTACATGTAATTATTATGAGAGAGGAAAATATGGTTGTGGAAATTTTCATGCTACTAAATTACCTCTCGTTATGTTGAGATTGCTATTGTTTCTTTCTTCTTCTTTGCATATGCTAGTTTTTGCTTGCCTTGATAATTTGTTTGGCTATAAGATGCCTATGCATAGGAAGTATGTTAGACATAGATGTGTTTTTCACATGCTACATGATGCTCTCTTCGTGTTTCAATTGCTATCTTTCATGTGAGCATCATTAAAATTATCGATGCCTAGCTAGGGGCGTTAAACAATAGCGCTTGTTGGGAGGCAACCCAATTTTATTTTTGTTCTTGCTTTTTTGGTTCTGTTTTTCAATAAATTTTTCATCTAGCCTCTGGTTAGATGTGTTTTCATGTTTTAATTAGTGTTTGGGCCAAGTAAGACCTTTGGGCTGGCTTACGGTGATAGTTGATTTGATCTTGCTGAAAAAGAAACTTTTGCATCCAGTTGCAGAATTTTAATAATTCACAGAAGCGACAAAAAACCCTGAATTTTTTACACACGATTTATATACAAATTACCTATTTTTTCCTATTTTTTCAGAATTTTTGGAGTTACATAAGTATTAGAACGATTCAGATCTTCGCAGACTGTTCTGTTTTTGGCAGATTCTGTTTTCTATGTGTTGTTTGCTTATTTTGATGAATCTATGGGTAGTATCGGGGGGTATGAACCATGGAGAAGTTGGAATACAGTAGATATTACACCAATATAAATAAATAATGTGTTCACAACAGTACCAAAAATGGTGATTTATTTTCTTATACTAACGGATCTCATGAGTTTTCTGTTGAGTTTTGTGTTGTGAAGTTTTCAAGTTTTGGGTAAAGATTTGATGGACTATGGAATGAGGAGTGGAAAGAGCCTAAGATTGGGGATGCCCAAGGCACCCCAAGGTAATATTCAAGGACAACCAAGAGCCTAAGCTTGGGGATGCCCCGGATGGCATCCCCTCTTTCGTCTTCGTCTATCGGTAAATTTACTTGAGGCTATATTTTTATTCACCACATGATATGTGTTTTGCTTGGAGCGTCTTGTATGATATGAGTCTTTGCTTTTTAGTTTGCCACAATCATCCTTTCTGTACACACCTTTTGAGAGGGACACGCATGAATCGTGATTTATTAGAATACTCTATGTGCTTCACTTATATCTTTTGAGCTAGGCAATTTTGCTCTAGTGCTTCACTTATATCTTTTTAGAGCACGGCGGTGGCTTTATTTTATAGAAATTATTGAACTCTCATGCTTCACTTATATTATTTTGAGAGTCTCTCTAAACAGTGTGGTAATTTGCTTTGGTTATGATTTAGTCCTAATATGATAGACATCCAAGAGGGATATAATAAAAACTTTCATATAAAGTGCATTGAATACTATGTGAAGTTTGATTCCTTATGATTGTTTTGAGATATAAAGATGGTGATATTAGAGTCATGCTAGTGAGTAATTGTGGATTGGTATAAATACTTGTGTTAAAGTTTGTGATTCCCGTAGCATGCATGTATGGTGAACCGTTATGTGATGAAGTCGGAGCATGATTTATTTATTGATTGTCTTCCTTATGAGTGGCGGTCGGGGACGAGCGATGGTCTTTTCCTACCAATCTATCCCCCTAGGAGCATGTGCATAGTACTTTGTTTCGATAGCTAACAAACTTTTGCAATAAGTATGTGAGTTCTTTATGACTAATGTTGAGTCCATGGATTATACGCACTCTCACCCTTCCACCATTGCTAGCCTCTCTAGTACCGCGCAACTTTCGCCGGTGCCTTATGTAACACCCCTATGTAACCTAGCACTATGACTCTCTGTTAAACATGCCAAGTCATCATCTATGCAATGCTTGATCACAGTGTTAACTCAACTCAATTCAAATTTCTCTCTGATAATCAATTCAAATTCAAGTGCAAAAATAAAGTGGTTCAAAAATTGCTGGAAAAATGTTCACCTTCTAGCAAATATTCCAAAACCATTTGCTGTTAAGGAATACGACATCGTCATCAATTCAAAATGGGCCTAAGCATTTAAAACAGAGCCAAAACAGCATTGTTAATGCCATTTCCATTTTTGAAAAATCCAAAAGGATTCCAAAATTACCCCAAACTTTTTGTGGCAATGCAGAATATTCCAATGTACTTATGTGACCAAGTTTCACATTTTTACAAAATCATTTGGTGGCTCAAAATATTGCAAAACCCTCTCTAAAAAAGAAGAAGCAGAAAGCTAGAAAAGAAAAAGGAAAAAGGCCACTGTGCACTGGGCCTAAGTGCACAGTGCCTGAGGCCGGCCCATCTCTCTCTCCTCCCGCTCTCTCTCCTGTGCGTGTCGCCACGCCCGTGGCCGCGCCGGCGAGCACCGGTGAAACGACGACAGCGCGACGCCACCGACGCCCACCGACGCGAGGGGATAAGGCCATGGCCTCGTCCATCCCCCTGGCCTCCCTCGCCATTCTTCCCCTTCCCCAGCGCTTGCCCCTCTCTCTTTTCCCCACTGGCCGAGCGCCATCGCCGCCGTCCTCCGTCTCACCCACGGCCACCGACCTCGCCTCGCCTCGCCGACCTGTCCAGCAGCTCCGCCGTCGTCGACTGCCTCATCCTCATCCACGAGCGCTAGCCGGGGAGCACCGCAGGCCGTGGATCGAGCCGCCCCTTCCGCCTCGGCCGCCGGCGATCTCCGTCGTCTCCGGCGAGCTCTGCTGCTCCTAAGCTGTCAAGGGTCTTTCTTACCCGCTCGGTGAGCTTCCACGCTCCTCTCGTCCCTCGCTGGCTGCCGCTGTTTTGCCGTAGCCGCCCCGCCACGTTGCCATGCTCCGCCGTCCGCTGTTGCCGTTGCCGCCGTAGCTCTCGTCGTTGTCATGGCCGTCCGAGCACACCATCGTGCTCGGGGCACCCTAGAGGTGCGGCCTGGCCCGTTAGTCCACTCGCACGCGCGCTGCTTTGTCATCCCCGATGTGCACCCAAGAACACCGCCGCCTTCGCTTGTCGCCGGCGTCGATTCCGGCTGTTTTCGGCAAGGCCACCGCCACCATTCGACACGGCTCGCTCGACTCGTTCGAACAAGCCTAGCCACGCGCCAAACGGCGCTTTGTAGCGCGTTTCCGGCGAGCGCCCGAGCGCCTCCGCCGTGTTTTTGGTCACACCCGGGGCCACCCCCAGGGTCACTGCCAGTGGGCCCAGGGGCCCTGTTGATTGGTTTGACCAGTCAAAGTGCTGACTGGGCACCCCTGTGTCACTGACAGGCGGGCCCCACTGCATAAATAACCTAATTAAAACATTTTTCAATATAAAAATAATTAGTTAACTAATAATCACCGACATGTGGGTCCCAACTGATAATTAACACTGTTTAATTAAAATAAAACTCTGTTAGCCCTCTGTCTATGACGGTGGGACCCACTGGTCAGGTTTGACCTGGTCAACCAGTCTGTTGACTGCTGACGTCACCCATACATCATGCTGACATCACCAAACACTGTTCTGGATAATGTTGAATTAGATGAATAAAATAAATTCCATAAAATGTCCTTAATCTTCGAAATTTTTAGAATTTAAACCGTAGCTCGGATCGAAAAACTATATACATGAAAGTTGCTCAGAACAACGAGACGAAGACGATCGTGCTATTTGTTTCCGTGTTAGGACCATCTACGGAGGTGAACCCGCAACTTTTAGCCTGTTTCTGGTAGATGAATAGTGCATATACACCGGTTAAAAATTCCAACTTTAACCCTACAATAACTAAAATGATTTAGACATGTCTTTAGGCAACCCTGCACTGCACGTTAGCATAGCATGCTCTGTGTTGCATATGATTGCTGTGTATTTATTTGTTTCCTCCCCCTCTTCTCTCTCGGTAGATCCCGGTACCAACGTAGTCCTCGAGACCGACGCAGCTCCGGAGACCGACGACACCACTGACGACCCTGCCTTTGTTGCAGAGCATCCAGGCAAGCACCCCCCTTTTTGAACATGCCGATATCGCCTATTCTTTCTCTCTTATGCTTGCATTAGAAATTGCTGCTACTACTGTTTATCCTATTCTGATGCATAGCCTGTTTATTGTAACCTACTATTGATACCTTACCTGCTTATCCTAAACTGCTTAGTATAGGCTGGATAGAGACCCCAGTGACCCCACTTGTCCCGGTTGCCCCGCTGGATTATCGGAAGACTCGACAACTAGGCCCCAGCACCGCACATCACACCCCCTTTATCTGTATGACACTACAGCGGTACTATCGTGTGCCGAGGGTGATACCTCGTAAGCACTTCCAATGTTAACTCTGTGGAGTAGTTACTCGGTCATGGTCATCGAGGGTGATTCCTTCTTCACCACTTCCGGTAACGACGCTATCGTGCAACACCTCAAGTGTGAACCCATCGAGGGTGATTCCTCCGAGTTCACCTTGACGGTTACATCGAGTAGGAATCCAACGAGGGTGATACCTCGGATTCCCTTGATGTTATGGACACACGGATACTTGGACTTTACAACTATTACTTGGAAAGGCGGGTCGACCCTGAGGGGTACCCGCGAGTGATATGGAGATGGGTTGACCTGGAGGGTACCCGAGAGTTAAGTACGAGGCGTGGCCGGGCATTCTTAGCCCTTGCAGCAAGTCCTCGAGATGGGGCGATGGGGTCACATCGATCGTGAGTCTCTTCTCGTTACCGCACACCCCCAATACACTAACGGTTTGGATATTTGATCCGAGTGGGCCTCTGGCCCGATAGCGTTAACCATCACGTGGGAACAGTTATGGGCACTCTGCGTCGTATGCATCAGCCGAAGCTTAATAGACGTCAGCGACTGAGCGGCACACGCTGGGTTGGACCGGGAACGCAACCGCGCTTGTATTAAGGGGTTGCTAGGTCTGTTCACCGGCGGTGTACGCAACGTGCAGGAGCGTCCGGGGTGATGGCCCAAGACCCCTGGGGGCATAGGTTTAGTCCGGCGTGCTGACCTCTCTGTTAAGCCTAGGTCGGGTTGCGGCATATCGTTTGGCCGAGGCCGGGCATGACCCAGAAAAGTGTGTCTTGCCGGAGTTAATCGAGCGTGGTGGGTAAGTTGGTGCACCCCTGCAGGGAAGAACTAATCTATGCATAGCCGGATCCTCGGTAACGGACGTTCGAAGTTGTATCCCGATCGATACAACTAGAACATAATGATGAGAAATGGATAGTAGGGCTCTGGGATTGCTTTCTCGCAGGGAGTCGAGAAAGAATCTCTGGCCGAGGTTGTTAGTTAACACTACTACTACTTTATGCTGTGCTAATCTACACTCTTCTAATGCTGCAAGACCGATGAAAATGCTAGTCTTCGATAGGACTAGGCCTTCTCTCTATTCTGGCATTTCTTCAGCCCAGTCCACATATACAGCCTTTCTTTGATAACGTTGCATATGTAGTGTAGATCCTTGCTTGCTGAGTACTTCGGATGAGTACTCACGGTTGCTTTGCTTCCTCTTTTTCCCCATATCCGTTTGATGCAACCAGATGACAGAGCCCAGGAGACAGCTGCCCCCGCCGACAATCACTACTACTACCCCGAGGGTGGTTACTACTACGAGCTTCCCGACGACCAGGAGTAGGATCGGAGGGTCCCAGGCAGGAGGCCTGCGCCTTTTCGATCGTAGCTTTTGTTTTGCCCCGCCTTCTTAAGGCTTATCTGTGTTTTCTTTTATATCTGTGCTCAGATATCTGATGCTTCCGCTAACGCTTGTAAGCGAGCTTATGTATTCGAGCCCTCGAGGCCCCTAGCTTGTAATATAAAGCTTGTATTATTTTAAATTTTGTCTAGAGTTGTGTTGTGATATCTTCAAGTGAGTCCTTAGGCTTGATCGTGTGCATTGCATGTATGATTAGTGCATGATTAAGCCGGGGGCGTCACAGGTTGGTATCAGAGCCGACTGCCTATAAGAATCCCCCTTTCCAACTCCTTGGCCGAAGTTCAGTCTAGTCGTCCAAAACTGTTTTACTAACTTGGCTGTGTGGCTTATAGGCCCACGTCGCCGAATGGGTGGTATTAGGATCTTTTAATCCTCTCCCTTACTCTAGGACTCTGATCTCTCTTCCTTTCGGGTTAAAATTTTACTAACTCCAACATTAGGTTCTCGTGATCACATCCACCCGGAGTTTTGAAATTACCCCCCTTTCTTCAAGATTGTGGGCCAGGTTCTGCTTACAGGATCCTTTTATCGAGGACACCCTGTGTTGTCACTTGCAGATTCCTCGCTCCAGCAGTTTTCTCCGACGTTGATGTAGCCTTTGTTATGTCTCGTTGTGTACTTCCTTACCGCGTGCCTGCGCGCCGCCTAGCATGTCTAGCTTTTAAATTTACGCCGTTATGCTGTCCGCATGTACCCGACTATGTGTATGGATCTGTACGTCTTAATTGACTACTGTTAAGTATCTATTACACTGCTTAATTATTGTCGTGTTACATCATGCTTGTCGCTAAACACTCGCAATTGCTTTTACTAAACTACCCTATTGAAACTTAGAAGGATGGTTAGACCAGGTGGTCATGGTCGTGCCCCTGAACAACCACCACTGCCAGATTATATGGCAGCTATGATGCAACAATTCGAGCTCAACCGTCAGTTCATGACTGGGATTATGGCTCAGTTCCCGCATCTGAACAACCAGGACCAGAACCCTGCTTCTATAACTCTGTCGGAATTTGTGCGTCTTAACCCCACTCAGTTCCGCAACTTTGATAAGCCACTGGATGCTGATGACTGGATTCGCGACATCACTCACGAGATGGAGTCTACAAATGTCTCCCCTGCCAACTTTGTCACCTTCGCGACCTTTTTCTTAAAGGGTCCCGCTGCTCAATGGTGGGACACACAAAAGCGTACACTGCTTGCTGGAATAGCCGTTACTTGGCCTGAGTTCCAGGCTGCTTTTCGTGCCCGATATATTCCTCAGGGAATCATGGAACAGATGAAAACCCAGTTCCGCAACCTCACTCAGGGCAACAAGACCGTCGAAGCCTATCAGCGGGAATTCCTTGATCTGTCCCACTATGCTGAAGAAGACATCAACATGGATGCCCGTAGACAAGAGAAGTTCCGTAATGGACTCCACCCAGACATCGAGCTTGCACTTGCTGCTCAAGACTTCACCGACTTTGCTACCCTAGTGAACAAGGCTATTCTGGTTGAGACCGCTCAGATCAAGCACAAGGACGCGCTCAAACGCAATCGTTGTGTTGGCTCATCTTCGGGCTCGTCTTCACAAAAGCATCGTATCTGGATTCCCCACAGCATGTATCGTCCAACTGAACCTGCACCAAGGCCATACCATGCTGCACCACGTCTGCCTCCTCCAGCACCGAGGCAGCCTCTACAAGCTGCACCACCTCGAGCCCCTGCGATCCGTCCAGGCAGTGGGCTCTGCTTCAAGTGTGGCCATCCGGGTCACTGTGCCAGAGACTGCTCACAGCGTTAGAATCAGCTAGCCCTTCCTCCTGCTGGCCATGGAATTGTTCAGCAGCGCAACAATAATGCCAGGCCTTCTTATGGTCGTGGGCAGGCTTATCACGTCAACATGGCTGAAGCTCAAGATCAACCAGAAACTGTGATGGGTACACTCCTTGTTAATTCAGTACCTGCATCTGTTTTATTTAATTCAGGAGCATCACATTCATTCATGTCAGAACATTTTGCACTCATGCATGACGTTAAGTGTGAAACGTTACACTGTCTACTAGTGGTAAACACTCCCGTAGGTCGTTGCCAAGCCTCAGTGTTTAGTCCTGACGTCACTATTGAGATTGAAGAGAGGAAATTTCAGGCATGTCCTATTATTCTGAATACCTCTGAAATTGATCTTATTCTGGGAATGGATTGGTTGAAGGCTCATTACGCCTCAATCAATTGTGCCACTAAGGTTGTACACCTCCTGCACCCATCAGATGAGCTAGTGAATTACCATGCTCATATCACTCAAAATGCCGAGGCCCTAATATACGCTCTAAATGCGTTGAACGCTTCTCCGCTTGAGGGGATCGAAAACATTCCAGTCGTTCATGACTTCCAGGATGTTTTTCCAGAAGAACTTCCAGGAATACCTCCTGTTAGAGCTGTCGAGTTTGCCATCGACTTGAAGCCAGGCACAACTCCCATTGCGAAGTGTCCTTATAAGATGCCTCCGCATGAACTTCTAGATCTTAAGGAGGAAATCGACAAATCACTCCGCAAAGGCTTTATCCATCCAAGTTCCTCTGCCTGGGGAGCACCGTCTCTCTTTGTCAAGAAGAAAGATGGTATGAATAGGTTGGTCCAAGATTACCGTCCTATCAACCAGGCAACCATTCAGAATAAATATCCGCTTCCTCGGATCAATGATTTGTATGATCAACTTGCTGGATCATCGGTGTTTTCTAAACTTGACTTGAGGTTGGGTTATCACCAGATCCGTGTCCGCGAAGAGGATATTCCCAAGACTGCATTTGTTACTCGCTATGGCTCTTATGAGTACACTGTCATGTCATTTGGCTTAACAAATGCTCCATCTACGTTCTCCCGCCTGATGAATTACATCTTCATGGATTACCTCGACAAGTTCGTCGTGGTATATCTAGATGATATTCTGGTATATTCAAAGAATAAGGAAGAACATGCTGAACACCTTCGACTTGTACTGGAAAGGCTCCGAGAACACCAGCTCTATGCCAAGTATTCCAAATGCGAGTTCTGGCTTTCTGAAGTAACCTACCTTGGTCATGTGATTTCCAAGGATGGAATTGTTGTTAACCCGGAACGAGTTCAGGCTATTCTTGACTGGACTCCTTCGAAGAACGTCAAGCAAGTGAGAAGTTTTCTCGGCCTTGCAAGCTATTGCCGTCGATTTGTTGAGAACTTTTCCAAGATTGCTAAGCCTCTGACTAACCTACTTCACAAAGGCGTTAAGTTTGAGTGGACAGACAAATGTCAGGAAAGCTTCCAGACTCTCAAGGACAAGCTGACTTCTGCTCCAGTGCTTGCTTCTCCGGATTCTCGCAAGGACTTTGTGATTTATTGCGACGCCTCTCATCAAGGATTAGGCTGTGTCCTAATGCAAGAACGAAGAGTAATTGCTTATGCTTCGCATCAATTGCGTCCACATGAAGAAAATTATCCAGTGCATGATCTTGAACTTGCTGCAGTGATTTATGCATTGAAGCAGTGGCGGCATTACCTTCTGGGTAACCGGTGTGAGATATATACTGATCATCAAAGCTTGAAGTATTTGTTTACTCAGCCGGATCTCAATCTCCGCCAACAGCAATGGTTGGAAACAATTACGGACTATGAATGTGGTATTTCTTATACCCCTGGCAAGGCTAATGTCATGGCTGATGCCTTAAGCCGCAAGTCCTATTACAACAACCTCATGGTTAGGCGAGCTCAACCTCGTCTTTATGAAGAACTACGCAAGCTGAATCTGCGTATTGTTCCACAGGGATCTCTTAATAACCTTGTGATACAGCCATATCTTGAGAAAGTTGTTAAGAGTGCGCAAGCTAAAGATGCTGAAATTGATCTGATGAAGAAAGATCTTCACCTGGAAAAGTACAGGGATTTCTTGTTGTCTGAAGATGGAACCTTGTATTTGCGAGACCGCATTGTGGTACCTCGCTTCGAGCTTATGACTGACAAGGTCATGAAGGAGGCACATGATACACCGCTGTCTATTCATCCGGGTAGTACCAAGATGTATCATGATCTCCGACAAAGGTACTGGTGGTCTAAAATGAAGCAGGATATTGCTCGATATGTTGCTGAATGTGACGTTTGCCGTCGCGTTAAAGCAGAACATCAGAAGCCTGCTGGAATTCTGCAACCACTTCCTATTCCTTTATGGAAATGGGATAAGGTTCAAATGGATTTCATAAGTAGCCTTCCCAAGTCACAGAAGGGTCACGATGCTATTCTTGTCGTCGTTGACCAACTTTCTAAAGTTGCACACTTTCTGCCTGTCAAAGAGACTATCACTGCTAGTCAGTTAGCAGAGTTATATATCTCCAGAATTGTTTCACTCCACGGCATTTCGAAGGAGATTAGTTCGGACCGTGGCGGTCTTTTCACCTCAAAGTTCTGGGAAAGTTTCCAAGAAGCTATGGGAACTCATATTACCTGGAGTTCGGCTTATCACCCCCAGTCCCAAGGCCAAGTCGAGCGAGTTAATCAAGTGCTTGAAGACATGCTTCGAGCTTGTGTTATATCCTTCAGCAAGAAATGGGAAGAATCTCTCCCGTATGCCGAGTTCTCTTATAACAACAGCTATCAAGCCAGCTTGAAAATGGCCCCCTTCGAAGTACTTTATGGACGTAAGTGTCGATCCCCTCTGAATTGGTTAGAAGCTGGGGAACGACCGCTCGTGGGACCGGATATTATCCAACACGCCGAAGAGCAAGTCCGTATTATTCGAGAAAATCTGAAGGTGGCTCAGGACCGCCAAAAGAGCAACTATGATCGCAAACGATGGTGTTTGACTTATCAACCTGGTGATCAAGCTTATCTGCGTGTCACTCCTATGAAGGGCACTCACCGCTTCAGAATTAAGGGCAAGTTAGCTCCATGCTACATTGGTCCTTTCCGCATTGTTGCAGGACGTGGTCAGGTGGCTTATAAACTGGAGTTGCCACCGCGATTCTCTCATATCCACGACGTCTTCCATGTGTCGCAACTTCGTCGTTGCTTCAAGGAGTCTCCGCACCGAGCAGTGGATCACGAGATGCTCGAATTGCAAGATGATCCTTCTTATAAGGAGCATCCGATCCGCATCCTCGATGAATCAGAACGTTGAACCCGTCAGAAGACGACCAAGTTCCTCAAAGTGCAGTGGTCCAATCATACAGAAGATGAAGCCACTTGGGAACGTTAGGATAATCTTCGGGCGGAATACCCCGACCTCTTTCCCTCTACGTCCTGAATTCTCGGGACGTGAATTTCTTTTAGAGGAGGAGAATTGTAACACCCCTATGTAACCTAGCACTGTGACTCTCTGTTAAACATGCCAAGTCATCATCTATGCAATGCTTGATCACAGTGTTAGCTCAACTCAATTCAAATTTCTCTTTGATAATCAATTCAAATTCAAGTGCAAAAATAAAGTGGTTCAAAAATTGCTGGAAAATGTTCACCTTCTAGCAAATATTCCAAAACCATTTGCTGTTAAGGAATACAACATCATCATCAATTCAAAATAGGCCTAAGCATTTAAAACAGAGCCAAAACAGCACTATTAATGCCATTTCCATTTTTGAAAAATCCAAAAGGATTCCAAAATTACCCCAAACTTTTTGTGGCAGCGCAGAATATTCCAATGTACTTATGTGGCCAAGTTTCACATTTTTACAAAATCATTTGCTAGCTCAAAATATTGCAAAACCCTCTCTGAAAAAGAAGAAGCAGAAAGCTGGAAAAGAAAAAGGAAAAAGGCCACTGTGCACTGAGCCTAAGTGCACAGTGCCTGAGGCCGGCCCATCTCTCTCTCCTCCCGCTCTCTCTCCTGTGTGTGTTGCCACACCCGTGGCCGCGCCGGCGAGCGCCGGTGAAACAACGATAGTGCGACACCACCGACGCCCACCGACGCGAGGGGATAAGGCCACGGCCTCGTACATCCCCTTGGCCTCCCTGGCCATTCTTCCCCTTCCCCAGCGCTCGCCCCTCTCTCTTTTCCCCACTGGCCGAGCGCCATTGCCGCCGTCCTCCATCGTAGCCGCGGCCACCGACCTCGCCTCGCCTTGCCGGCCTGTCCAGCAGCTCCGCCGTCATCGACTGCCTCATCCCCGTCCACAAGCGCTAGCCGGGGAGCACCGCAGGCCGCGAATCGAGCCGCCCCTTCCGCCTCGGCCGCCGGCGATCTCCGTCATCTCCGACGAGCTCTGCTGCTCCTAAGCTGTCAAGGGTCTTTCTTGACCGCTCGGTGAGCTTCCACGCTCCTCTCCTCCCTCGCTGGCTGCCGCTGTTTAGCCGTAGCTGCCCCGCCACATTGCCATGCTCCGTCGTCCGCTATTGCCGTCGCCGCCGTAGCTCTCGTCGTTGTCATGGCCGTCCGAGCAAGCCATCGTGCTCGGGGCACCCTCGTGGTGCGGCCTGGCCCGTTAGTCCGCTTATACGCGCGCTGCTTCGCCATTCCCGATGTGCACCCAAGAACGCCACCGCCTCCGCTCGTCGCCGGCATCGATTCCTGCCGTTTCCGGCAAGGCCATCGCCACCATTCGACGCGGCTCGCTCGACTTGTTGGAACGAGCCTAGCCGCGCGCCAAACGACGCTCTGTAGCATTTTCGGCAAGCGCCCGAGCACCTTCGCCGTGTTTTTCGTCACTAGCGTTCAGCCGCCGGCTGCCACCGACGTGGCACACCCGGGGCCACCCCTAGGGTCACTGCCAGTGGGCCCAGGGGCCCCGTTGACTGGTTTAACCAGTCAACGTGCTGACTGGGCACCCCTGTGTCACTGACAGGCGGGCCCCACCGCATAAATAACCTAATTAAAACATTTTTCAATATAAAAATAATTAGTTAACTAATTAGTCACTGACATGTGGGGCCCAACTGGTAATTAACTATGTTTAATTAAAATAAAACACTGTTAGCCCTCTGTCTATGACAGGTGGGACCCATTGGTCAGGTTTGACCTGGTCAGTGAGTCTGTTGACTGTTGACATCATCCATACATCATGCTGATGTCACCAAACACTGTTCTGGATAATGTTGAATTAGATGAATAAAATAAATTCTAGAAAATGTCTTTAATCTTTGAAAATTCGTAGAATTTAAACCGTAGCTCGGATCGAAAAACTATATACATGAAAGTTGCTCAGAACAACGAGACGAAGATGACCGTGCTATCTATTTCTGTGTCGGGACCCTCTACGGAGGTGAAACCACAACTTTTAGCCTGTTTTTGGTAGATGAATAGTGCATATACACCGGTTAAAAATTGCAACTTTAACCCTACAATAACTAAAATGAGTTAGACATGTCTTTAGGCAACCGTGCACTGCATGTTAGCATAGCATGCTCTGTGTTGCATATGATTGCTGTGTATTTATTTGTTTCCTCCTCCTCTTCTCTCTCGGTAGATCCCGGTACCGACGTAGTCCTCGAGACCGACGCAGCTCCTGAGACCGACGACACCACTGACGACCCTGCCTTTGCTGCAGAGCATCCAGGCAAGCACCCCCCTTCTTGAACATGCCGATATCGCCTATTCTTTCTCTCTTATGCTTGCATTAGAAATTGCTGCTGCTACTGTTTATCCTATTCTGATGCATAGCCTGTTTATTATAACCTACTATTGATACCTTACCTGCTTATCCTAAACTGCTTAGTATAGATTGGATAGAGACCCCAGTGACCCCACTTGTCCCGGTTGCCCCGCTGGATTATTGGAAGAATCGACAACAAGGCCCCAACACCGCACATCACACCCCCCTTTATCTGTACGACACTGCAGCGTTACTATCGAGTGCCGAGGGTGATACCTCGTTAGCACTTCCGATGTTAACTCTATGAAGTAGTTACTCGGTCATGGTCATCGAGGGTGATTCCTTCTTCACCACTTCCAGTAACGACGCTATCGTGCAACACCTCAAGTGTGAACCCATCGAGGGTGATTCCTCCGAGTTCACCTTGACAGTTACATCGAGTAGGAATCTAACGAGGGTGATACCTCGGATTCCCTTGATATTATGGACACACGGATACTTGGACTTTACAACTATTACTTGGAAAGGCGGGTCGACCCTGAGGGGTACCCGCGAGTGATGTGGAGATGGGTTGACCTGGAGGGTACCTGAGAGTTAAGTACGAGGCACAGCCAGGCATTCTTAGCCCTTACAGCAAGTCCTCGAGATGGGGCGACGGGGTCACATCGATCGTGAGTCTCTGCTAGTTACCGCACACCCCCAATACACTAACGGTTTGGATATTTGATCCGAGTTGGCCTCTGGCCCGATAGCGCTAACCATCACATGGGAACAGTTATGGGCACTCTGCGTCGTATGCATCAGCCGAAGCTTAATAGACGTCAGCGACTGAGCGGCACACGCTGGGTTGGACTAGGAACGCAACCACGCTTGTATTAAGGGGTTGCTAGGTCTGCTCACCGGCGGTGTACGCAACGTGCAGGAGCGTCCGGGGCGATGGCCCAAGACCCCTGGGGGCATAGGTTTAGTCCGACGTGCTGACCTCTCTGTTAAGCCTAGGTCGGGTTGCAGCGTATCGTTTGGCCAAGGCCGGGCATAATCCAGAGAAGTGTGTCCAGCCGGAGTTAATCGAGCGTGGTGGGTAAGTTGGTGCACCCCTGCAGGGAAGAACTAATCTATGCATAGCCGGATCCTCGGCAACGGACGCTTGGAGTGGTATCCCGATCGATACAACTAGAATATAATGATGAGAAATGGATAGTAGGGCTCTAGGATTGCTTTCTCGCAGGGAGTCGAGAAAGGATCTCTGGCCGAGGTTGTTACTTAACACTACTACTACTTTATGCTGTGCTAATCTACACTCTTCTAATGCTGCAAGACCGATGAAGATGCTAGTCTTCGATAGGACTAGGCCTTCTCTCTATTCTGGCATTTCTGCAGCCCTGTCCACATATACAACCTTTCTTTGATAATGTTGCATATGTAGTGTAGATCCTTGCTTGCTGAGTACTTCGGATGAGTACTCACGGTTGCTTTGCTTCCTCTTTTTCCCCATATTCGTTTGATGCAACCAGATGACAGAGCCCAGCAGATAGCTGCCCCCGGCGATGATCACTACTACTACCCCGAGGGTGGTTACTACTATGAGCTTGCCGACGACCAGGAGTAGGATCGGAGGGTCCCAGGCAGGAGGCCTGCGCATTTTCGATCGTAGCTTTTGTTTTGCCCCGCCTTCTTAAAGGCTTATCTGTGTTTTCTTTTATATCTGTACTCAGATATCTGATGCTTCCGCTAACGCTTGTAAGCGAGCTTATGTATTCGAGCCCTCGAGGCCCCTGGCTTGTAATATAAAGCTTGTATTATTTTAAATTGTGTCTAGAGTTGTGTTGTGATATCTTCAAGTGAGTCCTTAGGCTTGATCGTGTGTATTGCGTGTATGATTAGTGCACGATTAAGCCGGGGGCGTCACACCTTACACCCACCTATTACCTTCCTCAAAACAGCCACCATACCTACCTATTATGGCATTTCCATAGCCATTCCGAGATATATTGCCATGCAACTTCCACCGTTCCGTTTATTATGACACGCTCCATCATTGTCATATTGCTTTGCATGATCGTAAGATAGCTAGCAAGATGTTTACATGGCTTGTCCTTTTTTTGATGTCATTTGCTATGCTAGATCATTGCACATCCCGGTACACCGCCGGAGGCATTCATATAGAGTCTTATTTTGTTCTAAGTATCGAGTTGTAATTCTTGAGTTGTAAGTAAATAAAAGTGTGATGATCATCATTATTAGAGCATTGTCCCATGTGAGGAAAGGTTGATGGAAGCTATGATTCCCTCACATTGGGATGAGTCTCCGGACTTTACAAAAAATAAAAGAGGCCAAAGAAGCCCACACAAAAAAAAGAGGCCAAGAAGCCCACCAAAATAAAAAAATAAAAAAATGAGAGAAGGGGCAATGTTACTATCCTTTTTCCACACTTGTGCTTCAAAGTAGCACCATGCTCTTCATGATAGAGAGTCTCCTATATTGTCACTTTCATATACTAGTGGGAATTTTTCATTATATAAATTGGCTTGTATATTCCAATGATGGGCTTCCTCAAATTGCCCTAGGTCTTCGTGAGCAAGCAAGTTGGATGCACACCCACTTAGTTTCTTTTTGAGCTTTCATAAACTTATAGCTCTAGTGCATCCGTTGCATGGCAATCCCTACTCACTCACATTGATATCTATTGATGGGCATCTCCATAGCCCGTTGATACGCCTAGTTGATGTGAGACTATCTCCTTCTTTTTTGTCTTCTCCACAACCACCATATTCTATTCCACCTATAGTGCTATATCCATGGCTCACGCTCATGTATTGCGTGAAAGTTGAAAAAGTTTGAGAACATCAAAAGTATGAAACAATTGCTTGGCTTGTCATCGGGGTTGTGCATGATTTAATACTTTGTGTGGTGAAGACGGAGCATAGCCAGACTATATGATTTTGTAGGGATAACTTTCTTTGGCCATGTTATTTTGAGAAGACTTTATTAGTATGCTTGAAGTATTATTGTTTTTATGTCAATATTAAACTTTTGTTTCGAATCTTATGGATCTGAACATTCATGCCACAATGAAGAAAATTACATGGATAAATATGTTAGGTAGCATTCCACATCAAAAATTCTGTTTTTATCATTTATCTACTCGAGGACGAGCAGGAATTAAGCTTGGGGATGCTTGATACGTCTCCAACGTATCTATAATTTTTGATTGTTCCATGTTATTATATTATCTGTTTTGGATGTTTTATATGCATTATTATGCTATTTTATATTATTTTTGGGACTAACTTATTAATCTAGAGCCCAGTGCCAGTTTCTGTTTTTTTCTTGTTTTTGAGTTTCGCAGAAAAGGAATACCAAACGGAGTCCAAATGGAATGAAACTTCACGATGATTTTTCTTGGACCAGAAGACACCCAGGGGACTTGGTGTCCAAGCTAGAAGAGCCACGAGGCGGCGGCAAGGATGGAGGGCACGCCCTAGGGGGGGCGCCCCCTACCTTGTGGCCCCCTCGAAGCTCTCCTGACCTAGCTCTTCGTCCTATATATTCACAAATATTCCCAAACCATCAGAGGAGTCCACGAAAATACTTTTCCGCTGCCGCAACTTTCTGTTCCCGTGAGATCCCATCTTGGGGCCTTTTCCGGCATCCTGTCGGAGGGGGATTCGATCATGGAGGGCATCTACATCAACCCTATTGCCCTTCCGATGAAGCGTGAGTAGTTTACCTCAGACCTACGGGTCCATAGCTAGTAGCTAGATGGCTTCTTCTCTCTCTTTGATTCTCAATACCATGTTCTCCTTGATGTTCTTGGAGATCTATCCGATGTAATCTTCTTTTGCGGTGTGTTTGTCAAGATCCGATGAATTGTGGATTTATGATCAGCTTATCTATGAATATTATTTGAATCTTCTCTGAATTATTATATGCGTGATTTGGTATCTTTGTATTTCTCTTCGAACTATCGGTTTGGTTTGGCCAACTAGATTGGTTTTTCTTGCAATGGGAGAGGTGCTTAGCTTTGGGTTCAATCTTGCATGATTTCACCCAGTGACGAAGTAGGGGTAGCGAGACACGTATTGAATTGTTGCCATCGAGGATAAAAAGATGGGGTTTTCATCATATTGCTTGAGTTTATTCCTCTACATCATGTCATCTTACTTAAGGCGTTACTCCGTTCTTTATGAACTTAATACTCTAGATGCATGCTAGATAGCGGTCGATGTGTGGAGTAATAGTAGTAGATGCAGGCGGGAGTCGGTCTACTTGACACGGACGTGATGCCTATATTGCATAATCATTGCCTTGGATATCGTCATAACTTTGTGCTTTTCTATCAATTGCTCGACAGTAATTTGTTCACCCACCGTATTCTTTGCCTTCATGAGAGAAGCCTCTAGTGAAACCTATGGCCCCACGGGTCTATTTTCCATCATATTTGTTTCCGTTCTACTATTTTGCAATCTTTTATTTTCAGATCTATAAACCAAAAAACCCAAAAATATTTTATCTTTTATTTAGTTTTATCTATCTCTATCAGATCTCACTTTTGCAAGTGACCGTGAAGGGATTGACAACCCCTTTATCGCGTTGGGTGCAAATGTTTGATTGTGTGTGCAGGTACAACTATTGGTGATTTGCGCGTTTTCTCCTACTAGATTGATACCTTGGTTCTTAACTGAGGGAAATACTTATCTCTACTGTGCTGCATCACCCTTTCCTCTTCAAGGGAAAAACCAACGCAAGCTCAAGAAGTAGCAACATCCCCCAGAAATTCAAAGTCACAAGCTTGATCGTTGAGACAGTCAAGAGGACAACAGCCGACTAGAAGAGGTCTTGTGGATATGCCCCTCACATCAAGACATTGATCAACTCCAAGGTGGGAAATGGGACATATCTGCTTGACAGAGAGCATGCACCCCTAAGGCCAGATTTTGAGGACAACGAGGTTGTCATGGATGCATCCCATCCTACTTGTGCTGAGGCCCAGGAGAAGATTGAGAGAGCAAAGGTTGCAAAAGCAGCAAAGGCAGCAAGTGCACCAGATGCTTCAACAGTGAATCTCAAAACCAAGCAAGATCAACTCATTTATCTGCTTGAGGCTACCGTGAGGATTGAGAAAAGCTTGGCCACCTTATCTCAGAATCAGAAGAGTCTTGAAAGGATCATTGAGACAAAGATCCATGACCTTGATGTGAAGGTCACAGAGATTCAAACAATTGTGGAGAAGCTAAGGGATGATGCTGAGGAAAGTGATGATAGACCCACAACAGATACATTCCAGAGAGTGCCAAGGGCACAAAGATCATCAGTTGTGCTAGTTGCAGATTCCAGGACTACTCTTTCAGCTCTTGCAGCCACTGCCCCAGTTGCCCCTCCAGTGTCAACTCCTCCAGCTCCACAGACTTCAGCAGAGGCATTTGCAGACGCAGTCATCTCAACACCGTCTACGCACACCGGAGCGACAAGCCAGAAGACCCCTTCAGGAGCTTCCGAAGATCGTGCTTAGAGTGCCATATAACACTATACATTTTTGAACTTTTTGGTAACTTGTTGCCAAAGGGGGAGAAAGTGTATAGATCATAGGCTTCGAGAGAGAGTGTCTTTTGCTTTTGTTGGTTTCATTTGCCTTGCTACTTTGGTTTGTTTGGTTGTTGCTACTCTTGCTACATTGATGTTATGCTCATGAGATACTTTATGTGATCATGTGTTTGATCATATTATGCTTAATGTGTGCTTGCATGATTTTATCTATGAATGTTTGTATGATCAATCACTTGTATCTTTAGTGATGAGTACATGTTATTTAATTCTTATCATTTTTGAGCGCTCCACCAAGATGTATGTGACATGGAAGAGTGACCCATGATCCTAATCGATTGTGCATTTGCATTCAAACGCAAATTTTAAATAATGCACAAATTTAGGGGGAGCTCTTGCTTATCACATACTTCTCAAAGCAACGATGTATTTCATTCATATTATCATTTGTCGAAGCTTTGATCTATATGTTGTCATCAATTACCAAAAAGGGGGAGATTGAAAGTGCAACTAATCCCCGAGTGGTTTTGGTAATTCATAACAACATATAGCTCATTGAACTAATATCCATTCAAGTTTAATATTTCAGAAAGTTCAATGAATGGCGCGGCATGGACTAGAGATGTGACCCCTCAAAATGCTAAGGATACATATTGGCAAAAGCTCAAGACTCTTCATTTATATTTTAGTGATCCAAGATCTTGAGTCCATAGGAAAGCCAATACTATTAAAAGGGGATGAGGTGCTACTTAATGGTCTACTTGCTCAAAGTGCTTAGTGATATTGCTCCAAAGCCCTCAACCACTTTCTCATTCCAAATATGTCCAAAACCCAAAGTCAAACTCGGCCCCATCGATATTTCCTATCCGGCGCCACCGAGTTCATATGACATAACCACTGCCAGAAACCCTAATAGTTTGGTCACACCGATACAGATCTCGGTCTCACCGAGATGGCCTTGCAAACTCTCTGTTGGTTGTTGCAATTATTTCGGTCTCGCCGAAATTGTGATCGGTCACACCGAGTTGGCTTGACATCTTCTCTGTTGCCTTATTGCTTCACTTCGGTCTCACCAAGTTGATGCAATCGGTGCCACCGAGTTGATGTTTGCCCTAAGCCCTAGCACATCGGTCCCACCGAGTTGTTCCAGTCGGTCCCACCGAGAGTCCTAACGTTCACATTTTGAACTGAATCGGTCTCACCGAGTTCTTCTATTCGGTTTGACCGAGTTAAGTCAAATGTGTGTAACGATTGGATTTTGTGTGGAGGCTATATATACCCCTCCACCCCCTTCTCCATATGAGAGAGAGCCATCAAAACGTGCCTACTCTTCCAGCATACATTTTCTGAGAGAGAACCACCTACTCATGTGTTGAGATCAAGATATACCAATCCTACCACAAGAATCTTGATTTCTAGCCTTCCCCAAGTTGCTTTCCACTCAAATCATCTTTCCACCATATCCAAATCTGTGAGAGAGAGTTGAGTGTTGGGGAGACTATCACTTGAAGCACAAGAGCAAGGAGTTCATCATCAACACACCATCTATTACCTTTTGGAGAGTGCTGTCTCCTAGATTGGTTAGGTGTCACTTGGGAGCCTCCGAATAGATTGTGGAGTTGAACCAAGAAGTTTGTAAGGGCAAGGAGATCACCTACTTCGTGAAGATCTACCTGAGTGAGGCAAGTCCTTCGTGGGTGATGGCCATGGTGGGATAGACAAGGTTGCTTCTTCATGGACCCTTCGTGGGTGGAACCCTCCGTGGACTCGCGCAACCGTTACCCTTCATGGGTTGAAGTCTCCATCAATGTGGATGTACAGTAGCACCACCTATCGGAACCACGCCAAAAATCTCCGTGTCATCATTGCGTTTGCACCCTCCAAACCCTTCCCTTTACCTTCATATGCAATGTTTTACTTTTCGCTGCTACACTCTTAGAATTGCATGTGTAGGTTGATTGCTTGACTTGTGCTAATTGCTAAAATCTGCCCACAACTAAAATTGGGAAAAGGTTAGATTTTTATTTGGTCAAGTAGTCTAATCACCCCCCTGTAGACCTACTTTCGATCCTACACAACATCTTCATCTTCTCCGTGATTCGTGTTGAACATTTAAGCTATTGTTGGAAATTTGTGCAAGCATTTCTTCATGTTCTGTTCATGAAGTATATGTCATGGTGTCGTGCGTACGATGATCTATGGGACCAACAAAGGCCCCTTTGCAGTTTGATTGGGAAGATCGACGAGCACAAAGAGCAAAACTAGCAGAACACACAAAGTTTACCCAGGTTCGGGCCACTATGAAGCGTAAAACCCTACTCCCGCTTTGGTTGTATTGATTGTGTGTGTACAAGTACAAGGAGCGCACTTGCCGGCAAGGTTGTGTGGGAAGTGCAGTGATTGCTTGTATATGCGTTGGTATTTCCCCGAAGAGGTGAGGATGATGCAGCACAGCAACGGTAAGTATTTCCCTCAGTTATGAAACCATGGTTATCAATCCAGTAGGAGGATCCACCCACACTATGTAAACAACACCTGCACACAAATAATAAATACTTGCAACCCAACACACTAGAGGGGTTGTCAATCCCTCCTCGAGATAGATTAAATTGTATGAGATTGGATAAATAGATCTAACAAAAACACAAAATAAAATAAATAAAGAAAAATTGCAGCAAGGTATTTTTGGTTTAATATGATAGGAAAATAGACACGGGGGCCATAGATATCAGTAGAGGGTTCTCTCGAGAAAATAGCATACGATGGGTAAACAAATTATTGTTGGGCAATTGATATAAAAGCGAATAATCATGAGGATATCCAAGGCAATGATCATGTATATTGATGAAAATATGCCCTAGAGGCAATAATAAAATGATTATTATTATACTTCCTTAATCATGATAAAGGTTTATTATTCATGCTAGAATTGTATTGACCGAAAACTTAAATACATGTGTGGATACATAAACAAATACAGTGTCCCTAGTGAGCCTCTACTAGACTAGCTCATTGATCAAAGATGGTTAAGGTTTCCTAACCATAGACATGAGTTGTCATTTGATAACGGGATCACATCATTAGGAAAATGATGTGATGGACAAGACCCATCCGTTAGCTTAGCATATGATCGTTTAGTTTATTGCTATTGCATTCTTAATGTCAAATACATATTCCTTGGACCATAAGATCATGCAACTCCACTACAAAAAAATACACTTCCGTGATGATATGTGTTTGTCACAGTAGGTCACGTTTTCTGTCATGCATGTACATCCATGATGATTTTATGACAGAATCAAGATAGTCATACCTGTGCTGTCGTAGAAGTGTTCCATGACAATATCAAAATTATCATCACGGAAGTGTCCACTTCCATGACGATAAATGGCGCGAACCGACATATGGCATCCACCGTAACGGGTCTCTGTTAAGCTATCGGGTTCCGATTTGGATCTGATAACCCGTTAACAGCCCCGACCAATGGGGATTTTCCACATGTAAAATTCTCATTCACCGGAGGATCCACGTGTCGGCTCAGCGTTGGGACAGATGTCATCCACTCATTGTACGGGAGGCGCCTATGATATGTTGGCACGTGGCAAGGCCCAACAGTGGCCCATTTAGGCGAAAGAGGCCGGCCCAGTCAAAATTAGCAGGCCGGCCCATATAGGGCCTACTTGTGTCTGGTCCATTTAAGCCCACGGCCCATACGAGATGTGCCAATTCGGCCCGTCAACTACCCATTAACTATTTGACACCATTGCACCCCATCGTCAGTTCGAGCCCGTTAACAGCCCGCTATATATTTGGGCTCAATATCGGCCCGATGTGGTTTCGGCCAGTTAACTACCCATTAAAGGGATGGGCCAATTTTTAGGATGTACGTCTTTCAGCCTTTTAGCGACCCATTTAAGTGTTGGGCCAATTTCCAGCCCGGTGTGTCTTTCAGCCTGTTAACGGACCATAAATAAGTTGGGCCATTTGCAGTCGGACCTGAGTTTTGATCTCTTACCGGCCCATGCTCTTCATGGTCCAATACCAGCCCGGTTTCTCTTTCAGCCTGCTAAAGGCCCACAACACAGTTGGGCCATATATAGTCCGACCTGACTTTCGGCCTCTTAGCGGCCCATGCTCTTCATGGTCCAGTACGAGCCCGCTGTCTCTTTTGGCCTGCTAAAGGCCCACAGTACAGTTGGGCCATATATAGCCCGACCTTAGTATCGGCCTGTTAACAGCCCGTGAAATCGAATGGGCCCACTTATTGCCCGCTTCAATGTCGGCCTGTTAACGACCCAGGAGGTAACAGGGCCGAGCATTACTGTTGGCTCGTTTCAATTATAGCGGACCAATAGAGCTTTCGGCCTGGTTATGGCCCATTAATTTAATGGGCCTGCTATAGTTCGAACATGTCTGTAGGCCCAATTAGATAACGTCGATTCCAGCCCAGCTATAATTTGAGACCATTACGACGAGCAATTATGGACAGGACCAAAACCGATCAATCAAAGGCCCATGAGAATTTTGGCCCCTGCGAGCCCATTAGGGCAGCCCACTAAGGGCAGTGGGCCACTTCCTTCATATAGGGCCCACGACTGTTCGTGCTAACTAATAATTTCACTGCTTTTTTGGCTACCTAGCGACCAGTTAGCTGGAATGCGAGGCGCGCTAAGCAAATGTATGGCATACAAGGAAAAACGTTGCACATCCAGCATATATTACAGGAAATTACATCCACTGGGCAATCAAAGATTGATGTCAGTGCAAATAAATGAACAGAACTTAACGATCTACAACCTCACAATCTGCAACCTCAGCGCGGGTGATGCCCATAAGCATGTGAGCAAGTTCTTCCTTCTTTGCTACACTGTCTCTGAAAACATTGATCAGTTGTTGTTGCGCAAGAATGTGCACCTCTGATTCCTCCACGATTTCCATCATTGCTTCAGCCAGTAATTGGTTCACAAACATACATTTTTTCTGTTGGATTCGAGACAAAGGAAACTGAACAGATTCAGATGGAGATTTTGGCAGGCTTGTATTATTGATAGTGGAGAGTGTCTCGACCACTGCATCATAACATAAATTAGGAGGGGAACCGAATAGATTAATCAAGAGTTATTGCCATATTACCTGGCCTAGATTTATTGGAAAGAAACAATGGGGTTGCCTTGCTATTTTCAGAGGTTGTCTTCTTATCTTCAGCAGCCTGCACCAAATTAACACACTAGCATTGCTATCATTGGCTAGGTCAGAAAATAGGAAAGCAACATTGACACAACGAACATTTGGGCAACCACACCACACCAGCCTACACCAAATTAACACAATATGGCACAGCTATCATCAGCCACGTAAGGTAATAGGAAAGCAACATTGACACAATGAATGATTGGGCAAATAGAGCAGCACTACAATTTAGTAATGTGCATGATATGAGATAGTACACTCAGGCAGCTCAGTATGCAAAACTACCAGGCAATTTTCCTTACAAAAATCAACATTGTCGCCTTTAATTATACATTTTGCTACAAG
Source organism: Thinopyrum elongatum (assembly GCA_011799875.1). Taxonomy (NCBI): domain Eukaryota; kingdom Viridiplantae; phylum Streptophyta; class Magnoliopsida; order Poales; family Poaceae; genus Thinopyrum; species Thinopyrum elongatum. The sequence continues at coordinate 248,429,981 of CM022302.1, forward strand.
TAAATTTAGATCAGATAAAGGTTGGATTCACGCCGATTAACAAAATACATGCTGATGTAAAAATTTAGTGATATACAACAGGTACTTACATCAGCATTGGAGCACAGAGAATTCCCGCAAGATACTTTCCTCGAAGAAGATCCCAGTTTAGAAAGTCTTCTATCCTTTAAGCTTATTTTCTAAAAGAGAGATGGGTAAGAAACATGTAGAAAATATGATCTGAATGTTATAAAATTTCATGATGTGAGGATACACACACACTTTTTAGAATGGAGTTGACATATTTTTGCTGGACTGGAGCGGACTAGTTCTTTGGCCACTTGAATCTGCTTATTATCAGTAGGAGTTGGGTTTCTCTGTGCTGGAGAAGTATCTATGAACACTGGAGTTGGTTTACTATCTCCTGGCGTTTGGATCTTTTGCAAAGACCTTGTTTGTAACCCTTCAGATTCTAACATAGCTGTCTTCCCCTTGCATGCCTTATATAGAAGAATGGTGCTTCAGTTATAAAACATGCTATGGCAGAGAGATGGAATAGGTACTGAAGAATAGAAAGGCATGACATATTGACATGTATTCCCTCCATCCGGAAATAAATAGATGTGTCTAGGCGTTTTTCAGTTCTAGATACATCCATTTATCCATTTCTGCGACATGTAATCCGGACAGAGGGAGTATGATTTAAGAGCTAGGGATACGACATGACAACAGAGTAAAAAAACACTAGTTGAATGTAAAACTGTATGATAGCGGAATACATACAGAAAAACACTAAGGCAACATATGCGTGTATGATTGGGAAACTAAGATGGCATTGCAACAGACAACTAGAACATCACTTCAATGTAAAAAAAACATGGTATGGTAGACAGATGAAGTACATACTGATGAATAACAATGCATAAGATATTCAGAAGCATGATGTCAAAACTAAGCAGATGGCATTGCGACAGTGTAGAATGATAGTACTTGAATTTGAAAACATGTTATCATGAATGGAATAGGTACTGAAAAATAGGAAGGCATGACATATTTACATGCATGATCAGCAGGCTAAGCACATGGCATTGCAACAGAGTAGATGCACTCCAGGACATTATATGCATGTTGTACCCATATCACGAGCCAAGTTAGAGCAAGGACCTTGTGGGGTGAATAGGATTCATCATCTTTCTGCAAGTCTTCTGAAGAACTGCCTTTACATGTTCCATCATATTGGGTATCATTGACGTCAAGTTTGTTGGCCGTTACATTGCTCCGTGAGGTTCTTGTGGATATATCAGTGTGTGCAATTATATCTGACATGCATGGAAGATAACTAGTAGTTAGATTTATGTAATGAGTGCCTGTAGGAGACGACATAAATAGTAGGATTGGGCTTAACTAGCAGCAACAGGTCTCAAAAACTAAAGGGAGAACACAGATGAAAGCTACAGAATATGTATCGTTTGTACTTGAGATTAACTAGATGGCACACAAAAGTATTAAAGAACAACATAGGTAATACTAGAAGTGGTATAATACTATAATCACCAGCCTGTGGGATAGCATTGGCTGATGGATGATAACTATGGAACAATGTTACCTAAAGAACAAGTCTCTTATCTGAACTATGGAACATCGTTAACTCCCGAACAAGACTCTTAAGAGATCATCATGAATATACAGTGAAATGTGATAATCTATTTTCCATGCTTAGATGAATAACAAAGCCATAAATGTTGCACACAAGTAAGATGAGGGTACCACCTATTTGGCCGCCATCCATAGGAGTGAGCATCATGTGCTGACTTGTCGATGGCCCTGCAGTTGTTGTGGCTGTCCATGTCAGGCACGCACATTCGATGCAGGGAACTGTTGAGTGGGGACTATAGCTCCCTTCTGGTGTATGCTTCCCTTGTTGGAGCAGCTGCGGTGAGAAGGAAGATGGTGTGGCTGAAGATGCAGAAAACGCATAATGTTAAGAACGACACATATCTCTGATATGAAGAAATACCCTAAGAGATCAACAGTAAGGTACGAGAGTGGTCACACATCTGAAAACTAAATTGGGGTCACACGATTTTATTTTATTTTGGTACTGTCCGATCTACACCGGATGGCTTGATGGCCGTCTTGTGCCTCCCGGCTGACATTGTTCAGAATCTTCCCCGAAGAGCTGGTGACCACCGGCAGAGCAGCCTGCCTCCGCTGTCCCTGGCTGCGAGAGCTCCGACCAAAACCCCGCTCCCCGCCCCACCGCACTGCCGTGGTTGCGCTGCCCCCGGCCAATCCACAAAGACTCGCCATCATCTAGATTCGGCAGCGGTAGTACCTTCAACCCACGCAACTCTAAGAAAGCCACCTAAGCGCTGCTTCCGTGGCGAACTTGCGCCTCCGCACCCTTACGATAGACACCAGCCAACCGGCAGCCTAGGAGCTCCACCGCCTCGAGGGGTGCTGCTTCCCATTGGGAATCGATTGGCCCAGAATAAAAATTCAGACGACTAACACCTAAATAAAGTGATTTAAGATGAGTGTACGACCTATCTTGCGGCCCGGTGAAGTAGGCAGCTCCAGCTGCCGAGTCGGTGAGGCCGGCGCGGTTGCGGTGGCTCCCGGCGGTAGGAAAGCAGATATGTCGTGACGGTCGACGGCTACGGGGAAGCAGCGCCGGGGCCCTGGACGCATCCGAAGTTGGAGACGCTCCGGCGCCATGCACAACGGCGGGGGTGAATTGGCTCTGGTACGGTTCACGCGGTCATCGTCGAGGCAGCTCCGGCAACACGGTGTAAGAGGCACACGGCCCAGTGCACGACGGCAAACAGACAACGTCTCCAGCATTGCGGAGGAGGGCGGTGGTGAATTTGGTGTGGTGGGGTGCGCCATGGAGGAGGGGCTGAGGTTTCACGGCTGGGGAGAAGGGAGCTTCCGGGGAGAAGGTGATTTGGCGCCCACGATGTATGAATGGGGAATTGGGAGGGGGAACCATGTCTTACGAACGCATTTGTCTGAAATGTGGGGGGAGTTACAGTTCTACCCCTGCCTTTAGGCTTCTGGGCTTGGGTTTGTGTCTTGAGGGTCGGGGATAGTAGAGTAACTTTGCTTCTCCCAAATAGTGGGCGCGAGCGATTTCGGGCGAGGAGGTCGTGTTTTGAAATAGTGGGCGCGAGCGATTTCGGGCGAGGAGGGCGTGTTTTGAAATAGTCGGCGCGAGCGATTTCGGCCGAGGAGAGGGTGTTCTGCCGCCCATGGTTTATGAATTATTTGGCACCTGTCATTTCGGCCAAGGAGAAGGCGCGCTTGGATGAAGTTACGAACCTATCCTCGATGTACAACAGTCCAATTGATGCGTGCCCCACATAGGCTGGTAATTTCGCGTCTCCCATTTATTTGCTCGGGCGAATTCCACCGAGCAGAGGGTGTTTAGCGGTTCGTTCAAATTTTGGGAGAACGAGCATCCACGTCTACCTTACCAAGTCGATTCGAATGGCCAGCAATTTGGCTGAGCCAGTTTAAGTATGGAATCAGAGTGTTCCATTTTTAAAAAAAAGTCGATTCGAATCAAATTTTGAAATATTAGCTTGCCACTTCTTTTTTAGATGGTAAGATGATGCTCGGGACTAATGTGTTTTTACATGCTCGTTGCTAATGATTTACTATATGACAAATAGTTGACCCGTTCAAAAACGGAAATCAAACCCAAAATGAAATATCTCGATTCAATGAAATAGCTCATTCACCAGGTCAAAATAGTGAATTAAATCCAAAATTGAACACCTCAATTGAGTAGCATGTTGTATTATAGTACTCCATGAACATGTTGAAAGTCATATTAATGAACTTGTTTGATACGCATATCTTCGTTCATGTGTGGATTGCAGACAACATGTTCCCAATTCAAATATTTGAATGCAAATTTATATCGAAACATGGTTTATATCAGTCTTTGATGCATAAACGCGACCTCCCCCTCTCCCGGACTCCTATTCTCTCTCTCGCCGACAATCTTCAATTCTATCGCACGCATCCAAACACAAACCTTGTCGGTCCCTCTCCCTCTCTCTCTATCTCTCTATGTGTGTGTGTGTGGGGGGGGGGGGTCTTTCTAGTTCGCATGCACACTCCATGTATAAGTCTCTCTGGCACACAATGTATGATTCTCTAGTCCAAGCTAAATATCTAGGGTGCACTCATCGTACGCACACAAATTCCCTAGCTCGTTGCCCGTAACTCTGTCACACACCACTCTGCCATCTCGGAGCTCTTCCCTCTCTCTCTCAAACTCTCTGTCTTCCTGGGTCACACATACACATGCATATCTCACTCGCACTCGATAGACCCATCTAAAACTCTCTCTCTCTCTCTCTCGTTCTCTCTCCATCTCGCACACACACACACACAATCTCACGCCCAGCTAAGTATGATTGTCTCTCACTCAATTGTAGGCACACGCAGTCCCCCCTATGTGTATGACTAATTCTTAGTCTCCATCACAAACATATGCAATGTCTCTTTTCCTCACTTGGTCTATCTTGATTTCTCTTGGGGCATCTTTCTATCGCACACACACCTCGTCCATCGATCTCCCACCCATATAGTCCCCTCACGATCTCGAGGGGATCTCTCTATCACAAACACACCCTCTCTCCCTCCCCATGCGTCCATCTTCTCCATGCGTCCCTCTCGACCTCTGTCCCTTGTTGGCCAGACCTCTATTGGACATGTGCTATAGGGGTGTCTCTCTCCGTTGCAAACAATCACACACTGGCTATCTTCGTGTATCTCCTCTCCTCACTTTTCTATCTCAGAGATGCATGCGTGATATGTTTGCATAAGAAACGAACACTCTCTCTCTCTATTTTATCGTTTGTTGTCCCTTTCTCTTTTGCACACTCACTCATTCTCCTTCACACACACTTGATCTCTCTCGACTTAGGTACTCTCTTCGGTCCATAGCATATAGATTTATTGAAAAGTCAAACATCACAAAGTTTGATCAGGTACGTGGAGAAAAACATTTACATCTAGAACGGCAAACATATATCTTTAGATTCATCATGAGATGTAGTTTTGTATGATGTATCTTTGGTATTGTAGATATAAATAATATTTGTGTAAACCTGGTCAAAGTTTCCAAAGTTTGACTTCTAAAAAATTTGTATGCACTGCATTATCGAACAGATGGAGTATCTCTTTCCCCCTCTCAGCTATCTGACGCACCACTCAGCCGTATCGGGGCTCCTCTATCTCTCTTAAACTTTATATCTCCCTGGCTCACACATACACATATCTCGCTCGCGCTACATAGACCCATCTAACACTCTCCGCCCTTGTTCTCTCTCTATGTGACACGCACCCCCCCTAAGTACCATAATCCCTCACTCCATCATAGGCACACGCACTCCCCCCTAAGTATGACTATCTGTCACTATCAATCAGGAACACACTTATTGTCTCCTTCCATCCATACGTCTATCTCGATATCTCTCGGGGTATCTTCTATCGCGCACACACCTTGTCACTCGATCTCCCACCCATGTAGTCCCATCACGATCTCCAGGGGATCTCTCTGTCACAAACACACACACTCTCCTCCCCATGCCTGCATTTTCTCCATACGTCTCTCTCGACCTCTCTCCCATGTTTGTCAGACCTCTCTTGGCCACGTGCTAGGGGTCTTTCTCTCTCGGTTACAAACAACCACACACTATCTCCTCACCTCGCTTCCGTTGTCGAAGATGCATGTGTGTTATGTTTGCATAAGACACACATGCTTTTTCTCTACTTTATCGTTTGTTGTCCATGTCTCTTTCACACACGCACACACACACACACACACTTTTTTCACTCACTCTTTCTATTTCACACACACACACACTCTCTCTCTCTCTAGTTAGGTACTCTCTCACGTCCATAAACATATGGATGTTTTGAAAAGTCAAACCTCTGAAAATTTTGACCAGGTATATGTGGGGAAAAACATTTACATCTGGAACGATCATTAGATTCATCACAACATGTACTTACTTCATACTATCATTTATCTTTGGTATTGTAGATATAAGCAATTTCTTTATAAACTTGGTCAAAGTTTGTCTTTAAAAAAAATATAGGCACTACATTATCGAACGGAGGGAGTAGCTCTTTCTCTCTCTACTATCTCTCACGGGCTTCCCCTCTCACTTGATCTCTCTTTACCGAGGGATTATACGATCACTGTGTCAGCGTATAGCTCTGTACATTATTTATTTGACCGGTCAACCAGTCCACATGCTGCCTTGTCAGCTCATGTTCTTTATCTTCGTGTGCTGGCCCATGTGGCAGTGGGTGAAAATAAGTAAACTAGAGGCCCATCTGACACGAGGTGAAGTAAACAAAGTTGAAACCACTCGTGGTAGCACCCCGCATGCTAGTAAATTGAGGGCACACTTCTTCCGCGTGAAGGACGCACCCGCGCACACTTCACCACTGCGCGGCGGCATTCACACAAAGGACGCACTCGCGCACACCCAGCACACAATACACATCATCACACGTGTACACCAGCGTCACCGCCGGCTGAGATGGACGGCGAGGCAGCCAACAAGCTGAGGCGGCTCGAGCCAAAACCGCATCCGGCGAGCCTGGACTTCATCAGCAGCCTCCCCGATGACATGCTACTCGTCATCATCGGCCTCCTCCCCACCAAATCTGCCGTGCGGACCACCCTACTCTCCCGGCGGTGGCGCCCCCTCTGGCACCGCGTCCCCCTCAACCTCACCGTCGACAGCTGCCTCTGCGACGGGGATTGCAAACACATGGACGCAGTCTCCAAGATCCTTTCATCGCACCCTGGGCCAGCCAGACGCCTTGACATCCGCATGTTTAGTACCAACTGCAAGGTCCAAGCCAAGTTGGACGAGTGGTTCTTATCTCCTGCCCTAGATCAGCTCGAGGAGCTCAGGTTTGAAGCTAGATGATGTCTCTCTCTGCCGCCGTCCGCGCTTCGCCTCACGCCAACGCTGCGCCGTGCCAGCTTCTGCTCCTTCTATTTTCCCCAGATTAATGCCACGCCCGCCCTTCTTCTCCCTCAACTCAAGCAGCTCGACCTCTTCGACGTTGGCACTTCGAAGAAGGCTATGGAGCACCTACTCCGTAGCTGTACTGTGCTCGAGTACCTTCGTCTTCAGCAGATCCACGGGTTCATTAGCTTCCACATCACCTCGACGAATCTCCGATGGATTTATGTGTCTTGCTGGCCCCACAACAAGACATCAATTGGGAAGAGATCACTCCAGCTGTTCCACATTATGGTCATTGAGAATGCGCCTTTTCTTGAGAGATTGCTTGTATCTGATCTAGAAGGTCCAACAAAAATCAGGGTCATTGACGCGCCAAAATTGACAGCGTTGGTGTACTCATCTGCCAAATTCTCTGAACTCTTTATTGGATCCGTAATCATTCAGGTACAACACTCATCTTCTTCTTCGTCTTCTTGAAATTCACATTTTTAAATTTCTTCTTGATGTATTTACAACTATCATCCAGAAAATGATTCCCACAAGCTTGACCCAGTCTGTGCACACAGTGAAGATCTTGGCAATAAAATCTATCGGCCCCAATCTGGATCAAGTTGTTGGATTCCTTACTTGCTTTCCGTGCACAGAGAAGCTACTCATTGAGGTGAAACTTCTTTCCTATTAGTAAATGGTAATCACAACGTAGCTCAATTTTTTCATAATTTTCCCAAATTACGATGACAAGTGTAGTGTTCAAAACTGCATCTATGCATTGCACCGAAAGAAATGTTTTTAGTATTTTTTCTCACGTGATCACTTGCATCATTTTTTTGTTGTACTAGTAGCCTAGGCTAGTCATAGTGGCAAGTAACTTAGACTAGTAACTCTATGGTTAGCCTAAGAGCAAGTACTACCTCCGTCCTGGTTTACTCTTCGTATTTTGTAGTATCAAAATTTGACCATAGATTTAACTGACAAAATGTTAATGCATGTCACTAAAAATTATATCGTTGGATTCGTATTTGAACATAATTTCAAATGGTATAATTTTTGGTGACATTCATTGGAATTTTCTTAGGTAAATCTATGGTCAAAATTTTACACTAAATACGAGGTAGTACAAAAGTGGGCTATAACGGCCCTCCACTATGTAGGCCAAAACACGTGCCAAATTCACTTCTGATGCATTTGGCATCGATGCCCTCCATTGCTCACCTGGTGCCCCAATATGGATCACCTACTTTGCTCTGGTGCCAAATTAACTCACGCAATGATAAAACACTTGCGTGGGAGAGGGAGAGGACTAGGGCAATAAAAAAACACTTGTTTGGGAGATGGAGAGGCTGGTGTAGTTGGTTTGATTGATTTGTTTATACATGTGGGTCTGTGTGCACAGCGGTGCCAACTCTCTCACATTGCTAGAGCGGTGCCAAAATCTTTTGATTTGACATCGATGCGTATTATGTGGCATACTTTTGAGAAATATGGCATCAGACACATAGTGGAAGGCAACAAATGCCCAAGCTCTTCACGTGCTCCTAGGTAAATGAGAGGAAAGAGAGAGAGAGAGAGAGTGAAAAATATCACTAGCCTTAGAGACAACCCTATCGTATGAGCGAATGATATTGGTACCTCTTGATGACACGGCAATCTTATACAGCCAGCTGCTCTAATATGTTCTCTTCTTTTGCAGATAAAAAGACCCGAAAGTGAAAAATGTGCTGCACTATAACAATCTCATCGAATGCCTTGATCTCCATCTTACAGAAATTGATTTAATCGACTACCGAGGCAGCACATCTGATATTAAATTGGCCAGGTTCTTTGTTCTAGAGGCAAGTGTGCTCAAGGTAATGAGGTTTGGCATTCTCTGGCGCAACAATGAATGGCGTGCTGATCACCGCCAGCGTCTAAGCCTAAATGACAAAGTCTCCGCAGAAGCTGAATTTGTTTTTGAAACATCAAGTCACCAGAGACTCAAAAATTTATTTGCCCATTAGTGACTTGTTAGGGCGGTGGATTTTAGTTTGTACGATAATGCTGCATCCACCTAAAGTAACGAAAGTTCTTACGTAAACTTCCTAATAATTCCCTCTTCGTAGGTGCATCATTACTCCTAGCATTTGTAATATCAGTTAGAAACTTGTAATATTACGACTATCCAGCACGAGGTCCTATGTTAGGATAAATGTTCGCGTGCATAGGTGCGGCAACGATATACCCATTACTCGAGTACAATATTTATTATTACCAGCAAGAGGCCCATGCGCTGCACGGAACATCAAGATGCATTTATACGAGCTGTTTATCTTGTGGGAGACGAAGATGAATGAGGGAAGGCCTTATCTGCAAATGTGGGGAGGGGTGCGGGTATCTTTTTGCAAAATTGCCATAGTTTGCTTTCTATCCGTCAGATATAGATCGGACGGTCTATATTGTAGGATGGCAGGCACACCATCATCACCAACTCGGTTTTTTATAAGAGTTTCTCTATTTCTCTATACTACTCCTATAAAAACCTGAGGGCTCCTTTGATTCAAGGGAATTCTATAGGATTTTTGGAGGATTGAAATCCTTTGAATTTTTTCCTACGTTTGTCCTTTGATTCATCGGATTAAATCCCATAGGAATTTTTCCAATGGAATCTTTTGTACTACATTTCATAGGAAATCTAACATCCACTCTAACCTCTTTTTATAATTCCTTTGCTTTTCCCGTGAAATCAAATGCTCCTTGCTAATCCTATAGGATTCAAGTGGGCATGACACTCCAATCCTATACTTTTCTTATTCCTGCGTTTTTAAAATCCTGCGAATCAAAGAGGTCCTGAGTTGGTGATGATGGTGTGCATGCCATCTTTCACCAATAGCCGTCGGATCTAGATCTGACGCATACAAAGCCGCTGGAATGATGCCCGCACTTGTTCCCTATTTACAAACAACTCCTTGTCTCTCACAATCAGCCTTATCTCTCCCCCACCACATCTAGAAGGCCATGGAACAATCTGGCGTGATGGCTGCTGCCGGCGCCGTCCACCCCCAATCTTGGTGTTCCGTGCAATGCACGGGCATCTTACTCGTATAAGAAAAGAGTAGAGATACTCGTGGCAATGCACGGGAAATTATGTCAAACACGGCTAGTTGTAAGCAGGCTAGCTCTACAGCCATGATGATAGTGACTGCACACGGTGAGGCTGACTTTGGTATGCCGAACACGGCACCTACACTCAGGTGTCATCTCCCGCGCAGGGTCTTGTCACTTCACTGTGAGGAGCAGCACGTAATAATTTGACCAACGGGTAGTACAGTACTACTACTAGTACTAGCACCACCATCTGGGTTTAGTAGTACTACCACCTCCTTCTGGATTTAGTATTTGACTAGCAATATCTAGTAATGCATGTCACAAAAAATATACTACTCCCTCTGTAAATAAATACATGGAGTATTGTTTTATTCAGTTTTGAACGTAGTTCCCGATGATATTATACACTCTCCCTTCCGGTAGATGGCTCAAATCTGAAATCTCTTCAATCAGACTACTATTGTACTCGTCATCGAGCGGTCAGCTTGGTAAGCTACCAACAAAAATTGCAATCAAAGACTACTATTGTACTCCCTCCGTACTGGTGCATTAGTCACGTTACGAAAACCAAATAATCCCAAAACTTTTAGGCGCGGTGCATTAGCTACCCACCTCGTTCCCTGTTTTTTGCCACAAAAAAAGAAATCACCCAATAGGAGACGTGGGGTGCGTATGCATTCAATGACTTGAGACTACTTAGCACAACATGCAGTGCTCAATTCTCTTTATGCAATGACATTAATTACAAAATACTACTCATACCTCCGTCCTGGTTTATTGGTCCCCTTAGTATTTTGTGCCAAATTTTGACCATATATTTAACTAAAATAATAATAATGCATGTCACCAAAAAATGTATCATTGGATTCGTATTTGAACATAGTTTCCAATGATATTATTTTTGGTTACATGCATTAACATTTGATTAGTTAAATCAAAGGTCAAAACTTAGCGCAAAATGCAAAGGGGACAAATAAACCAGTAAACATCAAAGTTCTCTCATTTTGCCCCAACTTGGTCTCGGTGAGATGACTATACTGCACCGGCATGGAGGGAGGGCCGAGGAGTAGATGGCCAACACACACGTGAATGCAACACAGTCTGCACTTCTCATATAAAGGCTCCCCGCCAGTCCAATCTACAAAATCCTACGACGACGGCCTGTGGCCCGGCACCGAGGAACGTCTCCAGGTCGTGCTTGAAGCTGCCAGGGTGAGAGGCCTCTTGGACGATAGCTTCATCTCTTTGTTCGAGGAGGTCCTCGTCGGCTTCCTTGACAAGTTCACCGTCGTCAAGAAGTTTGCGGACGACCTTGACGTACGCCTCCAGCCCATGCGCCCAGGCTCTGCGATGCCCGCCACCCTCAACGGCCTCTATGGTGACAACTTCTTCGACACACTAGTGGCCCTGGGACTGCCCGCCGTCGCGCCGGAGAATATCCACCTTGAGGTCGCGCACGCCGCGCAATGCCTGGTGTAGCAAGACACCATCGACATAATCACCCACGTCTACGAGCAAATTGTCCACAGGGACTACTACGTGCAAGAGGAGGACGATAGGATGATGGCCTTCTTGTACCGCAGGGCAACCTTGGACGGCATTGTTCAGAAGCACGTTGAGCTCGCCGCTAACGCCGCTGCTCCTCACACGTCGGTTGGTGACCCGACGCACTAGGGCATGAGGATGCCGTTGATGGATCCGTATGTATCTTTATCTTTCCGTCAATTCCATGTAGTTGTATATTGTGATTATCTTACCTTTCGCATCAACTTCATAATTTTCGTACGTACGATGCATGAACCGCGCCAGAACCAAACTTCTCATTACTCTAGGGAAAATCGTTATTTCTATCTATCGGTTGCACCAAGGAGCAGAACCAATTTTTACAAGTTAAAAGTTCAAAAGGAAAAGCCTCGTCCCTCTGTAAATTGCGTCCTTTCACCATCCCTTCTATAAGAAAAAGGCAGTGCTCTTGCCGGTTCCTCAAAAAAATAGGAAAAGCCTGCCGTGTTCGCATCGCACCCCCACACGGTTCGTCCAGCATGCCGCTCAAGGGGGAATCCGTGTTGTGTTGCATTTTCACTTACAAGTGGGACCGCAGTTGAGCAAACCGACTATCGGCAAACCCCACCCCGCCCACCGCGCGATGGCTGAGCTAGAGAAAACAGGAGGGAGAAGAGATAGCTGTAGCACGGAGTCCAAGAAAATTGGTGTCTGATGGGACTCGTGTGGGTGGCGTGTGCCATACTGCTAGACGTGAATGCTAGTTATGGCCCATGCCACCCACTATTAATAGAGGTATGGTTACGTAGAGCGAACACCACTAGGCCATACGGTATACCACTAGTACTAGTACTCACATTGTCGCAAAATTTCCCGGAGTCCGTGCTCAGCCTTCCTCTCTCTTCTCAGCCAGCCAGCAGACGCGCGGAGTGTGCCCATCGTCTGTTTGCTCACATTCGGTCCCACATGTCAGTGAAAACGCAAGACGGCCCACTGAACCTGCACATCTTTCACCTCGACGTGCTGGTGATGAAAAACAAATCCAATAAAGATCTTCGGTGGCCGCTTTTGGAGTTACTCAAGAGTAAGATTCTATTTACAGTTTAACCCAAGATGCACAGCACATACTCCTACCTTCAACTACCACTCCATTTTCTTGCATGACACGACCTAGATGCTGGATGTCCCACGTGCCGGCAAAAGGAAGAAGAACTCGACCAAATCTTCTCCACATTTAACCGGAGGAGTAGGAAACACGGCAAGCCCTGTGCCTACATCATACGTACAAGCCCACCTCACGCTATCACCATATTTCTCGGCCTCCGTGCGACACCTAGCTCTAGTTGATGGTATACTACTACTAGGACTAACTATTGTACTAGCATACTCCACTATTAGGTTGGCTCCATGTGATGTGGCAACTTCATATAACCGGATGCTGGCTATACTACTACGGTACTCACACTCCAAGAAGTGACTCGAAACCATTCATAAATTGAGTTTATGACATGCATATGCAAATGTACCATTCATTACATACAACAAGTCATCAACACACAACGACAACGAGGATACATGTTGCATTATAGATTATTTCCAACAAAACATTCTAGTAAATACTAAAGTTTTTATCACATAACAAATAACAAGCAATGAAATGAAGTTCAGCTCAACCAATCCTCGGCATTGGAAACGCTTGCTTTGAACCGTAAGTAAGCCTCTGGGAAGGGCCAGCTATTGTCAATATCGAGACCAACGCAGGACTCATCATCTAGGCTGAAGCGGCCTATATCAGGACGCATATTGTGATAGCCAGGGTAGGGAACCATATCAATGTCCGAGGTATAGATACAATTGCTTCTCATAAATGGTAGTAACGTTGTGCCAACAGCAGCTGGATTGCCTTTCACCATCATTGGATAGTTTTGTCCAAGGAAGAGCGAGTTTTCTCCAAGACTATCAATACGGAACCAGGCAGAAGGTGTTGGCATTAGCACACTAGTATCCATCCCAAATACCCTGCAACGGATGTTGGAATAGGTCCGGAGAGTGCGACCATGGGAGACAACACCTTCTTCCTTAGTAACATCAGCAGTGCCCTGTATACATACAAGAAGAGGTGATCCATCAGAATAAATTGCCAGGCGCCACTGAGTATGTAGGTCCTGCTCGTCGTCATGCTCATGATCATCACCATCGTCATCTCCCCCTTGGTTATAAATTTTTTCAAGTATAGGTGGTGGAATGTTCACAGGACCTTGGAAACACAAGAAGGTTAATTAGTACGGGGATACTAACTCGCATGCACATGGATGAAACAATTCTAATTACGGTGGAAGACAAACGTATCGAAGCAATAAGGATTCCATGCAAAAATAGTGCCATGAGTGGTGGCAGCAAACATAAGACTCTCGTATTGAATTGCATCACAATACTCATCCGTGTACAGAAATTGATTTTTGAGCAATATCCATCGAGGCATGGAAGTAAGGATGGCAACAAGCTTGTCGAAGATAGCAACAACATGATAGTTCGTGTAATCCCAAGAGCGGTTGGGAACTCGACAAATTGCTATCTTCTGTAGACGACAGTCACCATGATCGTATTTGAACCTACGTAGATCATATGTGTGCTCAACCTCAGGGCACTTTGAGATTTTTGGAAGTGGAACCCGGTGATGAGTGTACACATTCACAAGTTCCCACTCGCAGTTGTACCCAATATAAACAACCCAATCTCCATTTGTGCCTGCCCAGGCCTTACCCTTAAGCGATGGCATCTTAACATCACACGTATCATTATCAAGCGGCATCAACTTGCACAAGGCGAGGCTTCCGCCGTCCTCGCGCCAGCGAGCAGGGTCATGGCGAAGAAGATAGGGGAGATCAAACCGCTCATGAACCCTTGGGTTCTTTGTAATGATGTTATTTGTTGAGTCGAGAATGGTCTTGAACGAACCTGCCATGCTAGCCGAGGTGATGATATCGCACCGATCAATGAGTTCCTCCACCACGTCATCTTTCAGATCGGGGCAAGAATAACGGGGTCGTTTCCGGCCTGTTCCCTCCATGGAGAAGATGATCAAACATTGGAAGAAGGAAGGGTGAAGGCAAATGGAGGGAGGAAGAGCGTGCGACAGCAGTTCCAAATCGAGAGGGAAAGGCGAAGAGGCGGTGGACGGTTGCCACGGTACAGGAAGAGGCGCCCCGGCCTACATAGACGTCCGTTCGGAAATTGTACAGAAGGACTCGCCGTCGTCTCACTGACTTGTTGGAATGGGACCACATGTCAACGAAACATGGTGTGTCATTTCTCGTGCAAAATGCGATCTGGCCGCGTTGGCCCGAGGTGCCGCATTATTTCTCGACTTTATTTTTTTAATTAATGGCGTGCCGTTCAGTTTTGAAGCGTAATTAATTGGTACTATATGCAGAGAAAATATAAACTACTCTACCACTACTCCACCTCTAGTACTAGTATCAAAAAAGATATATAGGCTGGAGCTCAGTGCTTGCTTGCTAAGGGCTGCCCACTTGCTTCTCACACTATCACCCTCTCTCCAGATCTAAAAAGACGACGGTGGCCCCTCTCTCTCCCTCCTCACCGGTGGTCATAGATCTGCCAGGATCCCATCCGCTGGGGAAGAAAAGGACGTGCAGCGTTGACACAATCGTCGTCGGTAAGCGAGGTGACACACTGACGACAAGGCCGTCGTCTCAGACCTAGCGCCCGCACGGGATGGCCTCCGTCCTCAAGCTCGCTGCCGTAGTGTGTGCGGAGGACGACGACCACAAGCGAAGCCACTTCCCGCCAACCCTCAGGTATGCTACCTCTTTTCGAACCATACCCTTGTTCTATTGCCCCCATCTGCCACATCGCTGCATGTGGATGTTTTTCCACTCCACCATCTCCCCAATTTGTTATACTCTGCTCTGCTGGTCACGCAGACGAAAACCTTAATTTGCACTATTAAAGGAAACCCTACTTCATGCAGACTAATCCATGTCTGGGTTGAATAAGGAAAGGAAGGGAGAAAGTACTGTCGAAGAGACTAGGTATCGAACCCGCATCTAGGTTGAAAAGGGGAAAATCAGTAGCTAAGGAATGAGTTTCGTGTCTCTTGGTTGAAAAAGGGTAGAAAGGCATGACAACGCAATAGAGAATGACCAGGTCGATCGGTTTGTTGTCCTCACATAGGAAAAAGGTGGCTAAAGAGAACAAAAATGGGACGTAATCCACATATGCTGCCAGGATATTTGTTGCTCTTGGCAACCATCCCTCCCTCACCACTCTATGCGTCCGTGGAGGTACATCGTACTGGTGCGCCCATTGTACGAATGGGCCTCCCATGCTCTTAATGCCACTTTTTTGCTGTTAGTATAACACCACCGGTAAAGTCAAGCAATGGTACTGCTAAAGTGATGCCACAATTAACTAATGCCGCACTCAGTCTAATGCCACCAATAAATTTAAGCAATGCTGTTTAATGTCATTGGATTATTTCAGGGTTAGCTGTTGATTGTGGATGTATTAAAGATTTTTCAGCTAAGGCATTCTAATGCTGTTGCACATCCAGTTTACCAACGATGAAACTTGTTACTACCTTCAGATTTTTGCACTGTTAATGCTTATAGATTAAATACCTCACTTTCATGAGATAAGTCAATTTTTTTGTATAGTGTCACCAAAATGCCAAGGCGCTGATGTCATTCTATTTTGGTTAAGCTGCACAAAAAATTATGAAGAGAAGACGAAAGGTCAAGAGTGGGCACCTCCTCCTCCGGCTGTTTTCTTGATTCGGTTGATCAAGTTTTTATGTTTGATCGATTATCAAGATTGGGATAGCAATTTTTCAAGTCCCCTCGAGTTCGAAATGATATTTACCTTGAAGGTACATGGTTTGCAATTTTTTTATACTGTCATTAGTTAATAATGTTAGTTACCTTCAGACTTTTGTATTTGGTTTAATGCTGTTGCACAACTAGTATACCAATGCTGAAACTTGTTACCTTTACATTTTGTATAGTTAATGCTTATAGAAATCTTCCAGTGCTAGCTTATGGAAATTTGTTCAGTAAAACCATTGTACTATACCCCATAATAAAAAACTATTCTACTGTTGCACTAGCCACTTGATTAGTGTATATTTGTACTATTCGAATGGTGTTGCGTTAGCGTATGGACATATATAAGGTATGGCAAGCTTTCCCAGATATGTGCTCAAGAAAACTACTACCTATTTTTCTAAATACTAGACGTTTGGGTACTTTAAATTGAACTGCGAAAACGCCTTATATTAAGGAACAGAGGGTGTAGAGTTCACTCAAATTATGCCGGTAAAGCTAGTCACACCTTTGTTAAAATTAATGTTCATTATGTTATCGGAGGAGGTCTGCATGTTTGTCTCTAATGCCTGTCGATTACATATCTGACATCATGATGTAATGGTAAGTCATTGCTTTTTGTACAGTGTCACTGAATTGTCAAGGTGGTGATGGCATTTTATTTTGGTTGAACTGCACAAAATATGCTTAAAAGAAGAGGAAAGGTCAGGAATGATTCAATCTTTCAGAAAATACTATGTATGCCTTCCTGACATTAGCCGTTGTTGCCTTATTTATTCCTTCAAACAGGTGGTTAGAAACAGTCTTGCTATGTTTTCCCATTAAGAAATTGGAATGCTTATATTTGTGAGTCTATGCTTCAACTAGTGCCACTTTTATAGTAATCACACTTTCAATATCTGTGCAAACAGGGATGCTCGATTTTAGTGGAACTGCACAAAAAGTCCAAATGGTTCAACATTATGAGCATGTTTTCTTCCAAACCGGTATATCCCATTGGTGGCACTATGAGCTGTTCATTACGAAGGTACATGGTTTGCTACTATCTTGCTACTCTTTTTTTACTGACCGGATAGGTGTCTCGGTCATGTCTACATAGTTCTTGAACCCGTAGGGTCCGCACGCTTAACGTTCGTTGACGATATAGTGTTATATGACTTATGTGATTTGGTGACCAAATGTTGTTTGGAGTCCTGGATGAGATCACGGACATGAAGAGGAGCTCCGGAATGGTCTGGAGGTAAAGATTGATATATAGGACGATGCTATTTGGACACCGAAAGAGTTTTGGGAGGTACCGGGTAGTCATCGGATCACCGGAAGGGGTTCCGGGAGACCCGGGGAGGTCTATGGGCCTAATGGGCCAAGGGGAGGCACACACCACCCCACAAGGGGGCTGGCACACCCTCTCCCTGGCTGCAGGCTCTAAGGGAAGGAAAGGGGCAGGGCTAGCCCCTCCTGCCTTTCCCTCCTCATGGGAGAAAGGAAAGGGGGGGGGGGTCACCACCCTCCCCTGCCTTTCCCCATGCGCCTAAGAAAGGCAGGGGGCTAGGGCAAGGCCCAGGTGGCCGCCGGCCACTTGTGGAGCCCTAGGCTGCCTCCCCTCCTCTCCCCCCACTATATATATGAGGGAGGGGGCGCCACACAAAGGCCACAACAATCTCTTAGCCGTGTGCAGCGCCCCTCTCCACAGTTTTGTCCCTCAGTCATATTTTCGGAGTGCTTAGGCGAAGCCCTGCGGAGATAGCATCACCACCATCGTCACCACGCCGTCGTGCTGCCGGAACTCATCTACTACTTCGCCCGTCTTCCTGGATCAAGAAGGCGAGGACGTCACCGTGCTGAACGTGTGCTGAACGCGGAGGTGCCGTACGTTCGGTACTTGATCGGTTGGATCGCGAAGAAGTTCGACTACATCAACCGCGTTAATAAATGCTTCCACTTACGGTCTATGAGGGTACGTAGACACACTCTCCCCTCTCGTTGCTATGCATCTCCATGGATAGATCTGTGGCGCCCCCGACTCAATCATGCACTAATCATTCACGCAAACATGCACGATCAAGCACAGGGACTCACGGGAAGATATCACAACACAACTCTAACACAAACAAACGGAGATCCACAATATTACAGACCAGGGATCCGAAGATCCGAATACATAAGTCAGTCATACAAATATTATCTGAGTACAGACATAGTTAGACAAGTTTTGCCTTAAGAAGGCTAGCACAAAAAACGACTCTAGATCGAAAGGCAAAGGCCTCCTGCCTGGGAGCCTCCGATCCTACTCCTGGTCGGCAGGCTCGATCCAGTAGTACGTGCCCTTTGGACCCTCCTGGTAGTAAGCTCCTGAGGTGGCATCTGGCTCCTAGACTCCATCGTCTGATGTATCATCAAGGTGGGGTATGGGGAAAAGAGAAAGTAAAGCAACCGTGAGTACTCAACCGAAGTACTCAGCAAGCAAGGATCTATACTACATATGCAACATTATCAATGGAGAAAGGCTGTAAATATGGACTGGGCTGCAGAAATGCCAGAATAGAGAGAAGGCCTAGTCCTATCGAAGACTAGCATCTTCACGAAGCCATCATCTTGCAGCAGTAGAAGAGAGTAGAATAGCATTTTATTTGACAAACATGTTGAAGTACAGCTCAAAGATCCTTCCTCGACTCCCAGCGAGAAAGTGATCCCGAAGCTTCAATTAAATAATCAAGTATCCAGTTCAAGTAGTAGATCGGGATACACAAACTGAGCGTCCTTTACCATAGGACTGGCTATCGATAGATCATTCATCCCTGTAGGGGTGCACTACTGTTACCCAACACGCTCGATCAACTCTGGTCGGACACACTTGCTGGGTAATGCCCAGCCTCGGAAGATCAACACGAAGCAGCGCCCTACCTAGGCTCAGCAGAGAGGTCAGCACGCCGGACTAACCTATGCACCCAGAGGTCTTGGGCCATCGCCCCGGGGTGCAGGCGCGACACTGAACTCGTCAGTGAACTATCCAGCCCAATCCCGGCGATCAGCCCGCACGGTGAATCGTGATGTCTGATGAGCTTTTGGGAGAAACGTACATCGCAGAGGGCCCCATAACCATTATCCCGCGTGGTGGTAGTGCGTATAGGGCACGTCGACCCACTCAGATCACACACCCAAATCCAATAGGCTCATTTAGTATCACGCGGAGACAATCAGAGTCTCTGATGCTCCACCACAATATCACACTCGAGTGCCCTTCCGGCACACCCGACATCGTAGATCCCCAGCGGGTACCCACCAGGGTCGACCCGCCTGTAACGAAGGTCAAAGTAACCGTGTGGTCATAACATCAAGGGGGAAACCCGAGGAATCACCCTCGGTGGATTCCACTCGATGAAATCATCAGGGTGAACGTATGAGGCATCACCCTCGAGGTTCACACTAAGGGGTTGCACGACAGAGTCATATCAGAAGTGAAGAAGGAGGAATCACCCTTGATGACCATGACCGAACAGCTACACTGCGGAGTATTCATCAGGAGTGCGTTACGAGGTATCACCCTCGGCACTCAATAGTTACTATGCAGAGTCGTACAACTAAGGGGGGTGTGAAGTGAGGTATCGATCTCTGGTCGATGATCACGTTGATCGAGTCATCGATGATCAAGCAGGGGCAACAAGGGTAAGGTGGTGGGGGTCCCTGATGGTTCACTACCAACCTATGCGAAACAGTTTATCGTAGGCAGGTAAGGTAACAATGAACATGTTACAACAGCAGGCTATGCATTAGAATAGGACCATACATTAAACAGTAGCAAATTCTAATGCAAGCAGGAGAAATGGAATGGGCAATATCTGGATGCTCAAGGGGAGGGGCTTGCCTGGTTGCTCTGGCAAGAGAGAGGGGTCTTCAACGGGCTGCTCGTCTGTAGCATAGTCGAACCCAGCTGCAGTGTCGTCGGTCTCGGCGTCTATTGAGAGAGAAGGAGGGGGAGAGAAACAATAAATTCACGGCAATAATGCAAACAATATGTATGACATGCCTAAATGATATGCCGGGGTGTTCTACTGCCTAACTAAATGATTTAGTTAATTTAGGAATTTATCCAGATTTATTTAATCAACATTGGGCACTATTCATTTATCGAAATCGGTCTAAAAGTTCAATGTTCATATAGCTAGGGGCATCTGACAAGAATATGGAGGGCGTATTCGGGTTCATATCGAAATTCTGAGCAAGTTTCATATATAAATTATTTTCATCGGAGTTACGGTTTATTTAATATGATTTTCTAAAGTTTTTATTAATTTCTAGAATTTAATTATTTATTTAAATTCAACATTATCCAGAATAGTAATTGATGACGTCAGTCTGACATCATGCTGACGTCAGAAGTCAACATTGCAGTTGACTGGGTCAACCTGACACGTGGGTCCGACCTGTCATAGTCTGTCTAGTTAATTAGGGTTTAGCTAATTTAATTACTGTATAATTAAACTAACTAATTAATTAGTTTAACTTACTCAGGATTAATTAAATTAATTAATTCACTAATTAATTAATTAATTAATTTTACAAATTACATTTTTTAAAATCATTCTGGGCGTGGGCCCCGGCTGTCATTGGCCCAGAGGCCTTAGTGGGTTCGGGCGCTAGCGGGCGTTGGGCACGGGCGCGGTGCCCCATCGGGCGAACCCGGGGCGCGGGCGAGCGGCCCAGGCGGCCGACGACGGCAGCGGCAGGGGCATGGCGAGGCGCAGCAACGCCAGCAGCAGGCGGCAGTGCTGCTGGGCTAGCAGGGCGGCGGTGGAGCAGCAGCAGCGGTGGCAGGCTCGGCGGCAGGCGGATGGGCGCGGGGGAAGGTAAGGCCGGGAGCAGCGGGCGAGCGTAGGTGGCGAGCGGGCATGGCCGGCGGGTCCGATGAGCAGAGGCGGGAGGTGAGCTCTGACGGGGACGGGCGCGTCCTGCAGCGGGAGCAACGGCGCGGGTAGCAGGCAGCGGCGAGCGGCGAGGCAACAGGGGGCCGTGGCGGGGTGAGCGTGGTGCGCGCGGTGAGCAGAGCCGTGGCGGGGCTCGGGTGCGCACGGGGGGGGGGGGGATGAGGACTGGAGCGCGGTGCGCGTGGCCGCAGCTAGAGTGAGCCGAGCGAGCGGAGGGGGGGAGGCGAGGCGCGGCGAGCGCCTGCGCAGCTCGCGGTGACCGGGAGAAAACGAGGGAGGACGGGGGTTCCTCACCCTCCGTTGCAGGGGATCGGGCGGCGAGGCTCGTAGGAGCCGAGTCGAGGGGGAGGTCGAGGACGGGGCGACGGTGTGGACGAGGCGGCGGCAGCGTGGCGGCGCCGGCGAGTCCAGGCAGCGGTGGGCGACGCGGTCGACGCGGCGAGCGGGTCGATCCCGATCCAGAGCGGATCGGGAGGGGAGAGGGAGAGTGGGGGGAGGGGAGTGGGGGTTGCGCTAGGGTTTCGGCCGATTGGGTGCGAGGCCATATAGGCCAGGGGGGAAGTGGGCCGGCCTGGCTGGGCCGTGGCCCAGTTGGGCCAGGGGGTTTTGTTTTTCTTTTATTCTGTTTTATTTTCTTTTGCCTTTTATCTTTTTATTTATTTCTTACTTTCTGTTTTGCAAATAGTTAGGCCACAAAATGACTTTAGCAAAATATGGCACTTGTTCCATTAAATGTTAGGCATTATCTACTATTGCCAAAAATTGGTTTGGAGACAAACGGAGTTCACACAAATTTTATAATAAATAAAATGTTTTAAACCTTGTTGTTTTGGTAAAGTTAGAGCCACCTAATTAATTTATTAATTATTGGTTATCATTTTAGAACAGTCTTTGGAATATTTGTTATTTATTGAACATTTTAGTTTCTATGTTGAACAACTTTTATTTTCCACTTTCATTTAAATTTGATTTTGAGTTAGGAGTTGAAATGCAATATGATGCAAATGATGATTATGCACTGTTAAACTTGCTGACTTGTCATTATCAAAAGTGATTACTGTGGCTAATGACATGGGGTGTTACAAGATCTTGCGTGTGCGTATAATTTTATTTGTTTTCCATGCAACGTTCCCCAACAGTGGCATCCGAGCCAGGTCTATGCATAGATGATATGCACGAGTAGAACACAAAGGAGTTGTGGGCGGTGATGGTCATACTGCTTATCACCAATGTCTTATTTTGATTCGGCGGTATTGTGGGATGAAGCGACCCGGACCAACCTTACATGTCCACGCACACGAGACCGGTTCCACCGACTGACATGCAACTTGTTTTGCATAGAGGTGGCTGGCGGGTGTCAATTTCTCCTACTTTAGTTTAATCGAATTTGACTACGGCCGGTCCTTGAAGAAGGTTAATCACCGTTGTGGTTTTTGCGTAGTTAAGAAACGGTTCTTGCTAGAAGCCCGTAGCAGCCATGTAAAACTTGCAACAACAAAGTAGAGGACGTCTAACTTGTTTTTGCAGGGCATGTTGTGATGTGATATGGTCAAGATATGATGTGATATATGTTGATGTATGAGATGATCATGTTTTGTAATATCGACAACCAACAGGAGCCTTAGGGTTCTCTCTTAATTATTGTATGAAATACAAGCGCCATGTAATTGCTTTCCTTTATCGCTATGCGTTAGCAATAGTTGTAGTAGCAATAGTTGGCGAGACGACCCAGATGCAACGATGGAGATCAAGGTGTCGAGCCAGTGATGATGGAGATCATGACGATGGTTTGGAGATAGAGATCAAAAGCACAAGATGATGATGGCCATATCATGTCATATATTTTGATTGCATGTGATGTTTATCCGTTATGCATCTTATTTTGCTTAGAACGGTGGTAGCATTATAAGATGATCCCTTCACTAAATTTCAAGATAAAAGTGTTCTCCCCTAGTATGCACCATTGCCAAAGTTCGTCGTTTCGAAGCACCTCGTAATGATCGGGTGTGACAGACTCGACGTTCACATACAATGGGTGTAAGACAGTTTTGCACATGGAGAATACTTGGGTTAAACTTGACGAGCCTAGCATGTACAGACATGGTCTCCGAACACTGGAGACTGAAAGGTCGAACGTGAGTCATATAGTAGATATGATCAACATAGAGATGTTCACCATTGATGACTACCCCATCTCACGTGATGACCAGACATGAGTTAGTTGATTTGGATCATGTATCACTTAGATAACTTGAGGGATGTTTATTTAAGTGGGAGTTCATTAGTAATTTGATTAATTGAACTAAGATTTATCATGAACATAGCCAAAATGTCTTTGCAAATTATGTTGTAGTTCAATAGCTCGCATTGTAGCTTCCCCGTTTTTTGATACGTTCCTAGAGAAAACTAAGTTGAAAGTTGATGGTAGCAATAATGCGGACTGGGTCCGTGATCTGAGGATTATCCTCATTGCTGCACAGAAGAATTATGTCCTTGATGCACCGCTAGGTGACAGGCCTGTTGCAGGAGCTGATGCAGACGTTATGAACATTTGGCAAAGCTCAATCTGATGACTACTTGATAGTTTAGTGCGCCATGCTTTGCGGCTTAGAATCGGCGCTCCAAAGACGTTTTGAACACCATGGAACATATGAGATGTTCCAAGAGATGAAATTGGTATTCCAGGCTCATGCCCGTGTTGAGAGGTGTGAGACCTCTGACAAGTACTTTGCCTACAAGATGGAGGAGAATAGCTCAGCCAGTGAGCATGTGCTCAGAATGTTTGGGTACTACAATCGCTTGAATCAAGTGGGAGTTAATCTTCCAGATAAGATAGTGATCGACATAATTCTCCAGTCACTATCACCAAGCTACTAGAGTTTCGTGATGAGCTATAATATGCAAGGGATGACAAAAACGATTCCTGAGCTCTTCGCGATGCTGAAATCAGTGGAGGTAGAAATCAAGAAGGAGCATCAAGTGTTGATAGTTAACAAGACCACTAGTTTCAAGAAAAAGGGCAAGGGAAAGAAAGGGAACTTCAAGAAGAATGGCAAGCAAGTTGCCACTCCCATGAAGAAGCCCAAAGCTGGACCCAATCCTGAAACTGAGTGCTTCTACTGCAAGGGAAATCGTCACTGGTAGCGGAACTGCCCCAAATACTTGCCTGATAAGAAGGATAGCAAAGTAAACAAAGGTACATTTGATATACATGTTATTGATGTGTACCTTACTGGTGTTCATAGTAGCCCCTGGGTATTTGATACCGGTTCAGTTGCCAAGATTAGTAACAAGAAATAGGAGTTGCAGAATAAACAGAGACTAGTTAAGGGCGAGGTGATGATGTGTGTTGGAAGTGTTTCCAAGATTGATATGATCACCATCGCACACTCCCTCTACCTTCAGGATTAGTGTTGAGCCTGAATAAATGTTATTTGGTGTTTGTGTTGAGCATGAACAAGATTAGATCGTGTTTATTGCAATACGGTTATTCATTAAGTGAGAGAATTATTGTTGTTCTATTTACATGAATAAAACCTTCTATGGTCATACACCCAATGTGAATGGTTTATTGAATCTTGATCGTAGTGATACATATATTCATAATATTGATGCCAAAAGATGCAAAGTTGATAATGATAGTGCAACATACTTGTGGCACTGCCGTTTAGGTCATATTGGTGTAAAGCGCATGAAGAAACTCCATGCGGACGGACTTTTTGGAATCACTTGATTATGAACCATTTGATACTTGCGAACCATGCCTCATGGGCAAGATGACTAAAACTCAGTGCTTTGGAACAATGGAGTGAGCTAATGACTTATTGGAAATAATACATACCGATGTATGCGGTCCGATGAGTGTTGAGGCACGCGGCGGGTATCATTATTTTCTAACCTTTACAGATGATTTGAGTAGATATGGGTATATCTACTTAATGAAACACAAATCTGAAACATTTGAAAAGTTCAAAGAATTTCAGAGTGAAGTAGAGAATCATCGTAACAAGAAAATAAAGTTTTTATGATCTGATCATGGAGGTGAATATTTGAGTTACGAGTTTGGCCTTCATTTAAAACAATGTGGAATTGTTTCACAACTCACGCCACCTGGAACACCACAGCGTAATGGTATGTCCGAACATCATAGCCGTACTTTATTAGATATGGTGCATTCTATGATGTCTCTTACCAATTTGCCTTTATCATTTTGGGGTTATGCATTAGAGACAGCCGCATTCACGTTAAATAGGGCACCGCCTAAATCCGTTGAGACGACACCATATGAACTATGGTTTGGCAAGAAACCTAAAGCTGTCATTTCTTAAAGTTTGGGGATGCGACGCTTATGTCAAAAGGCTTCAGCCTAATAAGCTCGAACCCAAATCAGAGAAGTGCGTCTTCATAGGATACCCTAAGGAAACTATTGGGTACACCTTCTATCACAGATCCGAAGGCAAGATCATTATTGCCGAGAATGGGTCCTTTCTAGAGAAGGAGTTTCTCTCGAAAGAAGTGAGTGGGAGGAAAGTAGAACTTGATGAGGTAGTTGTACCTTCTCTCGAATTGGAAAGTAGCTCACTAGGGAAAAATGTTTCCGTGATGCCTACACCAACTAGAGAGGAAGCTAATGATGATGATCATGAAACTTCAAATCAAGTTACTACTGAACTTCGTAGGTCAACCAGAACACGTTCCACACCAGAGTGGTAATCCTGTCCTGGAAGTCATGTTGTTAGACAACGGCGAACCTACGAACTATGAAGAAGCTATGATGAGCCTAGATTCTGACAAATGGCTTGAGGCCATGAAATCTGAGATAGGGTCCATGTATGAGAACAAAGTGTGGACTTTGGTGGACTTGCCCGATGATCGGCAGGCCATTGAAAATAAATGGATCTTCAAGAGGAAGACAGACGCTGATGGTAATATCACTGTCTACAAAGCTTGACTTGTCGTGAAAGGTTTTTGACAAGTTCAAGGGGTTGACTACAATGAGACTTTCTCACCTGTAGCGATGCTTAAGTCTGTACGAATCATATTAGCAATTGCCACATTTTATGATTATGAAATTTGGCAAATGGACGTCCAAAACTGCATTCCTTAATGGATTTCTTAAGGAAGAGTTGTATATGATGCAACCAGAAGGTTTTGTCGATCCTAAGGGTGCTAACAAAGTGTGCAAGCTCCATCGATCCATCTATAGACTGGTGCAAGCATCTCCGAGTTGGAATATATGCTTTGATTAGGTGATCAAAGCATATGGTTTCATACAGACTTACGGTGAAGCCTGTATTTACAAGAAAGTGAGTGGGAGCTCTTTAGCATTTCTGATATTATATGTGGATGACATATTGTTGATTGGAAATGATATAGAATTTCTGGATAGCATAAAAGGATACTTGAATAAGAATTTTTCAATGAAAGACCTCGGTGAAGCTGCTTATATATTGGGCGTCAAGATCTATAGGGATAGATCGAGACGCTTAATAGGACTTTCACAAAGCACATACCTTGGCAAAAGTTTTGAAGAAGTTCAAAATGGATCAGTCAAAGAAAGGGTTCTTGCCTGTGTTGCAAGGTGTGAAGTTGAGTAAGACTCAAAGCCCGACCACGGCAGAAGATAAAGAGAGAATGAAAGTCATTCCCTATGCCTCAGCCATAGGTTCTATAAAGTATGCCATGCTATGTACCAGACCAATTGTGTGCCTTGCCATGAGTTTGGCAAGGGGGTACAATAGTGATCCAGGAGTGGGTCACTAGACAGCGGTCAAAATTATCCTTAGGTACCTAAAGAGGACTAAGGAAATCTTTCTCGGGTATGGAGGTGATAAAGGTTTCGTCGTAAAGGGTTACGTCGATGCAGGCTTTAACACTGATCCAGATGACTCCGAGTCTCAATCTGGATACGTATTGAACGTGGGAAAAATTAGCTAGAGTAGCTCTATGCAGAGCATTGTAGAGATAGATATTTGCAAAGTACACACGGATCTGAATGTTGCAGACCCGTTGACTAAAACCTCTCTGACACGCAAAACATGATCACACTCTAGTAAAATCTTTGGGTGTTAATCACATGGTGATGTGAACTAGATTATTGACTCTAGTAAACTCTTTGGGTGTTAGTCCCATGGCGATGTGAACTATGGGTGTTAATCACATGACGATGTAAACTAGATTATTGACTCTAGTGCAAGTGGGAGGCTGATGGAAATATGCCCTAGAGGCAATAACAAAATGATTATTATTATACTTCCTTAATCATGATAAAGGTTTATTATTCATGCTAGAATTGTATTGACCGGAAACTTAAATACATGTGTGGATACATAATCAAATACCGTGTCCCTAGTGAGCCTCTACTAGACTAGCTCGTTGATCAAAGATGGTTAAGGTTTCCTAACCATAGACATGATTTGTCATTTGATAACGAGATCACATCATTAGGAGAACGATGTGATGGACAAGACCCATCCGTTAGCTTAGCTTATGATCGTTCAGTTTATTGCTATTGCTTTCTTAATGTCAAATACATATTCCTTCAACCATGAGATCATGCAACTCCAGGATACCGGAAGAATACCTTGTGTGCTATGAAACATCACAACATAACTAGGTGATCATAAAGATGCTCTACAGGTATCTCAGAAGGTGTTTGTTAAGTTGGCGTGAATCGAGATTGGGATTCTTCACTCTGTGTATCGGAGAGGTATCTCTGGGCACTCTCGGTAATACACATCACAAGAAGCTTGCAAGCAAAGTGACTAAGGAGTTAGTTGCAAGATTATGTATTAGGGAACGAGTAAAGAGACTTGCCGGTAACAAGATTGAACTAGGTATAGAGATACCGACGATGGAATCTCGGGCAAGTAACATACCGACAGACAAAGGGAATTACGTATGTTGTCATAAGGTTTGACCGATAAAGATCTTCGTAGAATATGTAGGAACCAATATGGGCATCCAGGTTCCACTATTGGTTATTGACCGGAGAGGTGTCTCGGTCATGTCTATATAGTTCTCGAACCCGTAGGGTCCGCACGCTTAACGTTCGTTGATGATGTAGTGTTATATGAGTTATGTGATTTGGTGACCGAATGTTGTTCGGAGTCCCGGATGAGATCACGGACATGACGAGGAGCTCCGGAATGGTCCGTAGGTAAAGATTGATATATAGGATGATGCTATTTGGACACCGAAAGAGTTTCGGGAGGTATCGGGTAGTGATCGGATCGCCGGAAGGGGTTCCGGGAGACCCCGGGAGGTCTATGGGCCTAATGTGCCAAGGGGAGGCACACACCAGCCCACAAGGGGGCTGGCGCGCCCTCTCCCTGGCTGCAGGCCCTAAGGGAAGGAAAGGGGGAGGGCTAGCCCCTCCTGCCTTTCCCTCCTCATGGGAGAAAGGAAAGGGGGGCACCACCCTCCCCTGCCTTTCCCCACGCGCCTAAGAAAGGCAGGGGGCGTGGCTAGGATAAGGCCCAGGTGGCCGCCGGCCACTTGTGGAGCCCTAGGCTGCCTCCCCTCCTCTCCCCCCACTATATATATGAGGGAGGGGGCGCCACACAAAGGCCACGACAATCTCTTAGCCGTGTGTGGCGCCCCTAACCCTACCGGTGTCTATATAAACTAAGGGTTGTAGTTTTTAGGGCTAGAGCTACATTCATCACCTCATCGCCTTAGGGTTTAGCTCATGCTGGTAGATCTACTATGTAACCATACAATACATCCAATACAATCAAGCAAGACATAGGGTATTACCTCTTCGAGAGGCCCGAACCTGGGTAAACACCGTGTTCATCGTCCCTTGTTCCCCATCGATCCCAGATCCACAACTCGGGACCCCTACCCCGAGGTCTGCCGGTTTTGACACCGACATTGGTGCTTTCATTGAGAATTCCAATGTGGGGTCGCCCAAAGGTCGATGGCTCGCCTGATCGTAGGAGAAGGCATCGGATCCGGGGACTTCTTTGTCCCCGGTCAACTCTTCGCGTTCGGCAGCATCGTGCTGCATGCCAACTCGACTGGTCGTTTGGATCAGATTGGCAACTTCGCTCCTGAACACCAAATTCGATTCGGTAATCTGGAATATGTTGCTGACACGCAGGGCGATCTGGTCTTCGCTGGATTCATTTCCCCCTCCCGCACCCTCGCAGGCCTCGCCATGCCCGCTCTGGAGTTCCCCTCCGATCCGATCTACAGATCGGCCCCCGCCCTCCGAACAGCTTCGAGCCAGGTGGGCTCCGCTTCAAGCGGGGGCCAGAATCCACCTTCGGCCGGATCCATCATGTCTGTGGAGGGCCTATCCTCGGGTTTTGAGGCAGAATCAGGAGGCGGAAGCCAAGAGTAAATCTCGGCCGAACCTTTCCGTCACAATGCTCCTCTGGCCTTGAGCCCTTACGACGAACCTACAACCGATGGCCAGGGGTCATCCCCGGCCCGAAGCAGTTGAATCTTGAACGCCGGCGTGGAAATCACACGCAAAAACCAAGCCCCTTCCTTAGTCTCCACTGACAATCCAGACTCCCTCAAGGATCTGGCACCGTACCCCGAGCTTAGCTCGGCCTATGCAGACCAAGGACCGGCCGGGTCACTGACTGCCCCCACCCCGTTACAATGGAATTTGGCCTAGAGCCCTCGAATTCGGCGACCCTCGCTATGTTAAATGAGGTGCTAGACCGAATCCAGAAAATGACCATCCAGGAGGACCTGCCCTTCGCCCACAATCATCAACCCTTCGAGGCGTACCACAGGGAATTTTACGTCCCAGCCACCACCCACTTGGTAGCCACTATCAATGATTTAACTGATATGCTAGATTATAATTCTGAAAACACCAAATACATGGATGAGGATAGCGGAGCCACGGCTAGTACCGATGTCGCCCCCCCCCCTCCCGGTCACCGGCCGCTGGTCGGCCACGCCCACCTACGATATTTACATGGTGGACACCCCCAAGGACGGCGATGGCACTCCCAATCAGGACCGAGACAAGCCCGGAGATGAGCCGCCCAAACGCCGAAGACAGCGCCATCGATCAAAGCCACGACAAAGCCATGCGAGCAACGTGGATTCTGCGGAGAACGACACCGCGAATAATACCGATGACCTCGCCGGAGCCACAGCTAACGAACATCATCAGGATGACCCCGTAGGGCAGGAGGACCCGTTCAACCCAGAAAACCCCGATGACTCCGAAGATAACAACTATCTCCCATCCTCCGAAGAGGAGGCCAGTCTCGAGGATGACAATTTCGTCGTCCCCGAAGACCCGCTGGAGCAGGAGCGGTTTAAATAGAGGCTTCTAGCCACCGCCCGCAGTCTGAAGAAACAAAAACGCAGAATCAAGGCTGAACAGGACACCCTCAACGATCGATGGACCAAAGTCCTAGCCGCCGAAGAAGGGTACGGTCATGAACATCCAATCAAAAGTTACCCCAAGCAAAGATTGCTGCTGCAATTTGACGACGAGGCCGTAGAGCCCACACGTCCGACATACACACGCACCGAAGAGCCGGACCGCCCCCCTAGAGGGCGGGACAGAGAAGCTGACGAGGCCAAGCACCCCACCGCCCCACCTCGCCGTTACGACAAGGATCAAGTGTGGCCCACCTACGAATACAACCTTCGCCATGACCTAGACGCTCGAGGAGGCCGTACCAGGTCCATCTACGGACCTAGAGAAGATCCGCCCACTCACCGGGAAGGATATTACGATTGGCCGAACCGAAACGATAGAGTCCAGGAGTAGCAGTGGACTCGGATGGCCGAAGACCTCCGACGCGATGTAGCCTGAGTTCGGGGCGCCGCACACCCCCTGTGCTTCACAGAGAGGGTAATGCAACACCAATTCCCAGAAGGCTTCAAGCCTGTGAACATCGAGCCATACGACGGAACCACAGACCCGGCCGTATGGATAGAGGATTTCCTCCTCCACATTCACATGCACGAGGAGATGACCTCCACACCATCAAGTATCTGCCACTAAAGCTTAAAGGACCAGCTCGACACTGGTTGAACAGCCTTCCCGAAGACTCTATAGGCTGTTGGGAAGAGCTTGAGGACGCTTTTCGAGCGAACTTTTAGGGCACCTATGTCCGGCCTCCGGACGCGGACGACCTAAACCGCATCACACAACAACCCGAAGAATCTGCCCGACAATTTTGGAACCGATTCCTGACCAAGAAGAACCAGATTGTCGACTGCTCGGATGCCGAAGCCTTGGCCGCTTTCAAGCATAGTGTCAAGGATGAATGGCTCGTAAGACAGCTCGACCAGGATAAACCAAGAACTATGGCAGCCCTTACTTCTCTCATGACCCGCTTTTGCGCGGGCGAAGACAGTTGGCTCGCTCGTAAAAACACCAACCCCGACACACCCGGTACCTCCGAGGTTCGTGACGCTAATGGAAAGCCGCGACGTAGCAAGAGTAAACGTCGCCACAATGACGGCGAAGGCGAGGATACGGCAATAAATGCTGGGTTCAGAAACCTGAAGTCCGGACCCTGAAAGAAAGCCCCTAAAGGCAACGGTGACGGCCCATCCAGACTAGACGCAATTCTGGACAGGACTTGCCAGATCTGCGGCACGCCAGAGAAGCCCTCCAACCACTCCAACCGTAACTGTTGGGTGATAAAGCAGGCCGGCAAGCTTACAGCCGAAGACTCAGGCAAAACCCCATGAAGCGAGGACGATAATGAGCCCCGTAGGCTAAATAGTGGAGGCCAGAAACCGTTCCCTTCCAAGGTCAAGACGGTGAACATGATCTATGCAACCCACATACCAAAGAAGGAGAGGAGGCGAGCGCTGCGAGACATATATTCCGTCGAGCCCGTAGCGCCAAAGTTCAATCCATGGTCAGCCTGCTCGATCAATTTCGATCGCAGGGATCACCCGACCAGCATACACGATGGAGGATCCGCAGCCTTAGTACTCGACCCCATCATCGATGGATTCCACCTCACTAGAGTCCTAATGGACGGGGGCAGTAGCCTCAATCTGATATACGAAGACAGAGTGAGGAAGATGGGGATCGATCCGTCAAGAATCAAACCCAGTAACAACACCTTCAAGGGGGTCATTCCGGGAGTGGAGGCCCACTGCACAGGTGTTGTGACACTTGAAGTAGTGTTCGGCTCTCCGGACAACTTCCGAAGCGAGGACTTGATCTTCGACATTGCACCTTTTCGCAGCGGCTATCACGCGCTCCTCGGCCGAATAACGTTCACTAAATTCAATGCCGTCCCGCATTACGCGTACCTCAAGTTGAAGATGCCCAGTCCTTCGAGCATCATAACTATCAATGGCAATACAGAACGCTCACTTCGGACCGAAGAGCACACTGCGGCCCTAGCGGTCGAAGACCAAACCGGCCCATACGGGTCCCGTTACCGGCCCGCTGTAAAGGCCGATGACAATAGTAAATAGGCCTGAACCTGCTCCCCGTCATGGGAACCCGCATGCATTCGCCGCAAATAGGGATGCGCACCCCATGGCACGCCTACATTCTTCGCGCTCCATGTGCCTCGTCAGCACAATTTCGCACTCAAAATACCATGGGCAGCCGTGAGGCATATATCAATAAATTTGAAGCATGTGTTTGGCTAACCCGAACTTCGGAATTACCTTGTCTTCGGACGACCCGGGGGCCAATTCCGGAAACCCCCCAAGCATAAAGCTTCATCGGTAGGATCCTCACCCCCAAGGTTTCATCGAAGGTCCCAACCCCCACCTCTCAGAAGCAAAGGCACAGACGTGCAGAAGGGCACAGTTGAGGCTTCGACTCACGCATCAAGGCCCTGCGTAAACCTTTACTCTGTAAAACTTTCTCCTTTTTACAAATAATGCCATGGCAGTTCGAATTGTACGGTTAGACGTCTTGAGCCTACGAGAAATAATAAAAACGCCCTTTATGGTGCTTGGATATCCGCATTCTGCGATTGTCTCCTTTCCTTCTGATTCTTCCCTCGCTCTTCAAATAGCCCGGCATGAAAACATGATCGGTTAACTAACCTAGAGCTCGATTTAACCATCGGCTCCGTACCCCAAGTCCGACACCACTTTTCACTGAGTGTTCGGCGTCTCGGATATTGCACTATATACATCAGTTCCGAACTATGTCTTGGTTCAATAGTTGGGTTGCCTGGCTCCTGTGCTTGCCCCTTATGTTTTGCTCGTTCGGCTAAGAGGGCAAAGGGAGAACCCCTGCAATTGTACTTCTAGCTAGCCCGGTCAAGTATCTCAGGAGGAGAAAGCCGAAAATTGACCGTCATAGTAAGCCCGAACTGGTCAGCGATCCGATAACGAGGTTTGACTCTAAAAATCGTTGGCGATTTCACCGTGTCACACGAAGGGTTCGTTTTAACGCAAACCAGGTGATCGGAAAGGGCAGGTATTGACCCCCCAGTACATCACAAAACTATGGGGGCTAGTCCTTAGCCCCCACCATTAAGCTCCTAAGGCTAAGTGAAAGCAATAAAACCGAATAGTCTGATTGCCTAGTTTCGCTCACGCACTACTGCCTCCGGGTACCAAGACATTGACTAAGGGTAACAGTGCGGAGACAAAACACCCCTCATGATATTCACCTGGGGGCTAAAGCCGACGACTGGTAGTTTTCAGAATAAACATATGGCCGCACAGGAGTCAAAATTAAATCAGGACAAGAGAAAATAAGTTAGGCGGACGCGTCATAAAGCATAGGGTCCAAGTGATAAAAATTTAATATAGTCATTCCAGCATTACATCTTTCAAGCACTGGCCCTCTATTGCCCGTGCTCCATTCATCACCTACGCAAAGTACAGCTCAGGGTGGCGGTGCTCCTTCCCCTTGGGCGGAGGGCCAGTAGCCATGTCCATCGGATTAATCTTTGGCCAATGCACCAAGGTCTTTGCAAATGCAAGCCTCGCCCCCTCAAGGCATGCAGAGCGCTTCATGGCGTCAATCCGGAGCGGCGCCTCCCGCAGCTTCTGCACAAGACCAAAGTAGGTGTCCGGAATCGGCTCAGTGGGCCACAGATTGACACAGAGGTCCTTCATAGCCAGCTCGGACATCCGATGCATCTCCATCAGCTGCTTCATCTGGTTCCTGAGGAGGGGAGGATGCTCGGAGCCCGAAAACTGTGACCAGAAGAGCCATTGTAGGGAGTCCTCCTCGCGAGTGGCATAGTGCTCTGCTACGGCCGCCGCACTCCTCGGAAGTTCGGTGAAGATGCCTGCGGAGTGCCAGACCCGCGTCAGCAAGGCGAGCCTGTTACCTCCGAACACACTCTGTAGTAAGTATTTCTTACCGTTTGGAATTTGCCCCACTTGGCGAAGCTCCTCTCGGACACCTCGCACTTTGGTCCTCACCTCCTGGAGTTCTTTATCCACCTTGGATAGCGTGGAGGACCGCTTCTCCTTCTCGAGGCCCTCCAGCTTCGTGGCAACATCCTTGAGCTCCACCTGCACTTCAGCCACTCGAGCCTCATGCTTTTGGCTGGAAAGCTTGGCTTCCTCAAGCTCGGCCATTGCCTTTTCGGCGGCCAATTTCTTGGCGGCCGCCTCAGCTTCGGCTTTCTTTAGGGCCTCCTTCAAGCCCTCCACCTCAGCAGCGGCAACAGAAAAATCGGCAAATAGAATGATCAACATACAGTCTAGGCGTATAAGTATCCGACGACGAGTGATCACACGCATTAACTAAAAGCTTACCTTGCATTTCGTCAAGCTGTTTGTTGACAAGGTCAAGCTCCCCGTTGGAGCGTTCGAGCTTCTGGTCCATCTCTTTTAGTGCCGCGGCACTAGCAACCGCAGCCAAGGAAGATGCCTGCGTCAGCAAAAGAAACGTCAACATTATTAATCGGCCTACAGAGTTTGATCCTCTGGAAGCTTCTCCGAAGTCTTTGCAGAGTCTCGGGGGCTGCTATGTACATGGCCTACCCAAACTAAAGATTACAACTGCTTTACAGGACAAGAGCATTACTTGACTTACCTCAAAGCCTGTTAGCAGGCCTTGAACAGCGTCATTCAGTCTGGAATGAATGGACCGAACACCCTGTATAACCGCACCCATAAGAGTGCGGTGCTCATCGACGATGGCAGAGTTGCTCACCAACTCCGCCAGCGCATACGGCCAGCCTGCCGCCGCCCGAATAGAGGTGTTCGGCATGGGCGTCGGGCCCTCAGCACCGTCCCCACCGAAAGGAGGAATTGGCTCCCTCGAGGGCCTTGGGGGCTCGGGAGCCGGATGCTGTAGGGGTTCGAATGATCCGGATCCCCTCCCCGCTTTAGCAAGGAGGGATGCATTGCCCTGGTCTTCAACGACCGAGGCGTCGGCCTCGGCCATGGTGGCATCGACCTCCTCCCCTGAGTTCGGAGGAGGAGGGGTCTTTCGCGATAGCACCTCCCCAACCTCTTCGGGGATTAGAGGAGGTGCAGAACATGAGCCACTGTTTGCCAGTTCAGCGGGCGGGGACGTCCCCTCCGAGGTCTCCTCGGTGGGGTGGCCACGCGGAGGGCTGCACCACCTAAAAATAATCAATCTACATTCTACCAGGGACTACTAAAGAATAAGGTAATTGAAAGTGCCGCGATATGTACCTGGTCGCATGGGGCTTGACCTTGGGTTCCCTCTCTGGAACCTTTTCGGACGCTTCAGACTCCTCGTCGGAGTCTGAGCTGTCGGATAGGACCAGCTTAGGCTGGCATTGTCTCTTCGGAGCCTGAGAAGGTTGAACCTCCTCGACGTCGCTGGACGCCGCCCTCTTCTTAGAGTGCGAGGAGGCGCTTTCCTCCTCGTCCTCATCCTCATCCCCCTCCTGTGCGGATAGGGCTGTAGTGTCTCCGGACCGGCTGTCTGGATGAGCCCTGCGACGGAGGCCCTCCCTGGCTTTCGGCACCTCCATCTTCTTGCCCTTCTTGTCGGGCGCCTTGTACGGCACCACAACCAACATCTTCTCTAGCTGTTCGAATTGGGGCCCTTTTGGCAGCGGCGCCGGGCCGCTGATCTTCTCGGCCTTGGCGAGCCAGCCCTGCAAAATCCACATAAAGTGGTTCAGATCAAATCATACGGTGCGAATATTCGAACTCATGTTATGACAAATGCCGCTCACCTTCTTCGGAGGGTTCGCAACGTTGAGGCCGATGTCCTCCCCCTCGACCGGCCAATCCTTCTGCGGCTTGAATAGCAGACCCCACACTTTCTTGTGGGTCGTGCCGAAAAGTTGTTGCACGATGGCCGGATCTTCAGGGTCATACCCCCACATTGGCTTGGCCCTCTCCTGACAAGGGAGGAGTCGACAATTGAGCATGATCTGGATCACGTTAACCAGCTTTGCGCCGGTCCCCATTACGCTGATGACGCACTTCTGCAGCGCCTTCAAGTCATCAGCGGACCCCCAGTCCGGGCTCTTGGTGGTCCATGAGGCCAGCCTGGTAGGGGGTCCGGATCTGAATGCGGGAGCTGCCGCCCAGGTGGCTCCCCCTGGCTCGGTGATGTAGAACCATTCCTTTTGCCATACCTTAACGATGTCAATGAACTTGCCCTCTGGCCACGGGACCCGCATCAGTTTGCTGATCATGGTCCCGCCGCAGTCTGCATGTTTGCCACCAACCACCTTGGGCTTGACGTTGAACACCTTTAGCCATAGGCCAAAGTGTGGTCGGACCCGGAGGAGAGCCTCACAGAAGATAATAAAGGACGAGATGTGGAGGAGGGAGTTGGGGGCTAGATCATGAAAATCTAGCCCGTAAAAGAACATCAACCCCCTCACGAAGGGGTGCAGTGGAAATCCAAGCCCCCTAAGGAAATGGGGGAGGGATATGACCCTTTCGCCCAGCCTGGGCCTAGGGACGATCTGGCCTGCTTCAGGGGCCCTATGGGCAACGTCAGCCGACAAGTAGCCGGCCTGCTTCAGCTTCAGGATGTCGCTATCGGTGACGATGGAGATGTCCCACTTCCAGTTGGTGCCGGATCTGACCATGGCTGAAGGAGACGGGGTGGGGTTTGTTTTGGAAGCAGAGAAAAGGGGCGCTAGAGCTCAGAAGATCTGCGTGAGCGGAAGGTGGAAGAAGGCGTGGGATGCTGACTGTTGTAGCTCCCCCTTTATAGGCTGTTGATAAGCCAAGAGCTCCTTTTTTCACGCCATTGGCTTCTCCACTTCCCGATATGCTCACAATGTTATGTGCGGGGTGGGGAATCGAAATCATTGATCATATCCCCTGAAAGGCAGGGCACGATCTCCACCTTGAGGAGACGTGCCAAATGTGGCGTCAGCCTCGAGCTGCACTTCGAGAAATACTAACCGCTCGGCGTTATGGCCGGATGCGACTCTTCGAGAGAAAGTAGTCAGATGAAGGCACTGTTTACACTTGAACGATTTTTTGCCTTTGTGGCTAAGTAAAGCGGTCATTTCGGATTCCGGATATCACTTGACTCCGAATATGAACGAAGCACACTGGAGAACTCGCCTCGCAAGCCGAATATTGTTAGCTGAGTGGATGCCGGACACATGCCTTGGCCTTGGAGGCAAGTTCGGGGGCTACTGAGGGAGTTATGGACTAAGGGGTCCTCGGGGCGCCGGCCCTTTGAATATGGGCTGGACTGGTGAAGCCGTATAGCGACAGGAGGTTTATGAAGCCGTGGTGTGCCCTCCAAGTCAATGATAGGCAGGATCTCTTTACTCCTTATTGTAATCTATCTCCGGTAACCCTAACCCTACCGGTGTCTATATAAATCGAGGGTTGTAGTTTTTAGGGCTAGAGCTACAATCATCACCTCATCGCCTTAGGGTTTAGCTCATGCTGATCTCGAGGTAGATCTACTCTGTAACCATACAATACATCCAATACAATCAAGCAGGACATAGGGTATTACCTCTTCGAGAGGGCCCGAACCTGGGTAAACACCGTGTTCATCGTCCCTTGTTCCCCATCGATGCCAGATCCACAGCTCGGGACCCCTACCCCGAGGTCTGCCGATTTTGACAATGATAGTCATATTTTCGGAGTGCTTAGGCGAAGCCCCACGGAGATAGCATCACCACCACCGTCACCACGCCATCGTGCTGCCGAAACTCATCTACTACTTCACCTGTCTTGCTAGATCAAGAAGGCGAGGACGTCACCGAGCTGAACGTGTGCTGAACGCGGAGGTGCCGTATGTTCGGTACTTGATCGGTTGGATCGCGAAGAAGTTCGACTACATCAACCGCGTTAATAAACACTTCCGCTTACGGTCTATGAGGATACGTAGACACACTCTCCCTTCTCGTTGCTATGCATCTCCATGGATAGATCTTGCGTGTGCGTAGATTTTTTTTTGTTTTCCATGCAACGATCCCCAACATATACAGGCATCACGTCCAAGATTAGTAGACCAACTCCTGCCTGCACCTACTACTATTACTCCACACATTGACCGCTATCCAGCATGCATCTAGTGTATTAAGTTCATGAAGAAATGGAGTAATGCAATAAGAATGATGACATGATGTAGACAAGATCTATTCATGTAGGAATAGACCCCATCTTTTTATCCTTAGTGGCAATGATACATGCGTGTCATGTCTCCATCTGTCACTAAGATTGAGAACCACAAGATTGAACCCATCACAAAGAACCTCTTCCCATGGCAAGAAAAATCAATCTAGTTAGCCAAACCAAACCAAAGTTTCAGAGAATAAATACGAGACTATAAAGATCATGCATAAAAGAGTTCAGAAAAGACTCAAATAATATTCATAGATAGAACTGATCAAAAACTCACAATTCATCGGATCCCAACAAACACACCGCAAAAAGTCATTACATCAAATAGATCTCCAAGAACATCGAGGAGAACATTGTATTAAAGATCAAAAAGAGAGAAGAAGCCATCTAGCTACTACCTACGGACCCGTAGGTCTATAGTAAACTACTCAAGCATCATCGGAGGGGCAAGGGTGTTGATGAAGAACCCCTCCATGATCGTTGACCCCTCCGGCAGAGTGCCGGAGAAGGCCTCTAGATTGGATCTCATGGTTCTGGAACTTGCAGCAGCGGAAACTGTTTTCTCTTGACTCCGCTAGGTTTTTTGGGATTTGGGAGTATTTATAGAGC
Source organism: Thinopyrum elongatum (assembly GCA_011799875.1). Taxonomy (NCBI): domain Eukaryota; kingdom Viridiplantae; phylum Streptophyta; class Magnoliopsida; order Poales; family Poaceae; genus Thinopyrum; species Thinopyrum elongatum. The sequence goes on from CM022302.1 coordinate 248,469,389, forward strand.
TGATAAGCGGCGGAGAAGCCTCCCGTGGGCCCCACTACCCACCAGGGCGTGCTAGGGGCCTCTGGCGCGCCCTTGTGCCTAGTGGGCCCCACGGGCCTCCTCGGGTGCACTTCCTTGGCCCCCTGGGTGTCTTCTGGGCAAAAAAATTGTCCTAAAAGTTTTGTGGCATTTGGACTCCGTTTGGTATTGATTTTCTGCGATGTAAGAAAAAACAAGCAAAAAACAACAACTGGCACTAGGCACTATGTCAATATGTTAGTCCCAAAAAATGATATAAAGTTGCTAGTAAATGAATATAAAACATCCAAGATTGATAATATAACAGCATGGAACAATAAAAAATTATAGATACATTGGAGACGTATCATGCAGCTACGCGTGTAATTGGGCAAAGTGCCGACCTTTGTAAAGGTACCATGGGCCTCCTTTTATAGAGAAAGGGGTCACCACAGTGGCAAAATGGTAATTACATAAGGTGAATAGTGGCTACTATGCCAAATACCTAACTCTATAGGGTTAGGACAAACGCATTAATTGCGCCATGAGGTGTCACATTGATGAAGCTCCCCGGTAAGAGTTGTCTCTCCTTCTGTGTCATTCTCCCATCTACCTTATATTATGTTGACACGATCTTGGGATGGGTGTCATTAAAGTTGTGTCTTCGTCGGCAAGCTGACACGTGCCCAAACAAATCTCACCTAACTACTTGCCCGCTCGACACCTATACGACAAGTCACAACCTGATTGATGAGGTGGAGCGGTGGCAAGGTAGTGGGATTCTTACCGGGCTCGGAGCTTGCCGGGCTTTTTCTAGCTTCCCGGCAAGATCCCAAGCTTGATCTTCTATACTTCTAATCTCTGGCTTGAAGGTCTTCTTTATATTCTTGTCGCCTAGTCTTGGTCTTGTACTTTAGTTTTCTTCCAGCAAGCCTTGCTATCAGGAGGGCTGCTACTGCCTGTGCATAAGTCTGGGGTACTAAAGACCCAAATCTTAATACACCGACAGGAGCCCCGGGGCCTGGGCCACACACGCATGCGAGGCGTCGTTGGGCTAGGCCTAAACAGTGCACAGGCAGGTGTGGCAGAGGATAATCGTCATAATCTTCTCTTTAACCACGCCCCAATGACGCGCATTAAATGCAGAGCGTGGGCGAGGTGGGATGAAATGGCTGCAGATGTAATGCGCCTGCAAAACTGCATCCACGTCGGATAGTAAAGCACTACTGCAGGATGGTCCAAACACGGCAGTACAATCAGAGACCTTTCGACGAGACTGTGTAAGATGCATTAATCGCAAACGATGATGTAATAAAACAATCAAAAAAGATACAAAATGTTTGCGATGGTGGAGACTGTCGGATTCAGGGCTCCGCAGACCCAAGAAGGTTCGAACTCTAGGGCGTGTGCGAAGATCTCTACCAACCCAAGTCTCAAGCTCGCCACCCCACGGCCAAGCCTCGTCGAGTTCGCTCGAGCGGGGGAGAAGATGAACACAACAATTTACCCAGGTTCGGGCCACCTTGCGATGTTAAACCCTACTCCTGCTTTGTGGTGGATTGGCCTCATGAGGAGGCTGAGGATGAACTAGTACAGTGGGTGAACGGCCTCGGGAGGGCTCAAGTGATGAAGGTGGAACGGATCTGATCCGGGGATCCCCCTCTATTGTGGTGGCTAGCCTACACTTATAGTGGCCTTGGTCCTCTTCCCTCATAACTGGCGGGAAGGGATTCCACAACGGCCAATTTGAAAGGGGACAAGAAGTACATCTAATCCCGACGAAAGGTGGTCTTGGTCTGCAAAGCTTCTGGTCGTGACGCAGAGGTGGGCTCGGTGATGACATCCATCCCGCCGAGCTCATGGTCTTGGTCTTGTTGCACCGGAATGGAAACCTTTGGGAGACTCCTCGGGAACCTACGCCTGTGCTTGCTCCCTTACCACCGAAAGGGAAACTGCCTCCTCTGCGCCCGCTGACGCCCGCCTGGCCTTGGTCGTCATGGCTCACATCATCATAGCCTCGTGAGGCTGGGTACCTGCATAGAAATCTCCGCTCCTCGGGAGGCAACCTGGGGAGGCCGCTCCTCTGGAGGTCTTGATGTCGTCTTCCTCGCGAGGCCGGGGGACCTCACGAGGGTCTTTTCTTGAAGGCCTTGCCGCTGGGCCGTACCAGGCCATCAAGGGAGCCATGTTGTTGGCCGCAGGCAGGCAGGTCTGGGTACCCCCAATCCCAGAACGCCGATAGTAGCCCCCGGGCCCAAGGCGCACTCGGGCTGGCTTCGAGGCGAAGCCGAAGGGCAAGGGTGAAGCACCGCGGGCCCCAAAACACCTGCGGGCCAGGCTTGACGCGTGGCGCTTGACGGGGCGTGGATGCCTCCACTCCCCCACGTCGCCTCGGCAACTGCCCAAGCTGACAAAAGACTGGCGCACGCCGCAGAGCCATCATTGCCCGAATGCGAAATGACGTCGGTTGGCCTCCGACCACCTATAAGAGGGCGAGGGAGGTGGAGCCCCCATCCCATCTTCATCTTCTTGCTTCCCCATTCCGCACTCTTGCAACAGCATCCATGGCGCCGGTGAGAAGGTTCTTCGCCGCCGAGAAGGGGAAGGCTCCACAGGAGGAGCCGGAGCCGCTCCCGCCGAAGAGGAGGCGTGGCCGCCCTCGTAAGGTCACCACAACACCCACCGGGGCCCCGCTCCGACGCGAGCATGCTCCACCGGGGGCCCGCGCCGAGTCCAGCAGTCATGGGATGGGCTCTTCCCGCAGGGACGACCGTGGATTCTGCGGAGGATGAGGCCGAGGAGGGAGGCAGGCGACGGTCGCCCGACCACCTCACCCGCAGGCCCATGCTGATGGCACAACCCGCGAGTTTGTGGTGTGTGTGGTGATGCCACCACGCACCTGGGTTCGACTCCCATGTGCCTAGGCGGAGGAGCTGCCAGCACGGGGACCCGTTGAGCTATGGCTACAGCACAACGACTGCTACAACCAGTCCTCACAGGCGGATGTCGAGGCCACCTTCTCCGGCGATGTCTTCATGACCCGAGGATGGGGAGCGATCGCCCAAGCCTGCGACTCGGAGGGGAGGCACGCCCTCCATTTTAAGTACGACAGGGCGTCCATGCTCTTCTTCAAGGTCTTCGGAGAAGACGGGGAACGCCTGGAATGCTGCCCCAGGGGGGGCAACAGTGGCGGCGAAGCCCTCGGCGGTGAACTTGCCCTTGGCCACAACCGTGATGCCTCCAGCAGCGGCGAGACCTCCTCCGGGGCAAGCTCGAGCGACGACGACTACAACGAGCCGCCGCACCACCGTGCCCGGGTCAAGGAGGGGGAGGACATTGACTAGGTGCCATGATGCTAGAGCTGGCGCCTCCTGAGCTGCGGTCTTTTCTTTTGTTTTATTCCCTGCATCAAACTCATGAGGGGCCCCGCGGGGGCGTGTAAGAACCGTGGCGCTTGCGCCTTTATATTACTATTTCCAGTTCATGCTCTTGGTTACGCTCGCATTTCTCGCTTGGGCACCAATCCCCTTTTTGGTCTTGCGATAGCGTGTTGCTATGCGTCGACAGGACCCAGTCCCCAGGTGGGCTTCAGCCATCGCTGGTATGCCAGGTCACGATGCCATGTGCAAGGCCAGGAGGTGGGCGACCCGAGGTCCAGTAAGAGCTCCTGAGGCGTGATGCTCAAGAGGTCCCCTTTGGCGTGCAAGCGGCTGCCGAAAGATTAAAGAGGGGGGTCCCTTGCCCGAGCGAGGTCGCGAAAGAATAAAGTGTTAGCGGTGAGGCTCATGCTGGCGTGTGTAGGATGACTTAGCTTGGCGAGGTTGCGGTCCGCGGTGGTTCTTTTGTTGCGAGGGCGAGCTTCTCCAGGGCTTTTGATCTTGCGCATGTTCCCTGTTGTGTTAACGTATTAAGGTAAACCCCGCTGGGGGTGTGTGAGGAGACTGATGCCCAACATATTCCGAAAAAACGCCCGCGGCGTTGGGCCACACCCCTCTCCCTGTATTCCCCCGCGAGGCTGGCGATCCCCCTTTCTTTTCCCATAATAATGCTCTACGTCCTCAGGACCTGGCCCTCGAGCGGGACTCAGCCGCCGCTGGTATGCCAGGTCACGATGCCGTGGTCAAGGCCAGGGGTGAGGGCTTGAAAGCTAGTAGGAGCCCCTGAGGCGCGATGCTCAAGGGCCCCCCTTTTAACGTGTAAGCGATTTGCGCAAAAGAGGAATCGCTCGCCTTGCGGAGGCACTTGGGAGAGGCCGTACCCAGCGGCACGCGGCGTATGAAGCAATTTTACTCAGCCTTTTGTGAGCTGGAGCGCCTCTTGATCAGGAGGTCCTGCCTCCTGAGGCTCCTGCGTATTAGTTAGTCATGAAATACAAGGGGCGGTGCGCGCTTGCTGATTTGCTCGTGATCGTTCTTTGAGAAGACGAAGGCACTAAGGACCTGGTGAGGTGACGTGCACGGGGCCAGCCCGCGAGCCAGAGCTCGGTCTCTTAGATTTATCAGCGCTGCAGGGACGGACTCGAGCACAGGCGCCGTGCTGGTAGCCCCCTCTCGTGGGACATTCAAGGAGAGAGCTGGCAACGCGCGAAGCCCGTAGGGGTGGCTCCAGAGGCGATACATCATCAAGCGCAAGGTTAATAATCACAGTAGCTCATGAAAGCATAATTGATCCTGAGTACATGAATTGAAATGGTGTAATTGCGGGGGCGGACCCTGACAGCTTGAGGATAATACAGCCCGAGGGGCGCCCTCAACTGAACAAACCAAAAAATCACCTAGCACCAGTGTTGTAGAAGCATCGGGGTAGCTGAAGACACGTGCTACGGAGATTGCTCCTCATAAGCTGGGCGGCTCCAGAGGCCTGGGAAGCTCACGAGGCCCGGGGGGCTCACGAGGATCCGGGACCTCCTGAGACATGACCGCCAAGCGCCTGGCCTGGTGAGATGCCATAGCACGCTGCACGAGGCACTGGTACGAGGCGCCCATGTTCAGCAGGCCAAACGGCATGCGGACGTAGTTGCAGGGGTAGCCCCCACTCTGGCCGACGCGGGACGGCCAGAAGAGTTCTTGTGAAGCGGCCCTGTTGAGGCCCGGGATGTTGACGCAGACGCGCAGCTCGTCACCCGCATCTGGGGACGCAGCTGCACTGGGTGGCGCGGGGCGACGCTCATCACGCATGGCCCGTGCCTCCTGAAGCTCCTTGATTACCTTGGTGATGAATTTCCTCGCTCCTGGCGCCTCGCGCCTTGCTCCTTGCTTGTGGGGGTGCGCGTCAAAGCACGCCTCCAAGTGGTGCCCGAGCACCTCCCTCGTCGCGCTGGTCTGGTCAGAGGCTTGCCAGACGGAAGCCCCCGAGCCCGTCCTGATGGAGGCGCCGGGCGCGTCTTCCTATGCAGGAGGAAGAGGCGCCCCAGTAGTGGGTGCAGAGCCTGAGGCGCCGCCAGCGGGCGTCCCAGCCTCCTGACGGCTCATGGGGAGGAGCTGCTTCTTCTGCTTGGGGGTGGCCTTGGGAGGCAGGATGTCGCCCTCGTCGTCAGAGTTTTCATCTGCCGCAGCCTGATAGGCGCTCTCGAGGGAGTAGACTGCTTCCTTCTCATCACAAGTGACCATGATGATGCCGCCGCAACCTGGCATTTTGAGGACGTTGTAGCCATGGTGGGTCGCCGCCATGAACTTGGCGAGGGCCGGGTACCCGAGGATGGCGTTGTACGGGAGGCCGATGTGGGCGACGTCGAAGTCGATGAGCTCGGTGTGGTAGTTGTCACGCTTGCCAAAAGTGACTGGGAGGCGTATCTGCCCCAGGGGGACGGAGTGAGCAGGATGACGCAGGGACCTCACCGGCAGCGTTGACGAGCTCGACGATGAAGCCAAGCCAGTCGTCATAGCGGTTGTTGGCGGGGCGATAACGTAGCAGCTCGCGCACCATGAGCAGCGCAGCTTGCGCGTTCGCCAGCCCACAGTGGAGGTGAGCGGACGACGCCATGGTGGGAGTGGGCACGGAGGGCGGCAGCGACAAATCCTGCTGCTCATGAGCAGCAGGGTCAGTGATACGTCTCCAACGTATCTATAATTTTTTATTGTTCCATGCTATTATATTATCTGTTTTGGATGTTTTATATGCATTAATATGCTATTTTATATTATTTTTGGGACTAACCTATTAACCTAGAGCCCAGTGCCAGTTCCTGTTTTTTCCCTGTTTTTGAGTTTCGCAGAAAAGGAATACCAAACGGAGTCCAAACGGAATAAAACTTTCGCGATGATCTTTCTTGGACCCAAAGGAAACCAGGAGACTTGGAGATGAAGTCGGAGGAGCCACGAGGCGGCCACAAGGACGGAGGGCGCGCCTAGGGGGGTAGGGCGCGCCCCCCACCGTTGTGGGCCCCTCGTGCGTCTCCTGACCTAATTCTTTCGCCTATATATACTCTTATATGCCCAAACCACCAGAGGCATCCATGAAAAGACTTTTCCACCGCCGCAACCTTCTGTACCCGTGAGATCCCATCTAGGGGCCTTTTCCGGCGTCCTGTCGGAGGGGCATTCAATAACGGAGGGCTTCTACATCATCACCATTGCCCTTCTGATGAAGCGTGAGTAGTTTACCTCAGACCTACGGGTCCATAGCTAGTAGCTAGATGGCTTTTTCTCTCTGTTTGATTCTCAATACCACGTTCTCCTCGATGTACTTGGAGATCTATTCGATGTAATACTTTTTTGCGGTGTGTTTGCCGAGATCCGATGAATTGTGGATTTATGATCAGCTTATCTATGAATATTATTTGAATCTTCTCTGAATTCTTCTATGCATGATTTGATATCTTTGCAAGTCTCTTCGAACTATCGATTTGGTTTGGCCAACTAGATTGGTTTTTCTTGCAATGGGAGAAGTGTTTAGCTTTGGGTTCAATCTTGCGGCGTCCTTTCCCAGTGACAGTAGGGGCAGCAAGGCACGTATTGTATTGTTGCCATCGAGGATAAAAAGATGGGGTTTTCATCATATTGCTTGAGTTAATTCCTCTACATCATGTCATCTTTCTTAATGTGTTACTCTGTTCTTCATGAACGTAATACTCTAGATGCAGGCAGGAGTTGGTTGATGTGTGGAGTAATAGTAGTAGATGCAGAATCGTTCCGGTCTACTTGACACGGACGTGATGCCAATATTCATGATCATTGCCTTAGATATTGTCATAACTTTGCGCTTTTCTATCAATTGCTCGGCAGTAATTTGTTCACCCACCGTAATATTTTCTATCTTGAGAGAAGCCTCTAGTGAAACCTATGGCCCCCGGGTCTATTTTCCATCATACAATCTTCTACTTTCCAATCTACGAGTTTCCGATCTACTATTTTGCAATCTTTTACTTTCCAATCTATAAAACAAAAATACCAAAAATATTTACTTTACCGTTTATCTATCTCTATCAGATCTCACTTTTGCGAGTAACCGTGAAGGGATTGACAACCCCTTATCGCGTTGGGTGCAAGTTTGGTGTTTGTTTGTGCAGGTATTCGGTGACTTGCGTGTTGTCTCCTACTGGATTGATACCTTGGTTCTCAAAACTGAGGGAAATACTTACTCTACTTTGCTGCATCACCCTTTCCTCTTCAAGGGAAAAACCAACGCAAGCTCAAGAAGTAGCAGGAAGAATTTCTGGCACCGTTGTCAGGGAGATCTACGCCAAGTCAAGACATACCAAGTACCCATCATAAAACTCTCATCTCTGGCATTACATTATTCGCCATTTGCCTGTCGTTTTCCTCTCCCCCACTTCTAAAACGATTTTCGAAAATATTTGCCTTTTTGTTTGCCTTCTTTCCGTTCGATCTTTTGTTTCCTTGTGTTACCATGTGCCTTATTTTTTCTTGCATCTTTGCTTGCTAAAAGTTTATGGATCCTCATCCACTTGCTAATCTTTTTAAAAGATCCAACTATGATGAACCAATTGCTAGTGAGTTGAGTGCACTATATTATCTTTATGATGTTTTGCTTGAAATCCGTGAATCTAAAAATTGTGACGAAGTGCTTTATGAAGTGATTCACGATAGATCTTTGAATGAAAAGCATGATTGCAATGATGTTATTATAAATTCTATTAATGTTGATTATGTTAATGATATGCAAAACCCCAAGCTTGGGGATGCTAGTTTTGCTATGTCCAGTACTTGTTGCAATGATCATGATTGGGGTGATTCTTCTTATGATCTTGAAAATTTATTTAAGCCCCATGATGAATATGAGATTGATAATAATGTTTGCTATAATATTGAAAGTGGGTTTGGAAGAGTGTCAACTTTAGATCCCACATATTTGGAGAATGTTCAATCCTATGAATTTTTTGATAAAAGTGGGTTTGGAGAGGTCATGACTTTAGTTAATGTTAATCCCACTATTTTGGAAGAGTGTCAACTTCGCATGCATGTGGATCGTGTTGAGAATATGTTATGTGATAGCTATATTGTTGAATTTGCTTATGATCCTACTTGTAATTATTATGAGAGAGGAAAATATGGTTGTAGAAATTTTCATGTTACTAAATTACCTCTCTTCATGTTGAGATTGCTATCGTCTCTTTCTTCTTCCTTGCATATGCTAGTTTTTGCTTGTCTTGATAATTTCTTTGCTTATAAAATGCCTATGCATAGGAAGTATGTTAGACTTAGATGTGTTTGTCACGTGTTTTATGATGCTCTCTTTGTGCTTCAATTCTTCTCTTTTATGTGAGCATCATTGAAATTATCAATGCCTAGCTAAAAGGCTTTAAAGAAAAGCGCCTGTTGGGAGACAACCCAATATTTTTATTTCCTGTTTTGCAATAAATAATTCATCTAGCCTCTGGTTATATGTGGTTTTAAGTTTTAATTAGTGTTTGTGCCAAGTAAGACATTTGGGATGGCTTACGGTGATAGTTGATTTGATCTTGCTGAAAAACAGAAACTTTTGCATCCAGTCCGAGAATTTTAGTAATTCACTGGAGCTTTTAAAAACTCTGAATTTTTTATACGAGATTTATATACAAATTCCCTATGTTTTTCTAAGTTTTCAGAATTTTTGAGGTACATAAGTATTAGAACAATTCAGATCTTCGAAGACTGTTCTGTTTTTGACAGATTCTGTTTTCTATGTGTTGTTTGCTTATTTTGATGAATCTATGGGTAGTATCGGGGGATATGAACCATAGAAAAGTTGGAATACAGTAGATATTACACCAATATAAATAAAGAATGAGTTCACAACAGTACCAAAGTGGTGATTTATTTTCTTATACTAACGGAGCTTATGCGATTTTCTGTTGAGTTTTGTGTTGTGAAGTTTTCAAGTTTTGGGTAAGGATTTGATGGACTATGGAATAAGGAGTGGCAAGAGCCTAAGCTTGGGGATTCCCAAGGCATCCCAAGGTAATATTCAAGGACAACCAAGATCCTAAGCTTGGGGATGCCCCGGAAGGCATCCCCTCTTTCGTCTTCGTCTATCGGTAACCTACTTGAGGCTATATTTTTATTCACCACATGATATGTGTTTTGCTTGGAGCGTCTTGTATGATTTGAGTCTTTGCTTTTTAGTTTACCACAATCATCCTTGCTGTAAACACCTTTTGAGAGAGACACGCATGAATCGTGATTTATTAGAATACTCTTTGTGCTTCACTTATATCTTTTGAGCTAGGCAATTTTGCTCTAGTGCTTCACTTATATCTTTTTAGAGCACGGCGGTGGTTTTATTTTATAGAAATCGATGAACTCTTATGCTTCACTTATATTATTTTGAGAGTCTTTAAAACAGCATGGTAATTTGCTTTGGTTACAAATTTAGTCCTAATATGATAGGCATCCAAGAGGGATATAATAAAAACTTTCATATAAAGTGCATTGAATACTATGAGAAGTTTGATTCCTTATGATTGTTTTGAGATATGAAGATGGTGATATTAGAGTCATGCTAGTGAGTAGTTGTGAATTTGATAAATACTTGTGTTAAGGTTTGTGAGTCCCATAGCATGCACGTATGGTGAACCGTTATGTAACGAAGTTGGAGCATGAGATATTTTTTGATTGTCTTCCTTATGAGTGGCGGTCGGGGACGAGCGATGGTCTTTTCCTACCAATCTATACCCCTAGGAGCATGCGTGTAGTACTTTGTTTCGATGACTAATAGATTTTTGCAATAAGTATATGAGTTCTTTATGACTAATGTTGAGTCCATGGATTATACGCACTCTCACCCTTCCGCCATTGCTAGCCTCTCTTGTACCGCGCAACTTTCGCCGGTACCATACACCCACCATATACCTTCCTCAAAACAGCCACCATACCTACCTATTATGGCATTTCCATAGCCATTCCGAGATATATTGCGATGCAACTTTCCACCGTTCCGTTTACTATGACACGCATCATCATTGTCATATTGCTTTGCATGATCATGTAGTTGACATCGTATTTGTGGCAAAGCCACCTTTCATCATTTTTTATACATGTCACTCTTGAATCATTGCACATCCCGGTACACCGCCGGAGGCATTCATATAGAGTCATATTGTGTTCTAGTATTGAGTTGTAATTTTTGAGTTGTAAGTAAATAGAAGTATGATTATTTTCATTATTAGAGCATTGTCCCATGTGAGGAAATAAAGAAAAAAAAGAAAGAAAGAAAAAAAAAGGAAAAAAAAAGGAGAAAGAAAGTGAAAAAAAGAAAAAAAAAGAGAGAAAAAGAAAAAAAAGGAAAAATGAGAGAAAAGGAGAGAAGGGGCAATGTTACTATCCTTTTTTCCATACTTGTGCTTCAAAAGTAGCACCATGATCTTCATGTTAGAGAGTCTCCTATGTTGTCACTTTCATATACTAGTGGGAATTTTTCATTATAGAACTTGGCTTGTATATTCCAACGATGGGCTTCCTCAAATTGCCCTAGGTCTTCATGAGCAAGCAAGTTGGATGCACACCCACTTAGTTTTCTTTTTGAGCTTTCATAAACTTATAGCTCTAGTGCATCCATTGCATGGCAATCCCTACTCACTCACATTGATATCTATTGATGGGCATCTCCATAGCCCGTTGATACGCCTAGTTGATGTGAGACTATCTCCCTCTTTTTGTCTTCTCCACAACCACCTTCTATTCCACCTATAGTGCTATGTCCATGGCTCACGCTCATGTATTGCGTGAAAGTTGAAAAAGTTTGAGAACGTCAAAAGTATGAAACAATTGCTTGGCTTGTCATCGGGGTTGTGCATAATTTAAATATTTTGTGTGATGAAGATGGAGCATAGCCAGACTATATGATTTTGTAGGGATAAGCTTTCTTTGGCCATGTTATTTTGAGAAGACATAATTATCTTGTTAGTATGCTTGAAGTATTATTGTTTTTATGTCAATATTAAACTTTTGTTTTGAATCATACGGATCTGAACATTCATGCCACAACAAAGAAATTACATGGATAAATATGTTAGGTAGCATTCCACATCAAAAATTCTGTTTTTATCATTTACCTACTCGAGGACGAGCAGGAATTAAGCTTGGGGATGCATGATACGTCTCCAACGTATCTATAATTTTTGATTGTTCCATGCTATTATATTATCTGTTTTGGATGTTTTATATGCATTAATATGCTATTTTGTACTATTTTTGGGACTAACCTATTAACCTAGAGCCCAGTGCCAGTTCCTGTTTTTTCCCTGTTTTTGAGTTTCGCAGAAAAGGAATACCAAATGGAGTCCAAACGGAATAAAACTTTCGCGATGATCTTTCTTGGACCCAAAGGAAACCAGGAGACTTGGAGATGAAGTCGGAGGAGCCACGAGGCGGCCACAAGGACGGAGGGCGCGCCCCCCACCCTTGTGGGCCCCTCGTGTGTCTCCTGACCTAATTCTTTCGCCTATATATACTCTTATATGCCCAAACCACCAGAGGCATCCACGAAAAGACTTTTCCACCGCCGCAACCTTCTGTACCCGTGAGATCCCATCTAGGGGCCTTTTTCGGCATCCTGCTAGAGGGGGATTCGATCACGGAGGGCTTCTACATCATCACCATTGCCCTTCCGATGAAGCATGAGTAGTTTACCTCAGACCTACGGGTCCATAGCTAGTAGCTAGATGGCTTTTTCTCTCTCTTTCATTCTCAATACCACGTTCTCCTCGATGTTCTTGGAGATCTATTAGATGTAATACTTTTTTGCGGTGTGTTTGCCGAGATCCGGTGAATTGTGGATTTATGATCAGCTTATCTATGAATATTATTTGAATCTTCTCTGAATTATTTTATGCATGATTTGATATCTTTGCAAGTCTCTTCGAACTATCGATTTGGTTTGGCCAATTAGATTGGTTTTTCTTGCAATGGGAGAAGTGTTTAGCTTTGGGTTCAATCTTGCGGTGTCCTTTCCCAGTGACAGTAGGGGCAGCAAGGCACGTATTGTATTGTTGCCATCGAGGATAAAAAGATGGGGTTTTCATCATATTGCTTGAGTTAATTCCTCTACATCATGTCATCTTTCTTAATGCATTACTCTGTTCTTCATGAACTTAATACTCTAGATGCAGGCAGGAGTCGGTCGATGTGTGGAGTAATAGTAGTAGATGTAGAATCGTTCCGGTCTACTTGACACGGACATGATGCCTATATTCATGATCATTGCCTTAGATATCGTCATAACTTTGCGCTTTTCTATCAATTGCTCGGCAGTAATTTTTTCACCCACCATAATATTTTCTATCTTGAGAGAAGCCTCTAGTGAAACCTATGGCCCGCGGGTCTATTTTCCATCATACAATCTTCTACTTTCCAATCTACGAGTTTTCGATCTACTATTTTGCAATCTTTTACTTTCCAATCTATAAAACAAAAATACCAAAAATATTTACTTTACCGTTTATCTATCTCTATCAGATCTCACTTTTGCGAGTAACCGTGAAGGGATTGACAACCCCTTATCGCGTTGGGTGCAAGTTTGGTGTTTGTTTGTGCAGGTATTCGGTGACTTGCGTGTTGTCTCCTACTGGATTGATACCTTGGTTCTCAAAACTAAGGGAAATACTTACTCTACTTTGCTGCATCACCCTTTCCTCTTCAAGGGAAAAACCAACGCAAGCTCAAGAAGTAGTAGTCAGTGGCAACGTTAGCTGCGGGAGAGGCAGAGCGGCGAGGGACACCGCGGCCTACGGGCGCCGTCTGGGCGACACGAGCAGCCCGGCGCTCGGCGTGGGCTCGGCGTGTGTCGGCCATGGGAGCGACGAAGCAGAGATGGAGTGGAAGGGGAAGGAGGATTTCGACACGCCCCTACCTGGCGCACCAAATGTCAGATTCAGGGCTCCGCAGACCCAAGAAGGTTCGAACTCTAGGGCATGTGCGAAGATCACTACCAACCAAAGTCTCAAGCTCGCCACCCCACGGCCAAGCCTCGTCGAGTTCGCGCGAGCGGGGGAGAATATGAACACAACAGTTTACCCAGGTTCGGGCCACCTTACGGTGTAAAACCCTACTCATGCTTTGCGGTGGATTGGCCTCACGAGGAGGCTGAGGATGAACTAGTACAGTGGGTGAACGGCCTCGCGAGGGCTCAAGTGATGAAGGTGGAACGGATCTGATCTGAGGATCCTCCTCTATGGTGGTGGCTAATGTCGGTGTTCTGAGAACCAGGGTACCCAGACTTGCCCGCCTGTGGCCCACGGCGTGGCTCCATCGACGGCCTGGTACGGCCCATGTACACCACCTTCAAGACAAGACCCTCGCGAGGGGCCAAGCCTCGCGAGGCGGCCGACATCAAGACCTCTGGAGGGAGCGGCCTCCTTAGGCTGGCTCCTGAGGAGCGGAGATTTCTGTGCAGGTGCCCACCTCATGAGGTTGAGGTGACGCAAGCCATGATGACCAAGGCCAGCCGGGTGCCAGCGGGCGCAGAGCAGCTGGTTTCCTCTTTGGTGCTAAGGAGTCAAGCGCAAGCGCGGGGTCTCGAGGAATCACCCAAAGGTTTCCATTCCCATGCAACGAGACCAAGACTGCCAGGACGGCAGGACGAATGTCATCGCCGAGCCCACCGCGACGTCGAGACCAGAAGCTTTGCAAGCGAAGACAACCTTTCGTCAGGATAAGATGTACTACTTGTCCCCCTTCAAATTGGCCGTTGTGGAATCCCTTCCCGCCTTCGTTTTCGGCGAAGAGGACCAAGGCCTCTATAAATAGGTTAGCCGCCACCATAGAAGGAGGATCGGACCCAGAACAACTCACCCTCACTAGAGCAAGCCTCGCGAGCTTGTTCATCCTCTATACTAGTTCATCCTCAACCCCTCGTGAGGCTAATCCACCACAAAGCAGGAGTAGGGTATTACACCGCAAGGTGGCCCGAACCTGGGTAACCGCCGTGTCCATCTTCTTCCCTGTCCTTCGAGCTAGGCTATAGGGCGGCGCATTCGGTTGGCTAGATAGGTTGAGTTCTTCACACACGCCCCAGAGTTCGAACCTTCTTTGGTTCTATGGAGCCCTGAATCCGACAGCTAGCCTATACTTATAGTGGCCTTGGTCCTCTTCCCTCATAACTGGCGGGAAGGGATTCCACAACGGCAAATTTGAAAGGGGACAAGAAGTACATCTAATCCTGACGAAAGGTGGTCTTGGTCTGCAAAGCTTCTGGTCGTGACGCAGAGGTGGGCTCGGCGATGACATCCGTCCCGCCGAGCTCGTGGTCTTGGTCTTGTTGCACAGGAATGGAAACCTTTGGGAGACTCCTCGGGAACCTATGCCTGTCCTTGCTCCCTTAGCACCGAAAGGGAAACTGCCTCCTCTGCACCCGCTGGCGCCCGCCTGGCCTTGGTCGTCATGGCTCACGTCATCATAGCCTCGTGAGGCTGGGTACCTGCATAGAAATCTCCGCTCCTCAGGAGGCAACCTGGGGAGGCCGCTCCTCTGGAGGTCTTGATGCCGTCTTCCTCGCGAGGCTGGGGGACCTCACGAGGGTCTTATCTTGAAGGCCTTGCCACTGGGCCGTACCAGGCCATCGAGGGAGCCACGCCGTGGGCCGCAGGCAGGCAAGTCTGGGTACCCCTGATCCCAGAACGCCAACAGAGACATCAAACACGATTCAGATTGTTGTTGCGTGTGCGATGAGTGGCATACAGTTCACTCGAATAAACTGTTTGCGATGAACATAACAGTAGAAACGGTCAGACAGATGAAGGTGTGTGTGATATACAACATATAGTTCACTCAGATGAATTGTTTGTGATTAGGCAACACAACAGAAACGGTGAGCCAAATCAAGGTGTATGCGATATACGGCATACAGTTCACTCGAATGAACTATTTCCGATGAGCCAACACAACAAAAACAGTTCAACTTAACAAGATGTGTGTGATACGCGACAAACAGGTCAGTAATAAAAAATATGTGGTAAGACCGATAACAACACAGACGATTCCTATTAACAAGCCGTGTGTGTTGTGAGCAAACGCTTGCTGGTATACAATTGTGAGCGATTGATGAAATCATCACCGATGGGTTCCATTGTTTAGTCCGTGTGCGATGTGATTTGCTCTGTCCTCACAACATCTACGCTCTGTCTATAGAACATCAACATATATACTTACAAGAACAGTATTGCATAACCAAATTAAGCATACAATTACATAGGTGACTACACACATAACATTTCCACACACGAAAGTAAGCAATTACATGCATACTAAACTAGGAGAAATGAGCATCTAATAATCTACTTCTTGTTGTGACGATGCTTGCCATTGCTCTGCTTCTGGCTGGATCCCTAGCCGTTTAGGGGAAGGAGGCACTTCCTCATGTCAATGATCCGCATGTACATCTCGTAGCCCGTGCACGCCTCCTTGGCCACGTACACGACGTGAGCTTTGTCGAGTTTCTCCATCCAGGCCGAGTGCCAGGCACGCTTGTCCTTGTTGCAGGAATCCTTCATGTCTCTATAGTAGGGGTCGATGATGGCCTCGGCGAGGTGAACCAGTGAGTCCTTCTCATGCTTCTTGTTGCCCCAAATCTTGTATTGGCCCTCGATGTCAACAAGATTCTGGAAGGTGATGCTCGAATTCTTGAGCACCTTCACATCATTGGTGATGTCCACCGTAGCGAACATGTAGTGGGGGTTGAAAAGCTCGCAAGGCCTTGTGGCCAGGCAGTAGTTGTAAACCAGGAAGTGATTGCACACGCACATCTGGGCGACAACGACCTTGGGACGAGACCCGGCACGAGCGCGGGTGTACTCAAGGTCGAACCCGACCACCTTGTACTTCTCCTCAGCAAGCAACAGCTCCATGGTGAGGATGAAGTGCTCCACCAGACCGGGTTGTTGGTGTACACCACCGAGAGCTCCATGAACCTTCTGTGGGTGTCCACCACGGCATGCATGGTGAACTGCTGCTCGTCGTCAACAGCCGCTCGGAGCGCCATTGGAGCCGCACAGGATACCCTCTAAGAATTTGTCGTGGTGGGTGTGCTTCTTGCAATACTGGGGAGCAATCGAAAGGTTGAAGAGAAACAAGGGTTAAATGGCCGATGTAATAAATGGGGGCCGGCCGGCCTGTAATCGTCACGTCTTGTCACCACGTTCATAGCGGAGGATTCCAGTGCACGCTTTAGCACCCCACACGGGTTTTGTCTGACCACGCGTGGGCTCGAAGAGGTGCCAAATGTATCGTTGGTGAACCTGTTCCCGCGTAACCGCACAGTTTACCGTGCGCAACCGCGCAAGCTTCCCGCCCTGCTAGTTTGGCCACGCGTCGGGTAGAAGAGGGGCAAATCATGGGCGTTTATTGGCAAAAAGCTTTGCAAAAACAAAGTGTGTGGAATGACTTCGACCATAAGTTTACCCGTGGTTATGAGGTCAAAGTTACATAGAAGGGTAATGATGGAAACTCGAGTGCGATAATTAATTCTGCTCTCTAAAGGGCACACGGTTGAAGAAACCAACTGTGTGCAATAATGTCAAAGATCGTAGTCAAGTAAGCTATACAGATCGTTTGCGATGAGATCGACATGGGAAACACATTCAAGAATGGTTAATAAAATCTAAGTCCATTGCATATTAAGGTCAAAATAGTACTACCAATACACGAATCTCATACGATGCCATTTCAACGATTGTACCACAAAAGCCTGAAATATTACAAGGTTCAAATTCTAGAGTTATATGGCTCAAATTCGAAGATTACAAGGTTCAAACTGATATTACAAATGAAATTCAGCTCATGCTGCTGCAAATGCCCGTGCTGATCAGCTGAACATGGATATAAGAGAGGTTCAAACTAATATTACCACTTGTAAGGCTTGTTTCGGAACCTCATCATTTCTGCAAAGGGATCAACCACTGACAAGTCATGTATGGGCTTGACATAATGACTTCCGATTACTCTACCATCTAAAGTTCCAAAATGAAATTGAGCTTCTTTGGAGCCTTTTCCATTCTGTTGCAGCTACCAGCGCTGATCAACAAAACCATTCTTTTTTGCTAAATAAATGTAGGGCAAACCTCATTACCTTCAACACCCTTGCTCTGACAACAAAGAACCTAGCGAATATAATCTCCAGTAAGGTCCCTCGGTAGGAGTTCAAAGTAATTTCTGAGAGATGCAGATCTAGGCATTCAATGTGATTGTTTTATTGTATCACATTATCCACCATCGGTCCTAATGTTATCTGCAAAAGAAGAGAACGTATTACTGCCTACATGCAATTTTGAACACTACTACAGGCCTATTTGGTTTGCAGGATTTCTAAAATGCACTAACCTGCCATCTTTGATCCGACATGATTAACATGGGCATTTTATTACAATCTAGAAAAATGTAGCCTTCTTCACAAGGGGTTGGAGTGGATGAAAATTTCCCTAAGAAACTAGTACAATTGAATCCAAAGAAGAAATGCTTATGGATTTTAACCACATGAATCAAGCAACCAATATGGGGGGAAAACATGTATGTAGTGAAATCCTCTAAAATTCCTTCAGAAATCCTATTACATTGTCATTGTAAACTTGGGAAAAGGTGCCAAAATTGAACTCCCTTATGGTTAACATTTAACAAGAAAGGAACATCACCTCGATATATAGCTTCTCCAGGCATGGAAAGCATCTCAGGAAACTAACAACTTGGTCCAGGTTGGGGTCGATATATTCTAGTGCCAAGACCTTCACTGCGCGTAGATTCGGTGTCAAGCTTGTCGGAATCATTTTCTAGATGACAGACGAACATACATCTTCAAAACTAGAAATAAAGTTAATTTCAAGAAGGAGAGGAAGAAGGCGACTATTGTACCTGAACGGGTGTGGATCCAATAACAAGTTCGGAGTATTTGACAGACGAGTAGCCCACAAATCTCAATTTCGGCGTAGAAATGACATTGATTCTTGTTGGAGCTTGTTGATCAACTACAAGTAATCTCTCAAGTGAAGGTGTGTCCTCAATGACCATACTGTGATACACCTTTTGTGATCTCTTGTTGCAGCACCAGCAACACACATAAATAGTCTGGAGAGTCATGGAGGTGATGTGGAAGCTACTCAACCCATTGATCGCCTGAAGACAAAGGTACTCAAGTGCAGTATAGCCGCGGAGCAGGCGCTCCATGTCATCCTTTGGGATGCAGACGGCGACGAGCTCGAGGTGCTTTAGTCATGGTAGAAGAAGAGCGGGCGTGTCATTAAGGGGGGGAATGGTAATTCATGAACCCTGCTAGGCACAACGTGGCGTGAGGCGGAGCATGGATGTTGGCGTGAGCACATATGCCCATCATTAAAACTGAGCTCCTCGAGCTGATCTAGGGTGGGGGATCAGAACCACTCGTCAAGTTGGCTCGGTCCTTGCCGTTGGAACGGAACTTGCCGTGATAAGGCCTCTGATTGGGCCATGGTGACTGCCGAGGATCTGGGACAATGCGTCCAGGCTGTTGTGATAGCCATGGCAGCGCTTGTGGGCGTCGATGAGGTCAAGAGGGGAGGAGTGCCATAGGGGGCACCACCGTCAGGAAAGGACGGTTGTCCGCTCCCCATATTTGATTGGGAGGAGGGAGATGATGACTATCAACATATCATTGGGGAGGCTGCTGATGAAGTCTAGGCCTGCTGGAGTCACTTGCGGTTCTTGCTCGACCTGCCTTCGCTTGTTGGCAGCCTCGTCCTCCACCTCCGGAGTCTCCTCGTCGGCGGCGCTTTCTAATAGAAGTGGGAGTACAGGGAATATTTAGTTAAAACAGGGCAAAAGAAAAGTGTATTGGTAACTAGAAGTTAGGACGTAGGAATAGAGTAAGAAAATTGAATAACAATTGGTTTCTTAAATACTACACAATTCCTTTGATATTGCTGGGTAAGTCAACATGCAGATACTTGACAAGAACACTTACTTCGAACAAAGTCTGGACGGATGATATCATCGGGGAAGTTAGCATATATCTCATGACCAGACTCTTTTATGTGTAGTGCAATATTAGTGCCAGCTTTCAGTACATAAAACTTAGAAATTTTTGTCCAAAGGCCCATGCCAAAATAGGAGTGACCACGTTCATCAAGTCTTACAGAAGCAACGATTGTCAATCCATGGTTTGTGTTCAGTATGACATCCCTGCAGTCTTGAGTTATGTAAAGGGCAAGATTGTGTACTACAGATGTTGTTGCATAGCAAGGGATGTACTGCAGAAAATGGTAAGATTGTTAAAGAATATGGTAACATGCAAATATGGGCAAAATTGAAAGAACAGACATCACTTGAAATCAAAGGACAAAAATTTATAATTAAACATATAGTGTAACCATGATGTCATGGAAATATGAGAGTAATCGAAAGAACAATACATCATTAATTTACCTAATATAGAAAAAAGAGAAAAATGAACCTTTAATGTATATGCTGCATGTAGCACCTTTTATCCAAATGTAGCAATATATAGTATATGTTCAGGAAAATAGTCCATGCCAACCGAGGTAGGGTGAGATTGAACATACCGTGCGCATCCTGAAGTAATCTGGTACGGTGAGATGGAACTCCATGGATGTCTAGTCGAGGCCGCAAAGTCATGATGTGTCCGCGCACTGTCCACTCTATGAATGAAAGAAAACCATCAAATCAGCTCGAAGAAAAATGAATTCACGGCGATTTTGGCCGGGTGATTAAAGGAGGGGGATGAACTGGGATAAGAGATGAGAGAATATCTCAGTAAATTAGTTACCTTGTTGTCCATGAGAAAAAACCCTCAATACCACAGATTCCCCAATCGGGCGGAGCTGGGTCGCCGGCGAGCAGCATCGAGAAAGTCGATGGCAATAGGCGGCGGCAAGCGGAAGTGGCGAAATGCGGTGGGGTTTGCCGGCACCCTGGCGGCGGCGACATGCGTCAAGCTAAGTGGTTGCCACAGCGATAGGCGGTGCCATGCAAAGTCGCGGAGGAGCTTGTGCAGGTGTGAATGGGGACCGGAGGGGTGATGGGCGGGGTGAGGGTTTTGTGACGTGGGGATGGTGAGGGTTTTCTTTTTTCCTTTTTGAATTGGGTGGTGAGGGTTTTCTGTCCCACAAAATGTTTCAGAGGCAACGTTTGCTAGAGCCAACCATGTGTGATTAATGTAGCTTGGAAAATTAAAGTCATTGCACACGGTTCCAATCTAGGAAAATAACCAAGTTTCAGGGTGGTTACACATTTCCTTCGTCGGTTGAATCTGAAATTTTTACCGACGCTAAACATTCTCCCTAATATGCATAAAATTCCATCAACCAAACTGATTGCATCCATATCCCACATTTAGACATAAGTAAACATAGATATAATTAAGCATACTCAGGCATAGATAATAAGCGTACACAAGCATAGTTCAACCATATATAAATCAACCATCATTAAGCATAATCAAGCACGTTTATAATTAAGACAATACATAGCCATACATAGTTCAATCCCACATCTCATCTGCCGGCACGATCCTGAAGCTTCTCCAGGTACTCAGTGTACACGGCATGCGCCACCCTGCGAGAGTACTTCTGCCTGATGGAGCCAACGGCTCGTCCTCTTTGCATGAGCCAGAACACTTACATACGCGTCATGAAGCTTTTGGTTGCAAAATGGGCGTCGAAAGCCCCAGTTCCAGGTCCTAATATGCTTGTTACGAATTCCCGCATAAATCTACCTGAGGATTTGCCTCTTGTACCTCCTTTGGCCATCTTCATCCTCGCTGTTGATATCGTCAGATAGCACCTATACATGTAGTAAAAACATGTGACGTCAAATTTGGAATACAAACTAATCTTTGGCGAACATTTGGCAGTTGCCAAAATTTGGCATCAAAACAATTTTTACATGCTGTAAAGTAGGATTAGGAATTTTTGGATTTATGGCTATTTTTTAAAGACATATCCACAGATTATGGTTTGATTTTTAAGCACAATCATGTATGTACAGACCAATCTTGAAAAAAATGGCACAAACATATATTTAGGACATTGAAAATCAATTGTCAAGATTTTGCTAGGAATTATTAGCACAAACACTAACCCTAGTCAGATTATTAGGATAAATTATTTGTATAGATGAAACAACTAATCACTTATCATTTGTACCATTCAAACAATCAATACACTACACGGATCTAACGAAACTTACTCAGATTTCATGGATTGAGAGAACATAACCATAGGATTTCTATTCCAAAAAGGGGGAGGCAGGAGTAACAAGAGAAACCCTAGGATATATTTGACACATAAATGGGTATAGATGACTAACCGGTTGTCTGACACCGTTGGAGTGGTCGTCGGAGTGGTTGTTGGAGTCGTCGCCGGAGTTGGTGTCAACCTCCGGCTCTGGCTGTGGAAGCACGACGCCGTCGATGACGTCAAGGTCCAGTGAGACCTCATCGGCGGCGATGGCAACCTCTGTCTCCATCTTCATGCCGTGCTCTGGTGCTTCAGCAGCCCCGATGTCACCACTCCCTCCGATGGGGCGCTTCGGCGGCATCCTCATACACTGGCGGCGGCAAGGACTGAGAGCGGCGTCGAGGATGCAGGCGGAGAGAGAGGATTGTGTGTGTGGCGAGGATGGGGGGGTACGGCCGCCTATTATGACCAGTGGCTCGAGCGCGCCATTAATATGGAGTAGTGGGAGATAGGCGGGCGGCGGTCAAACGGCTGGCTTGCCTCCTGTTGAGCCTGCGCAGCGGACTACTGGCATGCCTACCGTCATTTCACACAGCTACTCGCATGCCTTCCGGCGACACTGTGCAGCGAACACGCCTCCCGGCAATTCACACACCTACACGCACGCTTCCCGGTCTGCGTGCATGGCGGACTGCTCGCATGTGTCCCGTCAACTCCCGCCTACGCGCACTGCACATGGGACGCGTGGCGGCATGTATATTGTTTTTCTATTTTGATGATTAATGTTGCCTCTTTATTGCTTAACCAAAGCATGGCACGTAACCATAGTTGGTCGAATGCCCATGGTTTGAATAAATAATCCATTTGTGATATTGGTTCCCAATTATTAATAATCTCTCGTTTGTAACAAGATAAAGATTACATCAAAACTTGTCTCAAATTTGACAAAAAAAGTACAATACCACAGTCTATTGGTGTCCATATGACAACACGATAAGTTTCATGAATTTCAACTAAGTTTTGGATTTACTAGATTTTAAAAATCAAGATTCTCGATGTTTGAAATTTCTTGCATGGGGACTAAACATGCACACAGTGACACACATATGTTTTTGCAATCCATTTTGGTGCACTGTCACGTGTGCATGTGGCTCAAATTTGATTTTTGCACATTATACCCCTAGAAAACCAATCAATGTACTAAAACGTCTTAATGATCTCTGTTTTTTTTAATTTAGCACGTCCCTCCTTTGGTCACATATGTTCACCGCGGAAAATTTTAACATGCCTCGTAGTTGCGGTGGATGTGCGGTGTGTGTGTGTGTGTCGGGGGGGGGGGGGGGGTCTGCCAATACACTAAGAGTCGTGAGCCACCGTGTGGGATTGACTGTTTTGTGAGGCAGGTGCCACATCAAAGTCGTGAATTCATTATTTGAAACATTACACAACGCTTTCATACATACATGTTTGGGCCACATGTAGTCAGTGGTTGTCCTAGGATACTCACTCGCGTGTGACACTTTCTATGGGCACGTGAGGTCGTCCTCCGTCACTTTGACCTACAGCCAGAGCAGTTAATTTGACAAGCAAGGTTGATTATTTTTTGTTTGTGTTGCGGTAGGAGTATATAGTACACGTCGAAGAGGTGGGAGGGGACCGGCATATATACTACATACGCGTCCATGAACACACCTTACTCCATGTGGGGACTTTTCGATTTCCGAGGCAGGTGCCACATCAAAGTTGTGAATTGGCTATTCAAACATCACACAGCACCTCTTTGGGCCACATGTATGCAGGCGGTGGTTATCCTAGGACACTCACATGTGTGATGCTTCCATCTGTGGGCCCGTGAGGTCGTTGTCCATGCATGCATCACTTTGACTTACATCAGAAGAGGTTAATTAATTTGACCATCAAGGAGGATTCTTTTTGGGTTGTATTACGGTAGGAGCATATAGTACGCATTGAAGAAGGGGGAAAGGGACCATCATATACTACGCTTCATGAACCTTGCTCCGTGTAGGGACTTTACGGTTTTCGAGGCATGTGCCACATCAAAGTTGTGCATTTTGGGAATTCAAACATCACAACTACACACTGGTACAACGAGGTGCTATACAAACGGTTTTTAACCCCTTTCCGCGACGGGGTTCTGAACCGTCGCCTAGTGAGTGACTGCGATAGGGGGGTCCTTCCCACAGGACCTAGAAACCGTTGGGGATAGGGAGCCTTGATGCATACAGTTGTCCCTATATAACCATTTCTGATATCTCGAATATCCCAAATGCTTCATCCTTGCTACTCGTTTGTGCTCGCATTGCCATCGCAGTCGGAGTTTTGTGGTTTTATCTAAAACCAGGCACATTCCAGGCACGTACCAAACTGGCTCTACGTTTACGATGCCTGGCACATCACAAACAGTTCATGATTGTAAACCGTGTACGATAGGTAGACAATCACACACATTTAGTTTTCCCGCACCGTTTGTGATAGTGTCTGACATCACACACGCTTTGCAAATGGCAACTGTGTGCATTGTTACACATGTTTCTTCTCCGTGAACCGTGTCGGATTATGATGTATATCGCACACGTTGTGCTTTATAGACCGTGTGCGCCGTAATGACCCGCACACCGTAATTTCACCCTAATTTAATTGCTGCTATTTAAAATTGTACCTAATTTGAACTTGAAAGTAGGCTATAGCTTTATTCATATCCATTAGGTTCAGACAACCAATGCATTATTCAATTCATAGGTACATGTGTTTAAGAATTACATAAGCACCAAATAAAGAGTGATGAACTAGGGTTCTATACTTGTACTATTACAGATGGTACAGAAAGAGGCGACAGACATTCTGGTTGCTGAACAAGGTGAAGCGGAATGGCCCTATTGTGCTCTCCTAGATGCAGAAGGCACGCACGACTCTAGTCCAACCCCTTGTGATGGCCGGCCACCAATCATGTAGTTTGAGAGGTAATCTTGAGTAAACTGCTTCAGGATCCACTGCAAAGGAAAAAAGATTCAGACATTGTCATCTAACACAACTCATTACGGGCAGTAAAAAGAAGGCTACAGAGTTCTTACTTACCATCCTGCAGTTCACTGTTGTCTTGCATAAAGTGTAAACAAATAGTTTGATTGACATCTTTTGACCCATTTCAATAACAATCTTTATCAGTTTCCTCACTTGATGCTGGTTCATGAATATCTCATTGCCCCATACGCAGAAAGGGTCGAAGTGTGGATCTTTGGCAATGACATATGTACCTAAAAGCACCAAGTTAATATTAGAAGCTAAACAACAATTGCAAAATGATGTAGTACAACACTCCCTCCATCCCATTATATAAGATTTTATTACATGTATATCTAGACATCATCAGAACATTAAGGTAACACTCTTCCTTGTTGCTATGTAGCCTGGGATTGCATATTTAGTCATTCAGTACAATGCATGTTGCTATGTAGCCTCAGATATATTAAATATGGCCCTAGTTAACCTACTGATAAATGGGTAACAGATATATTCAGTGAATCCGATTCGACGATTGATCCCTTATCAGCCCCCAGGCTATATGGTACCAGCTACCGATATCCTGAACAGTGAGTACATATAAGCAATGCAATGAAACTAACCTCAATGGAAAACAGCACTGTTCTCAATATTGTCCTGTATGAGTACATATAAAGGCATGTTAAGCACAACAGGCTAGACATCAACCAAATATATCCATGGTAGACAACATAATCTACAAATGATAGCTTCAGTGTGCAGGTTTAAGCACACTAGTTAAGCAAAACAAGAAGTGGAAAGGTGTGTTAACTGCATCAGGCATAACATTTAAAAACAAGCAATTAGTCATTCAAACTGGTATTGTGCAGGTCTAAAGTACACTAGTTATTGTTAAAAAAAATGAAAAGGCATGTTAACTGTACATCCCTAACAGTAACCAAATATCATAATTCATAGTGGTATTGTTGAAACTGTTACTGATGAAATTGAACTGCACGACAAATAGTTGCACATATAGAGCATCACATTATGAAGAACTGAAATAAACAAGGCATAAGGCCATCTCTAGCTGATCCTTTAAAAGTTAACGGACTAAAACCCTTAGTGGATATATATATACTCCAGCAATTTTTGGCCGTTTCTAGTCGATCCCCTAAACTTAACATTGTAAACTTCAATTTGATCAAGTTCAAAGCAGGTTCAACCGAAAGTAGCATGCATTCAAACATAAACATAGATAGTTTTGCATAACCGAACATAAAACATAAATTTAAACTAAGCTAAACTACTTTCGGTCGAAGTGGAGGTCGAGCCAATCCTTCCTCGTCAGGTACGGTGTGTCGCGAGTCGGGTCCGGGCCGGTGCCGTCGTCGGGGTCGTTGGGGAAGACACTCCTCCACTCGTCGACGTCGGTCTCCTCGTCCTCGCCGCCCACCTCGACGCCCTCCGCACCGCCGTCCTCGCCGCCTTCGACCTCGTCATCGGAGGAGAGCATGATAGCCTCGCTGCCTTCCGCGCTGGCAAAGATCACCCGCTCCGCCTCCACGAGCTCCGGGTGCTACCGGTGGAGCTCTTGCATGTAGGCCTCGTCGGCGGCCTCGGCCTCGAGGCGCTCCCACGCCTCGCGGTCCTCCCGCGCCATAGCCGAGCTCACCACCCCTGGCTCTGGTGGAACGAGGTCGACCGAACATGTGCCGAAGGGGAAATTGAGCCAAGCCGCCACGCCGTGGTAGCGGACCTGCCAGAGGTCATACTCCATGGCCGCGAGCTTGGCCGTGTGGAAGCTACCGAGCCACCGGCGGGTGTGGGTCTCCCGATCCGTAATCTCGGCGACCCATGTCCCCCACCGCCGCTGCCGGAGCCTGAGGTAGGACCTCATCGGCGGCCAGGCCCGAGGGAGGACGGGGAAGTCCTCAAACCGGCGTAGGGGCGCGGCAGCGGGCGGATCGGGCGACCGGTGACGGCGGATCGATAAAGAGCCCGTGGAGGACGACGGGGACACCTCGGTGGCCACCTCGTCGGCATTGGGCGAAGAGACCGCGATAAACCTCTTTTTGGCTATTGGCTCCTCGAGCTCCCCGGCACACAGGCAGAGGTTGAGGATGGAGGCGGCGGCGATGGCGGCGACCTACCAATGGTTTCGAGTGAGGGAGGGGTGGTGTGTGTCTGTGTGAGTGGAGGTTTTGTGGAGTGTGTGGTGTGTGTGGATGGGGGTGGGGGGGCAAGGTGATGTTTGAGGAAATACCGCGGCAACTGAAAATTTTACTAGGCGGGAGTAAAATGCCGGGCTACTGAAAATTTGGATCAAGGGCGAGCAGATATTTTTGACATTGCGAGGGATGTAGAGGCGGGAGTAAAATGCCGGGGCAACTGAAAATTTGAATCAAGGGCGAGCAGATAATTTTGAGATTGCGAGGGATGCAGTGACGGGAGTAACAAGACGGGGCTACTGAAAATTTGAATCAAGGGCGAGCAGATATTTTTGAGATTGCGAGGGATGCAGAGGCGGGAGTAAAATGCCGGGGCTACTGAAAATTTGAATCAAGGGATTGAAGCAGAGTGGGAGTAACAGACATCGCACACGGTCCGCACATACTAATCGTGTGCTATCAAACATTAAAACCTTCCAGGTGGTAGATATTTTCGAGATTATGAGGCAGTAGATATTTTCGAGACCGGGAGGCAAGCCTCATGCAGCCCAATCTACTGTGCTGATGTGAGTGACTGCAGGGCACGGGCGTGGCACACGGGTAGTCTGACCGAACCGTGTCTGTTGCGTACCCAATCGCAGATGGTTTCTACATCCAACTCGTGTGTTGTTTATGAATTTGGCAAAAAGAATAACGCGGGAGAGGGTCAGAACACGAACACACTTGCATGTGGACCAAATATATGTATGAAAAGGGTGGTTTGATGTTCGAATACCCAATGCACAACTTTGAAGTGGCACCTGTCGCACAAAAGCACAGTATTGCTAATCAGCCACCCCCTACGAACCCCACTTCGTGTCAGCGGTAAGGGAACCCTAGCTACGAATGCATGCCCCCAAATAGCTAGGTCTGAAATATCACCCTACCGTAACACAAAACCTATAGGAGTCCATCATTTATATATGGTCAAACTTCCCCTTTTGCTTCCCGACAAAGGTGGACCGTGTGCCGACCCACAAATGTGTGCTTGTGGCGCGAGATGGGTGAGACCACATACGATCCACATGCGGGTGGCCCTACTATATGTATGAAAAGGGTGTGGTGTGATATTTAACTACCATTCAAAACTTTGATGTGGCATGTGTGCCTCGCAAATTAACCGGACTTCCCCGACCCCATGGAGGTTGCAGGTAGTGCGAAGTAGCCCCCCCCCCCCCACAGACACACACGTCGGGGGGAGGGCATCTCACCAAGACGTACTATAACACGGACCAAGCAGAGTCCAACTTGGTCGTACAACCTCTCCCGCTCGTTGTTGGTCAAAGTGATGGATGTCCACACGGCCCCGCAAAATGGGCTAGCTTGTCACTGATAACCTCGCGAGGGAGTACTGTATGAAGACAAACCCACTCTGTGCATGTGGCCCAAGTATGTATATGGAAGTGGTATGTGTGGTGTTTGAATACCCAATGCGCAAATTTCATGTGGCACCATGCTTTGGAACCGTAAAATCCCCACACTGAGCGAGGGTTCACGACGCGTAGCATGCACTCAAACTTAATTAGGCTTGGAATGGTCGACCTACTATACGGTAACTCGAAGCAAAGAAGAAGAATCCACCCTGGTAACCTTTCTTGTCGTTGGTCGAAATGATGGACGTCCATGCGGGCCCACGAATATATATAGGCTTGCCGCCCATAACCAAGCGAGTGAGAGTGTGTCCAAAGACAACCATTGCATGCTTGTGTCCCGAACATATTTATGGAGGTGTGTGATGCATGCATATGTGTTGAATACCCGACCCAATGCACAACATTGATGTGGTGCATGCGTTGAAAATCGTAGAGGTCCCCACACAGAGCAAGATGTCGTTCATGACGTGTCGTGTGCTCGCCCCCCCCCCTTCGATCCAGCGGGATGGATTCATGTGTACACATGCGCTATTATATATATGTAATCTCACATCATGATCTATATCATGAGACAAACAAAAAAATAATCCCCTCCTAAGTCAAATTAGTTAACCTCTCTCGCGCTGTCGGTGAAAGTGATGGACCAAGTGGGCCGACAGATGGAAGCATTGCCGATAACCATGTGAGTGAGTGCCATATATAGGACAACAACCATCGCGATTGCATGTGTGCCAGAACATATATATGAAGAGTTGTGTTGTGATGTTTTGAATACCTAATGCACAACTTTGATGTGGCATTTGCCTCAAAAACCGCAAAGTCCTCACACAGAGTGAGGTTCATGTGACACCTAGTATATATATATATGCTGGTCACCCCCCCCCCTTCGACACGTACTATACACCTAGTAACACAGCCCTAAAAGAATTAATCCTCCTTGTTCGTCAAACGTACCTCTCTCTCGCTGGGTCAAAGTGATGGACGACGAACTCACGGGCCCAGCACAGAAGTGAAGCGTACGTCGCACGCGAATGATCATCCTATATAGGACTACGTACCACCGTCTGCATGTGGCCCAAAGAGGTGTTTGTGTGATGTTTGAATATGCAATGCACAACTTTGATGTGGCACCACATATATAGGAAACCAAAAAGTCCCCACAGAGAGCGTGAGGTTCATGATGTGTGGTATGTGCTATATGTACGCCCCCATTCGACGCGTGGTATATATGTA
Source organism: Thinopyrum elongatum (assembly GCA_011799875.1). NCBI lineage: Eukaryota > Viridiplantae > Streptophyta > Magnoliopsida > Poales > Poaceae > Thinopyrum > Thinopyrum elongatum. Next base: position 248,498,794 of record CM022302.1, read on the forward strand.
CTTCTACTGTATAGCACAAACCAAAAAACAATCATTCCTTGATGGTCAAATTAACCTCTCTCTCGTTGGGTCAAAGTGATGGAGGACAACCTCGCATGCCCACGGATGGAAGCGCCACACGCGAGTGAGTTCATATAGGGCAACCATCGCCTGCATGGTATTGCGTGATGTTTGAATACCAATATAATGTACAACTTTGATGTGGCACCTGCCTCGTGAACCGAAAAGTCCCCACATGGAGCAAGGTTATGACACGCATATATATAGAGTATTCATGTTGCCCCCTCTTTGACATGTACATACTCCTACCGTGCATATACGTAACACAACCAAAAAAGAACCATCCTTGTTGGTCAAATTAACCTCTCTCTCGTTGTACGTTCAACTGGTCGAAGACGACCTCGTGGGCCAACAGAGAGAGGCACACGCGAGTGAGTGTCATAGGACAAAACCACCGCATGCATGTGCCTGTGTGTTATGTGATGTTTGAATACCCAATGCACAACTTTGACGTGGCACATGCTTCGCAAACTGGAAACACACTACACCACGATGCGTAGCCCCCTCACTTCAAGCCGGTGGGAGGGTGTTTACGCACGTGCTCGAACTTTGATATGGAACCTCACCATGATCCACACCACACACATGCCAGGATGAATCCACCTTTTGGTCAAATGCCTCTCGTTGTCGGTGGAAACTGAAAACATTTGCGGGCTAACGAATGGGCACGTCGCTGATAACCGCACGAGGGAGAGTGTCCGAGAGGACCACCAATGCATGCACGTGGCCTGAACATGTATGCATGAAAGGGTTGTGTAATGCTTTAAATAAACAATTCACGACTTTGATGTGGCATATATGACTCACAAAATGATCAATAATCCCACACGGAGGTTCACGACTCGTAGTGTACTGCCAGACCCCTCTCCCCCACCCCCCCACACACACAGACACACACATCCCGCACCACCACAGCCACTCTGAGGCATGTCAAACTTTTTCTGCAGTGAACATGTGACCAAAGGTGGAGTGTCGTGTTAAAATTTTAAAAAAATAGACATCATTCGACCATTTTTATACATTGATTGATTTCCTAGGGATTTAATGTGCAAAAATCAAATTTGAGCTACATGTGCACCAAAATGGATTGCAAAATCATATGTGTCCCTGGGGTGCATGTTTCCCTGTGCAAGAGATTTCAAAACATTGAGAATATAGATTTTTAAAATTCAGTAAATCCAAAAGTTAGTTGAAATTCATGAAACTTATCGTGGTGTCATATATGGACACCAGTAGACTGTGACATTGTATTTTTTCGTCAAATTTGAGATCCGTTTTGATATAATCTTCTTACAAACAGGAGATTATTAAAAACTGGCAACCAATATCTCATACGGATTATTTATTCGGACCGTGTGTGTTAGACCGTGCCATGCTTCGGTTAAGCAGTAAAGTGGCAGAATGAATCATCAATAAACCAAAAAATATACGTGCTGCCACACGCCCCGTGTGCCGTGCGAGCAGGCGTGAGTTGACAGGACGCATGCGAGCAGTCCACCGCGCAGGCATACCGGGAGGCGTGCGTGCAGGTGTGCGTATTGACGGGAGGCATGCGAGTTGCTGTGTGAAATGATTGTAGGAATGGCAGAAGTCTGCCGCGCAGGCTCACCAGGAGGCGAGACAGCCTTTGCCCGCCGCCCGCCTCGCTCCCACTGGTCCGTATTAATTGCGCGCCCGAGCCGCCGGCCATAATAGGTGGACGCACCCCCGGTCCACAGTGGTCACCAACGTCTGGACTCTGGAGTGTATGAGGATGCCGCCGAAGCGCACCATCGGAGGGAGTGGCGACGCCGGGGCTGGTGAAGCACCCGCGCAACGTGTGAAGCTGGGCACAGAGATTGCCGTTGCCACCGACGAGGTCTCGCGCGGGCAGCAACACGACCTTGACTTCGTCGGCACCATCGTGCCCCCCCCCCCAGCCGGAGCCGGAGGTCAACAGCAACTCCGGTAACGACTGCGACTCCGACGGAAAACCGGTTAGTCATCTATATACCCATTTGTGCGGCAAACATATCATGTGTTTTCTATGGTTACTCCCCCCCTCTATAATTTTTTTGGTATACAAATCCTATGGTTATGTTCTCTCAGTCCATGAAATCAGAGTAATTAAGATCCGTTAGATGCACGTAGTGTATTGATTGTTTGAATGTTATCCGTATAGAGTTAGTGATTAATTGTTTGTTCTGTACAAATGATTTTTGCTAATAATCCGACTAGGGTTAGCTTGCGTGCTAATAATTCGTGGCTAGATCTTGAGAATTGATTTTGAATGTCCTACATATATGTTTGTGCCTTTTTTCTTCCAGATCTTGAGAATTGATTTTGAATGTCCTACATGTATGTTTCTGCCATTTTTTTCTTTCAGATTGGTATGTACACAGATGAGGCTCCAGCCAGCGCCACCGCCGGATGTAGATCTTGGACCCGGCAGCGCGGCCAGAAGCGGCCACGCCCCCCTGGACCTGAGGAACCAGTAGAATCTCCGGCGGACCGCATCAGCGATCTCCCGGACGCCATCCTTGGGGAGATCATCTCCCTTCTCCCCACCAAGGATGGCTGCCGCACACAAGTCCTCGCATCTCGGTGGTGCACTCAGTGGCGCGCCGCACCTCTTAATCTCGATTGTCGTCAGCTATCTGTCGATGATGATTCTGAACTCCCCGGAGCCATCATCTCCTCCCACCAGGGCTCCGTTCAACGCATCTGCATCCCAGCATGCTACCTGCTGGACATACCCTGCATGGTGGCCGCCTGGCTGACATCCCATCAATTCGATAAACTCCAGCAACTTGAGTTCTACCATTACTACAGCGATGGGTTACCACCCAGTGCTGCATCTGTGCCCTCACCACGGATGCCCATCTCATGGTTTTCCTCCTCTCTCCACACCGCCACCTTGACCCGGTGCCATCTAGAAGACAATCTGGTACAAATGCTTCAACTCCCACTGCTGAAAAAACTTGTGCTTGTGTTGGTTGATCTGTCGGTGGCCTCACTGCACAACATCATCCACTCCAGCTGCCCTACACTGGAGCGTTTGGTGCTTGTTTTTGGAATAGGAATCCATATCCCTTGTCTCAAAATAAAGTCGCCTCACCTTGTAAGCATTGGAATTCATTTTGAAGGACAGGAGCTCATCATCGAAGATGCCCCTTCACTTCAAAGGTTGCTTCTTGATTGTTGTTATAAACCTTCGCAAATAACTGTGGTCTCTACGCCTAAACTGGAGACCTTGGGTGCAATTCGTGATCCATTTAAATGGTTCGAGATGCTGTTTGCCTCCACACCTATTGAGGTACTGTATATTATTCACGTACACTTTTGTAATTTGCATTTTTCATTTGTGCGCATAAGTTAAGTATCATCTTGGAGTACACTTTCAATGCTAATATTATGTTCTATGCTCAATGAAGAGCTTGTCCATCCTATCAGTGGTGGTGGATTCTGTCAAGACCTTATATATCAGTATGTGGTGTTTTGATCTCAACATCATTATTGCCTTGCTGCAATGCTTTCCATGTCTGGAGAATTTGTATATAAAGGTGATGATTTCACGCACATTGAAAGCCCATATATAATGTACTATAATTAATCGTTCAACTATCACTCTTTCAACATAATCTTTTTTAGACATTAACTGTTTTCAATCTTCATCTCTATTTAGGCAATAACACATGGAGAAAAAGGTATAACCAATCGATGGTTCAAGAAGCACCGGAATTTTCTCAGATCTCATGACATTCGTTTGAAGACAGTAACGCTGGTAGGATATGCATCCAACAATGCAAACACTAGCTTTGTCACATTCTTCATGTTGAATGCGAGGGCACTATTATCCATGAGGATTAAGTTTTTTGACAAGAAATTTCTCACGGCTGCAAGTGTTGAACAGCATAAAAAGAAGTTTCAGGTGGACCTAAGGGCTTCTGATCGTGCTCGGCTTCTATTTACAACAGCTTGTCGTCATCATGGAGCAATAGAAATTTTGTACTGGGATCTTGATTTAGACGTCATTGTCCTGTTCAATTTGGATTTTTTATAAACCTGATGAGCAATTAATCCTCGTGCTTTTGTACTGTTTGTAAGCTGGAGTTAGATATTGTTGCCCTTTTCAACTCGGCTTTCACCCATATTTTCTTTCATACTAGGCCAATGGCTTGCCATTTCTTTAATTAAGACATAAATATTATAAGCATTCACAACATAGGGAAAGAACATAAATCTCGCGGGATCCTTGAGATCTTTGTTCATTACAGAACCCGTAAGTTCTTTGCGCCCACTAGCACCAACAAACGTATTTTCAGCTAGCACACCAAATGGGCTGTAATTCTTAATAACAAAAGCTGCATGGTAGTGCAGATTTGGATTTGTCATTTCGGACCCATGAGGAAAAAGCCTATCCAGGGTGGTGCCGACTCGACAGTAAACATTGAGAAACCTGGTTTTAACATTACTGTAAATCCAAAAGTCACCTGAAAATCATGAAACTTGGCATGGTGTTATGACATGGCACCAACAAGCTGTGGTAAAAAATTAGTCCAATTTGGGACAAGTTTTGGTATAAACTTCTTACAAACCAGAGCTTCTCTCAAAAAGGCTCATGGTTCTGAGAGGGAACTTGTCACCTGTGTGTGCGAAATGACCTACGTTGTTTCTTCTCGCCTTGATTTATTTTACAGAGCAACATGCAACTATAGGAGCACCGTCCTAAAAATATGAAATTATTCAGGGTTCGTTTTGCCTTTTTATACATTATTTGAGTTTTCTAGGCATTTTGGAACATACTTTGGTTTATGCAAAGTCATGTGTGTACTAGCCACCTATGTTATTGGATGTTCAATTTGTTTATGGAATCAAGTCCTTATAAGTTATAAGTACATATGCTGTCGTTCTGTGTGCAATGACATCGCACACGAACCAAACTAGGGAACCCGTTGGTGATGATTTCATCAATCGCTGACAATTGTATACCAGCAAGCGTTTGCCCACAACACATACGGCTTATTAGCAGCAATCATCTATATTATTATCGGTCTTTGCACACATTTCTGATTACATACCTGTTTGCCACGTATCACACACATCTTGTTAAATTGAACCGTTTCTATTCTCTTGGCTCAAAGCAAACAGTTCATCCGAGTGAACCGTATGCCGTATATCGCACACACCTTGATATGGCTAACCGTTTCTTTTGTGTTGCCTAATCACAAACAGTTCATCCGAGTGAATTGTATGTCGTATATCGCACACGCCTTCATCTGGTTGCCCGTTTCTGTTGTTCTGCCTCATCGCAAACAGTTCATTGAACTGAACTGTATGCCTCGCATTGCACACGCAACTAAAATCTGAACCGTGTTTGATGTATCCGCCATCGCAAATGTTTTGCACCTTTTTTACCCCTTTTTTTACATCACCGTTTGCGATTAATGCATCGCACACAGTTTCGTCGAAGGGTCTCTGATTGTAGTGTCACGTTAGCACCATCCTGTAGTAGTGGCACACACACCTCCATACATATGTTTGGACCACATGCAAAGCGATGGCGGTTGTCCTCTAGCACCCACTCACACGGTTATCGGCGGTAACGATGCTTTCCATCGGTGGGACCGCTTGGTCCATCACTTTGATCGACATCGAGAGAGGTTAATTTGACTTAGGAGGGGATTATTTTTTGGTTTGTATTACAATATATAGGTCATTGCTCTGGGATTACATCATATAGTTTGAGCGCATGCATGTGTACGCATGAATCCCTCCCACCAAGTCGAAGTGGGCGGCGGGGGGGGGGGGGGGGGGGGGGGGGTACACGACGCATCATGAACCGATCTCGCTCTGTGCGGGAACTTCATGATTTTCGATGCAGGCGCCACATCAATGTTGTGCATGGTATTCAAACATACACGCATCACCTCCATACATATATATAAATATGTTTGGGACACATGCATGCAGTGGTTGTCTTTGGACAGTACTCTCCCTCACGTGGTTATCGGCGGCAAGCCTATATATTTGTGGGCCCGCGTGGACATCCATGATCACTTTGACCAACAACGAGAGAGGTTACCATGGTGGATTCTTCTTCTTTGGTTCGTGTTACCGTAGTAGGTCATGGTGAGATTACAGTCCTAAGTTTGAGCGCATACGTACATACGCATGAATCTCCGTCACCAGCTCGAAGTGGGGTGTGACATACATATATACAACACGTCATCAACCCTCGCTCCATGTGGGGATTTCTGGTTCCAAAGCACCCTGCCACATCAAAGTTGTGCATTGGGTATTCAAACACCACACAACACTCCATACATATGTTTTGGCCACATGCAGGCATTTGTTATCTTCGGGCACTACTTGCATGATTATCAGTGAGCTAGCCCATCTGTTGGGTCGCGTGGACATCCACCACTTTGACCAACAACAAGAGAGAGGTTGTATGACCAAGGTGGATTCTTCTTGGTCCGCTTTATGGTACATCTTGGTGAGATGCCCTCTCCCACCGACTCAAAGTGTGTGTGGGGGGGGGGGGGACTACTTTGCACTTTGCCGAACCTCAGTGGGGCGTGGAAGTCCGGTTAATTTGAAAGGCATATGTGCCACATCAAAGTTGTGAATTGGGTACTTAAATATCACACCACCCTTTTCATACATATAGTTGGGCTACCCGCAGGTGGTTCGTATGTGGTCTCACCCATCTCGCGCCAGAAGTACACATTTGTGGGCCCGCACACGGTCCATGCACCTTTGACTGGAAGCGAAAGGGGCCGGGTTTTGACCATGATGGACTCCTATAGGTTTAGTGTTACGGACTTATGGTAGGGTGATATGTTAGACATAGCTATTTGGGGGCATGTGTTCATAGCTAGGGTTCCCCTCCCGCCGACACGAAGTGGGGGCGGCTAGCAATACAGACAGGAGCCACATCAAAGTTGTGCATTGGGTATTTTAACATCAAACCACCCTTTTCATACATATTTTTGGTCCACATGCAAGTCTGTTCGTGTTCTGACCATTTCCTGCGTTATTTTTGCCAAATTTATAAACATTAGAGAAGTCGAATGATGCAACAGACACGGTTCACTCAGACTACTCATGTGCCACGCCCATGCCCCTGTCACCCACATCAGCACAGTACATTGGGCTCCATGAGGCTTCCCTCGCAATCTCAAAAATATCTACCCGCCTGGAGTGTTTTTCTGTTTGATAACACACAATTATTATGTTTCGACCATGTGTGATGTTTGTTGTTCCCACTCCCGCCTGCATCCCTCGAAAATATCTACCCGGCAATAGGGTTTTTCTGTTTGATAGCACATGGTTGTTATGACCGTGTGCGATGCATTGTTGCTCAATCCCTTCATCCAAATTTTCAATAGCCCCAGCATTTTACTCCCGCGTAGTAAAATTTTCAGTAGCCGCGTCATTTCCTCAAACACTAGCTCCCCCCGCCCACACACCCCTAAAACTCCGTGTGCGCGCACACAAACACACCACCACAACCCCTCCCTCGCTCAAAACCCTTGTAAGGTCGTCGTTACCGCCGTCGCCGCCGCTGCAAGGCCTCCATTGTCAACATCTGCCGGTTTGCCCTTGCAGCTTACCCACTGATCTCCATACCCTAGCCGCCCTGAGTTTCTTAGATGACGCCTGCCAAACGCCCCCTTTCCCACAGATCCCCATCCCCATCCCGATCCCCCACTCCAGAGCGTCGCAGCCTAAGCCCAGCTACCCTTCCCGTGGAGCTCAAGGAGCGAATGGCCCAAAAGAGGTTTATCGCGGCCTCTTCGCCTGACGTCGCTGAAGTGGCCGCCAAGGAAGTTGATGGCCACTACTGGACGCAGGCTCTCAATCAGCGGGCTTGTCGGTGTACACAAATAGGGGTGTTTGTTTTCCCCTGACTTGTGCACATACGTGTGCGGCCTCCGGGACAAATTTCCCCTGCCGGGCACATCAAGCTTAAGAATAACAAGACTAAGATGACAGGAGAACACCCAAGGAAGGTTTCCCTTGCCGGGCAGGTGAGCCCGGCAGGGTCGAGACTACGACTGGAGATCAACCCCGAAGCCGCTCCAACGAGGTCCCCGGAGGCTGTAGTGTGTTGTCCGGTGGCTGTAGTGTGTTGGACGTCAGGCGTCTCATCGGTCGTCCGGCCGCGGTAGCGTGCATCGGTTGCGGTTCTTCTGGCTGGCCTAGGTGTGATCGCATCAGACGTCCGGTGGATCATCGAACGTCCAATAACTATAGCTTTGTTGTAGCTCCGTCTTCTTTCGTCTTCACTTCCATGTTTCCCTCATGGATGGTGTAGGTGTTCCTTGGCGCTTGCACTCTTTGTCATCGTCCGTTAAGCTCCGGCAATACCTATGCATGCACACGATAGGAATGTCAAGTAGTATACCATTCTCAAAGGGGTCAAGTGAGCACGTGTAAAGGAGATGATTCACATTTATGCATGTGAAGTAGAGGTCACACGTGTCACTTGCCAAATGTACTCTTGACATGGTGATGTTCGTAGGATGCTATGCATCATCTCGCCCCCCCCCACTTGGGAAAGATCTGACCTCGGATTGAAAACCAAATCACCATGGGAAAGAGATGGCTTCGCCATGTAGAAGTGGATGATCACCAAGTACTCATCATCTTCAAGCTCAGAATGGGCACTCTCCAATGTCGCACCGTCTTGTGATTCCTTCAAAAGGAGCAAGGACAACAAACACTTGAAAAAACAAATGTGGTTAGCATTAGTGCAAAATCAAGCATTCAAGCAGTGATTCACCCAACAAGTGTCGTCATCAAGCATAGCATATGGTGTGATAAAGGGTTGTGACATGGCATGTACGCGCACAAATTGAGCACAATCAAGGACATCATGGTAAAAAGCATGCAAATGGGAGGTGGAGATGCTAATAAGTGTGACAATTAAACAAGCATCTACCTCAAGGTCATAGAAAACATGCATAAAGCGCTCAACAAATGGTCTATGGTAGGCATAGGAACCATTCACAACACCAAATAAGATGAAGTGTCTAAACACATGGGTCAAGTGCAAGGCAATACAAGCATAACGTGCATAGGGTGTAGTGAAAATAGTGTGGCACTCAACACAATAGATAGAGCAATTGTTCATCATGTGTGAGGCAATCAAGCCAATCATGTGACAAGCAATGGGACATGGCATATGTGAAGAAATGTCATTGTTGCAACCAGGCATATGATAGTAGCAAGTAATCCAAGAATTGGATGCAACACACAAGGTATATATGTCATGAGGCATGGCAATGTGGCAATGATAAATCGAAGCAAGATCTCTAGCATGTGTGCAATATGTCAAGGTCCAAGCAACACATGAAGTAGGATCCACAATATTCATGCTCATGGTTTGGGGGTTCTCAAAAGAGAAGGATGTCACCTTGAAAGCATGTCCTTGTGCATCCTTCACAATGCCAAAGCACAAGCAAGTACGATGTAGAAGTGTCGTGATCGAAGGTGGTTCGCTCTCAAGAGCTCGAATGGTCAACTCACGGGAAGTAGAAGTTGACATGAAGTCAAAGTATCCTACACATGCACAAAACAAAGAAAAGAATGTATGCGCATGGTAGATAAACACATCATCCATCATGATGGTTTTCTTCTCTTGCACACAATCATTAATAGCAAAAGTCCAGGAAGAATATGATGCAACAAACTTTATGTTCATGGGACAATGCGTATGGTGCAAAGAAGTAAGACAAGCATGCTTCACAAGAAATATGTCAAAAGCTCCAAATATATGGGATAATGCCATGGGGGCAATCTCATTAGCAAAACTAAATTCATTGTTGCACTCAATACATGGCAAATCATCTAGCATGAGAGAGGCAACGTATGGAGACATATGACAACATTTAATAGCAATCATGTGCAAAGCATGGCAATATGTGCTATCAACCACATGAAACGAGCATGCATGAATCATTGGTGATGCATTACACAAAGCAAGCAAATCAATCATGTCATGAAACTAGTGGAGAAAAGATGCAACACATTAGAGCAAAGCATGGCAATCATGTCATGTGAGCAAATTATAGGCATAGACAATGCACATGACATATCACAAGTACAAAAGCAAATCATGGTCAAAGTATCATCATAGGCATGTGGTAGAAAGCAAACATGGCAATAACAAGAAATATCTCCACCAAGCTTGCAAATACACATAGAATTATGAGAATCAATCATCATGTGTAATGCAAAGCATGGGTCACAAATGCATGGAAAAGGCATAGGAATGAGCATCATGCAAAGTGAAAATGGCAAAATGGGCAACGGATATATAGTGGACAATAACCCATAACCATGTGAGGGCCATGTAAAAGAAATGCGCAAAGTCTTTGCGTGATGGGAACGGTGTGAAAGCCAATCCACAGGATCTTAAGTCATCGTTGCTCTCTAGAGCTCATTTTGTCAACTCATGGGATTGCAAGGTTGACAAGTATTCATGGGTACCTACGCAAAAGTGACGCAAACCAAAGAAATTGTGTGCATGGTAAATGTACACATCATCCATGATGTTGTGTATGTGCACGTGAGAGTTAGCACAAGATAAGCATCGCTCAAATAAATTTGATGCATGGTACAAGAACATGTCATCCATCATGGTAGAATAGTTGTTTTGTATAATACAACGGGGACACAAATTGAGCATGCAATTATATGGCACATCAATAGCATTGCTATTCATGGGGAGCATATTGTGCACATAATTATTGGGATCATGCAATGGATGAGATTGATCAAAATCTACTAACATGTATGAGGAAACTATGGGGGTCTCCACATGAGCAATATTGGAAACATCATATAGAGAAAATGGACAACATCCAAAGCAATGCATATCCGAAGCTAGGTGGTCATGGCATGGCATATGATTGAAATAATGCAAAGGAAGCATATCAATATCATCACAAGAAAACAAATGCCAATAACCACGGGCTTGTCATCTATGCCATATGTGCAAATTGGGTTTATTTTAATGGCATATTCATAGTCACTACAATGAGATTGCAAATATGACATATGGTTGATCTCATGCATAGCATATGACAAGTCAAGCGGAATGTCAAACATGATGTGACCAAGAGAATTATCACAAGAAATCTTATGTAACATGGCATCACAACTAATAGACTCCACATGAAAATCATCAAACTCATAATAAATGGGTAAATCATCGCATGGGGAAATCATACTAGCATGAAGCATGGTACTAGGTGGATCAACATCATGCAAGCAATCAATGTCAAGATAGTCCACTAGTGGGACAAGAGAAGTACCATCACCTATGTTACCTTTAGAGCTCCTCTCTTGTGTTGTAGGTGAGGTAGCAAAAATTGACCCTTGGTCAATAGCTTCATCAACTTGATGGTACCATGGGGGGGTGAGGGAGTCATGGACTAAGGGGTCCTCGGGGCGACGGCCCATTGTACATGGGCCGGACTAGTGGAGCCGTATAATGATGGGAGATCTTTGAAGCCGTGGTGTGCCCTCCAAGTCAAGAAGGCACAGGATCTCTTCAAACCCTTGTTGTAATCTATCTTCGGTAACCCTAGCCCTATCGGTGTCTATATAAACTGAGGGTTGTAGTCATTAGGGTCAAGAGCTACAATCATCACCTCATAGCCTTAGGGTTTAGCTCATGCTGATCTCGAGGTAGATCTACTCTGTAAACCACGTTATACATTCAATACAACCAAGCTGGACGTAGGGTTTTACCTCTTCGAGAGGGCCTGAACCTGGGTAAACACTGTGTTCGTCGTCCCTTGTTACCCATCGATCCTAGATCCACAGCTCGGGACCCCCTACCCCGAGGTCTGCCGGTTTTGACACCGACATTGGTGCTTTCATTGAGAGTTCCGCTGTGGGGTTGCCCAAAGGATCGATGGCTCGCCTGATTATAGGAGAAGGCATCGGATCCAGGGACTTCTTTGTCCCCAGTCAACTCTTCGAGTTTGGCAGCATTGTCCTGCACGCTGACCCGACTGGTCGTCTAGATCAGATCGACAACTTCACCCCCGAACACCGAATTCGATTCGGCAACCTGGAATACGTGGCGGACTCACGGGGCGATCTTGTCTTCGCCGGATTCACTACCCCTTCCCGCACCCACGCAGGCCTCATCGTGCCCGCCCTGGAGTCTCCCTCCAATCCGATCTATGGATCGGCCCCAACAGCTTCGAGCTAGGAGAGCTCCGCTTTGAGCGGCGGCCAGACTCCACCTTCACCCGAACCCATCATGTCCACAGAAGATTTATCCTCGACCTTCGAGGCAGGATCAGGAGGCGGAAGCCAGGAATCAATCTCGGCCAAACCGTTCCTCCACAATCCTCACCTAGCCGTGAACTCCCACGATGAAGTGGCAGCCAATGGTCAGAAATTACTCCCGGCCCGAAACAACTCGATCTCAAGCCCCGGCGTGGAATCCACACGCAGGGATCAAAATCTGTCCTTGACTTCCGATGACTGTCTGGACCCCTTCGAGGATCCGATCCCGCACCCCGAGCTTAGCTCGGCCTGTAGAAATCAAGGACTGGCTAGGGTATTGACTGCCCCAGTTGCAACAGAATCTGGCCTAGAGCCCTCGAGTTCGGCGACCCTCGCTATGATAAACGAGGCATTGGACCAAATTCAGAAAATGACTATCCAGGAGGATCTCTCCCCCGCTCACGATCGTCAACCCGTCGAGGCATACTATAGGGAATTTTGCGTCCCACCCACCACCCGCTTGGTAGCCACTATCGATGATTTTACCAATATGCTACACTAGAATTCGGAGAATACCGAATACATGGGCGAGGGGGACGGAGCCACGGCCAGTGTCGATGTTGCCCCCCCCCCCCGTTACAGGCCGCTGGTCAGCCACTTCCACCTACGACATTTACATGGTGGACACCCCCAAGGATGGCGACGGCACCCCCAATCAGGACAGAGGCAAGCCCAGAGATGAGCCACCCAAACGCCGTAAACAGCGCAGTCGATCAAAGCCGTGTCGAAGCCATGCAAGCAACATGGAATCTGCGGAGAACGGCACCGTAAATAATACGGATGACCCCGCCGGAGACGCAGCCTTCGAACATCATCAGGATGACCTCACAGGGCAGGAGGACCCGCTCAATTCAGAAAACCCCGACAACTCCGAGGATAGCAACTACCTCCCACTCTCTAAAGAGGAGGCCAGTCTTGGGGAGGAAGATTTCATCATCCCCGAAGACCCTCTGGAGCAAGAACGGTTCAAGCGGATGCTTTTAGCCACCGCCCACAGCCTAAAGAAGCAAAAACGAAAAATCAAGGCCGAACAGGACACCCTCAACGACCGATGGACTAAAGTCCTAGCTGCCGAAGAGGGGTATGGCCGCGATCAGCCAACCAGGAGTTATCCCAAGTGAAGACTCCTACCACAGTTCAACGACGAGGCCGTAGAGCCCACACGCCCAATATACACAAACGCCGAACAGCCGGACTGCCCCCCTAGAGGGCGGGACAGGGAAGCTAACGAGGCCGAACACCCAGCCGCCCCACCTCGCCGTCACGTCAAGTATCAAGTGCGGCCCACTTACGAGTATGACCTCTGCCATGACCTAGACGCTCATGGAGGCCGTACCAGGTCCATCTATGGACCCAGAGAGGACCTGCCCAAGTACCGGGAAGGATACTACGATCGGTTAAACCGAAACGATAGAGTCCAGGAGCAGCAGCAGATTAGGAGGGCCGAAGACCTCCGACGTGACATAGCCCGAGTTCGGGGCGCCGCACACCCCTTGTGCTTCACAGAGATGGTAATGCAACATCAATTCCTGGAAGGCTTCAAGCCTGTGAACATCGAATCATACAATGGAACCACAGATCCAGCCGTATGGATAGAGGATTTCCTCCTCCACATCCACATGGCGCGAGGAGATGACCTCCACGCCATTAAATATTTGCCGCTAAAGCTTAAAGACCCAACTCGACACTGGTTGAACAGACTTCCCGAAGACTCTATAGGTTGCTGGGAAGAGCTTGAGGACGCTTTTCGAGAAAACTTTCAGGGCACCTATGTCTGGCCTCCGGATGCTGACGACCTAAATTGCATCACGCAACAACCCGGAGAATCTGCCCGACAGTTTTGGAACCAATTCCTGACCAAGAAAAATCAGATCATTGACTGTCCAGATGTTGAAGCCTTGGTTGCCTTTAAGCATAGTGTCAAGGATGAATGGCTTGTACGGTAGCTCGGCCAGGACAAACCAAGAACTATGGCAGCCCTCACTTCCCTCATGACCCGCTTTTGCGCGGGCCAAGACAGTTGGCTTGCTCGCAAGAACACCAACCCAGACACACCCGGTACCTCCGAGGTTCAGGACGGAAATGGAAACCCCCGACGCAGCAAGAATAAACGTCGCCACAATGACGGCGAGGGTGAGGATACGGCAGTAAATGCCGGATTCTGAAACCAGAAGTCCGGAACTCGAAAGAAAGCCGTTAAAGGCAACGGTGATGGCCCGTCTAGACTAGACACAATTCTGGAAAGGCCTTGCCAGATCCACAGCACATCAGAGAAGCCCGCCAACCACTCCAACCGAAATTGTTGGGTGATTAAACAGGCCGACAAACTCACAGCCAAAGACTCGAGCAAAAGCCCACGAAGCAAGGACGATGACGAGCCCCGCAGGCCGAACAGTGGAGGCCAGAAACCCTTCCCTTCCGAGGTCAAGATGGTAAACATGATTTACGCAACCCACATATCGAAGAAGGAGAGGAAGCGAGCGCTACGGGATGTATACTCCATCGAGCCAGTTAGCGCCGAAGTTCAATCCATGGTCATCTTGCCCGATCACGTTCGATCGCAAGGATCATCCCACCAGCATACGACATGGAGGGTCTGCAGCCCTAGTGCTAGACCCCATCATCGAAAGATTCCACCTCACTAGAGTCCTAATGGACGGAGGAAGCAGCCTCAACCTGATATACGAGGATACAGTGAGGAAAATAGTGATCGGTCCATCAAGGATTAAACCCAGTAACACCACCTTCAAGGGGGTCATTCCAGGAGTGGAG
Source organism: Thinopyrum elongatum (assembly GCA_011799875.1). NCBI lineage: Eukaryota > Viridiplantae > Streptophyta > Magnoliopsida > Poales > Poaceae > Thinopyrum > Thinopyrum elongatum. Next base: position 248,513,920 of record CM022302.1, read on the forward strand.
GCCCGCTGCACGGGCACCGTGACGGTTGAAGTAGTGTTTGGATCTCCGGATAACTTTCGAAGCGAGGACTTGATCTTCGAAATCGCACCTTTTCGCAGTGGCTATCACGCCCTGCTCGGCCGAATAGCATTTGCCAAATTCAATGTCGTTCCACATTACGCGTACCTCAAGTTGAAGATGCCTGGTCCTTCGGGCGTCATAACTATCAACGGCAACACAGAATGCTCACTTCGAACCGAAGAGCATACTGCGGCCCTAGTGGCTGAAGACCACACCTCCCCATAGAGGCTTGGATGCCGACCCGCCGTAAGGGCCAGTGACAATAGTAAATGGGTTTGAACCCGTTCCCCGTCATGGGAACCCGCATGCGTTCGCCACAAATAGGGATACGCGCCCCATGGCACACCCACATTCTTCACGCTCCACGTGCCTCATCAGCACAACTTCGCACTCAAAATACCATGGGCAGCCATGAGGCATACATTAATCCGAAGTACATATTCGGTTAAACCGAACTTCAGAATTACCTCGTCTTCGGACGACTCGGGGACCAATTCCGGACATCCCCAAGCTTAAAGCTCCATCAGCAGGGTCCTCGCCCATCAAGGTCTCATCGAAGGTCCCAACCCCCACCTATCAGAGGCAAAGGCACAGACATGCAGTAGGGCACAGTGAAGGCTTCAACTCACGTATGAAGGCCCTGCATCAACCTTTACTCTGTGAATTCTCTTTTTCTTTCTCTTTTACAATTACTGGCTTCACAGTTCGAATTGTACGGTTAGATGTCCCAAGCTTATGAGAAATAATAAAAATACCCTTTATGGTGTTCGGATATCCGCATCTTACAATTTTTTCTGTATCTTTCCGGATTCCCCACTCGCTCTTCGAACAGCCCGGCATGAAAATATATTAACTAGTCAAGAGTTCGATTTATGTATCAGCTCAATATCTTCAAGTCTGGCACTGCTTTCCGTGGGCTACTGAGGGAGTCATGGACTAAGGGGTCCTCGGGGCGACAGCCCATTGTACATGGGCCGGACTGGTGGAGCCGTATAATGACAGGAGATCTATGAAGCCGTGGTGTGCCCTCCAAGTCAAGAAGGCACTGGATCTCTTCAAACCCTTGTTGTAATCTATCTTCGGTAACCCTAGCCCTATCGGTGTCTATACAAACCGAGGGTTGTAGTCATTAGGGTCAAGAGCTACATTCATCACCTCATAGCCTTAGGGTTTAGCTCATGCTGATCTCGAGGTAGATCTACTCTGTAAACCACATTGTACATTCAGTACAATCAAGCAGGACGTAGGGTTTTACCTCTTCGAGAGGGCCTGAACCTGGGTAAACACTGTGTTCCTCGTCCCTTGTTACCAATTGATCCTAGATCCACAGCTCGGGACCCCTACCCCGAGGTCTGCCGGTTTTGACACCGACAGGGTGGGTGCATCGTCGTCCATCATGGCCATCGGTTTGCCCATTGGAGTTATGTACTCATCAAGGATCGGCGCTTCACCTTGTAGGAGATCTATCACCAAAGAAGAAAGCACACTCAGAGTAGAGGTTTAAGTCATTAGAAATCATAGTGGCCTCACATGCCCTATCAACTACCTCACTAAGTGTTGTGGCTCACTCACTCCCAATAGGATGCTCTCACTCATATGGTTGGTGGAGTCACTCAAATGGCTCTCAACCTCACATAGGATGTGTGGCATGCTCACATGTGTGGGGCTAGTAGTGGTCACACTCATCCTCTCATAGGGAATGCACTCAATGTCATATATGGTGGAGTCACTCATCTCACTCATGGGGTGGTGGCTCTCCTCACATGGAAATTAGGGCATCTCATCATGTATGGGTGTCAGAGAGATGTAGGTGCAAATGTCTCCATGCTCAACTCCTATCGCCGCCTTGGTTGAAGGTATATTCCCATGCTCAACCTCCTCATCCATAACGCCTCCAAAGATGAATGCCGTAGGAAGTGGCAATTCATCCCTCTCCTCCGAGACCAAAGATAAAGTCTCATGTGTGGTCTCGTAGCTTGACTCGGAGTATGAGCCCCATTGGGGCGCCATCTTCATGTTGTTGAAGAGGTTCGTGCTCGCCGCCGTGGTCGAAGGGGATGGCCCTTGCTCGACCGCCTCGTTGCCATCGTCTTGTATGAGGCCCATATGATGTGGCACCTCGTAGCTCATCTTCATGACCGAAGGGAATTTCCCATGCTTGAACATCTTTCTTGAGGGGCTTCCGAAGATGGAAGTGTCGCCCTCGCTTGTAGGTGGTTGCCTCAGACTTGATGATGTCGATGTAGGCGTGCTCGTGGGAAGTAGGCGAAGATGTCGTACGTCCAAAGGAGAAGATGCCTTGATAAAACTTGGCGAAGATGCCGAATTGGTGGTGGTAGCCATAGCTTCCTCTTGGGGCTGCTCGTCTCACGGTCTTCTCATGTGCTAATGAAGGTTGGTCGTAGCTTGATGTAGAGCTTGTTGGGACTTGTAGGTTTGCGCGTCTTGAGCATCTTCATGTTGATGGTGTCGTTGTTGTGCTTGAGCTCGTAGTAGATGTCATTCGTCGTTGGTGCGCACATGATGCTTGGAGGTGACTTTCCCTTCATGTTGATGTGGATCACGAATGTTATGATGGTCGCCATGGAGATGTGGACATGGACAAATTGCGCTTGCATCGCATGGGTGCTCCATAGATTTCGACTCGCTCTCCGCCGCCTTGAGGATGACGAAGGGGAGGAAGAATTGTAGTCGGACAACATTTGTTGGATTTCCTCCATGTGTTTTTCCATCCTTTCGTTGTACGCGTCGTCCATTTGTTTGCGCCTTGTCCATGTTTCGGATTGTCGTATGTCGGTGGCGAGGATGTCGATGCGCTTTCGCAAGGTAGATTGTGCGCCTTGCATTTCTCGTTGTAGTGCGACGTGGTGAGTGTTAATGTAGTTGTTCGCGATGTCGTTGTTGTCGAAGACCGGAGATGATGTGCTTTGCCTATCCATCACAAGACTCGAGCAAATGTGAGTGGAAGAAAGAGAAGAACTAGACCAAATGTACCTTGTCCAATGTTGAAGATGGATCAATGATCACCCAATATGGTATTATGGAAGTAGCACAATTGGTACCGGATCTTGTCTATTCTCACACCTACACAAGTAAGGCTTCTGGAGTAGCTTGGTGAGGATAGTGGCACAAAAATTTGATGCAATTGTTAGCAAGAGTCAATAATGTTGAAAGAGATTCACAAATTTGCACGTGAAACAAGTAGACCAATAGCAATGAATGGCACACGGAAACGCACACACGGATAGATAAATGGGGTCGTGCAACCAAGGAATGAGCACAAAATGTGGAATCCACGGAAAACTCTCGTGTTGCACAACTCTAGAGAGACGCTGGCACGATTGCTCAATAGGTGGATATGACACTTATGCACAACCTATAAGATGCAAAATGTATCAACTTTCTATCCCAAGTATGCTATGTATGTATGGTTCCCGGTGTTGTACTCACGATGATCCAGGATGATCAATGATGGAAATTTGATATGCAATGTGGTGATGCTATGGCTATTTCATACAAGCTCTTTGTTCACTCTTTGCTTAAAAACTTTTTTTTGTTATGGCCACTATGCGAAATGCACAAACCAAGATAGCAATTGTGTATATGCGGGAACAATCTTGTGACACAAGAGATGATATGATGATACCAAGAAGAGGATACCAAAATGATTTGGTATGTATGCAATGGAAGGTGCGGGTCGAGTATCACTAAATTGCACAAGTAACATTGCCAGCAATACTCAATGGCTAGTCTCGATAGGCAAGTGATGCAAAATGGGCTTGGGGGTTAACAATGCAATGGCAAGTGAATATACAATGGTGTCGTCGAAGTTACCGTCGAGGGTTTCTCATTTGTAAGCTAGGACGGATGATGGTGAAGTCATCAATGTTGATGACGACCTCATGGCGATGATGAGTGGCGGTGTTCTCGATGTGGAACCATTCCTCTAGCTGAAACACCTTCGAAAACAAAAAAATCGCGAACTCAAAATATCAAAGGCAAAATGTCAAATGGTGGTAGTGGAATGCGGTGGTGGTTTTGTGGAAGCTCAATGGGATTGTGGAAGTTCATTGATGGGCTTTGGAGTAGGCAATGTGGAAGTGGCAATGCGGAGGTGGAGGTGGTGTGTTATGCGGAGTCATAGTTGAAGCCACTGTCCCTAAGTAGCCGAAACACCTTAGGAGACACAAACCACAACTCAAACAAGCTTAAACAAAATTTGGTTAAATTGGGGTGGGGGAAGTGTATGGTGGGCAAGGTTATGCGGAAGTTATGGTGGTGGTTGATGAAGAAGCAACCATCCCTAAGTATCCGAAACACCTTAGGATACTCGAATCACTACTCAAGCAACCACTAATGCTATGGGGAACAAAATGGGTTATGTTGCGGAAAGCTATGTTGGTTATGTGGATGATATGGTGGAAACCCTAGGAAACGATGCCAAAGTTCCAAAATTTGATGAAGTCAAATGATTGTGGTAATATTTTGTGGAAAGGGGGATGTCAATAGCTACAGAACGAGGTAAAGAACGCCAAAATCTGAGTCCGGATGAATTAGTTATGGCCGTAACAAAATTGTAGCCGAGTCAGTTTCTACACGTTACGGACATCCGGAAAAGGACGGATGTCGTGGTGGAACACAATCATCTATGGGGCCATCGGCCCCTTTGTGGTTCGGCAAGGGGGAAGGTCACATTGCACAAAGAGCAGACGCCATGAAACAACACGACGGTGGTGGTGCTGGTGGTTTTTACCTAGGTTCGAGCCACTGGGAAGCATAAAACCCTACTCCTGCTTTGGTGGATTGGATGGAGGAACATGATGAGCACGCAACGCTCAAGCCCGGCAAGGTGGCCTCGGGGAGAGCAGCTACGCGTATACAAGTGTGCAAGGGTCCGAATCCTTTGCTAGTTAGCCTTGGACCTCCTTTTATAGCTTAAGGGGTGACCACAGTGGCAAAGTAGTCTTTATCTGGTGATTAGATAGCTAACAGTGCTATCATACCTAACTTTGGCAGTTAGGACAAAGTGCATTAAATGCACTGCTAGGTGTCATGCTGAGGGCGAAACCCGGCAAGCCTGCCATGCCGCTTAACCCTCTTCTTCTTATCTGCTTGACACGCTTCTGGACGGGTGTCATATAAGGATAATCTTTCTTCCATGGGCTGCCACATGCTTAGTAGAAGCCACTTAATCACTTGGAGGCTCGACACCACATTGATAGGTGATTTGCGTTGCGGTGCGGTGGAGCGGTAGCGCCTTGGCAGGGAGATTTGCCCTTGGCGGACCTGGCAAGCCTGCCGGGGAAATCTTGGACTTGTCCTTGGGGTGGCCACAACCCTGCCAGGCCCTCCTGCCCGGCAAGGGAGCCCTTCCCAAGGTGATGCCTTGTTGTCTTGCTTGTCTTGGTCTTCTTGATCCGCTCTTTGATCTCATGAAGAGCGGTACTTTTGGCTTGGTCTTGTTTCTGTAACTTGGTGTAGCCATTCCTTTGTTGAGCTCTAGCTGCCGGAGCGGAGGCTCTTCATCCGTGCACAAGTCAGGGGAAACATACACCCCTGTTTGTGTACCCCGACAGAAGCCCCCGGGCCTGAGCCATACGTGTCGCCGGGCATGTTGGGTTAGGCTCCAAACAGTGCACGGACACGTGTCGGAGGAATGTTGCCTGTGCAGCGGTTGTTGTGATGATGAGTCAATCCCACATCCACTCCGCGTAATTACCGCATGTCGTGGGGCCGTGGAACTGTAGCAGTTAATGGGTAGTGCACCTGCAAAAACGGTAACTTCCTGAGGAGAGATGGCGAAGAGCCAGCCCTTGCGCTGGTTTCCAATAAAAAGGGAAACGTGAAGGGGCTCTGCTCATTCGCATCCGTCTCCCCCTCTCTTCATCTTCTTCCTCAAGCCAAGCAACTGCTCCCACACCAACATTTGCCTTCAACACCCTGCCAGATCCTTCACCCTCCTTGCGATCCCAAAGGATGGGGAAGAAGGCCGCCGCTGCAAGGGGAAAGCGGGCGGTCCCTGCCAAAGACACCGCAACAGAGGCGTGGAAGAAGAGGGCAGAGGAGCTGGACAGGAAGCGGCAGGAGGATGTGGTCTTCTTTCCGTCGAGCCTGGACGGCCCAACTTTGATCGTGAGGTATGCGTACATGTGGGGGTGGGAAGTCCCAAAAGGTCATGGAGCGCCCGTGGTCTTGCCGGAGGGGAGCAAGGCCCCGTCCAACTCATACCACTTCTTCTGCGCGTACTTCCTCTGCGGCCTCACCTCCCCCTTCTTCTCTGATTTCTTCGAAGCCATGATGGTGGCGTATGGATTCCATCTCCTGGATTTTACGCCTAATGCAATGGCGTGCATGGCGATCTTTGCGCACTTATGTGAGGATTTTATTGGGGTTGCCCCCCATGTGGACTTGTTCAGGCATTTCTTCGTCCCGCAGGTTGAAGACAACTCTCACCGCTCGGGGAATATAAGCTGGATTCCCCGAGGTAGGAAGGAGGACTGGGATTACCTCCATAGCTAGCAGCACGGCAGATGGGAAGAATGGAGGGCAGATTGGTGCTGGATCCAGGACAAAGATGCTCCAGATTTCTGCGCGGCGCGGACTGAATGCGTCATATGTGGCAGCGACTGGAGCAAGCTAGGCCTCACTGACGACAGGCTTCGCCCAGCGCTGAACAGGATTGCCCGTCTCAAGGCTGCCGAGGCTAACCATCGAACAGGTGGGGGCTGACTTTCTCTGGCGCCGCATCGCACTGCTGCAGAAAAGAGACTGATTTGCCTGGGAGTACGGGGATGCTGCCGACGGGATGCGTCTGTACCTAGGCCTTGCCAACAATCTATCAATATACGGCCACAGTTGGCTATGCAAGCAGCTGTTCGGCAGCCTTGGGCCATTTCCCTTACTGGCAGGGATTGTCACCCTGCATATCAATTCCGCTCGAGACCAAATTCTGAAGTGGATGCCTGATTGCAACACTTATGGAGTCGAGGCTGATTGGCCACTGCCTACGCTGGATGCAGAGATGCAGTGGGTATCCGAGCTGGAAGAGATAGCTTCCAGGGTGGAGGGAAACATGTTCAAGCGTACCTCCAAGGCAGAGGCAGAATTTATCAGGAAGCGGATCGAAGAGGACAAAGCGCTCCGGGCTGCCAAGAAGGCGAGAGCCGGAGAAGAGGAGGAGGAGGAGGAGGAGGAGGAGGAGGCTGAATGTGAAGGCTCTTCTGATGAAAGGAGCGAGGAGCATGGCGTGGAAGAGGCTACTGGGCTTGACTCTGCCGGGGTTCAAATTCTTTACGTCGCGGCAACAGAGGCCCAAGGAGGAGGCATGGCCGAGGAAGCATAACAGCCAAAGGAAGAATGGCTCACAATGGGTCCTCAAGCCCCAGTGCCAGACCTGGACCAGCGCCCCCGCAGACGGGCCAACCGGGGAACAGCGGCCGCTGCTCCTTCACCAGCCTCCAAGAGAGTGAAGAAGATCGTTTCCAAGAGTGACAAGCCAGATGTGGTACGCCGCCACTCCTCCCGCCTGTCTGAGGCCAAGACTCCTCCCGCCAAGTGACGGACGGTCATGAGGGTTGATCCCAGCCCCCAGTCAAGCCCAGCCTCTTCACGCAGCTCAATCCCGCCAAAGCCCCTAGCTCCACCGAGGAGCTCAAAGCTATCAGGAAGCTCTGCCCCTCCAACTCTGAAAAGGGGTAGGGTAACTCTGCCACCTGCGGCGTACGCACTGAGCTCCATGCTCATGGACCCAGAGTAAGGGGAAACAATCTGAGCTTCTTGCTGAGGTGTTATGTTTCTGATTGTTGTTGATTGCTGTCTTGGCAGAGATGAAGAGTCCCTTGCCCATCGGGCCAGGCGGACCAAGCACACAACGGCGTCAGGTCCTTTGGCGAGCACGGGTTCGGCGGGGGATAGGACAGGGGATCCTGCACCCAGCTCCCGGCGTGAAGGCATGGGACAAGTTTCACCGGCCTGGAGAGATGCGAAAGAACAGGCTTCATCCCCCGCCAAGGGAGGAAGTGAGATGTAGTAGGGAGGGGCCCACCAGGAGGGGTCTACCCCGACCCAAGTACAAGCAGAGAAGTCACTGACAAAGGCCTCCACCGAGGGGTCTGCTCGTGACGAGGTCACGGTCATTGAGGGAGCGGATACGAACCACACGCTAGCAACAGATGTTGCTGAGGACGCAGGCGCTCCTCTACGGCATACACCACCAGGTATCCCACTTGCCTTTGCTTCCTTGAATTATTTTACCTCTTGGTCTTCGACTTAGCAGTTTCTGACTTTGCATTACTCCATCTATTGATTTTATCTGCAGCTTCGTCGATAGAGGAGCCCGAGCTCTTGGAGGAGGCGGCCAGTATTGGGAAGGACGCTGCCGAGGAGGCCACCAGGATTGCTGCCGCGAAAGACCAAGATCGGACTGTCGGGGCCATATAGGATGCCCCCGAAGAAACAAAGAACATCCCCGGCAGCGCATCCGGCCAAGACGCAGTCGTTGAGGAGAAAACTCCCCTCCAATCCATGGGGCCCTTTTCCTCGTTCAGCACACCGACCGCAGCACTCCAGCCATGCATCCTCAAGTGAACTGGCGCTAACCCTTGCTCAGCATGGGCCAGCCGCTCCAGGATCATCTGTTTTAGTGGGTGCGGATTTTGATGAGGAAATCAAACACATACTTGCACCACTGTCTCACAGAGTTGAAGAGGCTGGTGATTCTGCTGATAGCGCCAAGGACTTAGCTTTCCTAGAATCCGTGGTGGCAGGGCTCAAAGAGGCGCAACAGAGGTATGATCTCAAATGGCAGGCAGTCAAGGAGCAACGCGATTCTGCCATTATCATGGATAAGAAGCTGGTGGACAAGGGCAATGAGCTCCGGGAATGGTACAAGAAGCAATCCCATTCCATCATGCGGCAAGTGGAGGTGCTGGCCAAAAGCATGGAGGATATCACTTCCCGAGAGATCCACTTGACGGAGCGCGAAGCGCTTCTGACCGCCAAGGAGAAGGACATCTCCGCCCGGGAAGGAAACCTCGAAGCCACCCTCCGCGGTAAGGATGAGGAACTGGAGGCCCTCGTCTAGCACCTTGGAGAAGGATATTGAGTCCGCCGGTGCCCGTGAGAAGCTGCTGATGAAGGACTTATCCAATGCTCAGACTCTTCAAAAGGATGCGGTGGAAAAACCGGAGAACCAAATCCAGCAGCGTGACCTCTGGATCAAGAATCTGGTTGATATCGCCGAGTGTCTTACTGCCCAGATCACAACGATGGACATGAAGAGCTAGGCCTTCTTCGTCAACCAACATGAAGTTCCAAGCGTCAAGCTGACGCTTTTCTTTGAAGGTTTGATTGAAGGGCTGAAGACATATGAGGACGACAGGGCCGTCTACTTTGCTAACGAATCCCGGAAGCTTGCCCATGACGCCCTCTTCTTGGTCTTAAGCAATCTTGCCTACTGCCACCCGGAGCTCAACCTCTCTGACGGCTTCAAGAAGCTGCCGCCAGGCGTTGATGTTTCTGCTGCCGAGGCGAAAGCTGGTCCCCTTGTCGACAAGGTCCTCTCCGTCCCAAGGGTTCCCGGAGACCATTAGCCTTGAGCTCATTCGTGCTGCTGTGCTGCCCTGTAACAAGACATGAGATGTATCTTGTTTTTAGGCTTCGTACTGTTCTAGCTTTAATATTTTGTTGAACTAATCTTTACTACGTTAATGCACACTATCCCTCTTGTGTTTACCCATTGGCATTCGTATGACTAGTTTCCTTTGTGTACTTTGGTTGCCCGCCAACAACATGTTGCTGCGATTGCCTTGAGGAACGGGTCCTTAGCATTCAGCTGGCGAGGACACATTGCCGGTGGGTTTTCCTCAACAGTCTTTGACGCTGCCACCCACTTTGTTGAGCAGGCTCGGAACAAAGCAAGGGCGCAGACAAATACAGTAAGGTTCCATCGCACAGAGGGCTTGCCATACGAAACCATTGGTTGTACGAGGGATGCGCAAACGCAAATTCTGAAGAAAAGTCAACGAGCGTGCCAACTTAGCTTTTATCGATGCTCCCCTGCTTGCCAGGGTGGATATCTGATAATGCATAACGTCTCCTCTTCCACTCGTGGATGCCCATCCCGCAGGTGTCCCGTGGAAGACCGTGCTCGTACGTCCATTTTCATTCTGCAAGGATGAAAAAGATAGGAAAGAGCAATGAGGGGAGGGACTAGGCCGTCCATTAGTTACACACTCAGCCCAGGCACGAGCTGGGAGAGCTAACAAAAATGTTTGCCACTAACGACATATGATGGGAAAGGAAATGAATTGGCCTTCCTCTCCCTTTTTCCCAAAGTTCAATGACCTGAACACGGCTGGCATGAAGGACACGCAGGCGCGGAAGGCCTTGCCGGGGTTTGCTTGCCGGGAGCGTCGACCAACGGATTCGCACCAACGTTACACTCAGGATTTATCCTTGGCAGAATAAATACAGGACCGAGCGCCACATGGGCTTATCGACGTTGCCGGCCTCACCGTCACGTGACCAGACAATTGTCGTTATGAGAAAAGAGGGGGAGGTCAATTAAGTACCGTTTTTTGATCCTCCCGCCCAAGCGACATCCTTTGAGGCTGAATGCGCACCGACCGGAGACTACCAGGAGGACGACGCCGTCACATGCCTCGATCCTTCTTCTGGCCGTGAGAGGTGCAGTGGTCATGCCATCCGCGCCATCCATGGCCATCGCATTGCTGCCGCTCTCGTCCTCGCCGTCGCTACTGCAACGGCGGAGACGAGCGACCAAGGCTGGGAGGATAACGGCTAGTGAGTAACACCATTTCTCTTTTCCAAAGCTGTTGCCGAAGATGGCGGCACCGAGGATGACGATGATGAAGATGATGGACGCGCTGTTCACAACATTAGGTTCGTGCAAACACTTCCCCCTACCTGGCACGCCAAAGATGTCGTGGTGGAACACGATCACCTATGGGGTCATCGGCCCCTTTGTGGTTCGGCAAGGGGGAAGGTCATGTTGCACAAAGGGCAGAGGCCATGAAACAACACGACGGTGGTGACGCTGGTGGTTTTTACCCAGGTTCAGGCCGCTGGGAAGCGTAAAACCCTACTCCTGCTTTGGTGGATTGGATGGTGGAACACGATGAGCGCGCAACGCTCAAGCCCGGCAAGGTGGCCTCGGGGAGAGCAGCTACGCGCGTACAAGTGTGCAAGGGTCCGAATCCTTTGCTAGTTAGCCTTGGACCTCCTTTTATAGCTTAAGGGGTGACTACAGTGGCAAAGTAGTCTTTAACAGTGCTATCATACCTAACTCTGGCAGTTAGGACAAAGTGCCTTAAATGCACTGCTAGGTGTCATGCTAAGGGCGAAACCCGGCAAGCCTGCCATGCCGCTTAACCCTCTTCTGCTTATATGCTTGACACGCTTCTGGACGGGTGTCATATAAGGATAATCTTTCTTCCATGGGCTACCACATGCTTAGTAGAAGCCACTTAATCACTTGGAGGCTCGACACCACATTGATAGGTGATTTGCGTTGCAGTGCGGTGGAGCGGTGGTGCCTTGGCGGGGAGATTTGCCCTTGGCGGACCCGGCAAGCCTGCCAGGGAAATCTTGGACTTGTCCTTGGGGCGGCCACGACCCTGCCAGGCCCTCCTGCCCGGCAAGGGAGCCCTTCCCAAGGTGATGCCTTGTTGTCTTGCTTGTCTTGGTCTTCTTGATCCGCTCTTTGATCTCATGAAGAGCGGTACTTTTGGCTTGGTCTTGTTTTTGTAACTTGGTGTAGCCATTCCTTTGTTGAGCTCTGGCTGCCGGAGCGGAGGCTCTTCATCCGTGCACAAGTCAGGGGAAACATACACCCCTGGTTGTGTACCCCGACAACGGATGTCCGGCGGATGGACATCCGGAAAGTCCGGAAATCCATGATTTCGGTTCTGTTGGGTGGTTCAGGTCGTCCGGTAAAGGTCAGACGCCCGGTGCTTCGGAAGGGTCCGGACGTCCGTAAAGTGCCGGTCGTCCGGTGGGTCGGGGTCAAAACGGGATTTGAGATCCGGGACATGTTTTTTGGTGGAAATTGGGGATTTTGGGGTCAAAATTGAGAAGGTTTCGCGGATGGAAAGTGGGGAAACTTGTGAAGATGCTAGATCCACTCGAAACACAGCAAATCCATGGATCAAATTCAACAAAACATCATCAAACCAACAAATCACCAAAAAAAATTGGGGGCTATTTTTGGTGGGGATTTTTGAAATTGGGACAAAACAATGCAAAATTAGGCTAGAAAACGGTGGGGGAGACTCCAAATTCGTTATCAATGTGGCTCATAATACCAAGATGATGTAGAGTGGAACCCTAGGGGCCGATCTTTCATAATTTGGAGGGAGATCCCCGAAGAACACGATGAACACAAGAGAGGGGAAACACTCAAATCAACGAGATCCGATCAAACAGATGCTAAATACACATACACAAAGGGGGTACAAAGGTCCAAATCCAACACAAGAAGATACAAGAGGTAACTAGTTCATCCCAATCCTTGGAGGAGTTGAGGTCTTGAATCCTAGAAGGATCTTCCCTAGTTGGGGTCTTGAATCCACTAGGGATCTTCTCACATGGAGGTCTTGAACTCCATGGGAGTGGTCTCTCTCTCTCAAGAGAAGAGTAGGTAGGAGCAAAGCTCAACTAAGATGAGCTATCATATTTGCTAACCCTAGAAAGGAGGAGAGGGAGGTCTATTTATAGTCTAAGCCACGAAGGGGTAAGTGGGAAAGGGATACAAGGCCAAAGGCGTGGCTGCACACTGGCAGGCGTCGGACGTCTGAGGGACATCGGTCGTCCAGTGGCTTGCGGGGGTCTAGATGTCCGGAGGGCGTCGGACTTTTGATGTTTCTTCTCTGGACAGGTGTCGCCAGATTTTCGGTTGCGGTCGGTTGTCCGGTGGCTGTAGTGTGTCGAACATCTGGCGTCTCGTCAGTCGTCCGACCGCTGTAGCGTGCATCGATTGCGGTTCTTTTGGCTGGCCTGGGCGTGGTCGTGTCGGACATCCGGTGGATCGTCGGATGTCTGGTGGCTGTAGTTTTGCTGTAGCTCCGTCTTTGCTTCCACACTTCCCTCACAGATGGTGTAGGTGTTCCTTGGCGCTTTCACTCCTCGTTGTCATCCGTTAAGCTCCGTCAATACCTATGCATGCACATGAGAGGAATGTCAAGTAGTATACCATCCTCGAAGGGGTCAAGTGAGCACGTGTAAAGGAGATGATTCACCTTTATGTATGTGAATTAGAGATTGCACATGTTACTTGCCAAATGGACTCTTGACATGGTGATGTCCGTAGGATGCTCCGCATCAGATTGTCTGCTTACCGTACATGTTCTATAATCATGAACTGTTTGTGATGGGGCATGCATCGTAAACGTAGCACAACAGAATACCGACTGCAATGGTAATGCGAGCACAAACGAGTAGAAAGGATGGAGCGTTTAAGATATTGGAGATGTCACAAACGGTTGTCTGAAGACTCGTGTTTGGGATAGATGCCGGCATCACATATGCTTAGTTATGCAAAACGTATGCATTGCTACTCCCTATCCCTGACGGTTTCTAGGTCTCGTGGGAAGGACCCCCCTATCGCACACACTCAGCTGGCGATGGTTTAAAATGTCATCGCGGAAAGGGGTTAAAATAGTTTGTATAGCAGCTCGTTGTACCAGTGAAGAGCCAGCCCTGCGCCTTCCCAATAAAAAGGAATATGCACAAGGTGCTGCTCATTTACCTCCTCTCCTTCCCAATCTAGCAGTCACCATCGTCCTCCTCCTTGCACCCAAAAGAGAGCACTCTGCATTCATCCGCCGCCCCCATGCTTCTGCTTCTCCTCAGCCCTAGTTCCAACATCCGCCATGGCGCCAAAGGCGAGAAAGGACAAGGCGGAGAAGGTCGTCGACCCGGATGCAGGGGCGAGGAAGGAAGCCTTGGCGGAGACGCGGAGGCAGAATGTTGTCTTCTAGCCAGTGCTTGACAAGAGCGATCTGGTCGAATGGTACGCATACATGTGGGGGAGAACCACGAAAGCTCACATTGCCCCCATGTACTACCCGGCTCCGTCAAGAGTAGCACAGACAAATTCCCCTTCTTCGTTGCGTATTTCTATTGTGGACTCTGCTCTCTTTCTCTGATTTCTTCAATGACATCATGTACACATATGACTTCCATCTCCTTGATTTCACGCCAAATGATGTCACTTGCATGTCGGTCTTTGCACATCTTTGTGAAAATTTCGCCGGAGTAATTCCCAACACAGCCCTCTTCCGCCACTATTTCATTCCCCGTGTCGAAATAGGGGATGCTCTTTCCGGGACCATCACTTGGATTCCAAGGGGTTGGAACAAGGACATCTGCCCAGAAGGAAATCCCCATAAGAAATGGGATGAGTGGCGGCGAGAGTGGTACTGGATCAAGGAGGCAGCCTTCCCGCCGTTCTGTGTGCCCCGGCAGACGAAAGTGATCCATGGCAAGGACAGGAGCGACTTTGACCCTCAAGACAAGAAGCTCCAAATCGCAGTCACCAGGATTCACTGCCTCAGGGCTGCCGGGCTCACCATCGAGATGGTAGGCGCTGACTTCCTCCGTCGCCAAATTGCTCCTCTACAAAACAAAGGGAGGTAAGCGTGGGAGTTCAAGAATGCCGCAGACATCATGAGAATGCACCCAGGATTGAACAACAACCTGACGGTCTTGCAGCATACTTCCCTCTACCATGCTCTGTTCAGACCAGACAAGTACCCACTGCCTGCACACATAATCCCTTTATGCCACAATTCTGCCCTCAGCGCTATCATCGCCATGATGCCAGAGTGCAATGATCATGGTGTTGTTGCAAATTGGGTTGAACCGTCGAAATAGCATGTACAAGAGTTATTTGACACCTTGGCAGAGAAGGCCGTCAGGAACGAGTCAGAACTTATCTTCCCAACCACCAATGAGGAAGTGGCCTACATTGCCACCAGGGCAGAAGAAGCTCAATTAGCTGCAGAAGCTGGCAATTTCGGCTACTTGGCGGCTGAGGCCGGTGAAGAAGAAGTATGGATGCCCAAAGAATACCCTGTCAATGAAGGCGAGGTTGTCGGGGAGCAAGGTGACAAGGTTGCCGGGGATTCTAATGATGAAAACATCCCTAAAGAGCAGCAGCACGAGAAGCCCCTTGCTCCGGCAAGGAAACCACGCATTCTTCGGAAGTAAACTTTTGGCGGACGCAGTGCACCCTTATTCAAGCAGCGGAGCTGTCGACAAGAAGACGACCGGCAAGACCACACAGTGGCAAGGAGCCCAACAGCAACCCACGCTACGCATGAGACGTACCACTACGTCAATGACTGGGTCGACGGGGGCATCACGCATAGTCACGTCGGCAGCTGGAGTGGCAGGGTCATCTCAACCTGCCGCTGCTGCCGTGGCCAAGCATGGGAGAACTGCTACTCCACCTCCTAGCACCAACACTAGAGGAGAGGTCGACTTCGACATTTCTGCTTTCAGTGAAGGCGAAGCAGAAGAGGAGTAAGAACTCTTGCCGCATCCTCCAGTCTTTAATTTTCTTGATTCATTGATTTGACTTGTCTTGTTTGTTTTTTGCAGAGATGCAGAAACGCTGGCGCAGAGGCAAGCAAAGAGGGCAAAGACCTCGATAGGCGATGAACCACCGGCAACCAGCTTGGCCAACCCAGAAGTTGTTGACGTCAGCCCGAAGTCCAGTCCTCAATGTAGCCCCCAGCACAACCCCTAGCATGAGTTCATCACTCATTACCCGCTGGCGAGTGTTGGTGTGGAGATCTTCATCACTGAGATCACCGAGCTTGTAGGAGAAGAGCAGCGCCAAGGAGAACAGCCAAAGGAAAACCTTGACGTGCCGTCCTCATCAACCACACTACCCGGAAATGGCTCTCCGGCAAGGGCCCGTCCGTGTTGTGGAGCTGGCAAGTACTGATGTTGGCAGCCACGCGATGGCAACAGATGTTACCGGAGGAGCAGATCTCACTCTTCAACAGACGCATACAGGTAATCCACTTGCTTTCGAGCACTTGTTTTTCTTTTTTTTATTTTGTTGCTTTTGTTTTCTTGAACTTGGCCTTGAGTCTGATTTGCCTTTCTCCTCCACCTTCAGGTCCATCCCAACTGATGACATGAACATTGATGTTGACGTTGCGGGAATCGCCAAGGATGCTGCCGCGGAGGCCGATAGGATTGCTGCCGACGAGGTCGCCAAAGCTGCACATGAAGAGACCACCCAAAAGACTGCTGAGGAGGCCAAAAATGAGTCCATAGGGAGCACTGACAGCATTCCTACCACAGGAGCGCTTGGCGCTAACCCAGCCATGAGGGCGTCAGTTGCCGGCAAGACTGTTGTCGAGGATCCAGCTTCAGCTTCTGAAGAGCCCCCGGTAAGCAGATGCCTCAAGGTTGGTGACAACCTATTCATGTGCATCCCAGGCACGACAAGCATTGGGGCTTTTTCATGGGGACGCTCGGGGCCGCCGACGCCGTGGCGCTGCTCGTCGCACGTGACCTGAGATTGCCGCGGTGTGTGCACTGGCGTGTGCGACTTGCAGGGTGTCATGTCGTCCTTGGAGTTCGCCGAGCCACCTGTAGGCAGCACGGCCCCGTCCTTGGACCTGGTGGCATGTGGATTGTCGAGGACGATGCTGCTAGCCTGGCTCTGCTGGCCAAAACGCTGTGGATGCTGCTCCTGGCCTCCACCTCCTCTGCCGCCGCCCATGCCACCACCTGTTTTGTTGCCTGTTTGCGAAGGTGTTGGTGGCTTGGACGTAGAAGGACCGGTCGCCATGGTGCCATTCTTGTTGGGAGCCAGAGTGATGATGATGATGAAGCGGACGTGCTGACTGCTAGTTCAGATTCATGCAAGCGATCCCCCTACCTGGCGCGCCAAAGATGTCATGCGTACAACGATCTATGAGACCAGCAAAGGCCCCTTTGCAGTTCGACTGGAGAGATCGACAAGCACAAAGAGCAAAACTAGCAGAACACATAAATTTTACCTAGGTTCGGGCCGCTGTGAAGCGTAAAACCGTACTCCTGCTTTGGTTGTATTGATTGTGTGTGCACAAGTAAAAGGAGCGCACTTGCTGGCAAGGTTGTGCTGGAAGTGTAGCTACGCGTGTAATTGGGCAAAGTGTCGACCTTTGTAAAGATAGCCATGGGCCTCCTTTTATAGAGAATGTGGTCACCACAGTGGCAAGATGGTAATTACATAAGCTGAATGGTGGCTACAGTACCAAATAGCTAACTCTGGCGGGTTAGGACAAACACATTAATTGCGTCGTGAGGTGTCATGTTGATGAAGCTCCCCGACAAGAGTTGTCTCTTCTTCTGTGTCGTTCACCCATCTACCATATATTATCTTGACACAATCATGTGACGGGTGTCATTAAAGTTGTGTCTTCGGCGGCAAGCTGACACGTGCCCAGACAAATCTCACCTAACTACCTGCCCGCTCAACACCTATACGACAAGTGACAACCTGATTGATGGGGTGGAGCAGTGGCAAGGTAGTGGGATTCTTGCCGGGCTCGGAGCTTGACAGGAGTTTACTAGCTTCCCGGCAAGGATCTTGCCGGGAACCCCAATCTTGATCTTCTATACTTCTGATCTCTAGCTTGAAGGTCTTCTTTATATTCTTGTCGCCTAGTCTTGGTCTTGTACATTAGTTGCCTTCCGGCAAGCCTTGCCGTTGGGAAGGCTGCTACTGCCTGTGCATAAGTCTGGGGCACTAAGTACCCAAATCTCAGTACACCGACACATGGTGAAAGAAGTGACTTGCTCGAAGTTCATGTGCATTTGATGCAAGTGTGAATGTATTCTATGGTTTGGTAGATTAATTACCTCCATTTCATATGTATTCCCTAGCACATAAAGCCACTGTTTGATTTGTTCAAGGAGAAGAAGTTCCTTCATAAGAGCTAATCATATGACTTATGCAAGGACTTCGTTATCCGCAATGATGGTTCCTAGCCAGAACTCGATTGCATTTTGTTGTAAGATTTCTATGTGGGCACGATTGTCTTAGATAGTGTGTTCACATTTATCTTGCAATCCAGCTCCTATTTTGGAGCTTGCTTCCATAGTTCATTTCCTGAGAATCTCGCACTGTCATCTCATCGATTTGTGCTGCAAACTTCCTGTTTCACACATGCTGAGTCTGAAATATCCTATCACCAACCAGATCTGAATCTCAGGCAGATATGATGGTTGAAACTTTCCCAAGATCTATGATGTAGGTTCTGGCAAGGTTCATGTTTGGCCAACACACCTAGCCAGAAGATCTATTATTGTAGTATATTGATTGAGCAATTTGCCCATCCTCTCCATGAGGATTTCGTATGACTTATTCTAGAAGTTCTTCCTTATGGATCCTTTGTGTTCCCGAAGTCCGACCTTTACTTGATGACCATGTCACTGATGTTTTTAAGCATGATCGTGGTATCTAGTACATCAAGGACAACATTAGAAGCGGAGTGCTAAATGTCTCTCGGTTGATTATCCAGATTTGTTCCCTTGGCATAGCTAAGGTAAAATCTGAGAATGTGTTGTCTTCCTTTGCATCTACATCCACTATCGTTATTCATCGTGGTAGTATGTACTTGTATCAACATCCTTAGCATATAAGTTGGCAAACCCTGATGAATATGTAAATGCTCAAGTTCTTGAATGCACGCTCAGACACTAGGTTATATCTTCGGTATCAATTGGAATGTGCCTTCCATTTGCCGATTATTCTATAACCATAGTTTCCATTTCAATCTGAGTATGCCATTCTTTCAAATTCCTTCCAACGGTCATTTAAGAATTTGCCTCAGTCTGGTATGAAGATGTTTCGATGATCCCTATATCGAAGGTAATTCTTTTTGCGTGACTAAGGAGATAATTCGATGAGTCACCTCCTCTAAGGTGCCCCTTCATGGTATTAAGGTCAATTAACTCCTCGCCACTTTGACAAGCATCCACCATCGTTTTAAGTGTGGAATTGTTGCCTACCAAATTGAACCCTTGTCATCTACTTCTTTCCATCACCCCTCATGTATGTATTGTGTCTCAGCTCGAGAGATGTTATTATGTCTCATTCCATGAGTTGATTGTGAATTTCTCGATCTTTGTGAAGATCGAATCATGTAGAGTTTCCTTCTCTTTCCATCTTCGTGTTTGTATAAAGATCTCAAAGCAAAGATACTGAGACCAAGATGATGCAATGAATCAACGTTCTCAAGAAGTGCAATTGGGTCATGAAGACCGTGTCAGTTCTGTGTCACCTTCCTCTTACCCTAGGTCTTGAATCTTGGGACGAGATTCTTGTTTAGTGGGGGTGAGTTGTCACAACCCAAGAATACTTGCCTACAAATAGTTACATTTAGAATAATCATGCATCATTTTTAAATTCAAAAAAATGGATTGAGAGAATTCTCAAAACCACAGACATATTTTAAAAATGATCCACATTAAAAATCTCTTCAAATGAGCCCAAGAAAATGTTCCTATTAAACCCTGAAAATATTGTCTAGAGCAAAAACTCAAACCAATATTTTTGGAGGCTTAGAATTATTTATTTTGGGCCGTTGAGTTAAATCCTATATAATTTGAATTGGATTTATATTCATAATAATCAGTTTATGAATCCAAAAATTCTAAAAGTTTGTGAGTGGCTCTGAATATATTTTAACAGACCACATAAAAAATTTCACGAGCATATAAAATGATTTTCTTTTAAAATCAAATCAAAACAAACAACAGAAAAGAAAAACAGGAAAGTAAAATAGAAAGCAAAGAAAGACCTACCAGGCGCTTACCTGCAGCCCAAGTGGCCAGCCCAGCCTGCCAGCGCCCCGCTTGTCATCTTCCTCATGTGCCAGAAGGACTGGGCGCGTGGCCAGAGCGCGCGTGCACGTGCCCGGCCATTTCCTGCTTCTCGCCTCCCCCCCGGCGTGCCTAGATGGCGCCGCGAACCTCCCTGCCTCTCTCTCTCACTTTCCGTGTTCTCCTTCCCCTCCTCTGCTCCCTCCCGCCTCACACCCGAGCAGAGCTTGTCGACACCGTCCACCATTCACGTAGCTACCGGTCACTCCATGCCTCGTCTCCATGTCAAGAATAAGCGCCGATACATCTTCCTCCTTCATGCCAAGCCACGCAAGCTCAGACGTGCCACAATCTCGCCATCTCCATCGTCTTCTACCTAGGGACCCGCCGGACATCCCCGGTCGGTTCGCTGTCTGCAGATCATCCTCGGCCACAACAAGAAGCTCTATGTGGCCGCTGTGAGCCCCCGGTCATTTCCTCCTAGCCCCGCCATCATTTTCTTCCTTTACCCGTGCTAACTACCAGAGTCATGAGCTCCTCGCCACCGGCTTTGACGTCGTCGTGGCCACAGCTGCCACCGGTTGTGTCCAAACACTGGAATGTGCTGAGCACCTCCCCAGCAACCCAAAGCCACCACTGATGCCTCATGTCATGCACCGTAGTCGTTGCCTACTCCGAGCCCGTGGCTCTGCCGCCGCCAAACCTCAACGCCGGTGATATTCCAGCCACCCCGCGCCTCTAGCTTCTTCTGTTGGATGCAGGCGAGCAAGGGCTATCTCCGGGTGCCCTCGGTGCATCAAATTGCTATCGGCGCAGTGTTTCCGGCGAGCCTCCGCCGTGACCAATGGTTGCCAATGTTTAGCGCCGGCTAATCGCATAATTATCCCCTAAATAAGCCTCCCCGGACATTGACATGTGGGCCCGGCCCCTGCTAATTTTAGTTAGGTTTACAATTAACCTAATTGTCGGCGTGGAAGCATGATCACCTATGGGGCAGGGGTGCCCCTTTGTGGTTCGGCATGGGGACGACCGCGTTGCACAAAGAGCAAAGGCAGTGGGGGGGCAGCACGGCAATGGACTCCCTCTCTTTTACCCAGGTTCGGGCTGCTTTGCAGCGTAAAACCCTACTCCTGCTTTGGTGGATTGATTTGGAGGTGAAAGAAGGCTCGGCGTGCTTTGTCCCGGCAAGGATGCCTTGGGGAAAGCAATGTGAGCTTACAAATGTTGGGGGTTGAAGTGTTCAAACCATTTGCTAGGTTGCCTCGGGACTCCTTTTATAGTTTAAGGGGCGACCACAGTGGAAAAACAATCATTTGGGTATGATTAGATAGCTAACAGTGCTATCACACCTAACTCTGGCAGTTAGGACAAAGTGCATTAAATGCACTGCTAGGTGTCATGCCGAGGGCGAATCCCGGCAGGCCTGTCACGCCGCTTATCTGCCTCATCTTATCAGCTTGACACGCCTCCTGGACGGGTGTCAGTAAAGCTAATCTCTCCTCCTTGAGGCTGCCACGTGCTTGAAAGGATCCACCTGGTTGCTTAACACCTTGACACCACACGGATTAGTGACTTGGGTGCAGTGAGGTGGAGCGGTGGCATCTTGGTGGAGGTTCTTTATTGAAAGAGCTTGGCAGGGTCTGGTCTCGGCGGCCCCGGCAAGCCTGCCGGGGCAAATCTGGACTTGTCCTTGGGGCGGCCTCAACCTAGCCAGGCTCTCCTGCCCGGCAAGGGAGGCTTTCCCAAGGTGATATCCTTCTGATGCGTTGTGTTCTTCTTAATGCTTTCCTTGATCTCATGAAGAGCGACTTCTCTGGCTTGATTTCGTGTCATGCATTGGTGCTAGATCTATGATCATCAGTATGCCTACGCACGAGCTCGATCAACAAATGCGAAAGTTTGTTGCACTGACAGTAGCCCCCAGGCCTGGCCCACACGTGCTGCCGAGCATCGTTGGGGTAGGCCCTAACAATGCGCAGGCGGGCATCCTGGCCGAGATGCGGCTGGACCCAGATTTCTGAGATCTTCTTTGCTTCTTCATTAGCCTGAACTTTGAATCAGTTCCCGGTTTCCCCGCGAGTTGTGCTGAGCGACGTGGGGCTACCCACATAATGGACCGTGGGACACCCACGTTCACGGGGAGTTGATTGAAGCGTCTGCGTGTTTCGGGGAGGTAACTGCCGTTTTACCCATCCCACTACCCCTACCGTTTCCGCCACATATGTTGCATGCATTGCGCAGGGTTGGTGGCGGATGTGCAGGGCGCAGGAATGAGTGCCATGGCAGAAAGCTCGGCGCCGTGGATAGGCGCAGGAGGGTGGTCGGCGATTTTGGGCACCGTTGATGACGCAGATGAACCTGATTGGTGGAGCGGGGCGGTTACCACAGGGTGGTGGGGAGCCAACCCCCTACCACGCTCCGCTATAAAAGGGAGCGCGGATGTTGTGGTTTAACACGGCCACCTATGGGGCCATCGGCCCCTTGTGGTTCTGCAAGGGGGAAGAGCACATTGCACAAAGAGCGAAGAGTGTAGAGCAGGACGACAGCGATGACACGAGCAATTTTTACCCAGGTTCGGGCCGCCGCGAGGCGTAAAACCCTACTCCTGCTTTGGTGGATTGATGAGGGGACCGTGGTGGAGATGCAGCGCTCTAGCCCGGCAAGATCGCCTTGGGACGAGAGCAGCTACGTGCGTATGAGTGTACAGGGGTCCGAATCCTTCCTAAGGTAGCCACATCCCTTCTTTTATAGGTCAAGGGGTTACCACAATGGCAAAACTGTCATTATCCAGTGATTAGATAGCCAAAGTGCTATCATACCTAACTCTGGCAGTTAGGACAAGGGGCATTAAATAAACCGCTTAACGTCACGTCACAGATGCGGCCCGGCAAGCCTTGCCGTGCCGTCTTGGTCATCTCCTGTCTGCCTGTGCGACACGCGTCCGGACGGGTGTCACACAGGGGTAATATTCTCTCCAAACGGCTGCCACGCGTTAAATGGCAGCCACTAAACCACCTGCGGGCTCGACACCGCACTGATAGATGACTTGCGTCACTGTGAGGTGGAGCGATGGAGCGGTGGTGGGGAAGTCCGCCCTCGACGTCCCCGGCAAGCCTGCCGAGGGAGTCTTGAGACTTGTCTTTTGGGGTAACCTCGACCCTGCCAGGCTCGCCTGCCCAGCAAAGGAGGTTTCTCCTTAGTGATATCTTGCTTACTTGGTTGCTCTTGGTCTTCTTGATCCGCCCTTTGATTACTCAAAGGGTTATCTCTTCTCCTTGGCCTCGTCCTGGAAACTTGGCACTGTCGTGGTGGAGGTCTGCCGTCCATGCACAAGTCAGGGGAAACACACACCCCTGTTTGTGTACCCCGATAGAAGCCCCCAGGCCTGTGCCATACGTGTCGCCGGGCATGTTGGGTTAGGCCCCAAATAGTGCACGGACAAGTGCCGAGGGAACGTTGTGCGTGCAGCGGTTCATCATGATGACCAACTGACGAACGTCCACTCTGCGTAATTACCGCGGGTCGTGGGGTCGTGGGACTATAGTAGTTAATGTAAAATGGTAACTTTCTGAGGGAAAGTTGCGAAGAGTTGCCCCTTTCTCCACACTCGTTCCTGATGTCTACTACGCAACCTTCTTCTTGTAGACTCGTGTTGGGCCTCCAAGCGCAGAGTTTTGTAGGACAGTAGCAAATTTCCCTCAAGTGGATGACCTAAGGTTTATCAATCCGTGGGAGGCATAGGATGAAGATGGTCTCTCTCAAACAACCCTACAACCAAATAGCAAAGAGTCTCTTGTGTCCCCAACACACCCAATACAACGGTAAATTGTATAGGTGCACTAGTTCGGCGAAGAGATGGTGATACAAGTGTAATATGGATAGTAGATATAGGTTTTTGTAATCTGAAAATATAAAAACGGCAAGGTAACTAGTAGAAAAAGTGAGCAAAAACAGTATTGCAATGCTTAGAAACAAGGCCTAGGGTTCATACTTTCACTAGTGCAAGTTCTCTCAACAATGATAACATAATTGGATCATATAGCAATCCCTCAACGTGCAACAAAGAGTCACTCCAAAGTTTCTATCGGAGAACGTAGGACGAAAACATGCATCAACCCCTATGCATAGATTACCCCAATGTCACCTCGGGAATCCACGAGTTGAGTGCCAAAACATACATCAAGTGAATCAATAGAACATCCCATTGTCACCACAGATATCCCATCGCAAGACATACATCAAGTGTTCTCAAATCCAATATTCAATCCAACATAACGAAACCTCAAAGAGCAAGACTCAATTCATCACAACAAGAGATAGAGAGGGAAGAAACACCATATGATCCAACTATAATAACAAAGCTCACGGTACATCAAGATCGTGCCAAATCAAGAACACGAGAGACAGAGATCAAACACTGCATCAGTATCAACAAGGGTGTTGTGGAGTTTAACTGCAGCAAGCCAGCTTTACTCAGTGGCTATCCTGTACTACTACTGCTGGTAACTCTTTTGAGGTGGAAGATCGCACACAAGTCCACATATTCACCATATCAATACACCACTATGGATCCACTCCCGTCTCCCTATGAGAAGGCCATCCATAGCAATCACACTTATCTTGTGCATTTTAGAGTAGCCACTTCCAGTTATCTATGAACAATGTAAGCTTTCCAAGTAGTCCATATCCGAGGACGTGGCTATCCGAATAGATCATTAACCCTGCAGGGGTATACTTCTTCACACACGCTCTCACCACTTATCGCAGTTTACACGACATGTACTCGGCAACCTTCAAGTGGAAGCCCAGCGAGGGTGCGGCCATGACCTGACTAACCACATGAGACTCTAGTCCAGGTTTATCGCCTATTTGAGTTCCATCCGCAAGGAAGTCCGGCCGAGGTTTCCACTACGGCCCCAAACGATGTGTGCAGGGATCCCGAACCCACCAAACGGGTGCCTCGGTACACTGTGCCACGTGCCTGCCGCATCACAGCCCACCCCTAAGGTCAGTGCTGTGCATGACCTCCAGCATACTTCAAACACCAGAAACTAGTTGCAACTCCTGGACAGAGATCAAGGCGATTAATAAGTCGAGAGAGCTTGGAGTGGCCGGAGCCCAATGTGTGGTAGTAGCTGTCTTGGATCACAAACACGAAACTTAGTTCCCGAGGATGGCTTCAACGAGACAACCATCATGTACTCCTACATGGCCTCTCATAGCTACCTTTACCAAATCGTGTTCACACACTTAGCTCTCAACAGTAGGACATGATGACCACATTCCAATTCATCCCTGATGAATCAGACCTGACACAACTCTAAGCAATAGCAGGCATAACAAGCAAGCATAAATGAGTAGGCACATCATGGCTCAAACAACTCCTACTCATGCTAGTGGGTTTCAACTATTTAGTGTGGCAAAGACAGGTCATCCAGAGGAATGGGTTCAGCTACCGCAACATGTAACAGTTGAATCGGTGTTATCCTAATGCAGTAAAAGAGAGTAGGAGCAAGAGAGTGGGACTATATCGGAATGCTCAAGTGGGGTTGCTTGCCTGGCACTTCTGAAGATAGTAAATCTCTTCATCGGTGTCATCGAACTCATCGTCGGAAAAATGTCTACTGAGAGGGAACAATTCCGGCAACAGAGAGGAAACACAATCAATGCAATGCAACAATATGATGCATGATCATGACATGGCAACATGTTGTTGATTGAGCTAATGCAGCTAGCAACAATTTAAATGGAGTTGGTTTGAACACAAGATTCAAATTCAAACTCCACATAAGATTACTTAAATGCCATTTAATTTATTTCACTTATACAGTAGGTATGGGTTGCATGAACATGCATGAAAATGCCATAAATAGATTCTTTGAATTTTTTTGATAATTTTTCATATATAAATTATTTCATTTGGAGTTACGGTTGAATTTCTATGAATTTTAGGAGTTTATACTATTTTCTGGAATTTCCAAAGTTATTTCTAAATAAGAAAATCCTAGTAATTGTATTTATGATGTCAGCAGTGTGTCATTGTTGCGTTAGCAGGTCAACGGGGTCGGCTAGGTCAAACCTGACCAGTGGGGCCCACTGGTCAGTGACCCACCTCACTAATAGATGCTGTTAGTGCTAATCATTTATTTAAGAGACACGGGGGCCCACGTGTCTGTAACACATTATACTAATCATAGTAATTAGCACTAACTATAAACCTAAACTAATTTTAGTCAGAGACTGGCCCCACATGTCATAGACACAGGAGGGCCCAGCCGTGGTCAAAGTGGGTCAAACTGGCCGGCGGTTAGCCGCGGGCGACGACAGAGACGGCGGGGCAGCTCGGAAATGCTCCACCGGCGACCAAAACGGCGGCGGAGAGCACCTACGTGACCCCCGAATTCTCCCGCGTTGGGTGGGGCCATTGGTTGGTGTTGGGGCCGACTAAATCAACGACGGCGATGACGTAGGCGGTGGCCAGAGCTCGGAAGAGGTTGGGTTCGGCGCTAGGGGGTACGGGAGGAGGAGCTGCTGGGTGTGATCGGCTCCTGGGCAAGCTTCAGCGGCTGCAGCAATGGCAGCGACATGGCCGGTGTCAAGGAGCTCTCGACTGCGGTGATTTACATAGCTAGGGGGCGCTATCGGGTGCGGGGAGAGAGGGTAGAGAATCGGGGGCTCACAGTGAGTCTCCTGGAGCGGACGTTAGGGCCGAGGATGATCTGAACGAAGCCAATCTTCGATGGCGATCTTGGTTGCCCAAGGTAGAAGGCAACCGCGGTGACGATGAAGTAGGGCCTTCCAGCTTGCTTGGCTCAGCGAGGAGGATGATAAGGTCATGGCAGAGCTCCTGGATATGTCGAGGGGGCGTAAGGGGGCTTGTGGCCGCGAGGTTCACGGTGGCGCGCGGTTGGCAGCTTCGGCCATGGCGTCGGGAGGGCGAGGAAACGAGGGGGAGAGTGAGCGAGGGGGTCAACGGGATCTGGGTGGCCACGGGGAGGCGATCCCCAGCATTGCACTGGCTAGGGAGGGGCCAGGCTGGCAGCTGCGTGCCGGCGTGCACGGGCGCCGTGCTCGGCCTTGCCTCTGCCTACTGGCAGAGGTTGAAGGTGGCCAGTGGGCTACCATATAGGCCTTCCCTCTATCTGCTTTTTTTTTATTTTCTATTATTCTATCTGTTTATTTATTTATTTAAAATACTAACTCACTTTATTAAATTCTGCAAACTTTTGTGGGCACTATCTGATTTAAACCAGAGGCCCTCACCAAGTTTAAGAATATTTGGAGCTACCAAATATTTTATAGGAATTAATAGCTCCAATTCAAATACATTAGGAGTTAATTCAAAAATCCAGAAATGTCCTAGAATTATGTGCATCATTTTTGGCAGAGGTTTTCACGTTTATCAAAAATCATGAACTTTTCTAAAGGGCATTTCGGGTTCATTGAAAATATTTTTATTTGAACCTAGTTGAATTCATTTGGTGCTAGGGTTTGAACATCCCCAATTCAAATTCATTGGAATTTTAACATGATGCATGGATGCTTTAATGCAACTATTTACAAGCAGTTCTAGGGCTGTGACACTTTCCAAGTTCAAACCTTCACTCTGTGCTTGCAGCGCCGCCTCCTCGCCTGCGACCCTCCTTCACGTTGCTCGACCTCGTCGTTCTAGGCAGGTAATCCACACCCAACCCCCATCCTCCTCCCCTTCTACATCCCACATGCCCTAACCACCGGCGCGACACCTTCCACCCAAATCACCGACCCCTACCCCAAATAAGCGCCGCCCTAAGCCATGGTGCACGCAGTATAGCCAGGAGCTCAAGGAGCATTTGGCAGTAGAGAAGCAAATCGCGGTCGCACGAGCGGATGAGGTCGCGATCTTGCTGACCCCCAGATCTTGGAGGTGCACCTCACAGTCGACGCCACCATCGACGCCTCGCGTGCCAACACCGTGACGCGGTTGGTTGCTTTAAATGATAGTTCACGGCATTTTCTCGAGGCCACCATCAGTGCCTTCGATGAAGACTATGATGTGTTTTCTCAGCGTGCCCATGCTTACCTCTACTCGAGATCTAGCAGGTTGGTGCCTGGAGCCGCTTAGGCAACTCGCCACTACGAGGAGGGCACCCACGATGTGGAGGCGTCGCACTCTTCCATGTCCAAGGAGCCAATCATCATCGATATCTCCGACGATGAGGAGTAGCTTGTCTTATTAGCTCACTATAAGGACCTATGTTCAGTTAGCTAGCTACGCCAGTTAAGCATGCTCGGTTTACCCATTGCATGTGCTGCTCCTGCCTTTCCTTAACAAATTCTAATGAATTGTCCTATGTACTTTTACCATGCAATATGTTCTTCTAGCGTATATGTTATATATGTCATGCAATGTGGTGCTCACTTATTAACTGTTTGGTTAATTTGTTGTCTTGTTCAGTTAACTATTTGGCTCAATTCTGTAATGTGATGTTCAATTCTTCTGGGGGCAATTTTGTATTGTCTTCCATGTGAGAAATAAATTGAATTTGGCTGTACAAAATACATGAGAAACAAATACAATTGCTATATTTCCAAGTTGTCAAGCATGCTTGGTTTGGTTAACTTTGTGATCTTCTAGTATGTTATATATTATGCAATGTGGTGGTCACTTATTAACAGTTTGGTTAATTTTTTGTCGTGTTCAGTTAACTATTTGGTTCAATTCTGCAATGTTATGTTCAATTCTTCTGGGGGTAATTTTGTATTGTCTTCCATGTGAGAAATAAATCGAATTTGGTTGTACTAAATAAATGAGAAACAAATACAATTGCTATATTTCCAAGTTGTTAAGCATGCTTGGTTTGGTTAACTGTCTGATCTTCTATTAGGAGTATGTTATATTGTGCAATGTGGTGCTTAGTTAATGGTTGGTTCATTTGTTGTGGTGTTTAGTTAACTGCTTGGTTCAATTCTGCAATGCGATGTCCAATTGTTATGGTTACAATTTTGTATTGTTATGCATGTGAGGAATAAATCGAATTTGGCTGCACTTAATACATGAGAAACATATACAATTGCTATATTTCCTAGTTCTTAATCATGCTTGGTTTGGATAAATGGCTTTTCCATGTGGCTCTAATTAATCTGATGAATCTGCAATGTGTTTATTTTTATCAACATATTTTACTGATAGCATGCCAACCCTCACTTAACCTGATCACTAACTACCTTAAATGTGTTGCAGGGAAACAATGGGAAGCACTGAGGTTTACAATCGAGGTTTTCACATGCATGGTCCTTTGTCTAATAGCACATTATTGTGCAATTGCAGGAACCATTCTAATATTTAGGTTTTTAACAATTTGGTCTTGCACATGTAGGTCCTGCTGTCAGAGGTTTTGACCCACTGTTCGACCCTTTTTGCATATGGGGAAATGAGTTGTCCATGAATATCAGACAAGTCAAGAAACTCAGAAAGATTGTTAGGATAAAGAAATTTGCGACAAAAAACAACAAGATCTTTGTCTGCACAATGAAGAAGACATCAGTTCACTACAGGATGGTACTAACTATTATACCTTGTCTTTGTTATTCCTTTGCGCCATTTCAAATCTAGAGAAGATATTTATGCATATCCTTGTTTTCAGGCCTTTCCAAAGCAGTTCATTGATGATTACCTCTCAAACCACATGTATGGTCAGGAGGCGAGGAAGGTATTCATACAACACCCACAGTACAATATTGAAGTCTTCTTGAAGAGGACGAAAGATGGACGGTCAGTCATCCACAGGCACCGGCCTTGCAAAGACCTTCAACATCAATGAAGGCTCAATATTCGCCTTCCACTTCAGCAGTTTTCCAGATGAGATTCATCTATCTATGTACCGTCTAGGATGCTAATTTTGAAAGGTTATAGATGTTGCATGTGAAACTTGGTGCTGGTGCAGTTGTGTAATGGGGTAGCTAGCTATATGCCTTTATGGTGTAACTGAGTGCTGAAGCTATATGATGTTGTACTCTGATGTATTTCAATTATGAAATCCTGCTTCCTTAATACGAAAATGAAATATATTGTGTGCTTAATATGAAATGTCAATTTGATTAATAAATAGATTATTAATATTAGGCCAATTAGCCTGCTGATGACCCACAAGTATAGGGGATCATTCGTAGTCCTTTCAATAAGTAAGAGTGTTGAACCCAACGAGGAGCAGAAGGAAATGACAAGTGGTTTTCAGCAAGGTATTTTCTGCAAGGCACTGAAATAGTCGGTAACAAGTAGTTTGATAGCAAGATAATTTGTAACGGACAAGTAACGGTAATGGTAAATAAAGTGCAGCAAGGTAGCCCAATCCTTTTGTGGCAAAGGACAGGCCAAAATGGTCTCTTATAATAAGCAAAGTGTTCTTGAGGGTACACGGGAATTTCATCTAGTCACTTTCATCATGTTGGTTCGATTTGCGTTTGCTACTTTGATAATTTGATATGTGGGTGTGGACCGGTGCTTGGGTGCTGTTCTTACTTGAACAAACCTCCCACTTATGATTAACCCCCTCGCAAGCATCCGCAACTACAAGAAAAGTATTAAGATAAAATCTAACCATAGCATTAAACATTTGGATCCAAATCGGTCCCTTACGAAGTAGCGCATAAACTAGGGTTTAAGCTTCTGTCACTCTAGCAACCCATCATCTAATAACTACTCCACAATGCCTTCCCTTAGGCCCAAATATGGTGAAGTGGCATGTAGTCGACATTCACATGACACCACTAAGGGAATCACAACATACATAGCATCAAAATATCGAACACACACTGGTATAGCGAGGTGCTATACAAATGGTTTTTAACCCCTTTCCGTGACGGCATTTTGAACCGTCACCTAGTGAGTGTGTGCGATAGGGGGGTCCTTCCCACACGACCCAAAAACCGTCGGAAACAAATTGTCCTATTATTAATAATCCATTTATTAATCTAATTGACATTTAATATTAAGCACACAATATATTTCATTTTCGTTTTAAGGAAGTAGGATTTCATAATTGAAATACATGAGAGTACAACATCATATAGCTTCAGCACTCAGCTACCCCATTACACAACTGCACCAGCACCAAGTTTCACATGCAACATCTATAACCTTTCGAAATTAGCATCATAGACGGTACATAGACAGATGAATCTCATCTGGAAAACTGCTGAAGCGGAAGGCGAATATTGAGCCTTCATTGATGTTGAACGTCTTTGCAACTTTAGGCCAGTGCCTGTGGATGATTGACTGTCCATCCTTCGTCCTCTTCAGGAACACTTCAATATTGAACCATGGGTGTTGTATGAATACCTTCCTCGCCTCCTGACCATACAGGTGGTTTGAGAGGTAATCATCGGTGAACTGCTTTGGAAAGGCCTGAAAACAAGGATGTGCATAAATATCTTCTCTAGATTGGAAATGGGGCAAAGGAATAAAAAAGCCAAGGTATAATAGTTAGTACCATCCTGTAGTGAACTGATGTCTTCTTCATTGTGCAGACAAAGATCTTGTTGTTTTTTGTCGCTAATTTCTTTATCCTAACAATCTTTCTGAGTTTCTTGACTTGACTAATATTCATGGACAACTCATTTCCCCATATGCAAAAAGGTTCGAATAGTGGGTCAAAACCTCTGACAGGAGGACCTACATGTGCAAGACCAAATTGTTAAAAACCTAAATATTAGAATGGTTCCTGCAATTGCACAATAATATGCTATTAGACAAAGGACCATGCATGTGCAAACCTAGATTGTAAACCTCAGTGCTTCCCATTGTTTCTGCAACAGATGTAAGGTAGTTAGTGATCAGGTTAAGTGAGGGTTCGCATGCTATCAGTAAAATATGTGGATGAAAAATAAGCACATTGCAGATCCATCAGATTAATTCGAGCCACATGGAAAACCCATTTATCCAAACCAAGCATGATTAAGAACTAGGAAATATAGCAATTGTATATGTTTCTCATGTATTAAGTGAAGCCAAATTCGATTTATTCCTCATATGCACAACAATACAAAATTCTACCCATGACAGTTGGACATCGCATTGTAGAATTGAACCAAGCAGTTAACTAAACACCACAACAAATGAACCAAACATTAACTGAGCACCACATTGCACAATATAACATACTCCTAATAGAAGATTAGACAGTTAACCAAACCAAGCATGCTTAACAACTTGGAAATATAGCAATTGTATTTGTTGTCATGTATTTAGTACAGTAAAATTCGATTTATTTCTCACGAGGTATACAATAAATGCACGCACAACAATTGAACATCACATTGTAGAATTGAACCAAACAGTTAACTAAACACCACAACAAATGAACCAAACATTAACTGAGCACCACATTGCACAATATATAACATACTAGAAGATCAGACAGTTAACCAAACCAAGCATGCTTGACAACTTGGAAATATAGCAATTGTATTTGTTTCGCATGTATTTTGTACAGATAAATTTGATTTATTTCTCACATGGAAGACAATACAAAATTGCGCCCTAAAGAATTGAACATCACATTTGCAGAATTGAACCAAATAGTTAACTGAACACGACAACTAATTAACCAAACAGTTAATAAGTGAGCACCACATTGCACGAGATATAGAACATATACACTAGACGAACATATTGCATGGTAAAAGTACATAGGACAATTCATTAGAATGTGTTAAGGAAAGGCGGGAGCAGCACATGCAACGGGTAAACCAAGCATGCTTAACCGGCGTAGCTAGCAAACTGAACATAGGTCCTTATACTTAGCTAATAAGACAAGCTACTCCTCATCGTCGGAGATATCGATGATGATTGGCTCCTTGGACATTGAAGAGGGCGAGGCCTCCACATTGTGGGTGCCCTTGTCTTAGTGGTGAGTTACCTAAGCCGCTCCAGGAACCAACCTGTTGGCTCTCGAGTTGAGGTAAGCACGGGCACGCTGAGAAAACACCTCGTAGTCTTCGTCGAAGGCACCGACGGTGGCCTCGAGAAAACGCCACAAACTGTTGTTTAAAGCAGCCAACCGCGTCGCAGCGTTGACGCGTGAGGCATCGACGGTGGCCTCGACGGTGAGGTGCTCCTCCAAGATCCGGGGGTCCGCACGAATGGCAGCCATCGCGACCTCATCCGCGCGTGCGGCCGCGATTTGCTTCTCCGCTGCCAAATGCTCCTTGAGCTCCTGGCTATACTGCATGCACCATGGCTTAGGGCAGCGCTTATTTGGGGGAGGGGTTGGTGATTTGGGTGGAAGGTGTCACGCCGGCGGTCGGGGCATGTGGGATGTGGAAGGAGGAGGAGGATGGGGGTCGGGTGTGGATTACCTGCCTGGATCGACGAGGCCGAGCAGCGTGAAGGAGGGTCACCAGTGAGGAGGCGGCACTACAAGCAAGGAGTGAAGGTTTCAACTTGGAAAGGAAGGCAGAAATAGAGGAAATATGGCTTTTGGTAAGGTGGAGGGGGCGGGGAGGTAGATATTTCAGCGGAAGCCAAAAATTTTGGATCGGTGCAGCGAAAAAACTGCCGCGCATATTGTCATCAGAAACGGTCCCTTATTCAGCACTGTGTACGATATGTGAGCATCACAAACAATTCATATAGCTTACCCCGTGTGTGATGAGTTTGAACGTGCAAATTTTGGTCAGAATATCCCTGGTTACAGTGGTCATCCATGTCATTGCATAATTTGGGTACACAAAGGAGCCTACAGTACACCCACACTTCTTAATCGAGCAAGTTCAGCAATTAAACAGAGCTAGCTGACCTAACCATTAACCTAACAAATTAAAGACTGGCGCTCTGAATTAAACAAAGAGTACTACTCTGGCTGGCCCTCGTCAATCTCCGCCGCCTCCTCCATGGCCAACTCGCGCCCGACGATCTCCTGGGGAAGGGGCTCC
Organism: Thinopyrum elongatum; assembly: GCA_011799875.1. Classification (NCBI taxonomy): domain Eukaryota; kingdom Viridiplantae; phylum Streptophyta; class Magnoliopsida; order Poales; family Poaceae; genus Thinopyrum; species Thinopyrum elongatum. Next base: position 248,547,742 of record CM022302.1, read on the forward strand.
ATGGCATCAATCACACCATACTCGACAAGCATCCCGCCATCTCTTTGGAAAAGGCCGCCACGAGCTGGGCATGGGCGGCCGCAATCTGGGCTTGGACGAGCTCCATCGTGGCAACGTATGCCGCGAAGTAACGGACGGCTGCTCGAACGCTCTCGGCGATTGCCAACTCTTCGGCCGTGGGTTGCCGACCGTTGTCGGGGAAGCTTCATTCAATTTGTGCGGTGACCGCCATGAGTTGGGCGTGGGCAGCCTCGACATGGTCGTGGGCGGCCTCCATCAGGGCTAAGGCCGCCGCTGCAAAACGGACAGCTGTTGTGCCGCTCTCGCCAGTTGCTATCCCCGAGGCAGATGTTGCTGCCACCACGTGAGAAGCAAAAGTGGCCGTTTGGGCTGCCTTGGCCGCCCGGTCGCAGATTGCGGCCATGCTCACGTAGCTTGTTAGCACACGCATGGCGGCTGCGGCCGCGCTCTCGTCGAAGTGGGCCACCGAAGTTGCCCTCACGACGCGGGTCCACGTCCCCATCTTTCACCGGCGACGATTGAACAGTGAAATGATATTTGGGGAGCGAGCTAGTTTGCTTAACATGCTGGCTGTGTACTGTAGCCGACGCACCTTCTCGCGTAAGCCATATGCGTACTATACTCCGACGGTGGTCCAAGATATTGTGTACTGCATCTCACACGGTTGGTGATAATAAACTGTGTGCGATCTACTTGATTTTTCATCTTGATTTGAATTACATAATGGGGTCACAGCGGCAAAGCAGGGTGTTTGAATTGCTAGAACTTTTATCTGCAGTGAACATGCAACTATAGGTGTGTCGTCAAAAAAATTGGAATTATCCAGGGTTCATTTGGACATTTTTATACATTAACTAGGTTTTCTAGGCATTTCAGGTGCACAATTCAAAATTAAACTACATGCACATGCTCCGGTGCACCAAAATGGGTTGTAAAATCATATATGTGTCTATGGGTTGATGCTTATGTCCCATGCAAGAAATGGGGATGAAGTTCAAACACCACGGCACCGTGGCTCTCCGGCAAATGTTGAGGTACTTGCTTTTGTAATTCTAGTAAATCCAAAACTCGTCTGAAATTCATGAACCTTGGCATGCTATCATGGAATGGCATCAACATGCTGGGGTAAAAAATATTGTCCCATTTGGGGCAGGTTATGGTATAAGCTTCTCACAAATCAGAGCTTCTCACAAGAAGCCTCATGGTTCCAGTAGGGAAACGTGTCACCTTTGTGGACAAAATGATATTCGTCACCTCTTCTTGCTTTCAATTTTTTTCTATTGTCAACATAGAACAACAGGAGTGTCATGTTAAATTTTGGAATTTTTCGGGGTTCATTTGGACATTTTTATACGTTAACTGAGTTTTCTAGGCATTTATGTGCATAATTCAAATTTGAACTACATGCACATGCTCCAGTGCATAAAAACGGGTTGAAAAATCAAATGCGTGTCCTTGGTTGCATACTTAGGTCACATGCAAGAAATGAGAATGAATGCCAAACACCTTGACACTGTCGCTCGGCCGCTAACATTGAGATACATGGTTTTAAAATTCTAGTAAATCAAAAACTCGTTTCAAATTCATGAAACTTGACATGATATCATGGAACGGTATCAACATGCCATGGTAAAAATATTATCCCATTTGGGGCAGGTTTGGGTATAAGCTTCTCACAAACCAGAGCTTCTCACAACAAGCCTGATGGTTTCGGTAGGGAACGTGCCACCTTTGTGGACGAAACGACATCCGTTGCCTCTTCTTGCTTTCAAAATTTTTCTAGTGTCAACATAGAATAACAGGAGTGTTGTGTCAATTTTTGGGACTTTTTGGGGTTCGCTAGGACCTTTTTATACATTAACTAAGTTTTATATGTATTTATGTGCATAATTCAAATTTGAACTACATGCACATGCTCCAGTGCATATAAATGGGTTCAAAATTCAAATGTGTGTCCTTGGTTGCATGCTTAGGTCCCATGCAAGAAATGGGAATGAATGTCAAACACCTTGCCACCGTCGCTCGGTCGCTAACATTGAGATACATGGTTTTTAAATTCTAGTAAATCGAAAACGCGTCTGAAATTTATGAAACTTGACATGCTATCATGGAACGGCATCAACATGTCGTGGTAAAAATGTTGTCCCATTTGGGGCAGGTTGGGGTATAAGCTTCTCACAAACCAGAGCTTCTCACAACTAGCCTCATGGTTACGGTAGGGAACGTTTCACCTTTCTCGACAAAATGATATCCGTTGCCTCTTCTTGATTTCAAATTTTTTTCTAGTGTCAACATAGAACAACAAGAGTGTTGTGTTAAATTTTGGAATTTTTCGGGGTTCGTTTGGACATTTTTATACATTAACAGAGTCTTCTATGCATTTATGTGCATAATTCAAATTTTAACTACAGGCACATGCTCCAGTGCATATAAATTGGTTGAAAAATCAAATATGTGTCCTTGGTTGCATGCTTAGGTCCCATGCAAGAAATGGGAATGAATGTTAAACACCTTGCCACCATCGCTCGGCCGCAAACATTGAGATACATGGTTCTTAAATTGTAGTAAATCCAAAACTCGTCTGAAATTCATGAAACTTGGCACGCTATCATGGAACGGCATCAACATGTTGTGGTAAAAAAATTGTCCCATTTGGGGCAGGTTTGGGTATAAGCTTCTCACATACCAGAGCTTCTGACAACAAGCCTCATGGTTCTGGTAGGGAATGTGCCTCCTTGGTGGATGAAATGATATTCGTTGCCTCTTCCTGTTTTCAATTTTTTTCCTAGTGGCAACATAGAGCAACAGGTGTGTCGTGTTAAAATTTGCAATTTCGGGGTTCGTTTCGACATTTTTATATATTAACTGAGTTTTCTAGGCATTTTATGTGCGTAATTCAAATTTGAACTACATGCACATGTTCTAGTGCAGAAAAATGGGTTGACATATCAAATGTGTGTCCTTGGGTGCATTCTTAGGTCCCATGCAAGAAATGGGAATGAATTTCAAACACCAGGGCACTGTTGATTGCCGGCAAAACATTCGATACTTTGTTTTTAAATTCTAGTAAATCCAAAACTTGTCTGAAATTCATGAAACTTGGCACGCTGTCATGGAATGGCACCCGGCATGTTGTGGTATTTTTCGTGTCCATTTTGAGAGAAGGCGCACTCGAATAACAGCCAACAAAGGCATTTTGAAACAAATAGCTGCCACTTTAACATCTCAAACATTTGTAAAATTTAAATCATGTGCGTTCTGTTAACCATTCACTTGATGCCACGCGTCACACTTTTAATGGCTAGGAGGTGCCGTGCGGACTGCTGCTTGGCTGAACGGGAGGCGTCCGAGCGCAGTCCGCTGCGCCGGCTGACTGAGAGGCGTGCAAGCTGTCTTCCAATGTGCAGGCTCACCGGGAAGCGTGTGAGATGTACACTGCGCAGGCTCACTGGGAAGCAAGCCCTTTGACTTCCATGGCTGCCCACCTTGCTCGCATCCTCTCCATTAATGGTGCCCGAGCCGCTGTTTAATACGGGCGGCCTTACTGTTCGCGTCCCATTCCCCTCCCGCAGACCTCCACCAACGCCATGGCGCAGAAGGATCATCTGCCACTAGTCTTCCAGTTTGGTGAAGTCGACTCTGAGCCGGATGAGATAGAAAATAAGGAGGAATGGGGCCTCATGGACATGGCCCTGAACGAGCTGGCCGCGGCGGTTGCTGCCCCGCGCCCGTCCTAGCTCCCATCCCCACGCCCGCACCAGCGACCATCCCCGTAGCATTGACGGGCTGGTAGCCGAGCACTATCACGGAGCTGGAAGCCACAGGCATCAGTGAGGTCTCCGCGGACCCGCGCGAGCTCGTGTACATGCCAGCGCCCGTGCCCGTGCCCGTGCGCGCCCCTGCACCCACTGCGGCGCCGGTCCCTGTGCGTTTGCCTGCACCCGCCACGCCCGTGCTCGTGCACGCGCCCCCCTCAGCGGCATGGGACGCCGCCATCGACCGCTACCTCGCAGCACCGCGAGTTGCCGTCCTCCCGCGCCCCGCTCGTCGATCGCACGACGACATGATGTTTGATTTTCAAGTGAAGAACATTCTGTGATGCCTTGAAGACTTCAACAATGGCGTCCCGGAGGATGACAACAAGAAAGCCGAGTCGTGGGAAACCACGGCCACCTATGGGGCCATCGGCCCCTTTGTGGTTCGGCGGGGGGAAGGGCACATTGCACAAAGAGCGGAGAGCGTAGCACAGCACGACAGAGATCACACAGGCAGTTTTTACCCAGGTTTGGGCCGTCGCGAGGCGTAAAACCCTACTCCTGCTTTGGTGGATTGATGAGAGGACCGTGGTGGAGATGCAGCGCTCTAGCCCGGCAGGGTGGCCTCGGGGCGAGAGCAGCTACGCGCGTATGAGTGTACAAGGGTCCGAATCCTTTCTATGGTTGCCATGGCCCTCCTTTTATAGATCAAGGGGTCACCACAATGGCAAATCAGTCATTGTGTACTGATTAGATAGCAAATAGTGCTATCATACCTAACTCTGCAGACAGGGTAGAGTGCATTAAATGCGCCGCTAAGTGTCACATTGTGGCATGCCTGGCAAGCCTTGCCGGGCCGTTCGGCCACCTTCTCGTCTGTCTGCTTGACACTTCTCTGAACAAGTGTCATTTGGAGGTGATTTCCTTTGGAAGTGGCTGCCATGTGTCAAATAACATCCACTCAGCCACTTGGGGGCTTGACACCGCACCGATTGATGACTTGTGTCGCTGTGAGGTGGAGCGGTAGAGCCTTGGCGGGGTAGGCCGCCCTTAGTGTCCCCGGCAAGCTTGCCGGGGCAGTCTTGAGGTTTGTCTTCGGGGTAACTTCGACCTCGCCGAGCTCGCCTACCCGGCAAGGGAGGTTTTTCCTTAGTGGAGTCTTGCTCATTTAGCTTGACTTGGTCTCGTCTTGGATGTTGTAACCTTGCCTCCAAGCCTGTGTATAGTCTGGGCAACACACCTGGGGTTTGTTGCACCGACAGGAGCCCCCGGGCCTGGCCTGAACGCGCTGCCGAGCGTCGTCGGGGTAGGCCCTGTCAAGTACACAGGCGTGGAGGCTGCGGTAGTTTGTCCTTTGAGGTCTTCTTTGCTTCTTCATTAATCTGAGCTTGGATCAGTTTTTGGTTTTCCCGCGCGTCGCGCAAGACGTTACGGAGGAAATCCGAGCCACGATCCGTGGGTTACCCACGTCCCATGATCACGGGGTGATAACTGCCATCCACTAGCTTCCCCGCCTCTGGTACTTCCGCCACATGTACTGCATGCATTATGCAGGGTTGGTGGCGGATGCGGAGGGCACGGGAATGAGCGTCGTGGCAGAAAACCAGGCGTCGTGGATTGGCGCAGAGGGTCGGCTTTGATTCCCCGAGCCGTTGATGGCTCGGGGGAGCCGGATTGGAGGAGTGGGGCGGCTGCTTCCATGGTGAGGAGTCAGCCCCCTGCCCCGTTCCCCTATAAAAGGGGGCAGGAGCGGTGCGTTTGCTTACGCACTTCACTCCTTCCCTTCCTTGAGCATCCTTAGTCCACCATGGTGAGAAGGCGAGGGTGCGGTGGCACTCCGGTGGTGGCGACAAGGGCTTCTGCTCGACAGCGCCTCCCGCATCCTGCCGAAGGCGCGGGGACAGAGTCCGCCGTGAGAGGAGGTGGGAGGGGGCGAGGTCGTGGTCGTCGTGGTGCCCGGGGCCGAGGAGGACGGGGTGGCGCTCTGATTGCGCCCCCGCTGGCTGCCCCTCCCTCGATGGAAGGCCACGTCGGAGACCAACCTCTGGAGTTCATCATTAGATTGTACAAGCCTCCGCGCGGACGCCTCCGTCTCCCCACTCCATTCGCAAGGGTGATGGAGCTCGAGCAGCCGCGCGCATTGAAGCTGCACATGAGGGGCTGTTGTAATGGTAGCATGCGGGTGGATGTAGATTTCCCTGCTCCTCGGGGCATGCTCTTGCGACGTGGCTAGAAGGCTTTTGCTCGCGCCCATAGCTTGTCGGAGGAGCACGTCCTCCATTTTAAATTAATGGATGCCGAGCTGCTCTCTGTCAAGGTCTTCGGGTGCTCGGGTGCTCGCTTAGGGTGCTGCGTGGAGAGCTCGACCGACGACGAAAGCTCCTCCTCGAGCGACAGCAATGAGGAGGACAGTGACGGTGATGACGACGATGTCAACGGGGAGGACGACAGCTCTGACTCCGGCTGAACATCAGCCGCACCATCACCGTCAGGTGACGGCACCACCATCTGCACCTGCACCCCTTTCTCGGCAAGGCGATTTGCCGGGGAGTTGGGTGCAGAGGTGGGAATGGTGCTCCTGGCTCCTCCAGTAGCCTTCCAGCTGGACCCCGGCAGGCTTCCTCGCGGGCTACAGCTTCGTTCGCCCTGCCGTGTCCTACTGGCCCTGGTGGCGGTGGTTAGGGGGACCTTTCCATCGTCCTCTTCACCATCACCTTCGCCCGCGCCTTCTTGGTCTTGTTGGGCTCCCTTTCATGGGACCTGACGGGGTCAGACTGGGCTTCTACCCAGGCACCCCTTTTGCCCTCTTCACCTTCCACCGCAGTGCCTAGGAGGAGAGGGACAAGAAAGGGATTACGGGGCACTTATCTTTTTTCAGTCTAAAACATGTAGGCATTGGCCAAACTTTAGTCTAAATTATGTGATCTTCTTTATCCATGTTTGTGTTCTGTAAGATCTGTACTTGCTCATCAGCATAGTAATGAAAAAGACAAGCTTTGCCGGGTACTTGTGCATGTATCAAACTCATGCAGAGGTGAAGTGCCTCTATGCATTCAAGTAAACAAGTTTCCCCGGCAGGCTATCCTGCCGGTACCCTCAGTTTGTTGCCGCTGGGCTAAGCCTACCGGGCACAACTCACAAAGAGGGACCAGCCCCCACCAAGCCTTCTTCGCCAAAGGCCACTGCGACCATCTTGACCGAAGCAATGTTCGAGTCAAGGGATGGGAGCACCTAAGTTTCGAAGGTGGCGTGGTTTTCATATGCACAAGTTTCTACTTACAGAACACGTATGGATAAGAAAAGAACTTATCTATTTGGCTTGCCGAGGATCGTCACGGAGGCTTGTCTTCATTTCTTCTCTTCGGGACCAAGTCCACGGCAAGAACCCTGCAACTTAGTGCAGATGAAAACAATGCCACATGCGACCTCATCTACATGATCATGCTATGCTCATGATATGCTTATGCATGCATGCAAGTTTCGGGGGGCCCCTGCGCTTCGTTTATTTCTCTGTTGCTCAGGGTCTGCGCCTGGCTTTGTACAAGGGGTTACATGCAACATCGGCAAGGGCCTGTACAAAAGGGTGGCTGCCGGGCAGGGCCCGACAGCCGCGCCTTACGGGTAGAACTTACGGAGATGCTCAATGTTCCATGAGTTTTGCAACTGAATGCCATCTTCGGTCTCCAGACAGACTACGCCAGGTCTGGTGACTCGTACTACCCGGTAAGGGCCTTCCCACTTCAGCGTCAACTTGTTTGTACCCTTGGCAGACTAAACGTGCCTAAGGGCAAGATCGCCTTCCTCAAAGCTTCGGGCATGAACCCTGCGGCTGTGATAGCGACGCAGGGCTTGCTGGTAGCGTGCAACACGCGTAGCAGCCCGGAGACGGTTATCCTCAAGTAGCACAGCGTCGTCACGCCGGTGCCATTCCTGCGCTACTTCATCGTAGGCAAGCACTCAAGGAGATCCGAATATGAGTTCCGTGGGGATAACTGCTTCTGCCCCATAGACTAGGGAGAAGGGAGTTTGCCCAGTAGCTCGATTTGGTGTCGTACAAAGGGACCAAAGAACCACCGGCAGCTCGTCGATCCATCGCCTGCCGCACGTCTGCAGTTTATCAAAGGTTCTTGTCTTGAGACCTCGCAGCACTTCAGCGTTCGCCCTCTCAGCTTGCCCGTTGCTTCTGGGATGGGCGACAGAGGCAAATGAGATCTTGCTTCAGAGGGCATGAACGTATTGCATGAAGGCGCGACTCGTGAATTGGGTGCCATTGTCGGTGATGATTCGGGCAAGTACCCGGAAGCGGCACACCAATCCTTTCAAGAACTTGATAGCTGACTGCGCGGCCACCTTTCTCATGGGCTCCACCTCTGGCCACTTTGTGAACTTGTCGATAGCGACGAACAAGAACTCAAAGCCCCCGGTAGCACGGGGGAAGGGGCCCAAGATATCGAGCACCCAGACCGAGAAGGGCCATGACAAAGGGATCGTCTGGAGAGCTTGGGCAGGCTGATGGATGTTCTTGGAGTGGAACTGGCAGGCTTCACATTTGGTGACTAGCTCAATTGCATCTTGGAGGGCTGTGGGCCAATAGAAACCTTGCCGGAAGGCTTTTCCGACCAGAGCCCTTGATCCAATGTGGGAGCCGCACATACCCTTTTGTATCTCTGCCAACAGTTCCTTTCCTTCTTCCCGGCAGATGCACTTCAATTTCACACCGTTGGGCCTTCTTTTGTATAGTGTGTCGTCAACGAACTGATACATACTGGCCCTCCGGGCTACTCTTTCAGCTTCTTCTTGCTCTTCGAGAAGTTCTCCTGTTTGGAGGAAATGGACTATGTGCCGTTCCCTAGCTGGGGCTAGGGGCTCGGCAACGAGGACCAGCGGCACCTCCTCATTCGTGGGAGCGCACTCCTCGACCACAGGGACCGGTGGTCTGGGGGGAGGGTGCAGCTCACTGATCGAAGGGGAGTTATTCCCGCCAAGCTCTCTACCGGGGGCTTTGGGAGGCTCTGCCGGGAGAGGCTTGCCGGAGTCCAGTTTCCTCCTCTTTCTGGCCATTGTTCCCGGGGATATGAAGGGCTGAGTCAGATGGAGAACAAAAGTCCCTGGTTCCATAGGGAGATTTTGCGCAGCGCACTTTGACAGATGATCAGGAATGCTTTTTTCCGCACGGGGCACATGCTCTGTTTGGAATCCGTCAAAGCGCTCCTCCAACTTTCTCACTTCCTTGATGTATGCCTCCATCAATGGGCTTTGGTAATCATTGTTGACTTATCTCACCACAAGTTGTGAATCTCCGCGGATGATCAGCTTCTTGATCCCCAGTTCTGTTGCAATCCTGAGCCCGGCAAGGAGCCCTTCATACTCTGTAGTATTGTTGGTAGCCTTCTCCCGAGGAAAATACATCTGGATGACGTACTTAAGGTGCTCCCCAGTGGGAACAACGAGAAGCACGCCAACCCCTGCACCTTGTAGGGAGAAGGCACCATCGAAATACATAATCCATTCTTGGGGCGTTTCCTTGCCGGGGATGACTGTCTCCAGTACTTCTTCGTCAGGAGTTGGCGTCCACTCTGCAATGAACTCTGCTAGTTCTCTACTCTGAATGGTTGACGTGCTTTCAAACTTCAAACCAAAGCTGGACAACTCCAAAGCCCATTCCACAATCCTACCAGTGGCCTCGGGGTTTCGGAGTATGCATTGCAAGGGGAAGCGGGTGACAACCGTGATCTCGTGGGCTTGGAAGTAGTGGCGCGGTTTCCTTGAGGCCATGATGAGGCCAAAAATCAACTTTTGCACGCCAGAGTACCTCGATCTAGCCCCCTGCAGTAGGGAGCTGATGAAGTACACTAGGCGCTGCACCACTTTCTTCTTTGCCGCCACCTTGGAACTGTCTCCGTTGCCTTGCTCTTCTTTGTCTTGAACTGCATTTGACCTTGCCGGGACGGGTTCACTTTCCTCTCCAGAGGGTACAGTGGTTGTGGCTGCCGCTTCATCCACTTCCCGCTGCGCCACCAGTGCTGCACTAACCACTTGATTGGTTGCCGCTAAGTATAGCAGCAACGACTCTTGTGGTTTGGGAGCGACCAAAGTGGGCATAGAGGAAAGATAGGTCTTCAAATCTTGTAGAACAGTGTCTGACTCTGGGGTCCACTCCATGGGTCCTGCCTTCTTCAAGATTTTGAAGAACGGCAGGGCATGCTCGGCAGACTTGGAAATGAACCTGCTCAGCGCAGCAACACATCCAGTCAAACGCCTCACGTCCTTAACTGTCTTGGGTGCTTGAATTTGCTCGATAGCCTTCATCTTGTCGGGGTTGGCCTCTATCCCCCGATGGGATGCAAAGAAGCCAAGTAGCTTGCCGGAGGGAACACCAAACACACACTTCTTCGGGTTTAGTTTCAAGTTGATCCTGCGCAGATTTGTAAAGGTTTCTTCCAAATCCTGAATGAGAGTCATTCTATCCTTGGTTTTGACCACTATATCATCCATGTAGGCTTCAATGTTTCTGTGCAGCTGGGACTCAAAGCCAATCTATACTGCTCTTGCAAAAGTGGATCCGGCGCTCTTCAACCTGAAAGGCATCCGTACAAAGCAGTACGTGCCACATGGGGTTATGAACGCGGTCTTCTCTTCGTCTTCCTTGGACATGAAGATCTGGTGGTACCCAAAGTAGGCATTTAGAAAGGAAAGCAGGTCACACCCGGAGGTGGAATCCATAATCTGGTCGATGCGCGGCAAGGGGAACGGGTCCTTCGGGCATGCCTTATTTAGATCTGTGAAGTCTATGCAAAGCCTCCATTTCCCATTCGCCTTGCGCACCACCACTGGAATTGCTAACCATGTTGGATGCAACACTCCTCTGACCAAACCAGCTGCTTCAAGTTTCTTGATCTCCTCGGCAATAAACTGCTGCCACTCCAAAGCTTGCTTTTGGACCTTCTGCTTGACGGGCCGGGCATGTGGGCAGACATAAAGGTGGTGCTCGATTACCTCCCTGGGAACACCGGGGATGTCAGATGGTTGCCAAGCAAACACTTCGATATTCGCCCGCAGGAAGGCAACAAGCGCGCTTTCCTATTTGTAATCGAGGGTGGCAGTGTTGGTAAACATACCATCAGCACCAGCCAGCCCTGCCGGGACCTTCTTCACAGCAGGTGCAGCAGCCTTGGATCTCTTGCTATTGGAACTCTCCGGCAAGTCATCAACAGGCGCAGCGCGCTCCGAAGAGGTGCGCTTCCGGGATTCCTTGCTGGCATCCTTGCTAGCTTTCTTCTTTTTCTTGCTTTCCTTGGCGGGAGCAATGGCTTCCGCAGCCTCTCCAGTGACTGCTTCCCGGTACATCTTGTCCACGCATATGACTGCATCTTTCTTGTCCGACGGAATGGAAATGACATCCATTGGTCCTGGCATCTTCAAAGTGTTGTAGGCATAGTGGGATGCCGTCATGAATTTGGCCAGGGCTGGGCGACCAAGGATTCCATTGTACGGCAGGGGGAGGTCAACCACGTCAAACACGATCTTCTCAGTCCAGTAGTTTAACTCCCCTCCGAATGTCACCAGCAGTGTGATCTTTCCCTTTGGACAACTTCTGCCGGGGTTGATCCCTTGGAACGTACCAGTAACCTTGAGTTCTTCATCTACTATCTGGAGCTTGCTGATGACCTTTTGAGAAATCAGATTCAACCCGGCCCCGTTGTCAACCAACATCTTTGTGACTTTGAGGTTGCGGATTGTTGGTGAGACCAACAACGGCAAGCACCCTACCGCGATGGTGCGGTCAGGGTGATCCTCTTCGTCAAAGATGATGGGCGTGCGGGACCACTTGAGCAGCTTCCAAGAATCTACCGCCAGCTCCACGGCATTGACTTCACGCGCCCACTGTTTAAGTTGGCGGTGAGAGGAGTGCAAAGATGCACCCCCGTCAATGCATAGGGCGTAAGTGGCTTTCTGGAACTCTTGCTCGCTGGTTTCCTCTTCATTTCCTTCATCGCTCTCATCATCACAATCCTTCTTCTCACGGCCCCTGGCAGGTTTCCCTTGAGACTGAGGAGCCTTGCCGGGGTGACTTGCTCTGCCGCCTCGACCTTTCCCGCAAGCACCATCCTGGTCTTTCTCCTTATCACGCTTCTCGTACTCAACCCTCTGCTGCTTGACGAGTTGCGCAACCTAATGACACTCCTGAAGGTCGTGGCCCTTGGTCCTATGGATCTTGTAGTATGGCCGATCACCCTTCCCAGCTTTCTCGGCAGTCGCGGCCGCCCGACAGTCAGTGCACGCGGCAACTTCCTTGCCGGGGGCTTCGGTCTTGGCCTTCTTTCTAGTACTAAGTGCGCTCGATTCTTCAACGGTCATCACAATTTTATCCTTGCGCTTCTTATTGCACTTCTTGTTCTTCTTCTTCTAGTTGGTGGCGTTGTCGTCATCATCCGAGTCAATGTCGACGCCATCCTCTTCACCGGGAAGTCGCCTTCCCTCCTCTACACGAGCACACTTATCCACCAGAGTGTATAGCTCATTCACAGTCTTGGGCAGCCGCACGTTCATTTTGGAACGTATCCTGCGGTTGCGCACGTTGGACTGGAATGCGGCTATCACAGCTACCGGGTGGATGTCTGGGATGTTCCTGTGCACTTGATTGAACCTTTGCATGTACTTCCGTAGACTTTCCCCTTCCTTCTGTGGGAGGAGCTGCAGATCGCTGGGTCGCCCTGGTTCTTGATGGCTGCCCATGAAGGCGCCAACAAACTCATGGCACAGGTCAGCCCAGGTTGAGATGGAGTTCTCCAGCAGGTGCATCAGCCAAGACCTCACATTTGGCTTGAGTGCCAAAGGGAAGTAGTTTGTGAATACCTTCTCATCTCTTCCCCCGGCAGCCTAAACAGCGATGGTATAGATGCTCAGAAACTCTGCCGGGTTCAATCTCCCATCGTACTTCTCTGGTATCTCTGGCTTGAACATGCGGGAAGATGGCCAACGGACTTGCCGCAGCTCACGAGTGAAGGCGGGGCACCCAACCTCGAAAGGTAGGTACCCGCTCTCACCGGGCGCGGGTTCGGCGATGTCGGGGCCATTGCGCCTATCAGACTGGCGGCGGGTTTCGCGGCATCGCTCGATGGTGACGCGCGCGTCTTCCCTCCACCTGTCTTCCAGGGTTCACCGCTGGTCTCGACGTGCTCGAGGATCGGATGAAGCCATCGATATGTCGTCGGGTTCTTGCTACGGCCCCTGCGTTGGCTGCCGCGGAGGGGATTGCACCGTGGGGGTGGCCCCTTCGGTACGGCCAGTGGCTCGGGCCATTGTTGCTGCCTGCGGAGGCCGTGACGGGCCCGCTCGTTGTGATCCTCCCGCCTCAGTGAAACCAATCGGACTCTGAATGGTGGCTATCCACTCATCCATCTGATCGGCTACCGGCGGAAATCTCAACAGGAGTTGGGCCTGCGCCATGGCCTCCGAAGCAGTGCTCGGCATGGATGATGACGTAGATAGTAACATCGCCTGGCTCTTGACGGTGCCAGTAGTGGCAACGCCATGCTCTTGTCGTTGCGAGCCAGTCGCCAGGGTGGCGTGGCAGCAAGGTGGATGTGCTTGGGGATCGGTTGCTCCGTTCGGCGCATCGGCTTGGTCGGCTCGCCCCGGGGGTGGTGCATGCCTTGCAGCCGCGCCCGCAGCGGGAGCGGCCGGAGAGTTGCGGTTCACCCCAGAGCGAGCGCCACCGCTGCGGTTGTGTCCTTCGGCGGGGTGGAGAGGTGCAGATAGGATGATCTCCCCACCCGCACCTTCTGGAGCATGGCTGCTGGGATGCTACAGGCGCTGTCCTTCTCCGGTGCCTCCTGCCCCCGTTTCTGCCTCGGGAGGGGTGGTGACAACGCTTCCTGCGCCGGCCACGTCCCCCGCAGCGTCCACGTCCCCGTGCGTCCCCGTAGCCCCCGTGGCATCGACGATCGTGTGTGACGGGGTCTTCGAGGTGGATGGGTGAGCTGCAGCACCGGGCTTCTTCTTGGGCGCCATGGATGATGAAGCCGTCGACGAAGAAAACGATGATGAAGATGACGCGCTGCGTACGCTCTCGGGTTCGCGCGAGCGCCTCCCCCTACCTGGCGCGCCAAAGATGTCGTTGGAAACCACAGCCACCTATGGGGCCATCGGCCCCTTTGTGGTTCGGCGGGGGGAAGGGCACATTGCACAAAGAGTGGAGAACGTAGCATAGCATAGCAGAGATCACACGAGCAGTTTTTACCCAGGTTCGGACCGTGGTGGAGACGCAACGCTCTAGCCCGGCAAGGTGGCCTCGGGGCGAGAGCAGTTACGCGTGTATGAGTGTACAAGGGTCCGAATCCTTTCTATGGTTGCCATGGCCCTCCTTTTATAGATCAAGGGGTCACCACAATGGCAAATCAGTCATTGTGTACTGATTAGATAGCAAACAGTGCTATCATACCTAACTCTGCAGACAGGGCAGAGTGCATTAAATGCGCCGCTTAGTGTCACATCGTGGCATGCCTGGCAAGCCTTGCCGGGCCGTTCTGCCACCTTCTCGTCTGTCTGCTTGACATGTCTCTGGACGAGTGTCATTTGGAGGTGATTTCCTTCGGAAGTGGCTGCCATGTGTCTAATAACAGCCACTCAGCCACTTGGGGGCTTAACACCGCACCGATTGATGACTTGCGTCGCTGTGAGGTGGAGCGGTGGAGCCTTGGCGGGGTAGGCCGCCCTTGGCGTCCCCGGCAAGCTTGTCGGGGCAGTCTTAAGGTTTGTCTTCGGGGTAACTTCGACCTCGCTGGGCTCGCCTGCCCGGCAAGGGAGGTTTTTCCTTAGTGGAGTCTTGCTCATTTAGCTTGGCGTGGTCTCGTCTTGGATGTTGTAACCTTGCCTCCAAGCCTGTGTACAGTCTGGGCAACACACCCGGGGTTTCTTGCACCGACATGCCGGCGTGGCACGCCGCCTCCGCCACCGCCGGAATTAGTTTTTTTTGGGTTTAATACTATATCTCGATCATATGAATATAAATTTGCAGTGTGACTGAATGAAAGATATGGTTTGAACGAACTTGTGTTTTTCTCTCTGAATGTACAGACTTATCAAACGATTTTATTTAAAAAAAACATCAATGGTTTTTAAATATAAAACACTCATCGCAAACGTTTTAGATAGAACACCCATATCCGATCGACAGCTTCCCGAGGAAGCCAAGGGAAAATGTGCCGAGCAGGATTTGTGTAGCTCTTGATCGCAAACGTTTTAGATAGAACACCCGTATGCAAACCGACAGCTTTCCCAGTAAGCCAAGGGAAAATGTGCTGAGCAGGATTTGTGCAGCTCTTCATCGCAAATGTTTTAGATGGAACACCCGTATGCAAAGTGAGAGCTATGGTCTTCCCCAGTAAGCCATGGGAAAATTCGCTACGCAGGATTTGTGCATCTCTTCAATGCAAATGGTTCAGATTGAATACGGTATGCAAAGCGAGACTTCGTCGCTAAGGCAAGAGAAAATCTGGCACGCAGGATTTGTACATCCCTTCAACACAAACGGTTTTTTCGGATGATCCGTGTGCAACCACGTACAGAGAATTTGACAGATTTGCATCTGTCTTATTGGGTATATTGCCATTCGTCAAACTATAAAGATTGACATTTGTTGATCTAGTAACATTGCCCTTTGTCAACCTTGTAACCCTGCCATTTGTCAAAATATGCAGCTAAAAATCACTAGCACTATCTAATTTTGCAACAGAAATTCAGTAAGCATAGATTTCATTCATAGATTAAGCAGTCATTCTTTATACAAACAGTTCAACTTGATAGCTGAACCGACCAAACTTTTCCCCAATTGTTGCCAACCACGTACTAAAATAGCTAATTCAACTATATATACTAGCTAATTTTAAGTATGTAGTACAATTCAACCACATCTATAGTCAGATGAACTGAACAAAATAGCCCCTAAATACTACTACGGAGGGGCTTTGTACTACTTTTGGCAGCCTCTCCTCTGCCGAGCACGCTCAGCAAGAGGCAGAGGAGGAGGAGCCTACCGACGAGCTGGACAACTGCAATACGGTGTCTGCCGCAGCTGCACCTTCAGCGACACTCACCTCGAACGCCCTCTGCCACTCCAGACGACCCCTCTCGAAGTGGCGGGACTCCTCATAGATCTCCTCATTCTCGCCTCTGTCGTTGCGTGTGGTGCGGCCACAGCGGCGGTAAGGCTCTTTGCATACTCGACGAGGCGCTCCTCCTCCTCCAGCAGGAACTTGATGTAGCGCGCAAGGTCGCTAACGCACGTGCGGGCCTCCGCCTCCCACCTTCGGGCGGCGGTGGCGGAGCGGGTGATGACCCCAGTGGTCGACGGTGGGCTGGCGACCACGGCGGCCGATGATGAGGTGGCGGCCACGACTACCACCCCCTGCCTTCAGGCCGCGGTGGTGGAGCGGGTGATGGCCACGGTGGCCGACAGTGGGGTGGCGGCCACGACGGCCACCTCTCGCCTTCGGGCCATGGCGGCGGAGCGGGCGATGGCCCTGGCTTTCGACGGTGGTGTGGCGGCCACTGCGGCAGACGGTGGGGTGGCGGCAACGGTGGTCGGCAATAGCTGCCGACGGGTAGGGGCAGCGGAGCATGTGGTGGGTGTTTTGCGCACACCCAACCAGGACGCCACACGCACTACACTACGCCGGGGACTGCGCCACTGCCGCGGTGTAGCCTTCCAGCTGGAGCTGTCCTTTGATGACGGCGGAGTGGCTGAAGGGAAAATGTGACGCAGGACTCGCCGGCCGTGAGGGTTTATATAGCAGGCCGGTAAGCATTGGGATTTTGGGGGATTTCACCGAGTCGGGTGGGAAGCTTGCGCGGGAACCTGCGCGGTTGTGCGGGAATGGGCTCACCGATGATTCATTGGGCCACTTCGAGCCACCGTTTGGCCAAAAGAATGCCCCCGTGCGCTGCTCAAGCTTGCGCTCGAAGCCGTCTGCTGCAGCGGGGTGACAAGACGTGCGAGAAGACCGAAAGGACACGTACACATACGGTTAATAAAAAAACATTTGCGATTTAATTACCTACTACCCCCGTCCTAGTTTATAAGTCGTCTTTGTATTTTTGTGCCAAATTTTGACTAGAGATTTAACTAATAAAATACGAATGCATGTCGCCAAAGATTATATCGTTGGATTCGTATTTGAACATAGTTTCCAATTATATAATTTTTATAACATGCATTAACATTTTGTTAGTAAAAATTAAGGTCAAAATACGACACAGAATATAAAGGGGACAAATAGACCAAGACGGAGGAAGTAGCACACGGCCGCTCTCTACGCAGCGTCGCAACTGCCGGCCGGCTTGTAGATGACCATTCCCTGCGTGTTCAACTGCTCTATGTGTGTGGTTGCTCGCGGTTGAGGTGGCCGCGGCGCACTCTTCTCGCATCCCGCTGCATGCGCTCTGCTCTCGGTGTCCCTCCGGGCGCTCTGTCCTCGTCCCTCCACGCGCGCTGCCAGTGTTTGGGGCTGGCGCACGATCACATACGTTCGTGTTGCCATTATGCATGTGGTTGCGCCTGGATTGGCGCCATGATGCAGTTACCCACTGCAAAAACTACCATGTGGATGTGCCAAGAATGCAGGCCGCCCAGCACCCATTTATTCCTGCGGCCATTTACCTTCATCTCTCGTGCCACACGACACAATAAGCACACCCACGATGACACATACAGAGAGGACATCCAGCGGTTCCAATGGCGCTCCCCGTGGCTCCAATGGCGCTCCCAGTGGCCGCCGACGACAACGGGGGGCAGTTCACCACGCACCACGTAGTGGACACCCACGTGAGGGGGAAGGACCTCTCGGTGGTGTACACGAACGAGCCGGTCTCGATGGAGTGCTCCATCCAAACTATGGAGAAGTTGCTTGCTGATGACAAGTACCAAGTGGTCGGCTTCGACCTCGAGTTCACCAGCGGTCGTGCTGGGCACAATCAGAAGATTGCCGTCGCCCAGTTGTGTGTGCGACATGATGTCCTCGTCTACCACTACCACCTGGCCACAAGGTCTTGCGAGCATTTCTCCAGGTTTATCAACAGCTCTGACTACAGTTTCGCTACGGTGGACACCACCAACGATCTAAAAGCGCTCAAGGTTTCGGGCTTGACCTGCCAGAATCTTGTCAACATCCGTGACCACTACAAGGTCTGGGGCAGTGACAACAACAAATAGAACTCCCTGGTTGACCTCACCTCGGACATCATCGACCCCTACTACATGAAGATGAAGGATGAGAGCAAGAAGGGCAAGAACGCCTGGCACAGTGCCTGACATCAGAGACTGGATGAAGAACATGTCAAGTACGCGGCCAAGGACGCGTACACAAGCTACGAGATGTATAGGCGGATCATTAACATGAGGAAGTGTCTTCATCCTGCCCCAAACGAGGGATCGAGCCATAGAGCAGTGGCGGGAGCATCACAAGAAGTAGATGACTAAACGATTGTTTCTCCTAGTTTAGAATGCATGCAATTGTTCATTAAGGTGTGTGTGAATGATTTGTATAGTCACTATTGTAATTGGATGTTTATTTCTGTTATATATATATGCTATTCTTCTATAGATAGAGCAAATCACACAGCTTATTAGCAGCAATCGTCTATGCTATTATTGGTCTTCGCGCACATTTCTGATTATAGACCCGTTTGCCGCGTATCACACACATCTTGTTCAGTTGAACTATTTCTGTTGTCTTGGCTCATCGCAAACAGTTCATCCCAGTGAATTGTATGCCCTACATCGCACACACCTTGATCTGGCTGACCGTTTCTATTGTGTTGCCTAATCAGACACAGTCCATCCTAGTGAACTGTATGCCGTATATCGCACACACCCTCATCTGGCTGCATGTTTCTGTTGTTCTGCCTCGTCGCAAACAATTCTGCTGGATTAACCGTATGCCACGCATCACACATGCAACTCTAATATGAATCGTGTTTGATGTCTCCACCATCGCAAATGTTTTGTATCTTTTTTGACGGTTTTATTACATCACCGTTTGTGATTAATGCATCGCACACAGTTTCGTCGAAGGGTCTCTAATTGGACTGTCGCGTTTGTTCCAACCTGCAGTAGTGACATATCAAGTTCACATGATTACTTGCAACATGATTTCTCCTGTGACCTCAAGAACTAAAGTAACTACTCACAAATGATAATCATGCTCAAGATCAGAGGGGTATTAAATAGCATAATGGATCTGAACATGTAATCTTCCACCAAATAAACCATATAGTAATCAACTACAAGATGTAATCAACACTACGTACTAGCCACCCACAAGTACCAATCTAAGGTTCCGGTACAAAGATTGAACATAAGAGATGAACTAGGGTTTGATAGGAGATGGTGTTGTTGAAGATGTTGATGGAGATTGCCCTCCCAAAGATGAGAGGGTTGTTGGTGATGACGATGGCTTTGATTTCCCCCTCCGGGAGGGAAGTTCCCCCGGCGGAATCGCTCCGCTGGAGGGCAAAAGTGCTCCTGCCCAAGTTCCGCCTCAAGACGGAAGCGTTCCGTCCCGAAAGTCTTCTCCTTATTTTTTCTAGGTCAAAATGACTTATATACTAGAAGATGGGCACCAGAGGTGGGCTAGGCTGAGCACAACCCACCAGGGCGCGCCTGGGGGGCCTGGCGCGCCCTGGTGTATTGTGCTCACCAGGTGGCCCCCCTCCGGTAGTTATTTGCTCCAGTATTTTTCATATATTCCAAAATAATTCTCCGTGAAGTTTCAGCTTATTTGGTGTTGTGCAGAATAGGTAACTCTGACATAGCTTTTTCTGGTCCAGAATTCCAGCTGCCGGCATTCTCCCTCTTTGTGTAAACCTTGCATATTATGAGAGAAAAGGCATTAGAATTACTCCATAAAGCTTTATTATGCATAAAAACATTGTAAATAACAATAGGAAATCACGATGCAAAATGGACGTATCAACTCCCCCAAGCTTAGACCTTGCTTGTCCTCAAGAAAACCGATATCGAAAAACATGCCCACATGCTTAGAGAGAGAGGTGTCGATAAAAACAAAATACGGACATAGTAGTATCATGCTTATTATCATAACAGCAACAAACTTTATCATATAACTTTTATCATATAACTATTGTCATATAACTTCTCATGAACAAGTAACAATTCATCACAACATCGAAGTAAAAAGCATAAACTCTATTGAAAACCAACAAACTATGTTCTCAGTCAACTTTGCAACTACAATTCATCATATTTTCCGGAAGGGTCTCGTATTGGAGCCTTTTGGCAAGTCCACATACTCAACCATCATTTAATTTTCTATGATTGCTAACACTCATAGCATACCCATGAGCAAAAAGTTTCGACCGGACACATAGAAAGATAGGTGCTTATAGTTTCGCCTCCCAACGTACTCACCTCAAGGGCGATGTCAACAATAATAACGCATGATCACTCATATCCAACTGGATATATGTGCCTAGATCTTTCCTCACCACATGATGCTTACAAAAAGAGAAAATAAAAAGGAATAGGGAAGAATACTTTGACTCTTGCATAAAAGTAAATACATGAAAGTAAAAGATAGGCCCTTCGCAGAGGGAAGCAGAGGTTGTCATGCGCTTTTTGGAATGTATGCCAAATCCCTTAATGCAAAAGAACGTCACATTATATTGCCCCTTATGACAGCAACCTTTATTATGCAGTCTGTCGCTTTTATTACTTTGCCATCACAAGTTCGTATAACGCTCAATTTTCTCTTACACTAAATGATCCAACACATTTAGAAGCAATTTTTATTTCCTTATTGCACCGATGAAATTACTTGAAGGATCTTACTCAATCCATAGGTAAGTATGATGGACTCTTAAAACATGAGTTTGGGTTTAGGGTTTTTCGATGCACAAGTAGTATCTCTACTTAGTGCGGAATTTTGGCTAGCAAAGATATTGAGGAAGCACCACATGTTGAAGGATCTATGACAATATAGCTTCTATGTGAATATGAACAAAAATAAATCATTACGTTGTCTTCCTTGTCCAACGTCAACAATTTTGACATATAATATTTAATGGGGGCTCACAATCATAAAAGATGTCCAAGATAGTGTATTTGCATGTGAATCTTCTCTTCCCTTATTAATTCTTTCATGAGTTGCATCATTGACCAATGCTATGTTTGTCAATCTCCAATAAATTTTACCACTTATACTTTTCCATATGTGATGTCATTACTTACCAGAAGATTAGCACATGATCTTTTTCACTTATTTCTTTTTATTTGATTGCAACATAAAAGTAAAGAAGCAAAGACTCAAACTAACTTTATTATATAGCTCTCACTCGATTACATAGATAGATCACGAAAACTAATACTGAAAGATAGATCACACTAAACTTTTTATTCAACTAATTCATGATAAAACTAAAGATCGAACTAAGATAGGTAAAGGCAATGAAAGTGATGGTGATACGATACCGGGGCATCTCCCCCAAGCTTGGCATAAGCCAAGGGGAGTGCCCATACCCATGTACTCAAGTCTCCTTTGGTGGGGAAGATGATGATGGTTGTGGTGATGAGGTAGTCATGTTCTTCTTCTCTAGCTTGCCTTGGAGGCTAAAATTATCCTCCCTAAGATCCTCATTCTCTAGCTCAAGCTTTAATATCTTCTTGCATAATGCTGCCTTACTATCCCACAGAAAACAAGAAGGGATAGATTGGGTCTTAGTTTTGTTGGGGAGGCTTGACTTCTTGAGCTCCAAACGCGTATCTCCAGGTTGTGCTAGTGGAACTTCATCTTCATCTGAGGATGCTACCTCCTCCTCCGAATCGGTGTCCTCCTCCTCATCAGAGAACCAAAAATATGGGAAGGTCTTCTTGAATACATTTGGATCTAGAGGTTGGTAGGAAACAGGGCTCTCTCCCTCCGAATCTTGAGACGACATAATTTCATATCTATCAGAAAACAGCAAGAAACAAGAACAGAAGATTTCTCCGCGATACGGTGGTCAATACGTTCGGGGGGTATATAAAGATTTTTTCTCTTGGGAAACAAGGAAATGAGAGGAAAACGGAGTCGGGAAGGTTCCCGAGGTGGGCACAACCCACCTGGGCGTGCCAGGGATGGCAGGCGCGCCTTGGTGTATCGTGCCCTCCTCGGTTGCCTTCCTGGTTATTTTTTGTTTTCATAATTTTTATAATATTGCAAAACTGACAAAAAATATTTTTGCGGATTTTTCGGAGTCCGTTTACTTACCGTATCACGTACCTCCTCTTTTTCAGGATTCTGGAGTGTTCCAGAAGGTTTCTTTTATGTGTTCCTTCGGTGTCATGGTTTGGATAATATTACTTTCAACATTAATATGCGTACCTAAGATATAGTGTTTAATTCTTTGTCCATTGACCACCTTCAGGTTAGTACCTTCGGCATTATTAATCTTGATAGCTCCAGAGCGATAAACCTCCTCTATAATATATGGTCCTTACCATTTGGAGAGAAGTTTCCCTGCAAAGAATCTAAAATGAGAGTTGTACAAAAGAACATATACTCCAACTTTGAACTCTCGCTTTTGGATTCTTTTGTCATGCCATCTTTTAACTTTTTCTTTGAATAATTTAGCATTTTCATAAGCTTGGGTTCTCCATTCATCTAGTGAGCTAATATCAAATAACCTCTTTTCACCGGCAAGTTTGAAATCATAGTTGAGTTCTTTATTTTCCCAATATGCTTTATGTTCTAACTCAAGAGGCAAATGACAAGCTTTTCCATAAACCATTTTATATGGAGACATACCCATAGGATTTTTATATGCTGTTCTGTAGGCCCAAAGTGCATCATCTAATTTCTTAGACCAATTCTTTCGGGACCTATTGACAGTTTTTTGTAATATTAACTTTATTTCTCTATTGCTAAGTTCAACTTGGCCACTAGATTGAGGATGATAGGTGAAAGCACAAGTGCTCCCTAGGTGATTTTAATAATTAATGTCAACATATCTCTTGTTGGACTAATGCTTTTATCTAGTGTATTTCAGACAAGCTCAACAATGGCGTGGAAAGGACAAGAGAATGTGGAACCCCTTCAAGGTGCCAAGAACATGCATTGGCTAAAGCTCAAGACTCTTCATCTGTGTTTTAGTGATCCAAGATCACATTGAGTCCATAGGGAAGCCAATACTATTAAAAGGGGATGAGGTGTTGCTTAATGGCTTGCTTGCTCAAATGCTTAGTGATATTGCTCCTAAACCCTCAACCACTTTCTCCATCCAAATATGTCAAAGCCCTAAACTCCAACTCGGCCCCATCGATTCTTTCTATCCGGCGCCACTGAGTTCATATGACATAGCCACAGCCAGAAACCCTAACAGTTCGGTCACACCGATAAGGATCTCGGTCTCACCAAGATGGCCTTGCCAACTCCCTGTTATCAGTTGCATTTATTTCGGTCTCACCAAAATTGCAATCGGTCTCACCGAGATGGCTTGACCAATTCTCTGTTACCCTATTGCTTCACTTCGGTCTCACTGAGTTGATGCCATTGGCGCCACTGAGATGAGGTTTGCCCTAAGCCCTAGCACATCGGTCCCACCGAGTTGTTCTAGTCGGTCCCACCGAGATTCCTAACGTTCACATTTTGTATTAATCGGTCCCACCGAGTTTAACTATTCAGTCTCACCGAGATGGGTCAAATGTGTGTAACGGTTGGATTTTGTGTGGAGGCTATATATACCCCTCCACCCCCTTCTCCATATGTGAGAGAGCCATCAGAATGTGCCTACACTTCCACCATACATTTTCTAAGAGAGAACCACCTACTCATGTGTTGAGATCAAGATATTCCAATCCTACCACAAGAATCTTGATTTCTAGCCTTCCCCAAGTTGCTTTCCACTCAAGTTATCTTTCCACCATATCCAAATCTATGAGAGAGAGTTGAGTGTAGGGGAGACTATCATTTGAAGCACAAGAGCAAGGAGTTCATCATCAACACCATCTATTACCTTTTGGAGAGTGGTGTCTCCTAGATTGGTTAGGTGTCGCTTGGGAGCCTCCGTCAAGTTGTGGAGTTGAACCAAGAAGTTTGTAAGGGCAAGGAGATTGCCTACTTCGTGAAGATCTACCGAAGTGAGGAAAGTCCTTCGTGGGCGATGGCCATGGTGGGATAGACAAGGTTGCTTCTTCATGGACCCTTCGTGGGTGGAGCCCTCCGTGGACTCGTGCAACCATTACCCTTCGTGGGTTGAAGTCTCCATCAACGTGGATGTACGATAACACCACCTATCGGAACCACACCAAAAATCTCTGTGTCTTCATTACGTTTGCACACTCCAATCCCATCCCTTTACTCTCTTGCAATTAGCATGCTTTACTCTTTCCGCTGCATATACTCTTGTCATGCTTGCTTGAAATGTACTGTGAATGCTTAAACTTGTGCTAAATCTCAACCTTAACTTGAAGAATCTAAAAACTGCTACTTTTGCTTGTTAAGGGTCTAATCACCCCCCTCTAGACCCCTCTTCTCGATCCTTTCAATTGGTATCAAAGCTTTGGTCTTCATTGCTTTGGTTTAATCACCATTGGAGGAAGATGAATGAGTCTACGATCGGTTGTATTAGACGTAGAGTGCCTATGCTTGACGGAGAGTTCTATAGTTCTTGGAAGAATGAGATGCTTAAGATTTTCAATGAATATGATTTGAACAAGTATATTACTAGCCCTTATGTGCCCCCTATTGATCCTTTGCATCTTACCCCCGATGAGTATCTTGACATGACTCACAATCTTAGAACTATTGATCTTATCATTAGAGGATTGCCTAGAAACTTGCTTGTATGCTTGCCTACTTTTGAATGTGCTTATACTATACGGAAATATCTTGAGGAGCACTTTCCAAATTACTCCTTGAAAAATCTGGATGAGATCCTTCAAAAGTCAATTGCTTTTCAAAATATGAACCCTAGTGATCCTAAGTTTGATGAATGTCTATTTGAGCTTCGTGACCTTATGCGTGCCAAAGGAAATGTTGGAGTCATTAGTAGCATCATTTCACAAACTATTAGAATTCATAAACATGCACATTGTCATGGTCATAAATCTAATGAATCACTTGCCCTAGGTGATGATCAATTACATGATGATATTGAGCATGGATATTATGATGAAGATGAAGATAGTGACTTTGACCTTGAGGAGTCGATGAGACACTTTGGTCTTATGGCTAATCTTCGTGGTTACATGGCCGGAGGGAAAGAATGGATTCTCGATAGTGCATGTACTGATCATATGATCGGAAACATGGACATTTTCCGTGAGCTTGCTAAGAACGACGGCCCACGCAAGTATGTAACTTTTGGAGATAACTCCAAGTGTAAGGTACTTGGCCTTGGTAACGTGGCCATTTCTAATGATAGCTCTATCCAAAACGTTATGCTCGTTGAATCTCTTGGTTACAATCTCCTTTCCGTATCTAGACTAGCCGAATTTGGTTTCAATATTCTATTTACTGAAGTAGATTGCCAAGTGTTTCGTAGAGATAATCATAATATGGTCTTTACCAGTATTCGTAGAGGTGATCTATACATTGTTGACTTCACTATGAGAGCTCAACCTCGTACTTGTTTAATTGCTAAATCTTCTAAAGGTTGGTTATGGCATAGAAGGTTAGTGTTAGATTCAGGGCTCCGCAGACCCAAGAAGGTTTGAACTCTGGAGCGTGTGCGAATATCTCAACCTCTCAAGCCTCGAGCTCGTCGCCCAACAGCCTAGCCTAGCCGGATTCGCATGAGCGGGGAAGAAGATGAACATGGTAGTTTACCCAGGTTCGGGCCACCTTGCGGTGTAAAACCCTACTCCTGCTTTGGGGTGGATTGGCCTCAAGAGGAGGTTGAGGATGAACTAGTATAGTGGATGAGTTGCCTCGCGAGGGCTCAGGGGCGAGAATGAGTCGACCCCTTCTACGGTGGTGGCTAACCTATATTTATAGTGGCCTCGGTCCTCTTCCCTGAAAACTTAGGCGGGAAGTGATACCACAACGACCAATTTGAAAGGGGACAAGAGGTACACCCTATCCTGACAAAAGGTGGTCTTCTCCTGCAAAGCTTCTGGTCGTGACGCAGTAGTGGGCTTGGCGATGACATCCGTCCTGCCGAGCTCGTGGTCTTGGTCTTGTGGCACCAGAATGGAAACCTTTGGAGGGCTCCTTGGGAACCCACGTCTGTCCTTGCTCCCTTAGCACCGAAAGGGAAACTGTCTCCTCTGCGCCCGCTGGCGCCCGCCTAGCCTTGGTCGTCATGGCTCATGTCATCACAGCCTCATGAGGCTGGGCAGTTGCATAGGAAACTCTGCTCCTCGGGAGGCAGCCTGGGGAGGCCGCTCCTTTGGAGGTCTTGGTGTCGTCCGCCTCGCAAGACCAGGGGGCCCTCGCGAGGGTCTTGTCTTGGTAGTCTTGCAGATGGGCCGTACCAGGCCGTCGAAGGAGCCACGCCATGGGCTGCGGGCAGGCAAGTCTGGGTACCCTGGTTCCCAGAACGCCGACAGTAGCCCCCGGGCCCAAGGCGCGCTCGGGCTGGCTTTGAGGCGAAGCCAAAGGGCAAGGGCGAAGCACTGCGGGCCCCAAACCGCCTGTGGGCCAGGCTGACGCGTGGCGGTTGACAGGACGCGGCCGCCTCCACTTCCCCATGCTGCCTCAGCAACTGCCCCGACTTGACAACTGCCTGGTGCATGCAGCACGGCCATCATTGCCTGGAACGTGGAGGGGTGCCAGTTGGCCTTAGACTTCCTATAAGAGGGCGAGGGAGGCAGAGCCCCCAGCCCATCTTCATCTTCTTGCTGCTCGCTCCTCCTTCATCTCCGTCGCGCTGCCACCTTGCTGAAGTGACAATGCCGCCAGTGAGGAGGTTCTCGGCTGAAGAGAAAGGCAAGGCCCCAAGGGAGGGGCCGGGTTCGCCGCCACCAAAGAGGGGACGCGATCGTCCCCGCAAAAGCGCGGCCGCATCAACGGCGCCATCGCGGGGGCGCGGGTGGCCACCCCTGCCGGCCCGCGTCGGCTCTAGCAACCGGGGGAGAGGCCTCTCCCGCGGAGGCGGTTGCGGGGGTCCCAGCAGCCGTGGCGAAGGGGGAAGGCACGCCGCGGCCGCCCGGCCACCACGCCCGCGTGCCTGCTTGGGTGACACGGGGTGCTAGTTCGTCGTTCGAGTGGAGGGCCCTCCGGGCACCTGGCTTCTGCTTCCAAGCTCCTTCGCGGAGGAGCTGCCGGCAGCAGGGCCCGTCGGCCTATGGCTGTAGCCGGACTGCTGCTGCAACGGGTCGTCGTGGGTGGAGGTTGAGGTCTCCTCCATCAGGCACGTGTTCCTGACCCGCGGGTGGCAGTCGTTTGCCCGCGCCCGCGGTCTGGACAGGAGGCGCACCCTCCATTTTGGTTACGACGGAGCGGCAACGCTCTTCGTCAGGGTCTTCGGTGAGGACGGCGGCCACCTAGGGTTCTGCCCGGAGGGTGACGATGATGGCAGCGACCACGCCTCCTCCTCCGACGGTCCAAACAGTGGCGGCACCCTCCGCGATGAACTTGCCCTTGACGATGGCCGCTGCTCCTCCAGCAGTGGCACTTCCTCTGGGGAAGGCTCGAGCGATGACGACTACGACGAGCCGCCTCGCCGCCGTGCACGGACCAAAGAGGACGGCATACCGCCACGCCGCCGTGTCTCCGCTCCGGAGAACGTCGAGCCACCTCGCCATCACGCCCCCGTCAAGCAGGAGGAGCGCTCCGACTAAGCACAGGCGATGGTGAAGCCGGGCCTCAGGAGAAGCGGTCCTCTGGAGGCCGCCCCTTCAGTTTTTCCTTATTTTGCTTCCTGCATCAAAACTTGTGGAGAAGCCCCTGGGGGCGTGTAACGAACCGCGGTGCTTGCGCCTTTATGTCAGTATTTCCCGTTTGCGTTCTAATACTCATGTTGTTATTAACTAGAAGTTCCTGCTCGGTGCGATTAGAATAACTTAGCTTGGCGCGCTAGTGACCCTCGGCGGGTCCCTTCATCGTGGTGGTGTGCTCCTCCGGAGCCTCTCCTGGTGACGACCTAGGGAGGCCCCTCGACAAGCTCTGGAGCCTTGAATGGCATGCCCCCACGAGGGTCGTGGGGGCAATTTGTGTAGGCCTCTGGAGCCCCCGAGCGAGGGCCGACCATTAATAGCGTGCCAGAGCGCGATGCCCAGCAGGGCGAGGAGGCAAGCACTCCTGAGGCCGAGGGGCCAAAATCGGTGCGTGCCTGCTAGCTCGCTCGAGAGCGCCGCACGAGAATCAGACGCCAAGGCCTTGGTGAGGTGTGTGCACGAGCGGCCTAAGCCGGCTCAGGCATACCGTGCCCAGCCCCCACTCGGCTGGCGCGATGGAGTGAGCTATGGGCAACCACCACACCACTTAAGAACGAAAGTCAACAGGGGAAACACTGCAGGAAGCAACGAAAAGAAAAATAAGAATTCCCTCCCTTTTTGAATAAAGACGCGAAAAGTTCAAATTCATTCCAAGAACAGCAAATTTGGTTACAAAGGCAAGCAAAAAGAATAGTCGCGTCCGGTGCCAACACTAGTCTTCTTGTCTTCCCGCCAGCGCGAAGCATGGGACTTCCACTAGGCGTGGGCATAGTCGCTGAAAGACCATGTCGTCCGCCAACGCGGAGCATGGGGCTTCCACTTGGGCGTGGGTGGGAACGCCCACGACGTCGAGGAGCGACGCACCGGGAGACTCCGGGGCGTGTACAACCCCACTCATTATTACGTGAGAGTGTCACGGGTAGAACTTCCGGAGGTGCTGGATGTTCCAGGCATTCTGGATGGGGACCCTGTCCGGTGTCTCCAGGTACGCGGCACCAGGCCTGGAGACGCAGGGGACCCTGAACGAGCCCTCCCATATGGGTGAGAGCTTGTGGAGCCCCTCCCTGGAGAGCACCCACCTCAGGACGAGGTCTCCCACCTCAAGGGTCCTAGAGTGGACGCTGCGGTAGTGGTACCGCCGTAGCGCCTGCTGGTACCTCGCCGCATGGAGCGAGGCTTGGTGGCGGGCCTCCTCCCCGAGCACAAGATCTGTCCCCCGCGAGGCGTCCTGGCGTGCCTCCTCAAACGCCAAGACCCGCGGGGAGCGATGTTTGACCTCGTGCGGGAGGACCGCCTCTGCCCCGTAGACGAGGAAGAACGGGGTCTCGTCGGTGGGCTTAGTCGCGGTGGTGCGGATGGACCACAACACGGACTGAAGCTCACCGAGCGAACCCCTGCCGCAGGCCTTGAGTTTCTTCTTGAAGATCCTCGTCTTGAGGCTCCTCAGGACCTCCGCGTTGGCACGTTCAGCCTAGCCGTTGCTCCGTGGGTGTGCCACCGAAGCGTAGCATATTTGCGTTCCAAGGTTAGCACAATATGTCTTGAAGAGATTGCTTGTGAACTGGGAGCCATTGTCGGTAATGATACGGTTGGGGACTCCAAAATGGCTCACGAGGCCCCTGATGAACTTGACGGCTGAGCAGGCAGGGATGGTGCGCACGGGCTCCACCTCCACCCACTTGGCGAACTTGTCGATGGCAACGTAGAGGTAGCGATACCCCCCGGCCGCCCGGGGAAAGGGCCCAGGATATCCAGTCCCCAGACTGCGAATGGCCACGAGAGTAGAATGGTTTGGAGGCCTTGCGCGGGCTGGTGAATCTGCTTGGCGTGGAACTAGCAGGCCTCGCAGGATCGCACCAGCTCAGTGGCGTCGTTGAGCGCCGTGGGCCAGTAGAACCCGCTGCATAACACCTTGCCCACAAGAGTGCGTGATGAAGAATGGTGTCTGCAATCTCCATCGTGGATGTCGGCCAACAACTCGCGCCCTTGCTCCTTGGATATGCACCGCAGCGAGGCATCATTGGGGCGCCTTCGGTAGAGCTCGCCGTCCTGCAGGCAATAAGCAGTGGCCTGGCGAGCCACACGTTCTACATCTTCCACCTTCTTTGGTAGAGTGCCGTGGAGTAGGTGCGCCTTGAGCTCCTTGGTCCAGCAACCTTCCTGAGGCCCTAGTGCCAGGAGCAGGCGGGCTCCTGAGGATGGACCGCAGGCCAGGGCGCCCGAGGAGGGGGCCTGAGGTGGGTCCTCTCGAAGCAGCGCCAGGCCCACGGCAGGTGGTGCTGCTATCGGCTTGAAGAGCCTCTCCTCGAAGACACCAGGCTTCTGGGGCTTGCGGCGGGATGCTCTCTTAGCGATGTCGTCCGCCTCCTTGTTTGTGCCACGCGGGACGTGCTGCAATTTCAAGCCCAAGAAGCGTTTTTCAATTTTGCGTACCTCCTCCAGGTATGCCTCCATGTGCTCATCCCTGGGCTTGTATTCCTTGTTGGAGAAGTTGACGAGGAGATGATAGTCGCCCTTGATGGTCAGGTGCCTGACCCCCAGGGTGGCTGCGGCCCTGAGGCCAGCGATTAGGCCCTCGTACTCCGCGATGTTGTTGGAGACCTTCTCGCCATGCTGGAAACAGAGCTGCATAGCGTAGTATAACTTGTCATTGGTTGGCGAGATGAGCATGGCTCCAGCCCCCGTACCCTGCCGTGCGAAAGCACCGTCGAAGTACATGACCCAACCGTCGGGCGCCTCATCGCCGGGCGTGAGGGATTGGCTCTCGCCTATCCCCCGGTCGGGGGCATCTGTCCATTCTAGCATGAAGTCAGCGAGGGCTGTGCCTTTGATGACCCTGGTGGTGCTGAATTCTAGCTGGAAGACCTGCAGCTCGATGTTCCACTTTGCAACCCTCCCCACAGTGTTGGGGCTATGGAGCACCTTTTCCAGGGGGTATGCGGAGACGACCTTGATGGGGTGGCCTTGGAAATAGTGGCGCAGCTTCCTGGAGGCGATGAGGAGTGCGAGCAAAAGCTTCTGTGGCATGGGGTAACGCATGCGAGCATCGCGCAGCACCGTGCTGACAAAGTATACTGGGTGCTCGACGAGGGACGAGGCGCCGACGACATTCAGCTCCGCTTAGGACGAGGGGGCCTCGGGGGCCTCGCTGCTTTGCGGAGTGGCTGAGGCCTCCGGAGTGCCATCATGAGGTGGCAATGGCTCAACCTTACACGGGACGCCTCGCCACGCATCCGCACTTGCGTGCTCCTCCCTGGCCGCCATGAGTGCTGCGCTGGCCGAGTGGGGTGTGGCGGCCAAGTAAAGCACCAGAGGCTCAAGACGGCGGGGTGCCACCATTACAGATGGGCTCGTGAGGTACCTCTTGAGGTCTTGGAAAGCCGCCTTAGCCTCCGGAGTCCACTCGAAGGGGCCCTTCCTCTTCATCAGCTTGAAGAACGGGAGGGCTCGCTCGTCAAGCTTGGAGATGAATCGCCGCGAGGAGGTTACGCAGCCCACGAGCTTCTGCATCTCCATAAGGGTTTGTGGCGGGCTCATCCTTTCTATTGCCTTGACCTTCTTGGGGTTAGCCTTGATCCCTCTGTGTGACACCAGGAAGCCCAGCAGCTTGCCGGATGGGACACCGAACACGCATTTCTCAGGGTTGAGCCTCAGGTTCACCTTGCATAGGTTGGCGAACGTTTCCTCCAGGTCTTCGACAAGGGTCCTTGCCTCTCGTGATTTGACCACTATGTCGTCGACGTATGCCTCGGCATTCCTCCCGAGCTGCTGGCCCAGAGCGATGTGCATCAATCGCTGGAAAGTCGCACCAGCATTCTGCAGCCCAAAGGGCATGCAGGTGTAGCAGTACACATAGCATGGGGAGAGGAAGGCCGTCTTCTCGACGTCCTACACTGCCATCTTGATTTGGTGGTAGCCTGAGAAGGCATCCAAAAAGCACAGCAGATCACACTCGGCGGTAGAGTCCATGATCTGGTCGATGCGTGAAAGAGGGAACGGGTCCTGAGGGCAAGCCTTGTTGAGGCTCGTGAAGTCGATGCACATCCTCTCTTTCCCGCCCTTCTTGGGGACGATTACTGGGTTAGCCAGCCAATCCGGGTATCGCACCTCCCAAATGACTCCAGCTTCCTGCAGCTTGCAGACCTCCTGGATGATGAATGATTGCTTTTCATGGGCCTGCCATTGTGCCTTCTACTTCACCGGGCGCGCGCTGGGGCACACCATCAGGTGGTGTTAAATCACATCCCGCGGGACTCCGACCAAGTCCGGCGCCTCCCACGCAAACACATCCTTGTTTGCGCGAAGGAAGCTGACCAATGCCTCCTCCTGATCCGGGGGGAGCCCAGTGCCTATGGTGAAGGTGGGGCCTGGACCTCCGTCGTCAATGGGCACCTGCTTCGTCTCGGCTCGGTCTTGAGAGAACAATTGTTTCTTCTTTGCTGGAGCAGCCTCCGGGGTTTCTGGAGCGTCCCTAGTGTCTGGTCGCGTGGCCGTCGTGGCCTTGAAGGCGAGCTTGAGGGCTAGGAGTGCATCCTTGTTGTCTCCCGCCACGGTGATGATGCCGCCGCTCCCTGGCATCTTGACGACGTTGTAGCCTGGGTACGTCGTCGCCATGAACTTGGCGAGGGCCGGATACCCGAGGATGGCGTTGTACGGGAGGCCGATGTGGGCGATGTCAAAGTCGATGAGCTCGGTGTGGTAGTTGTCATGCGTGCCGAAGGTGACGGGGAGGCGTATCTGCCCCAGGGGGGTGGCCGAGCCCTTGACCACCCCCGAGAAAGGCCTAGTGGGGAGGAGCTGGTCGTACGGCACTTGGAGCAGGTCGAAAGTCTCAACCGAGAGGACGTTCAGGCCGGCGCCCCCATTGATGAGGGTCTTGGTCATCGCGACATTGCTGATGGTAGGCATGCAGAGCAAGGGAAGGGTGCCAGCCGCCACCGTGGTCTTGGGGTGGTCTCTAGAATCAAAGGTGATGTCGGTTCCAGGCCCGGCTCGGCCCCGTACAGCCTCGCGCTGCGGCCGGGGAGCACCTTGCTGACGGAGAAACTGCTTGATGTGGCGGCCAGGGGCAGGTGCCTGCAACCCGCCGATGGTGCACGCGACTGCATGGGGTGCTAGAGCCGCGAAGTGCGCGATGAACTGGTCGCAGAGTTCTTCCCAAGAGGAGATCGAGGCATGGGGGAGGCCGCGGAGCCAGGATCAAGGGGCCTCCATGAGAGCCAGGGGAAACCAGTTCGCCATGGCCTTGTCGTCGCCGCCCGCCGACTCGATGGCCTGCACGTATGACTGGAGGAACTCTCGGGGGTCAGCTGCGCCGTCGTACCATGGGGGAAGCGTCGGTCAAAACTTCGCCGGCCACAAAACCCGACGCGGGCTAGAGGTGAAGGCTGGGCAACCCGCGGCGTCTCCACGGGGCACGAGCGGCCAGACCGGTGGCGCGTCGCCTGCCATGGAAACCATGATGTGAGGGCGAAGCGCGAACGGGGAGGAAGCGAATCTCCGACACGCCCCTACCTGGCACGCCAAATGTCAGATTCAAGGCTCCGCAGACCCAAGAAGGTTCGAACTCTGGGGCGTGTGCGAAGATCTCAACCTCTCAAGCCTCGAGCTCGTCGCCCTACAGCCTAGCCTAGCCGGATTCGCGTGAGCGAGGAAGAAGATGAACACGATAGTTTACCCAGGTTCGGGCCACCTTGCGGTGTAAAACCCTACTCTTGCTTTGGGTTGGATTGGCCTCACGAGGAGGTTGAGGATGAACTAGTACAGTGGATGAGTTCCTCACGAGGGCTCGGGGGCGAGAATGAGTCGACCCCTTCTACGGTGGTGGCTAACCTATATTTATAGTGGCCTCGGTCCTCTTCCCTGGAAACTTAGGCGGGAAGGGATACCACAATGGCCAATTTGAAAGGGGACAAGAGGTATGCCCTATCCTGACAAAAGGTGGTCTTCTCTTGCAAAGCTTCTAGTCGTGACACAGTAGTGGGCTCGGCGATGACATCCGTCCTGCCGAGCTCGTGGTCTTGGTCTTGTGGCACCGGAATGGAAACCTTTGGAGGCCTCAATCGGAACCCGTGTCTGTCCTTGCTCCCTTAGCACCGAAAGGGAAACTGTCACCTCTGCGCCCGCTAGCGCCCGCCTGGCCTTGATCGTCATGGCTCACATCATCGCAGCCTCGTGAGGCCGGGCACTTGCATAGGAAACTCCGCTCCTCGGGAGGCAGCCTAGGGAGGCCGCTCCTCTGGAGGTCTTGGTGTCGTCCGCCTCGCGAGGCCAGGGGTCCCTCGCGAGGGTCTTGTCTTGGTAGTCTTGTAGATGGGCTATACCAGGCCGTCGAAGGAGCCACGCGATGGGCCACGGGCAGGCAAGTCTGGGTACCCTGGTTCCCAGAACGCTGTCAGTTAGGTCATGTGGGCATGCGAAATATTGATAAGCTTATTAAAGGTGATCATATCCTGGTGTTAAAGATGTCATATTTGACAAGGATAGACTTTGTAGTGCTTGTCAAGCAGGAAAACAGGTTGGAGGAAGTCATCCCGTGAAGAACATCATGACCACGAGAAGACTGCTTGAGCTACTTCATATGGATCTTTTCGGTCCCAACGCCTACAAGAGTCTTGGTGGTAACTCATTCGGTTTGGTCATTGTTGACTACTTTTCAAGATTTATGTGGGTGTTCTTTCTTGATGACAAATCGCAGGTCCAAAAGATCTTCAAGAACTTCGCTAAGAAGGCCCAAAACCAATTCCAAGTGAAGATCAAGAAGGTTCGAAGCGACAATGGAACGGAGTTCAAGAACACCAATGTGGATACCTTTCTTGACGAGGAAGGGATTTCACATGAGTTCTCGGCTACGTACACGCCTCAACAAAACGAAGTTGTTGAGAGGAAGAACCGGTCACTTATCGAGATGGCAAGAACGATGCTTGATGAATACAAGATGCCAAGACACTTTTGGGCGAAAGCGGTTGAGATAGCTTGTCATGCTACGAATCGACTATATCTTCACAAGCTTCTCGGCAAGACGGCATACGAGCTTCTCACTGGTAACAAACCCAAAGTTGGATACTTTCGAGTATTTGGCTCAAAGTGTTACATTCTTGACAAGCATCATCTCTCAAAATTTGCTCCTAAATCTCATGAAGGTTTCCTACTCGGTTATGGCTCAAACTCTCACACTTACCATGTCTACAAAAAAATTCACCCGAAAGGTTGAAGAGACGGTATATGTGAAGTTTGATGAATCTAACAGCTCGCAAGTAGAGCAATTTTCAATTGATGTAGGAGACAAAGATCCTTCGGAAGCAATCCAAGATTTGTCCATTGGCAAGATTCGACCAATGGAGGTGAAGGAGAGTACTTCGTCTATTCAAGTGGAAGCCTCAACTTCACATCAAGGTGAACCACAAGGTGACTTGGAGGCATCCACAAGTGGAACACGTCAAGATGGAGGAAATGAGGAAGTGCAACAAGATGAACCACCTCGACCTCCCTCTCCACCTCCACAAGAGAACGACAACGCAAACAACAATGAAGGAGGAGAAGAAGAAGACAATGAAGAGGATGTTCCACCCCAACCCAAACAAAAGCTCTCACGAGTTAGAGCAAGAGTCACAAGAGACCATCCCGTCGAACAAATCTTCGATGACATTCAAACCGGGAGAATCACTCGGTCTAAAACTTGTTTGGCTAACTTTTGTGAACACTACTCATTCATTTCTAGTGTTGAACCTATGAAGGTAGAAGAAGCTCTTGAGGATCTGGATTGGGTAAATGCTATGTACGAAGAGCTACACAACTTCAAGAGGAATCAAGTGTGGACATTGGTTGAAAAGCCCAACGACGATCACAATGTCACTGGAACCAAATGGGTGTTTCGGAATAAGCAACATGAAGATGGACAAGTTGTAAGCAACAAGGCCCGTCTCGTCGCCGAAGGCTACACTCGAGTCAAAGGTATGGACTATGGTGAGACATATGCCACCATTGCTAGACTTGAGTCCATACGCATCTTACTTGCTTATGCCAATCATCATGATATCACCTTATACCAAATGGACATTAAAAGTGATTTTCTAAATGGAGATATTGAGGAGGAAGTTTATGTTAAACAACCTCCCGGCTTTGTCAATCGCAAGAAACCTAATCATGTCTA
The DNA here is from genome assembly GCA_011799875.1 of Thinopyrum elongatum. NCBI lineage: Eukaryota > Viridiplantae > Streptophyta > Magnoliopsida > Poales > Poaceae > Thinopyrum > Thinopyrum elongatum. The sequence goes on from CM022302.1 coordinate 248,583,545, forward strand.
CAAAACTTCATAAAGCTCTTTATGGTCTTAAACAAGCCCCTAGAGCCTGGTATAAATGCTTGACCAAGTTTCTTATTGAAAAAGGCTTTGAAATTGGGAAGATTGAGTCTACACTTTTTACTAAAAGGGTTAATGGAGAATTATTTGTGTACCAAATTTATGTGGATGGTATCATATTTGGTTCTACTAACCCCCATTTTAGTGAAAAGTTTGGAAGGCTACTGTCGGAGAAGTTTGAGATGTCTATGATGAGTGAACTGAAATTTTTCCCAGATTTGCAAATCAAGCAAACTAAGGAAGGTACCTTTGTCTCTCAAACAAAGTATACCAAGGATCTTTTCAAGAAGTTCAACATGAAATAAAGCAAAGGTATGAAAACACCCATGCCTACTAGTGGACATCTTGACTTGACTAAGGATGGCAAACCGGTTGACCAAAAGGTTTACCGCTCTATGATTGGTTCATTGTTATATCTATGTGCCTCCCGTCTCGACATTATGCTAAGTGTGTGCATGTGTGCACGATATCAAGCGGCCCCTAAAGAGTGTCATCTTAAGGCCATGAAAAGTATAGTGAGATACTTAATTCATACACCAAACTTTGGCATTTGGTATCCTAAGAGGTCATCTTTTGATCTTGTTGCCTACTCCGATTCAGACTATGCTAGTGACAAGGTTGATAGAAAGTCCACTTCGGGTACTTGTCAATTTCTTGGTAGATCCCTTGTGTCTTGATCTTCCAAGAAACAGAACCCGGTATCCTTATCCACTGCCGAAGCAAAATACATTGCCACCGGATCATGTTGTGCTCAATTACTTTGGATGAACCAAACTCTTAAGGATTATGGGATACATGTGAAACATGTTCCATTGCTTTGTGACAATGAAAGTGCTATTAAGATTGCTCACAATCCCGTGCAACATTCTCGAACTAAGCACATTGAAGTTCATCATCATTTCATTCGGGATCATGTTGCTAAAGGAGACATCAATCTTAAGCATGTTCGAACCGATAAGCAATTGGCGGATATATTCACCAAACCACTTGATGAGAAAGTATTTTGCTGTTTGAGAGGTGAATTGAATATCATTGATGCCTCAAACTTGGAGTAGAAGCTCCATTTGGATACATGCAAGGCGTGAGCCTTTTGTGACTAATCCTTGATATTTCTCCTATGATAATGATCATATGTCTTGGATCTATACTTGTACCCTTTCATGTTATCTAACCCTTGTAGGTACTTGGATGAGCTTCAATCTAGGAAATTGCAAGTCACTCAAATCCCAAGCAATTTCTACATCACCAAGTTCCTATAGTTTAGATGTTGATCTCAAGGAAGCATGAACTCACTATACATATCCTTTGACTACGTCCATATGCCAAATTTCATGTCTGTCAATTTGGATACACAAGTGTTCTTCCTTGCAAGACTAACCCATGTAGGAAGATGAACTCAAACTACAAGTGGTGCTCCCAACTCTTGATGGACAACATCAAAATTGAGCATCCAACACAAGTTCAACTACATGATCAAGATCAACACCACACCCAAGGTATGTCATTCCATCTTAGAGAAGCTTTACTCCAAGACATGAGATAAAGCAGCTCAATAAGACGTGAATACATCAAATGCTTAAACAAAAAATGGTAACCCCATTTTGAGCTTAAACAATGAGTATCACCTACGATCAAGTCCTATCCACTTGACTCCTCAGTCAATATACTCTAACATAGGTGACTTTGTCGCCGACCTTTTCTAGATGAAGTTCTCTATTGTTCTTTTGCTTAGTTGTTTTTTTCCATTTTATGCTTTTCTTGCCATTGTGTCTCCCTCTAAAACAAAAAAAAACTTGATCTAGATTTCTTTTGAAATTTTTGTCTTTCATGTATGACTCTGTTGCAAATTCATTGCAAATCTTTCAAAAAAAATCCTTGCAAATCCTTGTGAGATTTCACTTGCCAAGTGAGCTGAGTTGACAAAATCTTTACTCTACGTTGAACTCGTTCCCTCCGATCCAAACCTATCGGCTCAACCAAAATACAAGGTTTCCTTGTATATAGTTCATCGGTACAACCGACACGGACTAGCGTGGTCACACTGATAAGCAGCTTCTGTGATTCTGTCATCTCAGAGTCACCGACGGAAAACATATCGGTGTCACCGATTTCAACTCTGAGAAAATGTTTTGCCATCTCTTACTACCTATTTTCTTCAGCTCCACTCAATGATTCTTCTCTCTATCAGCATCATAAGCTACCTGCTGCTTTGTAGTGACTCTCAAGGACCACACCTACTTGGCTCATGCTCAAGAAGTGCCCTTCTTGGAAATTGATGTAAAAGGGGGGAGAGAGAGCACATCAAAGCTTATCAAATGAGCACATCTAAGCTCTTCTGCAGATGCTTGTTAACAAAGAGGAGAGAAGTCACATGTCTTTAAGAGGGGAAGACATGCTAATATGTTTGATCCTAGCTATTGCTGTTGAAAATTCTTTTTGCTCTGATTTTATTTGCACTTACTCTATTTACTCTGATTTTATCTCACCCTACCTTCTCCCATTATCCAATATCAGATTCAGGGGGAGAAAGAGTCTATGCCTAAGGGGAGAAAAATCCTTGGAATTTATTGCACATCTTTAAATATTTGGGGACATGTCTATATCTAAATGAAGTACTTACCTTGTAGTACTCACCCATCACATGTCATCCCAGTCTTGGTATTCTTGTGGTTCCCCAAAACTGCCTTACTTGGAGTGTTCTTGTGTTATCTAACCCAGTTTCCTCAAGTCCACTCTATCAAAAGTCAGCTCAAGACCACAAGGTAAGTATATGCATCACACTCATGTGCATGATGATCTCTTGTTGTTGTACATATTGTTTGCAAGAGGGATTCATAAACATGGAGGTACGTTTCTCAATCATATCTTTTGCTCTGATGCATATAGCCAAGATACATGTAACTCTCTGCTTACTCTGTCATGTTATGCATTCACATGTTAGTATATTCTATCTTCACATGATTGCATACATGTAGGGGGAGCTTATGCATGTTACATGTTCCTCCAAAGCTTTACTTGCTACTCTTCATATCATTTACCTAAAGCTTTGATGTATGTTGTCATCAATTACCAAAAAGGGGGAGATTGAAAGCACAAGTGCTCCCTGGGTGCTTTTGGTAATTAATGTCAACATATCTCTTGTTGGACTAATGCTTTTATCTAGTGTATTTCAGACAAGTTCAACAATGGCATGGAAAGGACAAGAAAATGTGGAACCCCTTCAAGGTGCCAAGGACATGCATTGGCTAAATCTCAAGACTCTTCATCTTTGTTTTAGTGATCCAATATCACATTGAGTCCATAGGGAAGCCAATACTATTAAAAGGGGATGAGGTGTTGCTTAATGGCTTGCTTGCTCAAATGCTTAGTGATATTGCTCCTAAACTCTCAACCTCTTTCTCCATCCAAATATGTCAAAACCCTAAACTCCAACTCAGCCCCATCGATTCTTTCTATCCGGCGCCACCGAGTTCATATGACATAGCCACAGCCAGAAACCCTAACAGTTCGATCACACCGATAAGGATCTCGGTCTCACTGAGATGACCTTGCCAATTCACTGATATCAGTTGCATTTATTTCATTCTCACCGAAATTACAATCGGTCTCATCGAGATGGCTTGACCAATTCTCTGTTGCCATATTGCTTCACTTTGGTCTCACCGAGTTGATGCCATCGGCGCCACCGAGATGAGGTTTGCCCTAAGCCCTAGCACATCAGTCCCACCGAGTTGTTCTAGTCGGTCCCACCGAGATTTCTAACGTTCACATTTTGAACTAATCGGTCCCACCAAGTTTAACTATTCGGTCTCACCGAGATGGGTCAAATGTGTGTAACGGTTGGATTTTGTGTGGAGGCTATATATACCCCTCCACCCCCTTCTCCATATGTGAGAGACCCATTAGAACGTGCCTACACTTCCACCATACATTTTCTGAGAGAGAACTACCTACTCATGTGTTGAGATCAAGATATTCCAATCCTACCACAAGAATCTTGATTTCTGGCCTTCCCCAAGTTGCTTTGCACTCAAATCATCTTTCCACCATATCCAAACCTGTGAGAGAGAGTTGAGTGTTGAGGAGACTATCATTTGAAGCACAAGAGCAAGGAGTTCATAATCAACATACCATCTATTACCTTTTGGAGAGTGGTGTATCCTAGATTGGTTAGGTGTCGCTTGGGAGCCTCCGTCAAGTTGTGGAGTTGAACCAAGAAGTTTGTAAGGGCAAGGAGATCGCCTACTTCATGAAGATCTACCCAAGTGAGGCAAGTCCTTCATGGGCGATGGCCATGGTGGGATAGACAAGGTTGCTTCTTCGTGGACCCTTCGTGGGTGGAGTCCTTCGTGGACTCGCACAACCACTACCCTTCGTGGGTTGAAGTCTCCATCAACGTGGATGTACGATAGCACCACCTATCGGAACCACACCAAAAATCTCCGTGTCTTCATTGTGTTTGCACACTCCGATCCCATTCCTTTACTTTCTTGCAATTGGCATGCTTTACTCTTTCCGCTGCGTATACTCTTGTCATGCTTGCTTGAAATGTATTGTGAATGCTTAAACTTGTCCTAAATCTCAACCTTAACTTGAAGAATCTAAAAACTGCTACTTTTGCTTGTTAAGGGTCTAATCACCCCCCCTCTAGACCCCTCTTCTCAATCCTTTCAATTGGGTGAACATCATATTTAGCAAGCATTTTACGGAAAGCACCATGAATAAAGTGTGAACCACCATCTGTCATTAAATATCTAGGGACTCCAAACCCTGGGAAAATAACTTCTTTAAGCATTTTAATGGAAGTGTTATGATCAGCACTACTAGTTGGAATAGCTTCTACCCACTTAGTAACATAATCAACAGCAACCCAAATATGTGTATACCCATTAGAGGAAGGGAAAGGTCCCACATAATCAAAACCCCAAACATCAAATGGTTCAATGACAAGTGAATAATTCATAGGCATTCCTGACGCTTATCGATATTACCAATTCTTGGACATTCATCACAAGATAAAACAAACTTACGGGCATCTTTGAAGAGAGGAGGACAATAAAAACCAGATTGCAATACCTTGTGAGCAGTTCTATCTCCCGCATGATGTCCTCCATAAGCTTCGGAGTGACATTTCCGTAGGACTTTTTCCTGTTCATGCTCAAGTGCACAACGTCTAATAATACCATCTACTCCTTCTTTATAAAGATGTGGGTCATCCCAAAAGTAATGTCTTTGATCATAGAAGAATTTTTTCTTTTGTTGGTATGTGAAACTAGGTGGTATATATTTAGCAACAATATAATTAGCACAGTTAGCATACCAAGGAGTATTATGAGAAACATTTATTGCAGCTAGTTGTTCATCAGGAAAACTATCATAAATAGGTAGTGGGTTATCAAGAATATTTTCTAACCTAGACAAGTTATCTGCTACGGGGTTCTCAGCTCCTTTCCTATAAGTGATATGTAAATAAAATTCTTGTAGCAAGAGAACCCACCTAATGAGTCTAGGTTTAGCATCCTTCTTTTCCATAAGATATTTTATAACAACATGATTAGTGTGAACAATTACTTTAGAATCAACAATGTAAGATCTGAATTTATCACAAGCAAACACAACTGCTAAAAATTCTTTTTTGGTAGTAGCATAATTTCTTTGGGCACTGTCTAGAGTTTTGCTAGCATAATGGATAACATTTAATTTCTTATCAACTCTTTATCCTAGAACAGCACCAACATCATAATCACTAGCATCACACATAATTTCAAAAGGCAAGTTCCAATCAGGTGGTTGAACAATAGGTGCAGAAGTTAAGGCTTTCTTATGTGTTTCAAAGGCTTCTACACAATCATCATAAAAAACAAAGGGAACATCCTTTTGTAAAAGATTAGTAAGAGGCCTAGAAATTTTAGAGTAGTCTTTAATAAACCACCTATAGAAACCAGCATGACCAATGAAACTACGAATACCTTTAATATCTTTAGGACATGGCATTTTCTCAATTGCATCAACCTTAGCTTTATCCACCTCAATACCTCATTCAGAAATTTTATGCCCCAAAACAATACCTTCATTAACCATAAAGTGGCACTTCTCCCAATTCAAGACAAGATTAGTTTGTTCACATCTCTGCAAAACTCGATCAAGGTTGCTTAAGCAATCATCAAAAGAAGTTCCGTAAATGGAAAAATCATCCATGAAAACCTCAACAATCTTTTCACAAAAATTAGAGAATATAGCAGTCATACATCTTTGGAAGGTAGCAGGTGCATTGCACAAACCAAAAGGCATACGTCTATAAGCATAAGTTCCAAAAGGTCAAGTAAAAGTGGTTTTCTCTTTATCAGGTTGTGAAACAAGTATTTGAGAGAAACCAGAATATCCATCAAGAAACCAAAAGTGTGTGTGCTTAGATAATCTTTCCAACATTTGTTCAATAAAAGGCAGAGGGTAATGATCTTTTCTAGTTGCTTTATTTAGTTTTCTAAAATCAATTACCATTCTATATCCAGTGACAATTCTTTGTGGATTAAGTTCATTTTTATCATTAGGAACAACAGTAATACCTCCCTTCTTAGGGACACAATGAACAGGACTTACCCATCTACTATCAGCTATGGTATAGATTATACCTGCTTCTAGAAGTTTTAGTATTTCAGTTCTCACCACTTCTTTCATCTTAGGATTCAATCGTCGTTGGCGATCAACAACGGGTTTAGCATCAGGTTCCATATTAATTTTGTGCTGACATAGAGTGGGACTAATGCCCTTAAGATCATCAAGAGTATGTCCAATAGCAGCACGGTGCTTCTTCACAATTTTCAATAATCTCTCTTCTTCATGTTCTGAAAGGTTAGCACTAATAATAACAGGATATATCTTCTTTTCATCAAGATAAGCATATTTCAAAGTGTCAGGCAATTGCTTTAATTCAAACATAGGATCACCTTTAGGTGGAGGAGGACCTCCTAGAGTTTCAATAGGCAAATTGTGTTTAAGTAGAGGTTGTTGTTCAAAGAAATTTTTATCTATTTCATTTCTTTCACGTAAATGCATATCATTTTCATGGTCTAGCAAATATTGTTCTAGTGGATCAGTAGGAGGCATGGCAATAGAAGCAAGACCAATTATTTCATCCTTACTAGGTAATTCTCTATTACGGGGTTGTCTACTAAACTTGGAGAAATTAAACTCATGAGACTCATCACCAAAGCTAACACCGACAGTTTGTTTCTCACATTCTATTTTAGCATTAACGGTGTTCAAGAAAGGTCTACCAAAGATAATGGGACAAAAGTCATCTTGTGGGGAACCAAGAATTAGAAAGTCAGTAGGATATTTTATTTTCCCACACAAGACTTCAACATCTCTAACAATCCCAAGTGGTGTGATGGTCTCTCTATTAGCAAGTTTAATAGTAACATCTATATCTTCTATTTCAGCGGGTGCTATATCTTTCATAATTTCTTGGTATAAGGTAAAAGGAATGGCACTCACACTAGCACCTAAGTCACATAAAGCATGATAACAGTGATCTCCTATTTTAACTAAGACAACAGGCATGCCAACAACAGGTCTATGTTTAGCTTTTTCATCGGGTTTGGCAATTCTAGCAGCTTCATCACAGAAGTAAATAACATGCCCATCAATATTTTCTACCAAGAGATCTTTAACCATAGCAACACTAGGTTCTACTTTAATTTGTTCAGAGGGTTTAGGTGCTTTAATATTACTTTTGCGAACCACAGTTGATACCTTAGCATGTTCCTTTATCCTAACAGGGAAAGGTGGTTTTTCAATGTAGGCAGTAGGCACAGCTAGATCAACATTGAGAATAATAGTTTCATCTTTAGCTATTACCGGTTCTTTAATTTCTTATTTAATAGGGGGATGATATTTTAACCACTTCTTCTTAGGGAGATCAACATGACTAGCAAATGATTCACAGAAAGAGGCTACTATCTCAGAGTCAAGTCCATATTTAGTGCTAAACTTGTGAAAAGCATCGGTATTCATAAAAGATTTAACACAATCAAACTCAAGCTTAATACCTGACTCTTTACCTTCATTGAGTTCCCAATCTTCAGAGTTGCATTTAATTCTTTCTAAAAGATCCCACCTGAATTCAATAGTCTTCTTCATAAAAGAACCAGTACAAGAAGTATCGAGCATGGATTGATCATCACGAGAAAGCCGAGCATAAAAATTCTAAATGATAATTTCTCTAGAGAGCTCATGATTGGGGCATGAATATAACATTGACTAAATCCTCCCCCAAGCTAGAGCGATACTTTCTCCTTCACAAGGTCAAAAATTATATATATAATTCTAATCATGATGAACTAGATGCATATGACAAAAAAATTGGTGAAATTCCAATTTCAATCCATTCCAGTTCCAAGATCCAATATCATCGCATAGCCTATACCATGTCAATGCTTTTCCCTTCAAAGATAAAGGGAAAACCTTCTTCTTAGCTTCATCTCTGGATAAACTTGCAAGCTTAAATAATCCACAAATGTCATCCACATATATCAAGTGCATATCAGGATGTTCAGTTCCATCTCCAGCATAAGGATTAGCTAGCAGTTGTTCTATCATACCCGAAGGAATTTCATAACCAATATTTTCAGTAGGTGCAGTAGGTTGAGGGGCAACTAATTGTGCTCCAGTCGAGGTGAAGATACATCGAAAAAAACCCTCAAAGGATGGTTTTCCATAGTAACAAGTGACAGTAAATTTCAGCACGTAGTAATAATTTTTCCTTACCGATTTCCACTTACCAAGAGCGCTTCACTCCCCGGAAATGGCGCCAGAAAAGAGTCTTGATGACCCACAAGTATAGGGGATCAATCGTAGTCCTTTCGATAAGTAAGACTGTTGAACCCAACGAGGAGCAGAATGAAATGACAAGTGGTTTTCAACAAGGTATTTTCTGCAAGTCACTCAAAGAGTCGGTAACAGGTAGTTTGATAGCAAGATAATTTGTAACAGACAAGTAACAATAATGGTAAATAAAGTGTAGGAAGGTATCCCAATCCTTTTGTGGCAAAGTACAGGCCAAAATAGTCTCTTATAATAAGCAAAGTGTTCTTGAGGGTACACGGGAATTTCATCTAGTCACTTTCATCATGTTGGTTCGATTTGCGTTCGCTACTTTGATAATTTGATATGTGGGTGGACCAGTGCTTGGGTGCTGTTCTTACTTGAACAAACCTCCCACTTATGATTAACCCCCTCACAAGCATCCGCAACTACGAGAAAAGTATTAAGATAAAATCTAACCATAGCATTAAACATTTGGATCCAAATCGGTGCCTCACGAAGTAGCGCATAAACTAGGGTTTAAGCTTCTGTCACTCTAGCAACCCATCATCTAATAACTACTCCACAATGCCTTCCCTTAGGCCCAAAAATGGTGAAGTGCCATGTAGTCGATCTTCACATGACACCACTAAGGGAATCACAACATACATATCATCAAAATTTCGAACACATATCAAGTTCACATGATTACTTGCAACATGATTTCTCCTGTGACCTGAAGAACTAAAGTAACTACTCACAAATGATAATCATGCTCAAGATCAGAGGGGTATTAAATAGCATAATGGATCTGAACCTGTAATCTTCCACCAAATAAACCATATAGTAATCAACTACAAGGTGTAATTAACACTACGTACTAGCCACCCACAAGTAATCTAAGGTTCCGGTACAAAGATTGAACACAAGAGATGAACTAGGGTTTGAGAGGAGATGGTGCTGTTGAAGATATTGATGGATATTGCCCTCCCAAAGATGAGAGGGTTGTTGGTGATGACGATGGCTTCGATTTCCCCCTCTGGGAGGGAAGTTCCCCCGGCGGAATCGCTCCGCCGGAGAGCAAAAGTGCTCCTGCCCAAGTTCTGCCTCGAGACGGCGGCGTTCCATCCCGAAAGTCCTATCCTTATTTTTTCTAGGTCAAAATGACTTATATACCAGAAGATGGGCACCGGAGGTGGGCTGGGCTGAGCACAACCCACCAGGGCGCGCCTGGGTGTCCTGGCGCGCCCTGGTGTATTATGCTCACCAGGTGGCCCCCCTCCGGTAGTTATTTGCTCCAGTATGTTTCATATATTCCAAAATAATTCTCTGTGAAGTTTCAGCTTATTTGGAGTTGTGCAGAATAGGTAACTCTAACGTAGCTTTTGCAGGTCCAGAATTCTAGCTGCCGGCATTCTCCCTCTTTGTGTAAACCTTGCATATTATGAGAGAAAAGTCATTAGAATTACTCCATAAAGCTTTATTATGCATAAAAACCTTGTAAATAACAGTAGGAAACCATGATGCAAAATGGATGTATCACCTGCTAATTGGGTTTTTCTATTGCAAATGATTATTGAGAAAACATTGTGGGCGATGACTTCAGACAACGCACACAGTTTCTAGGAAGAAAACGTGTTGGCTCAATGAATAATCACACACGACTTCCTCTTGAAAACTGTTTGCGTTAGTCCACCTTGCGCAAATGTTTTCCACATAAAAAGTGTGTGTGATGGACAGCCTATGCCACACAGTTTCTTCTATGCACCATGTGTGATGCATTCAATAATGCAAGCGATAAAATTGTTAATATCGTCTGCAATGGCAACGCTATCACAAACGATTTAATGGGGAAAACTATGTGTGATGTACGTGCGAACGTAAATGTTTTCCCTAGATTGACTGTGTTGGATGTACATACGAACAGAAATGTACTTCTTGGATTGACTGTGTGGGATGTACATACGAACAGAAATGTATTCCTTGGATTAACTGTGTGGAATGTACATACAAACGGAAACGTTTGCCTGGGACTGACTTTGTGGGGTGTACTTACGACCGGAACCAATTGGGCATGTATAATTGTATTTGATCACTTGCCCGTCGCACACGAGCTCATTTTTCCCAGCGTGTGTAACCAGAGGGCCTATCCCCAACGGTTTCTAGGTTGTGTGGGAAGGACCCCCTATCGCCCACACTCACTAGGCGACGGTTCAAAATGCCGTCGTGGAAAGGGGTTAAAAACCGTTTGTATAGCAGCTCGCTATACCAGTGCTCAGGGCAGGCTCGGGGGCTTCCATCTAGAGAGCGTCTGACCTGACCAGTATGACAAGGGAGGTGCTCGGGCACCACTTGGAGGCGTGCTTCGACGCGCGCCCCCTCAAGCAAGGAACATGGCGCCAGGCGCCAGGAAAACAGGAGTTCATCACCCAGGAAATTCACAAGCCGCAGGAAGTGCGGGCCATGCACGGCGAGCGCCGCCCCGCGTGTCGGCTCATCTGCTGCTCCCGACGCGGGCAGTGAATTGCGCATGTGCGTCGACATTGCGAGCCTCAACAGGGCCAGCTCCCAGGACATCTTCTGGCCGTCGCGCGTCGGCCGGAGCAGGAGCGTCGCCACCAACATGGGCGCCACCTACCAGCGCTTCGCGCGGCTCATGTTGGCGTCTCGCGAGGTTTCGGCCCCTCGTGAGCCTCCAAGGCTCAGGAGCCACTGGGCCCCTGAGGGGCGACCCTTCGCGGCGTGCTTCACCAACCACCCCGATGCTTCCGCAGCAGCATGATTGCCAGGTGACTTTTTGGTTTGTTCAATTAAGGGCGCCCCTTGGGCTGTATCATCCTCAGGCTAGTTAGGGTTCATCCCTGCAGCCACGTCATTTTTGGTCATGTACCTGATTTGGTTATGCTTTGATGAAGTTTTCTCGCTGGCTTAAATTGCGTGGTTGGTGCCTCGACACCATGGGAATCGCCAAGCTCTAGCGAACTTGCTCTCCACCGTCTCATGACTGGGGGCTAGACACGGTGTCTGTGCTCGGGTCCGTCCCTGCAGCGTTGATAAACCCAAGCTACCGAGCTCTGTCTCGTGGGCCAGCTCCCGTGCACGTCACCTCTAGAGGTCCTTGGTATCTCATCCTCTCATGGGACCATTACAAGCATGCAAGTGAGGGCGCGGCCCAGGATGTACAACTGCAATTTTGGCGCTTCGCCACCACGAGCGCCGCGTGCCGCAACTCTACCCCTGACCGTCCCAGGATTGGGGGCTATTGGCACGACGCCTGTGCTCTGGTCCATCCCTGCAGTGTTCATAAACCCAAGCGATCGAGCTTTGGCTCATGGGCTTGCCCGTGCATGTCACCTCACGAGGTCCTTGGTGTCGTGTTCCCTCATGGAACGATAACGAGTAGGCAGCGAGCACGCGTCACCCCTTGTACCTTGTAACCTATCAACATGCAGCGACTTCAGGAGCCAGGTGTCATACAGATAGTGCCTCGCGTCGCCTCAAGAGGCCCGGGCATCGGGGAGGCGATGGTCCGGCCTCCGCCGCCGATCGCGAAAACCTAAGTACAATCACCTCACGCGGTGCACTGCCGTCATTGGAACTCCCTCTTCACACAACCTTGGTGAGGCACGTCGGCTCTTTTTCACGCGAGTTGCTTGCACGATGAAAGGGGGGCCCAGAGCATCGCGCCTTGGGGGCTCTCGTTGGATCTCGGTGCCCCTCACCCCCTGGCCTTGTTCCGGGCATCGCGACCCAACATACCAACGGCGGCTGAGGCCTGCGCGAGGACCGGGCCCTAAAAATGTAGAGCACTTTGGCAAGCAAGAAAAAGAGGAGCGGCCCTCGTGAGGAAATGCGGGGAGGAGACACACAGCTTAATTGCAAAGGCATTGGTTGAAACGCAAAGAATATCAATCTTTCACGCACCCCCCGCGGGGCTTATATTAATCTATCACGGATAGAAGGTGGGCAGAGGAACGCGTCCTGAAGTCATGCAAACCCACGAGCGGCAGCCGCCTCGCATCGCGCCTCAAAAAGCAAAGTTAATTGCCCCACATGGCTCAGAGGCCTTTAGTAGCATTCATTCTCTTCGTGACCTCGTTTGGGGCATAAGCCTCTTCTCTCGCGAGGGCCGCTTGCGCATCAAGGGGGACCTCCTGAGCATCACGCCTCAGGAGCTCTTACCGGACCCGGGCCCCTCACCTCATGGCCTTGTCCCAGGCATCACGGCCTGACATACCAGCGATTGCTGAGGCTTGCTCAGGGCTGGGTCCTAGCGACGCAGAGCGTTAAGGCGATCGCGATGAATAGGACAAACCTAACGAAAGGCGTTGAGATCGAACTTAAATTCTAACCGCAAAGCATTAAGATAAAGGCGCAAGCGCCACGGTTTCTTACACGCCCCCTCGGGGTCCATGTTGTCCGGTGCAGGGAAGGAAAAGGAACAAACAGAAGGAAACCTCCTCGCGAGGCCGCCGCCCTCAGGGCACCAACTCCGGTGCCACCCACGCCTAGTCGGAGTCCTCCTTCTTGATGCAGGGGAGTGGGGGCTTGTCGGAGTCGTCGCCGCTCCCACTTGCCCCAGAGGAGGTGTTGCCGATGTCGCTGCTGCTGTCGCCGGAGAAGCGGCCATTGCTGCCGCTGTCGCTCTCCATGCAATAGTACAGGCGAGTGTCGGTCTCCCCGAAGGTCTTCGTTAAGAGTGTGGCGGCCCCGTCATACTTGAAGTGGAGGACGTGCCCCTGCTTCAGGCCGCGGGTGAGGATGAACGACTTCCACCCCAGCTTTAGGAACATGAAGCCGGGGGAGGTAAACTTGGTTGCCACCCAAGAGGATCCATTGCAGCAGCCGTCCGACTGCAGCCACAGGCCCAGGGGCGCGCGGTTTGACATCTCTTCCACGAAGGAGTCCGGGAGCCGGAGCCAGGTCCAAGGCTGGCAGTTCATCCCCACGATGAACTCATGGGCCGAGTCGTCGGAGTGGCTCCACGCCCAGGGAGGCCTGGCGGCTGCGCCCTCCCTTCCTCCTCGGCTGCGGCCACCTCAGACTCCGCGCCCGCGCCCGCGGGCTGAGCACTTCCCGCGGCTTCTCGAGCTGGCGTAGGCCGACAATGGAGGACGCTCGCATCCCCAGGGAGGCGCCCTGGGCACAGCGGTGGAGTTGCGAGGGCGGCCTCGCCCCCTCGGTGGCTTTGGCAGCTCCGCTTCCTCCAGTGCCGCCTTCCCTTTCTCAGCGGCGGAGAACCTTCTGAAGGGCGCCATGGCTACAGCAACGACAGATGGAGATGGAGAGGCGAGAAGACAAAGATGGGCCAAGGGGTCTGACCCCTCGCCCTTATATAACACTCAAAGGAGGCCTGTCCATGCCCCTTCGCCTTCGGAGCAATGATAGCCCCGCGCTGCACGCAGGCTTTATGTCAGCTTGGATAGTTGCCGAGGCGTCGTCGGGAAGTGGGGGCGTCCCGCGCCCTGTCGTGTACCACGCGTCAGGCCTGACCCGCAGGTGGTTAGGGCCAACGCCGTTTTGCCCCTCCCTCAACGGGCGGAGCCATGCATGCCGCGGGCCCGGGGCCTATTGTCGGGCCCGTGGGACTGGGGGAACCCAGGCCCATTTTCCAGGCTTCAGCACGACCCATCTTCAAGGCTTCACGAGCAAGACCCTCACGAGGGCCTACGCCTCGCGAGGCGTAGGTCAGCAAGCGTCATCAAGAGCTCCCTGAGGGCCTCACACAGGGCAGCCTCCCGAAGCTGCCTCCCGAGGCCCCTCGAGGGGCGGATATGCCTAGGCTCGCCAAGCCCGCCTCGCGCTGCACGTGGGTGACGCGAGCCATGACGAGCGGAGCCAGAAGGGCGCCAGCAGGTGCGAATAGGGATGTTTTCCCCTTCATGCTAAATGAGCAAGGACAGCATGTCGGTTCCTGAAGCAATCCCCAAGGGTTGCCACTTTGGTGTTAGAAGACCAGGACGGCTGCTACTTCTTGAGCTTGCGTTGATTTTTCCCTTGAAGAGGAAAGGGTGATGCAGCAAAGTAGAGATAAGTATTTCCCTCGGTTAAGAACCAAGGTATCAATCCAGTAGGAGGCACAAGCAAGTGTCCAATCTATGCACCTGCACAAACTAACAAACACTTGCACCCAACGCGAAAAAGGGGTTGTCAATCCCTTCATGGTCTCGAACAAGAGTGAGATCTAATAGAGTTAGGTATAAAAGATTACTAAAACGTAAAACAAAGTAAAAACAAATAAATTGCAGCAAGGTATTTTTCGGTTTTTTGATATATAGATCTAAAAATATATGATGGAAAATAGACCCAGGGGCCATAGGTTTCACTAGAGGCTTCTCTCTTAAAGATAGCATACGGTGGGTGAACAAATTACTGTTGAGCAATTGATAGAAAAGCGCAAAGTTATGACGATATCTAAGGCAATGATCATGAATATAGGCATCACGTCTGTGACAAGTAGACCAAAACGATTCTGCGCCTACTACTATTACTCCACACATCGACCGCCTCTTGCCTGCATCTAGAGTATTAAGTTCATAAGAACAGAGCAACGCTTTAAGTAAGATGACATGATGTAGAGGGATAAACTCAAGCAATATGATGAAAACCCCAACTTTTTATCCTCGATGGAAACAATACAATACGTGACTTGCTACCCCTTCTATCACTGGGTGAGGACACCGCAATGAACCCAAAACTAAGCACCTCTCCCATTGCAAGAAAAACCAATCTAGTTGGCCAAACCAAACCGATAGTTCGAAGAGAAATACAAAGATATCTTAATCATGCATAAAAGAGTTCAGAGAAGACTCAAATAATTTTCATAGATAAATAAATCCACAATTCATCGGATCTCAACAAACACACCGCAAAAAAGTATTACATCGAATAGATCTCCAAGAACATCAAGGAGAACATTGTATTGAAGATCAAAGAGAGAGAAGAAGCCATCTAGCTACTAGCTATGGACCTGTAGGTCTATTGTAAACTACTCATGCATCATCGGAAGGGCAGCAAGGTTGATGTAGAGGCCCTCCGTGATCGAATCGCCCTCCGGCAGATCGCTGGAAAAGGCCCCAAGATGGGATATCACGGGAACAGTGGCTTGCGGCGGCGGAAAAGTATTTTGGTGGACGCTTCTGGTGGTTTGGGAATTTATAGAGCAAGAATTAGGGTTAGGAGACCCCCAAGGGGCCCACAAGCCCTCAGGGCGCCCCCCTGGGGCACGCCTAGCAGGCTTATGGCCTCCTTGGCCATCTTCTGCCTTCCTCTCCAAGCTCCGTGGATGTCTTCAGGTCCAAGAAAAATCATCGTAAAGTTTTATTCCGTTTGGACTCCGTTTGATATTCCTTTTCTATAAAACTCTAAAACAAGGAAAAAACAGAAACTGGCACTGGGCTCTAGGTTAATAGGTTAGTCCCAAAAATAATATAAAATAGCATAATAATGCATATAAAACATCCAAAACAGATAATATAATAGCATGGAACAGTCAAAAATTATAGATACGTTGGAGACGTATCAAGCATCCCCAAGCTTAAATCCTGCTCGTCCTCGAGTAGGTAAATAATAAAAACAGAATTTTTGATGTGGAATGCTACCTAACATATTTATCAATGTAATCTTCTTTATTGTGGAATGAATATTCAGATCCATAAGATTCAAAACAAAAGTTTAATATTGACATAAAAACAATAATACTTCAAGCATACTAATAAAGTAATCATGTCTTCTCAAAATAACATGGCCAAAGAAAGTTATCCTTACAAAATCATATAGTCTGGCTATGCTCCATCTTCATCACACAAAGTATTTCATCATGCACAACCCCAATGACAAGCCAAGCAGTTGTTTCATACTTTTAGTGTTCTCAAACTTTTTCAACTTTCACGCAATACATGAGCGTGAGCCATGGATATGGCACTATGGGTGGAATAGAATATGGTGGTTGTGGAGAAGACAAAAAGAAGGAGAAAGTCTCACATCAACTAGGCAAATTAATGGGCTATGGAGATGCCCATCAATCGATATCGATGCAAGTGAGTAAGGATTGCCATGCAACGGATGCACTAGAGCTATAAGTGTATGAAAGCTCAAAAAGAAACTAAGTGGGTGTGCATCCAACTTGCTTGCTCACGAAGACCTAGGGCAATTTGAGGAAGCCCATCATTGGAATATACAAGCCAAGTTCTATAATGAAAAATTCCCACTACACTACAAAAAAGACACATCCGTGACATTTTGGCCCGAACGAAATTTTTTTCTGTCATGCTTATGACACTTCTATGACGATAATTGTGACAAAACCCGGTATCATCATAGATATGGTGGGCTCCTACTTCTATGACAAAAAATCATGATAGAAAATGGGCTTTTCGTCCTGGGCGGGCCGGAGACGCACCTGCATGACATTCTTTGGGCCATCTGTCGCGGGAAACCACGGCCACCTATGGGGCCAAGAGGCCCCTTGCTGGTTCGGCAGGGGGGATGTCGCGTTGCACAAAGAGCAGAAGAACGTGGGGCACCCCGGCAGATATCACACGGGCAATTTTACCCAGGTTCGGACCGCTGCGAGGCGTAAAACCCTACTCCTGCTACGGTGGATTGATGGTGGAAAAGTGGTGGTGGAGCGTAGTACACTTGCCCGGTAGGCTCGCCCTGGGAAGGCAGTGACAACGCGCGTACGAGCGTGGGGGTGTTCAACTTTCCAACCCTTGCTACGGTTGCCATGGGCCTCCTTTTATAGGTTAAGGGGTCACCACAGTGGCAAAACAGTCATTATGCACTGATAAGATAGCAAACAGTGCTATCATACCTAATTCTGTAGGCCGATAGAGTGCATTAAATGCACTGCTCAACGTCACATTGTTGCTCGCCCGGCAAGCCTTGCCGGGCTCGTCTTGCCAGCTCCATGCCTGCTTGCTTGACACGCCGCAGGACGGGTGTCATCTGTAGGTATTTCCTGTAGAAAGAGGCCACCATGTGGCGAATGGCTGCCAATTAGTCACTTTGCGGCTTGACACCGCATTGATCAACGATGTGGGTCATGGTGAGATGGCTTGGTGAGGTGTCTTTGCCCTCGTGAGTCCCGGCAGGCCCTGCCGGGACGTCTTGAATGCTTTCTTCCGGGGGAGCCCTTGTCCTTGCCAGGTCCGCCTGCCCGGCAAGGGAGGCTTTTCTCCTGGTGGTGTCTCGCTTCTCTGTCTTGGTCTTGGCTTTCTTAATCTGCCTGCTGGTTCTTCGTAGATCTTGGTCTCTTGTATCTTGACACAACCTTGGTGTTGTAATCTTGTTCTCATGCCTGTGCACAGTCAGGGCAACAGACCCAGGGTTTGTTGCACTGACAGAAGCCCCCGGGCCTGCCCCGATCGCGCTGCCGGGCGTCCTCGGGGTAGGTCCTAAAAAGTGCACAGGCAGGGTCACTGAAAAGGCTGATCTCTTGGAGTCTTCTGTGCTTCTTCATTAATCTCGACTCTGGGCCAGTTTCTAGTTTTCCCGCTCGTCGTGCGTAATGCTACGGAAAACTTGGACTGTGGCCCGTGGATTGCCCACGCCCCACGAACACGGGGCGGAAACTGCCATCCCACTTGCTCCCCGCCTTGCACGCACGTGCCACGTGTTCCGCATGCATTGGTCGTGGTAGGTGGTGGATGCGGAGAGCGCGGGGATGAGTGCCACGGTTGAGAACCAGGCGTTGATGGTTGGGGCAGAGGGTCGGCCTTGATTCTTTGGGCCGCAGAAGGTGTGGGGAGGCCGCATTGGGGGAACGGGGCGGCCGTTTCCTGCGCAAAAGGCTAGCCCCCTGCTCCATCCTTCTATAAAAAGGGGGGAAGAGTAGTGCATTTTCACTCACACCTCTTCTCCCTTCTTGCAATCTTCCTCCACTTGCCATGGTGAGAGGACGACGGCGCGGCAGCACTCCAGCGGCGGCGACGAGGGCTTCTACTCAACATCGCATCCCTCTTCCTCCCGATCCCGTGATAGAGGAGCCCACCGCGAGAGGACGAGGGAGGGGGCGAGGCTGAGGTCGCCGTGGTGCTCGAGGAAGAGGGGGACGGGGCAATGCCTTAGCTGCGCCCCCGCCGGCGGTCCTCCCTCCAATGGACGGCCACGTCGGGGATCAGCCTCGAGAGTTCATCATCAGGCTATACAAACCCCCATGCGGCCATCTTCGCCTCCCTACTCCATTTGCACAGGAAATGGAGCTCGAACAGCCATGCGCTCTGAGGTTGCACATGAGGGGCTGTGGGAACGGTGGCATGTGGGTTGATGTCGACTTCCCTGCTCCTCATGTGATGTACCTCCATCGTGGTTGGAAGACCTTTGCGCGTGCCCACAGTTTCTTGGAAGGGCACATTCTCCAGTTCAAATTAATGGAGAGCGGCCTACTCTCCGTCAAGATCTTCGGGCTCTTAGGAGCTCGCTTAGGGTGCTGCGCGGAGAGCTCGGCCGACGACGAAAGCTCCCCCTCGAGCGAATGCGACGAGGAGGACAGTGAAGGCGATGATGACGAAAGCGCGTGGGAGGGCGACGACTCTGGCTCCGGCTGAGCATCGCCCGCACCATCTTCATCAGGCGGCGGCACCATCATCTGCATCTACCTCTACTTCCCGGCAAGGTGATTTGCCGGGGAGTTGGATGCAGGGGTGGGGATGGTGCCGCCTGGCTTCCTCCAGCAGTCTTCCAGCTGGACCCCGGCAGGCTTCCTCTCGGACTGTAGCTCCGTTAGCCCTGCCGTGTCCTGCTGGCCTTGGTGGTGGTGGCTGGCGGGTCGCCTCCGTCGTGCTCTCCATCGATGCGTTCCCCGGTGCTCCCCCGTCCCTGTCAGGCTACCTCTTCTGGAGCCCGATGGGAACGGGCCGGGCTTTTGCTCCGGCACTCCTTTTGCCCTTCCCGCCTTCAACTGCTGTGCCTAGGAGGAGAGGGACAAGAAAGGGCATCATGGGGCACTTATCTTTTTACAATCTTAAACTCGTAGGCATTTGCCAGATTTTAGTTCAAATAATGTAATCTCTCGAGTCCATATCTGTGTTCTGTAAGGTTTGTACTTGTATGACTAGCATATTAATGAAAAAGATGAACCTTGCCGGGAACTCGTGCATGTATATGTCCACGCAGAGGTGAAATGCCTCTTTATTTTAAATAAACGAGTTTTCCCTGGCAGGACCGGCAGGCTATCCTGCTGGTACCCTTTCTTCATTGCCGGGGAACTGAGCCAACCGGCAAGAAATAGAGGGACCAGCCCCCCACCAACTTCTTTTCATCAAAGGCCACTACGACCATCCAGGCCGAAGCAACGTTCAGGCCAGGGATGGGAGCACCTAAGTTTCAAAGAGTGGCGGGGTTTTCTTATGCACAAGTTTTAGCTTACAGAACACTTATGGACAGGAGGTAGAACTTATCTATTTGGTTCGCCGGGGATTGCAGTGTTGGTTCATCTCCCCATCTTCTTGCAGAAACCGAGTTCTCGGCAGGAACCTGCAGCTTTATGCAGATGAGAATGATGCAGGATGCGATCCTATCTATATGCATATGCAAATGCTTATGCAAATGCTCTTGGAATGCTTATGCATGCATGCAACTTGGTCGGGGGCCCCCCAGCGCTTCGTTTATTTCTCTGGTGCTCAGGGTCATCGCCTGGCTTTGTACAAGGGGTTACATGCAACTGAGGCAAGGCCTGTACAAAAGGGTGGCTACCGGGCAGGACCCAACAGCCGCGCCTTATGGGTAGAACTTGCGGAGATGCTCAATATTCCATGATTTTTGCAATTGAATGCCATCTCCGATCTCCAGACGGACTGTGCCAGGTCTGGTGACTTGTACTACCCGGTAAGGGCCTTCCCACTTCGGCGTCAACTTGTTTGTACCCTTGGCGGACTGAACGCGCCTAAGGACAAGGTCGCCTTCCTCAAAACACCGGCAATGAACCATGCGTCTATGATAGCGACGCGGGGCTTGCTGATAGCGTGCAGCACGCGTAGCAGCCCGGAGACGGTTCTCCTCGAGTAGCACAACGTCGTCACGCCGGTGCTGATCTTGCGCTACTTCATCGTAGCGAAGCACTCGAGGCGACCCGTAAATGAGTTCTGTGGGAATAACTGCTTCTGTCCCATAAACCAGGGAAAAAGGAGTCTGCCCGGTAGCTCGATTTCGTGTCGTTCTGAGCGACCATAGAACTACCGGCAGCTCATCGATCCACCTCCTGCCGTGCTTCTGCACCGTATCAAAGGTTCTTGTTTTGAGTCCCCGCAGCACTTCAGCGTTCGCCCTCTCAGCTTGCCCGTTGCTTCTGGGATGTGCGACAGAAGCAAACGAGATCTTGCTTCCGAGGTCATGAACATATTGCATGAAGGCGCGGCTCGTGAATTGGGTGCCGTTGTTGGTAATGATCCTTGCCGGGATTCCAAAATGACACACCAAATCTTTCAAGAACTTGATAGCTGATTGAGCAGTCACCTTTCTCAGGGCAGCAACTTCCGGCCACTTTGTAAACTTGTCGATAGCAACGAACAAGAATTCAAAGCCCCCGATCTCTTGGGGGAAAGGGCCGAGGATATCGAGCCCCCAGACCGAAAATGGCCATGATAAAGGGATTGTCTGAAGAGCTTGGGCAGGCAGGTGGATTTTCTTGGAATGGAACTGACAGGCTTCACATTTGGTGACTAGCTCAACCGCATCTTGGAGGGCTGTGGGCCAATAGAATCCTTGCTGGAATGCTTTCCCAACCAGCGCCTTTGATCCAATGTGGGAGCCGCACATGCCTTTGTGTATCTCAGCCAGCAGTTCCTTCCCTTCTTCCCGGCAGATGCACTTCAATTTCACACCGTTGGGCCTCCTTCTATATAGAGTGTCATCGACAAACTGGTACATACTAGCCCTCCGGGCTACTCTTTCAGCCTCATCTTGGTCATTGGGGAGTTCTCCGGTTTGGAGAAAATGGACTATGTGCCTTGCCCAAGTTGGAGCCTGGGGCTTGGCAACAAGGACTAGCGGCACCTCCTCAACTGAGGGGGCACATTCCTTGTTCGCAGGGACCATGGGTCCGGCTGGAGGGTGCGGTCCGGCAGGTTGTGAGGAGTTGTTTCCGGTAGGGTCCCTGCCAGGAGCGGATGGCTCTACTGGGAGAGGCTTACCGGAGTCCAGCTTTCTCCTTTTCCAGGCCATTGTTGCTGGGGATACGGAGGGCTGAGTAAGATGGAGAACAAAAGTTCCTGGTTCCATAGGAATCTTTTGGGCAGCACACTTTGATAGGTGATCAGCTATGCTGTTTTCTGCACGAGGTATGTGCTCTGTTTGCAACCCGTCAAAGCGCTCCTCCAATCTTCTCACTTCCTCAACGTATGCCTCCATCAATGGACTTTGGTAATCCTTGTTGACTTGTCTCACCACAAGCTGTGAGTCTCCTCGAATGATCAGCTTCTTGATTCCCAATTCTGCGGCAATCCTGAGCCCGGCAAGGAGCCCTTCATACTCTGCTATATTGTTGGTTGCCTCTTCCCGGGCAAAATGCATCTGGACGACGTACTTCAAGTGTTCCCCGGAGGGAGCGACGAGAAGCATGCCAGCCCCTGCACCTTGTAGGGAAAATGCACCATCAAAATACATGATCCATCCTTGGGGCACCTCCTTGCCGGGGATAACTGTTTCTGGCACTTCCTCATTAGGGGTTGGCGTCCATTCTGCAATAAACTCTGCCAATGCCCTGCTCTGGATTGTTGATGTGCTCTCAAACTTCAAACCAAAACTGGATAACTCCAAAGCCCACTCCACTATTCTGCCAGTAGCCTCAGGGTTCCGGAGTATCCTTTGCAACGGGAAGCGAGTGACAACCGTGATCTCATGGGCTTGGAAGTAGTGGCGCAGTTTCCTTGAGGCCATGATGAGGCCAAAGATCAACTTTTGCACGCCAGAGTACCTCGATCTAGCCCCCTATAGTAGGGAACTGACGAAGTACACTGGGCGCAGCTCCACTTTCTTCCTTGCCGTGTCCTTGGGGTTGTCTTCACTGTCGTGCTTATCTCTGTCCTAATCCCTATCTAACTCTGCCGGTCTTTGCTCACTCTCTGTTTCATCCACTTCCCGCTGCGCCACCAAGGCTGCACTAACCACTTGATTGGTTGCTGCCAAGTATAACAGCAACGGCTCTTGCGGTTTGGGAGCAACCAAGGTGGGCACCGAAGATAGGTAGGCCGTCAACTCTTGCAAAGCCGCATCTGCTTCTGGAGTCCACTTCATGGGCCCTGCCTTCTTCAAGATTTTGAAGAACGGCAAGGCGCGCTCGGCAGACTTGGAAATGAATCTGCTTAGCGCGGCAACGCACCCTGTCAGATGCCTTACATCTTTGACCGTCTTTGGTGCTTGGATCTGTTCGATGGCTTGGATCTTATCGGGGTTGGCTTCGATCCCCCGATGGGATACAAAGTACCCGAGCAGCTTGCCGGAGGGAGCACCAAATACACACTTCTCCGGGTTGAGCTTCAAGTTGATCTTGCGCAAATTGGCAAATGTCTCCTCCAAATCCTGGATAAGGGTTGATCTGTCCTTGGTTTTGACCACAATATCATCCATATAAGCCTCAATGTTTCTATGCAGATGTGGCCCAAAACCAATCTGGACTGCCCTTGCAAAAGTAGACCCGACACTCTTTAATCCGAAAGGCATACGGATAAAACAGTACGTACCACACGGGGTGATGAACGAGGTCTTCTCTTCGTCTTCCTTGGACATGAAGATTTGATGATACCCAGAATATGCATCCAAAAAGGAGAGCAAATCGCAGCCTGAAGTGGAGTCCACGATCTGGTCGATGCGCGGCAAGGGAAATGGGTCTTTCGGGCAAGCCTTGTTGAGATCTGTGAATTCTATGCAAAGTCTCCATTTCCCATTGGCCTTCCGGACAACCACTAGATTTGTTAACCATGTTGGATGCAACACTCCTCTGACCAAACCAGCTGCCTCAAGTTTCTTGATCTCCTCTGTAATGAACTGCTGCCTCTCCAAGGCCTGCTTCCGGACTTTCTGCTTGACAGGTCGGGCATGTGGGCAGACAGCAAGGTGGTGCTCGATTACCTCCCTGGGAACAACGGGGATATCAGATGGTTGCCAGGCAAACACATCGATATTCGCCCGCAAGAAGGCAACGAGCGCGCTTTCCTATTTGTCATCGAGGGTGGCGCTGATGGTGAAAGTACCGTCAACGCCAGCCAGCCCTGCCGGGACCTTCTTCACTTGTGGAGCAGCAACCTTGGATCTCTTGCTGTTGGAACTCTCCGGCAAGTCATCAACAGGCGCAGCGCACTCCGAAGAGGCACGCTTCCCGAATTCCTTGCCGGAGCGCTTACTATCCTTCTTCTTCCCTCTATTCTCCTTGGCGGGAACTGCCGCTACTGCTGCCTCTGCCGTGACTACGTCCTGGTACATCTTGTCCCCACAAATGATTGCGTTTTTCTCATCTGATGGGACGGAAATGACTCCAACTAGCCCTAACATCTTCAAGACATTGTAGGCATAGTAGGATGCCGCCATGAACTTAGCCAGGGCTGGGCGTCCAAGGATTCCATTGTACGGCAAGGGGAGGTCAACCACATCAAACACAATCTTTTCAGTCCGGTAGTTCAGCTCTCCCCTAAACGTCACAGGCAACATGATCTTTCCCTTAGGATGACTCCTACCGGGATTAACTCCTTGAAATGTACCGGTGACTTTTAACTCATCCTCTGCTATCTGAAGCTTGCTGATAACCTTTGGGGAAATCAGATTCAACCCGGCCCTGCCGTCCACCAACATCTTCGTGACCTTGAGGTTGCGGATTGTTGGAGAGACCAACAACGGCAAACATCCTACCGCGGTGGTGCGGTCTGGATGATCCTCTTCATAAAAAATGATGGACGTGCGTGGCCATTTTAGTGGTTCCCGGGCCCCTGGCGCTGGTTCCACGGCATTAACCTCACGCACCCACCGCTTGTGTTGGCGGTGAGAGGCGTGTAGGGACGCACCCCTGTCAATGCACAGGGCGTCAGTGGCCTTCTGGAACTCCTGCTCACTGGTTTCCTCTTCATCCCCTTCATCACTCTCATCACCGCAGGCTTCCTTCTCTCGATCCCTGACGGGTTTTTCTTTGTTCCGAAGAGGTCTGCCGGGGCGATTTACTTCACCGCCACGATCCTTACTGCCAGCAACATTCTGTCCCTTTTCCTTGTCACGCTTCTCATATTCTGCTTTCTGTCTCTTGACAAGCTGCTCAACCTGATAACACTCTTGAAGGTCGTGGCCCTTGGTCCGATGGATCTTGCAGTACGGCACATCACCTTTCCCGGCCCTTTCGGCGGCCGCGGCCTCCCGGCAGTCAGAGCACACGGCAGCTTCCTTGCCGGGGGTTTCGGCCTTAACCTTCTTGCCGGTACTAGGGATACCCGACCCTTCAACAGACATTACCGTCTTATCCTTGCACTTCTTATTACGCTTCTTGCTCTTGTTCTGACTGATGGACTCATCATCATCCTCTGAATCAACATTAATGCAATCCTCTTCTCTGGGCAATTTTCTTCCCTCCTCCATCCGAGCACACTTATCCACTAAGGTGT
The DNA here is from genome assembly GCA_011799875.1 of Thinopyrum elongatum. Taxonomy (NCBI): domain Eukaryota; kingdom Viridiplantae; phylum Streptophyta; class Magnoliopsida; order Poales; family Poaceae; genus Thinopyrum; species Thinopyrum elongatum. Next base: position 248,608,990 of record CM022302.1, read on the forward strand.
AAAGTTCCTTCACAGTCTTGGGCAACCGTACATTCATCTTGGAATGAATCTTTAGGTTGCGCACATTGGACTGGAAGGCGGCTATCACAGCTGCTGGATGGATATTTGGGATGTTTCTGTGGACTCTGCTAAATCTCTGCAAATACTTCTGGAGAGTCTCTCCTTTTTTTGCTGAAGAAGCTGCAGATCACTGGGCCGACCTGGTTCTTGATGGCCGCCAGTGAAGGCACCAATGAACTCATGGCACAAATCAGCCCATGATGAAATGGAGTTCTCTGGTAGGTGCATCAGCCAAGACCTCACATTGGACTGAGAGCCAAAGGGAAGTAGTTGGCGAATACCTTCTCATCTCTTCCCCCGGCAGCTTGAACAGCGATGGTGTAGATGCTCAGAAACTCTGCCGGGTTCAGCCTCCCATCGTACTTCTCGGGTATCTCTGGCTTGAACATGCAGACGGACGGCCAACGGACTTGCCACAGCTCACGAGTAAAGGCAGGGCACCCAACCTCGAAAGGTAGGTATCCGCCAGTATCGAGTGCAGGCTCGTCGACATCGGGACCGTCACACCCATTGGCCTGGCGGTGGGCGTCACGGTGTTGCTCAACGACAACGCGCGCGTCTCCCCTCTGCCTGTCCTCTGGGGCATGCTGCCGGCCTGGACGCGCTCGAGGGTCAGAAGAGGCCGTCGAGACGCCATCAGGTTCTTGATTCTGCTGCGCCCGCGCTAGCTGCCGTGGCGGGGATTGCACCGTGGGGGTGGCCCCTTCCGTACGACCAGCAGCACGGGCCATTGTCGTCGCTTGGGGAGGCCGTGGCGGGCCAAGTCGCTGCGAGCCCCCAGCCTCGGCAAAGCCGAGCAGGCTCTGGATGGTGGCACGCCATTCATCCATCTGCTCGGCCGCTGGCGGAAACCTCAGCAGCAGTTGAGCCCGCGCCATGGCCTCCGTAGCAGTACTTGGTATGGGCGATGATGACGCAGATCACGCCGTCGCTCGGCTCCTGATGGGGCCAGCAGCGACCGTATCATGTCCCCGCTGTTGCGGGGCGGCCACCTGGATGGCATGGTGGCGCGGTGATGGCGCTTGAGGGTCAGCAGCTCCACTAGGCGCAGCAGCCTGGTCAACTCGTCCCGGGGGAGGTACACGCGCTGCGGCCGCCCTTGTGGTGGGGGCCGCCGGAGGGCGGTGATTCGCCCCGGACCGAGCGCCATTGCTGCGGCTGTGCCCGTCGGCGAGGGGAAGGAGTGTGGATGGGGTAGCCCCTTCACCCGTACCTCGCGGAGCATGGCCATCGGGGTGTTGCTGATGTTGCTCTCCTCCGGCGTCTCCTGCTTCTGCTTCGACCGTAGGGGAAGTGGTGACGGTGCCGCCTGCCCCGACCATAGCCCCAGCAGCGTCCACACTCTCGTGCGCCTCCGTGTCCCCCACAGCATTGGTGGCTGCGGGCGGCGACGCCTTCGAGGTGGATGGGTGAGCAGCAGCACCGGGCTTCTTCTTGGGCGCCATTGCCGACGGCACCGTCGAAGACGAAGATGGTGATGAAGATGATGCGCGGCACATGCTTTCAGGTTCGCGCAAGCGATCCCCCTACCTGGCGCGCCAAAGATGTCGCGGGAAACCACGGCCACCTATGGGGCCAAAGAGGCCCCTTGCTGGTTCAGCAGGGGGGATGTCGCGTTGCACAAAGAGCAGAAGAACATGGGGTAGCACGACAGAGATCACACGGGCAATTTTACCCAGGTTCGGGCCGCCACGAGGCGTAAAACCCTACTCCTGCTTTGGTGGAGTGATGGTGGAAAAGTGCTGGTGGAGCGTAGTACACTTGCCCGGCAGGCTCGCCCTGGGAAGGCAGTGACTACACGCGTACGAGCGTGGGGGTGTTCAACTTTCCAACCCTTGCTACGGTTGCCATGGGCGTCCTTTTATAGGTTAAGGGGTCACCACAGTGGCAAAACAGTCATTATGCACTGATAAGATAGCAAACAGTGCTATCATACCTAATTCTGCAGGCTGACAGAGTGCATTAAATGCACCGCTCAACGTCACATCGTTGCTCGCCCGGCAAGCCTTGCCGGGCTCATCTTGCTAGCTCCATGCCTGCTTGCTTGACACGCCGCAGGACGGGTGTCATCTGTAGGTATTTCCTGTAGAAAGAGGCCGCCATGTGGCGAATGGCTGCCACTTAGTCACTTTGCGGCTTGACACCGCATTGATCAACGACGTGGGTCATGGTGAGATGGCTTGGTGAGGTGTCTTTACCCTCGTGAGTCCCGGCAGGCCCTGCCAGGACGTCTTGAATGCTTTCTTCTGGGGGAGCCCTTGTCCTTGCCAGGTCCACCTGCCCGGCAAGGGAGGCTTTTCTCCTGGTGGTGTCTTGCTTCTCTGTCTTGGTCTTGGCCTTCTTAATCTGCCTGCTGGTTCTTCGAAGATCTTGGTCTCTTGTATCTTGACACGGCCTTGGTGTTGTAATCTTGTTCTCGTGCATGTGCACAGTCAGGGCAACAGACCTAGGGTTTGTTGCATCGACACCATCCATGACGGAAAAAATCATGGTAGAAGAGAGGGCGAGGAAAATTTTAGGGAGTTCCCGGTTAAGGTGGGTGGTCGGGGCCGAGCAATGCACGGAGGTTTGCGCGTTTCACTCGTACACGTACATGCGTGTGTGTGAGGCGTTGGGCTCTAACTGAACCCGAGCGAGGCGTTCGCTTACTGAACCCGAGCGATTGCACTAGCTACGTTACTGAACCCAAGCGATCAATCCCTTGGCTGTTAACTGAACACGAGCGATTCCTTCGCTACTACTGCTAACTGAACCCGAGTGATCGATCGCTGCTGCTGCTGCTTACTGAAGCCGATCGAACCTACTGCCTCTTGATGAACAGTGAATGTGGGGGTTGGTTGAACGAGTCGAGACGTACATGGTTGGGGTTGGATGAACAGTTCCCAGTGGGGGTTGGATGAACAGGACCCCGTGGTAGTAGGCCGTTGCCGCTGGATGAACAGGACCCCGAGAGGAGGCCACCATAGCCGAGCTGGTTGGGGGTGGTTGAACAGGACCCCGTGGAGGGCTGGATGAACATTAGCCGGTGGAGGGCTGGATGAACAATAGCCCGTGGATGAACAGCAGCTGGTGGAGGCAGGAGGAAGACGTGGTGGATGAACAGTGCAGGTGGAGGTTGAAGGAAGTCGACGGTGGGTGAACAGTAGCCCGTGGAGTCCCGTTTTGTGGTACGCCACACCCCTCCCGATGAACAGGACCCCCATTTCGACCGTAGCGCTCCAACACAAGTTTGTTTCCTCCGTTTTGCGGTACGCCACACCCCTCCCGATGAACAGAATCCCGTTTCGATCTTAGCCGGCCGAACAGAAGGCCGTTTCCTCCGTCCAAGCCGTTTGGCTCCCGATGAACACGACAAATTCCGTTGCCTCCCGATGAATACGACGCGGTTTCTCCATTCCGACCCAGCCAGTTGGCTTCCAATGAACAAGACGCCGTTGCTGCCGTCCGTTGCCTCTCCATGTACACGTGCCCTGGCCGTACGTATGCGCGAGTAGCTATGCATTCGAGACCCCGCCCATATGTGGCTGTACGTACGTGTACAAGGTTTAGAAGGGACTGCCAGAACTGCTACATCAGTGGCTCTACTACTACACGTGCTGCTGCTTGCTCGGCCAAGGTTCATCATTGCAGAGAGACCGATCGACCAGTATGTACGTACACGTTCGCGACCAGACAGAAAACGCTACGTACGCTTCGACCGGGTGGGTCCCAGCTATCAGGGAGGATAAGGACGCACTTCCTTGCGTGCGAAGATATAGCTTGTGGGTCCCAGCTATGAGGGGGAAGAATCATTTTTTTTGTAATATGGACGCACTTTCTTGTGTGCGAAGATGTAGCTGGTGGGTCCATCTATCAGCCTCACCGCGTAGAGTCCTCTTCCGATGGCTGTCGTTCGTTGACCATGTTGACCACGCCACGCGGATAGCACCCAGGCGGTGGACGACGGCGAGGCCTAGGAAGGGAACGACGCGGAGCCAAGGAAGACGAGGCAGGTGGATGCCCACGCGGAGGGGAGTACGAGGGTTCACTGGTTCGGCGGCAGTGTGAGGCTGCCGTCACCGGAGAATAACAGGAGGTGTTAGTGAGTAGAAGAATGGCCTGGACGGCTGTGGGAGTAGGGTGGGCCGGTGAGTCCTGCGCGGCAGCACAACCGGCCACGGGAGGCGGTAGCAGGCGGTACCGCCGGTGGTAGTTTGGGCAGCTGAAGCAAGAATATCCGAGATTGAAGAAGAATCACGGCATCCGTTGGATGTACATCCAATGGCCACTGCTGCTAGAACCGTGTGTTGAGTATAAGTTGACAAAGCCTTGCGTACGCGTCAACTTAGTAGGCCCACAAGTGTGTGGCAAAGAACATATAGCTCATTTGCGATTTGTAAGAATGTATGGCCCATTTTTGAATTCTAATGGAATTTACTACAGCCCATTTTCATTTTGTTAAAATTACAGCCCATTTTCTAGCTAGGACAACGATTAATAATTTCAACCAACTGCTCAAAACAGAATTCAATAAAATTTCCCACATTTTGATGCGATCCAAAATATTTTTATCCTGAAATTTCTAGTCAGATTAAATATAATTTCAAAATAAATTTGTATTACGTAAAAATCCAACAAAATATTGCGCGCGCAACAAGTAATGAAATTAAAATTTTCAAAATCCAATAATAATATTTTTTTAACTAATTATGTGTTTGGTGCATTTTTTTATAGTTACAGCCCAGTTTTTATAATTACATCCCATTTATTATTTCTTAAAGCCCATTTTTCTTGTTAAGCCTAATGCATCCCTCCTGGGAAAGATTTGCAGCCCAGCGGGGTGGAGAATAACAAGTTGACCTGGGCTGGGTATTCCTCAAAAAAAGTATAGCTGGGCTAGCCATTTTCAGCTTGAAATAAATTAATATCTGGGCTGGATATTTGGTCGACATAAAATAATAGCCTGGGCTAGACGGGCCACAGCCCGCCAAGTTGATACCCTGCTCTCCTCTGAACAACAACAAAAACATCACTCAAGAAAAACTCTGCTCACACCTCAAAAACACAAATACTGCTCGAGCTACTGGGTCCCAGCTGTCGGCCGCTCCTTGTGCAATTCTCTCGTTTATTGACTATATAGGTTGAAAATGGTGTGGGACCGTGAAGTCAGGAAACCAGGAGGAAACAAAAAAATTATAGTTGTATATAATAAGGAGGCACTTGCGTACGTGCAGCTATGGCCCTGGTGGGTCCCCACTGTCATCCTCTCCAAGTTAAGTCATCTCCTCATTCCTCATGTTCGTTGACCATGTTGACAACGTGAGACGGCAGCGCCACAACGAGCGCAAAAACTGGAAGGATGACGGAGAGGGCCTCGCGGGCCCTACGGATGGTCTGATACGGCTCCCGCTGCTCATTCAGGAAGCCAGGATCATAGGGCCACATGTCCGCGATGGCATTGTCGTTCGCTTGTTCACCGGCGATTCGTCCTTCCACGAGTCGGTGCTCGTTGAGGAGACGGAGGTTGCAGCACAGGTCCTCCTGCGCTGGTAATTCTTCCGCCATTAGGGCGTCGAAGTGCGGCCTCACCTGCTCTATGGTGAACACGGCATGAACTGGCTTGGACGGTGGCCCTGACTCCTGGTCGGAAGCCACGTCCATCGTCTGATTGTGGTCGCTCAGCTCGGCGAGCTTGCTGGTGAGCCAGCATGTCCGGCTACTGGACCGACCCACTGCCAAGCACGAGTCTGACCGCCCTGGCCCACCCAGACCGCCTCCCTCGCCCGCGCGCGCTTTTCGCCCGAAACGGTCAGCGCCGCCCACGCCGCTTCTCGGTGCAGGCAATTACTCTGCGTTCAAACAACACAAGTGCCATCCGTCCGTCCGTCTGCCGCCCACATTAATGATATGCGGTTGCCGAGGCGGCTACTCCGGCGCCACCCATCCGTCCCTCCACCGCCCACCATTGCTATATAAACTGCTGCGCCGGCCATAGCCACAGTCATCTGCCTCCGTTCCCTTTCTCCTGTCTGCACCACTCCCACCATGGCTTCCTCACGCTCCAGCGCTCTTCCGGACGGGCGGACGATGGACAAGAAGGAGATGGCAGCCATTGTTGCCGACTGGCTGGCCGGCAGGCAGCCGGAGGACGACGACGTCCCAATGGAGAACGTGGTAGTCGATGATCCGGCGCTAACCCCCTCCTCCGCGCCATCCTCGTCGGTGCATTGCACCATGACCATCGGCGAGGACCATGCCCAATACATGGACATGGTGAAGCAGAAGTGTGAGGAGCAGTTCTGGGAGGCGCAGGCTGACGCCACCTACAACCACCATGTCCTATAGGAGCACCTACAGGCGGAGAAGTAGATCGCCGCGGAGCAGGCAGAGCAGGAGGCGCTGCTCGAGTCGTACCGCTCCACCCGCGAGAGCCGCCTCGCGCGCTGGCGGTACCACATGCGGGTGGCGGAGGTTGTGGCCGCCTACAAAGAGGGTGATGAAGCGGGCGAAGCGATGTTTGGCGAGACCGACGACGAGGCGGAGGACAATGCGGCTCCGCCGAGGCCCTGCCCCGCCGGCACCGAGGTGGAGGACTTCGCCGGCTTTGGCAAGGCCCTACTCCGCCGAGGCCCCGCCCAGCCAATAATGAGGCAGAGGACACCGCCGGCTCTGCCGAGGCCCCGCCACGCCGGCACCGAGGCAGAGGACTTCGCCGGCTTCGGCGAGGCCCTGCTCCGTCGAGGCCCCGCCCCGCCCCGCCCCACCAACTATGAGGCAGAGGACATCGCCGGCTCCGCCGAGGCCCCGCCCTGCCGGCAACGAAGGGGAGGATTTCCCCCGCTCCGCCGAGCCACCGCCCCGCCGGTAACGAGACAGAGGACATCGCCGGCTCCGTCGAGCCCCCGCCCCACTGCCAACGAGGCCGCACCACACAGAAAACAAGGAAGAGTAGAACACGGTAGGTCGCCGCCGCTCGGGTCCAAGTAAGGCCACCACTGCTACCCTCTGGTTGAAGCCAAGCTTGGCGGGTTTAACACTGACAGCCGATTAGCTTCTTGGCGGCGACGTGGAGTCGGAGAGCTGTGCTGGAGAATAAGCTTCCGTTCGGCTCAGCTGGACACGGGAAATGGGCGCTGGAGATCATAGATTAGGTTAATTAATTATACCTCCAGCGTACCCCTTTTTAGTTGAAGAATGTATGAAATGTAATGAAATCAGGCATGTTTATATGAAATCTGGCCGTGTATGAATGAATTTAGTTCGATTAGTTCGAATTCTTGTATCGCTAGCATTGGATGAACATGCAAAACAATACGTACTAGCATTATTCCTAGGATGCACGGTGATCACCTCGTTTGCAGCAAATTCACACGTACAATAAGTTTGAGCAGCTTTTTAGCGTGCCTGTACATTGCAATCAAACTCACAGGCCTGGCAATTCATAGAGAACATTCAAAACAATCAATGATTATGCATCTCAGTGATTCACAACTAAAGAGTAAAGAAAAATCGATCGATGCTGCTGACAGCAAAGGGCGTCCCATTCGAAAATATCAAACGCATGTCTTCTTGCTAACATCAATGAGCAAAATTTGACAAGGTTGTCCCATTCCAAAATATCAAATGTGTGTCTTTTTGCGTACATCAATGAGCAAACTTTGACAAGGTTTTCCCATTCCAAAATATCAAATGCCTACGATTGTGGAATGGGCGGGGTTTGCCATCAGTTCAGACATTGACATGGCACCTCGTGCTAAATAAACCAGTTGTTCTTTTTGTGCAGTTCCACCAAAATCAACCAAATTCACGCGTAGCTTGTATGATTTCGCCTTTATATGTTGCAACGCCTTGAACATATCAACACCTCCTTTCTTGTAGCTAATTTTGTGGCTGGAGGTGGAAATGAATGATTCAAGAACATTCGATGTATTGTGCATGATGAAGTATAATGGACACGAACCATCAGAACATTTTGTGCAGTTCCCATTGAAATCAAGCTGAGCACCCCTGTTTGCCTAAATACAAAAAAATGATTAGTAAAGCAAACTGTATTATGAATTTACAGTTTAAACAAGCACCTACATGGTCCATGCAGAGCACACATTTAAAAAAATGGAACTCACCAGAAAGAATCCTAGAACAACATTGTACTTGCCCATCACGGCAAAAAAGATGGAAATCTGTGAGTCCTTCTGAGCTGAAGTTAGTTTGGTCTTGTGGGAAGTAATGTAACCATCCTTCAACTGCTCCTTCTGATAAGAAGAGAAGGGCTTGGCTTCTTCATCCTGGCATAGTCGGAATTAGGCACTTCACGTACTCCATATTCTTCTTCAGAGGAAGATGATCCTTTTGTGCAAAGACAAGAGAACAACTAAATGCTAGCATCCCTATTTGCTCGAAAAAAAGGAAAGGAAATATTTAAAACATCCATTACATTAATAAAGGGAGTAACTGATGAAATGTATAGTCACAAAGAGATGCATCTCCTCATTATCCTTATAGGAAATGATATGATACCAAACACAGCAGCTCAACTTGAACTGTATTATTACTTAATTTTATCAATGGCTATAACGGTGGCAAACCGGTGCATCAATTTATTAGCAGCCTTAGATTAACATGCGAAAAATACCACTTTCTCATGAGAGTAGCTAAACAGTAGCACAACACCAATAGAGATGACAAAGCTCAATCATATGGATGAAATCCGTGGGCCGGTACCAACCTTTGTCAGGAGGCTTATTGTGTAGAGCATGCAGATGAAGCACTTCTCCGGAACCATCCGTTATTATCTATTGTGGTTGCCATGCTTACTATAGACTCCTCGATTAGTTTAATGTTTCCAACATCTTCTTGTGCAGTTCCACTAAAATATATGTTATCTTCAAACAAGATCCCTGTTTGCACAAGTAGAGATAATTACATATTACATTAAGAGTGGCATCAAATCACAGTGGCAAAACAATTGCTCGTTCCAGCCATAGCAATAAATTAAGATGCAAAACTATATCATTACTTGTGTCATCACAGTTCCAGTGCTTCATTACAGCACCGGGAGTTGATTTTTGTTTTTCTTCCGCTTGTTCTTTCCCTTCATCACTTGGTTCAATAACAGACAAGCTTTGCCTTCAATGTAAGATTTGGCATGTCAATTAGGGAGCACAAGTATAGCACTAAACAACAACATTACTTTTCTGATGACAGTAGCAAAATACAAGCCAACAGTTGTGAAATATCATTATCTTACCTCAATGGGATATTACGGTGCACATACAGATTGGAAGTCTGGTATCCTTTTGTGGAGTTCACTAAAATCAAGCAACATAACCGTATAAGTAGCAGAACATATGAAAGCACACTGCACAATCATGTGGAAGAAGGCCATTACTGACCTCTCATGACGTGAAATTCAAACAACTCACAAGAAGAAGATCTGAAACAAATTTGCCAACACAGATAGGAAGTTAGATCTCCTCTTGTGCAGTTCCACTAAGATCAAGCAATCAAGCAACGTTGTCGGTGTGACATTTTGGTTGAACTGCACAAAACACTCTTAAAGCAAAAGTGTTTTGTGCAGTGCAACAAAAGGTCGCAATAGCAACGAGGTGAAATAGATAACCCTGTTTACACAGAGGTGCAAAGGAAACAATTACTGGTCAATAACGGTGGATGACACAGAAGCCCACAAAAAGAAGCATCTTACTTATCTAAATGGGAAAGAAAGCAAGACAGTAGCATTTCTCAAACAGTGGTATTGATTCATATTAACAGAGAGATTATATTAACAATAAAATTTGTTAAGCATGTAATTTGATTTTAACTGTGGCATTGCTTCAACTTTCCAGCGGCATTATTAGATTAACAACAACTAAAGAGTTCTACGGGACAGTGGACGCACCAACACCATGTGCATCTACCGATGTATAAAGGGGTGATGCACAGTCTGTTGCAACAAAGAACAAACAACCAAGGAGCATATTTGTGTTGGTCCCAGTTTTGTTATATTTAGACACCTTTCCCTATGTGAGGGCAGCAAATCTAGTCCTGCTCAAACTCTACAGCATTATCCCCCATCCACAGAAAGATCAGTTCATTACAGATGTGCGTACTGCGTTTGTCATTGTTTTCCCTTTTCGACCAACGTAGGTGCTGGATAGCCAGTCTGTACTACTTTCCCCCTTCCTTTCCTCTTTGAACCACGTCCTAGATTCATGCTATACAACTTTCCCCACTACTTTCCTGAATGATCCAACACCTAGATTTGAGTGCAGAAGCGGAAAAAATCCACATGCAGCTAGAGCAATGCATGTGGATTAAGTAAATTATACCTTAAGGTTCTTGGGGTGTGGCTCAGTGGGCGGCCGGAGGCCGATCTGCCCACACTATGTACGGCAGCGAGGAAGAAGGGGTCGGAGGCCCTCCCGCGCAGCCACTGGGTGAAAGAGAATAGCTGCATCGGTAGTGGATTCCCTCCCTCGCCGACGGCGACAGCATTAAGCCTCCTTCCCTTCCCCGGCAGACGGGATCCTGCTGGTTCTTTGACCAGCAGTGAGGGGAGTGAGAGAGAGAGGCCAACGCAGTCTTGTTTAGATCTGGAGAGGGTGAGAGAGTGTGAAGAGAGCAACTACAAGCGCTGAGGCTCCAGCATGTATGTATATAGTGGAGAGAGAGTCTGAAGAGAGCAAGCCCTAGAAAACAAGCGCCGAGGCTGCAGCGTATATAGTTGGAGTGGTCTTCTTTTTCTCTCCATAAAAATCATTATAAATTGTGCACGAAACGGAACTCTTTATTTAATGTTCTAGTGAACAAAAATACTAGGGCAATGCTAATACGTGAAGAAAATTTAACGCTTGAAGGAGTCAACTCGCAATTAACGCTGCACGCCTCCCGGTCGCGCTTACTATCGTTCACGTGTGGTACACGACCCTCCGAAGGAATGAAGTTTCCAACCCTTTGACCATCGTGTGTGTGTGTTAGAGCATGGTTAATAGTATAGCCAACTGCTGGCTATATGGACATGCCATGTCACTAAGAGTTAACATTATTAATTGGTCATACAATAAAGTGGGCTATAAGCTCATTTTTTTCACTTTCTCTCTATCTCTTTCCTCTCATTAAATGCCTTTGCCTAGGAGCACGCGTAGAGCCTGGCTCTTGCATGAGAGCCCACTCCTTTACTTTTTCTTTGTCTCTCTCCTCCACATAGGCAAAAATGCCATGTAAGCGAGCTTATAGCTCACTATTGTACTTGCTCTTACAAGAAGAGAAGATGGTGTGTAGTACTAATGCCATGTAAGCGGGCTAGAGCGACACATCGACCTACAGAGAGATGGTGTGTAGTACTACATACTAAACTATGAAGCCACAAGAGTCGGTGCATCCTCTTGTTTCTGGGCGTCCGATCGGGACAGCTGCCACGCCTGCTCCTGACTGACCACCCTGGCCCACCCAAGGCCCCTCCATCGCCCACGTGCGCTTCCCGCCCGCAACGGTCAGTGTCGCTCCAGAGAATCGGTGCTGCATTCATGCACGGGCAGAGCGGACGCGACCTCTAACTAGCGCATGCGTTGAAGGGAGAAGCGGATTCAACGAAGAGTGATGGTTGCTTCGTCCGTCCAACTTACTGCTGGGTCTATGTGATTTGACAGCCCATTGGTCATTATTACTGAGGTGGTACGACGGTGTTGAGTCTCACTTGTACTGTACGCTTTACTTTGGTGCATGAAAGGTGCACCAGATGCTGGATGTCCCATGTTTCGGCGAAAGGAGGTAGAGCGTGTCCACTCTTTACAATTTTCTCCAATTTTACAGTGGAGGAGTGCGAAATCAGCGAAAACACGGTAGCTCAGCGAAAACACGAAAGCAGCGAAAAATGTACAATGCTATGTAGCTTTCAGCTTCTATTTCATGTATCTTGCATCCAAGGTTGCCCCGTTGCAACATTCCATCAAATAGAAAGGAGACTAACATGCATGCTATTGCATCTCAATGATTCACAGATCATAGCCAATACGCCCTCCATTCCAAAATAAGTGTCTCAACTTTATGCCAACTTTGCCAACATTAGTACAAAGTTGTACTAAAGTTGACACTTACTTTGGAATAGAGACAGCTAAAGAAAAAAATGATCCATGCAGTCCCTAGGCCTTGAACCCTAAACCCTAACCAGGCTTTAATTTGCTGGTGAGGTTGAACCTTCCGAAGGAATGAAGTTTCCAACCCTTTGACCATCGGATCATTTTGTGTAGTTTCACTAAAATCGAGCTGAGCATCCCTATGGCAAAGAAATTGAAGTGTGATTAGAATAAGACTAGTGGGACTAGTTTTTATGAGACATAAACTCATCACAAATACAGTAGAAGCCAGTAGAGGTATGTGCAGGGCAAAGAAGTAGAGAAATATCCACATGGAGCGATGTGGGCAGCTGGGGCAGTGGTGCAAGCCAGCTATAAAGGAAGTTGTATCTGGGGGATGTCGGGATGTAGCTAGCTTAGAGGAGGGCAGCGGGAGGCGGCAACTTCCCACGTCGCGGCAGTGAGCAAGGGGCGAAGGCAACCACACCGGCTTTGTGAGAGAGAATGGCGGGGACCCCTGATCGGGACGCGCCGACAGTGGGTTTTCGCCGTCGGTGACGGCGACCGCATCTACACAAAGCATCCACCCCTTCCCCCAGCGGACGTGATCCGCCCGGATATTAGAGATGTGGCCACGGTCCTTTTGTGCGAGAGAGTGTGAAGAGAGCAACCCCAGCAAGCAACCGTGTAGGCTCCTGGCTATTTATAGAGGAGCGGTTTCTTTTTCTCTCCATATGAACCTATTTATACTGCGTATGTGCCACTGAAGAAAAAAACTTTATTTCTAAATAACACGGCACCGTTCATGCGTCGTTCCCGACCCTCCATTAAGTGCTACTAGACACGTCAAATTATCACGTGGGCTGCATCATCTTACAGAAATGAGCTCCACCGTGTCACATGTGTGGTTGGGGAAGACGCAAAGAGTGCTACTAGTACGTGCGTGGGTGCGTGCACCTCTTCTCTTCGAGCATGGTTATTAAAAGTACAGCCAACTACTCTACCATGCGGTTATTATATGGGCAAAGAGTATAGGCAGTAATAATGACTAATGAGCCGTCAAATCACGAGGCCCACCTTTCTCTATGTTTAACCGAGAAAGCAGCCATCATTTCACTCCTCGTTGAATATCCATCCGCTGCTACCTCCACAAATAAATAAAAATCCGCTGCTACCTCCGCAACATGGTTAAGAAGATAGCCATGTCAATCACGACGTAGAAATATCATTCACTGATACAATAGGGCCGGCTTTAAGGCTGGTGATTTTTTTTTACTTTGTCTCTTTCTCTTTTTGTCTCATTTACTCATTTGACATAGGAGCACATGTAGAGGATGGCTATTCCTTTTGATGGGACTTCTTCATGGGGTTTAAGACTAAGCAGCTCCGAATATTATTCCCGCTGCCCACCACTCTGAATCATGCCATCTATGATACTCCCATTGCAATAATGAGGTCCACTAGGTCTAGCACGTTCTGTAAGAAGAGACTGTCACGCAAAACATACATTCTTGTTGCTTCTTCCTCATACATTATGTACTACTAGTACTACTAGTACTCGTTCTCCTATAAACCTTGTGCTTGGCATCTCAAAAATATTATAATCTTGCGCTTGGCTCTTCGCCTCTTCGGGAAGTCGAGCAATGATGGTACTATAGTATATGGTTCTGGCTATCTGAGACCGAATGAATTGTTGGACGTCCACCACGTGGGTGAGGGTCGAGGGGCGAGGGACGAGGGAGAGTGCGTACTACTACGTCTGTTTCAATATGGACTACATACGGAGCAAAATGAGTGAATCTACACTCTAAAATACGTCTATATACATCAGTGTTTGGAGTATGTACTAGTAGTTCATATTGAAATCTGCTAAAAGACATATATTTCAAACAATATGATAATCTCTCTAAACAAGGTAGGGACGAGGAGTATATATACGTCTAACGGAGGGAGTAGTAAAATTTTCTCCTTGTCCTGCGAGCCACCGCGCGCGTGGGCGAGGGAGCGGGCGTAGGCGTAGTAAGCAAGCTTCTCCTCGTCCTGCGACTCTGCGAGCCACCGCGCCCGTGGGCAGGGGAGAGGGCGTACTAAGCAAGCTTCTCCTCGTTCTACGAGTTGACGGGACACATCAAAAGTAGTACAGAGCATCTCCAGTGTATAGAGCATTCCCTCTAAGGTAGGCCCCACATGGTTTGCCCCTTTTTTAAATAACGCGTCAAGTCGCAATTTGTTTGTTGACCCGCGGTACACGATCCTCCATCAAGTGGACAACCAGTACACAGGTCAAATTACCACGTGGGCTGCCTTTTCGTACAGAAATGAGCTCCACCGTGTACCCGCGCAGGTGTGGTTGGGAAAGAGACGGGAGTACGTGCATCATGCGTGCACCTCTTCTCTTCGTGCACGTCCCTCACTTCCGTGGGTGTGTGTGAGAGAGATACAAACCTAGAGAGATGCCGTGTGCATTCGTGAGTGTTTTTTGTTATGGGGGTGATTTCATGAATGTATTTGTTGGAATATGTGTCGATGATGTCTCAAATAAAAATGTGACACATGCAATGTGTGTGAAATAGAGGCCTATCTATATCATATATAGAGGGGGCGATCCACGAGAAGAGAGAGAGGGGTCATACATATCGATAGAGTCGAAAAGAGGATCAAGTGTGTGGGTGCGAGATCGATGAAGAGAGCCATCGAAATTGTGTGTGTGCATGTCAAAGATATAGGGCAACTAACCTACCGGAACATCAGAGGGGAGAGGGCAAGTTTGTGTGTGGCGGGGAGACATGACTAGAGCGCTCGATGTATCGGTGTGTGTGGGGGGGAGGCAGAGACCTAACTAGAGAGGTAGATCGACTCATATATGTGTTGAGAAGGAGAGACCTAGCCATGTCTTGAGGGAGATCGGTCGACATCCATACATAAGTGAAGGACGGGAAATAGGTTGGGCCAGAGAGAGAGAGAGAGAGAGAGAGAGAGAGGTAGAGTGCCGGAGGGGTGGTGGAGTTGCTTCTCGGAGATGGTGGGAGAGGCCTACTAGACAAACTGAGGGTACAACTGCAATATCAAGAAGAATGGGGGTGTGTTTCTGTGTGTGCGTGTGCGTGTGCGTGATAGATGTGTCGGGAGGCATGCATGGATGATGAAGGGGGACCATGTGTTTGGTAAGTAGACCTAACTAGATCGGTAGATCAATTGTTGTGTGTCGGAGGAAGGGAGAGACATAACTAATGAGGTAGATCGATCGGCGCGTGCGGAAAACGAGTTATAAACGACCTAGCTAGCTATATGTATAGTGGGAGATCGGTCGGTGTACATCCATTTGTTAGAGGCAAATAAGGTCCAGAGAGATGGATAGAGAGAGAGAGATGGAGCTAGGAGGTGGTGCGAGAGGCCTACTAGCTAGATAGGGGGAGGAGTGTGCGATTATGAGATCGATGAAAAGTGGGGCTAGAGTTTATACGTGTGTGGGACCATATGAGAGACATGAGGCATGGACAAAGAAAGGAGGAGATGGAAAGTGTGTGTGTATGTGGTAGGCAGACATCGCTAGAGAGGTTTATCGATCGGTGTGTGTCGGAAAGAAGGAGTTGTGGAGACCGTGGGAGAATGACCTAAAGAAAAAAAATGAATGTGCGCGATGGATAGAATACTGAGGGAGGGGGAGGGCGAGAAGGGCGTGTGCATGCACTAGAGAAAGTGAGGGTTAGCTACAAAGGTTAGAGGATTGTGTGGGTGTAAGAGACTAACAAAGATCGTAATTCGATATGAAAGTGGATTCATATATTTGAATAAGAGATCGTAGTGTTATAAACCTATGCATGCATGAATATAGCGGTGAGACGCGTGGAGTGGTTTTGGACATGTTATACTATAATGTGATAATGCGTGGCGTTTCCAACTCACAGCTAAATATCGAACAATCTAAACCATACCATACATCGAATAATCTCACATTTTATTTTATTTTGTGATAATATGTGGTGTTTGCAGCTCACAACTAAATATCGAACAATCTAAACCATACTATATATCGACCATCTCACATTTTATTTGAATTTGTGATAATGTGTGGCTTTTGCAACTCACAGCTAAATACTTGTAGGCGTAGGGGGCAGGGCACCATACATTATGTGATAAACACATTATACATATGAGACATGGTTTAGATTATGAAGATCTAGCTAGAGCTTGAAATGTACTGTGATTTCAAATCAACATAAAGTGGATTCAAAAAATCGAGTTCGAGTTCATATAGTACGCATAGTTCATATCTAACTTGACAGTAATCATGTGGTGTGCTGTGAAGATAATATACAAACGATGGTTTAACTTGATAATAATGAAGATTGTAGATCTTATTAAAATAGAGAAATGAATTCAAATGGTTTAACTTGACAACAATCATGATTGTAGATCTTATTCAAATTTAGTTCATATTGAAGCATAGTATATATGTTTGGAATGCACTAAAATGTTCATTTGAGTAGCAGGTTGCATGCATTATACACGTAGCGAAATATTTTAATTGAACATAACATGGATTTAAAGTTTTCAATGGCATTTGTAGTGCGAATTGATTTGGTACAGTACATGGGACTAGACTCTCTTGTGTGGTGCGAATTGATTTCTTTTTGGTTTTTTCGTCGAGGGAAGTGCGAATTGATTTGATATAGTATACATGTTAGGCTTGTCCGAAAATTTCAACCCGCGCCTTGTTATCCCGAAATTTTAAGATATCTCTTTGTCTCGTTGTGCTCCTAAAATTCCCTCCATCTCAACCCGTGCCTTGCTATCCCAAAACTACAACGCGCGCGAAAACTCCCACCTCCTGCGAAATCCCGAGATGCGAAATTCCTGTGATACCCCTAAACCGAAAGAACCACCTAGCTCAAATTGGTGGGGCTACTTTCGTAACTTACCCCACATTTCATACAGGCGCGTCCCTAAGCCATGGTTCCCCCTCCCATCCCCTCCCCCCCCCCATTCGTACACCGAGGCCGCAAAAACCCGCGAAGCCCCACTGAGGGAGTCATGGACTAAGGGGTCCTCGGGGCGACGGCCCATTGTACATGGGCCGAACTGGCGGAGCCGTGTGGTGACTGGAGATCGGTGAAGCCGTGGTGTGCCCTCCAAGTTAAGGGTGGACGAGATCCTTTTCCCTCTTGTTGTAATCTATCTTCGGTAACCCTAACCCTATCGGTGTCTATATAAACCGAGGGTTGTAGTTATTAGGGTTAGAGCTATATTCATCACCTCATAGCCTAGGGTTTAGCTCAAGCTGATCTCGAGGTAGATCTACTCTGTAAACTCCATCATATATTCAATACAATCAAGCAGGACATAGTGTTTTACCTCTTCGAGAGGGCCCGAACCTGGGTAAACACTGTGTTCGTCGTCCCCTGTTATCCATTGATCCTAGATCCACATCTCGGGACCCCCTACCCCGAGGTCTGCCTGTTTTGATACCGACATTGGTGCTTTCATTGAGAGTTCCGCTGTTGGATCGCCAGAAGGATCGATGGCTCGCCTAGTCCTTGGAGAGGACATCAGTTCCATGGACCTCTTTGTCCCTGGACAACTCTTTGCTTTTGGCAGCATCGTGCTGCACGCTGATCCGACCGGCCGTCTTGGCCAGGTCGACAACTTCGCTCCCGAACACCGGATTCAATTCGGCAATCTCGAGTACGTCACTGACGCACAGGGGGATCTGGTTTTCACTGGATTCATCACCCCCGCAGGCCTTGCCGCACCTACTCCGACTTACGCCTCCGATCCGATCTGCGAATCGGCCCCAGTCTACCAAACGGCTTTGAGCCAGGAAGGACTCCTTGAGAGAGGGGACCTCACCCCACTGTCAACCGAACCTACATCGGTGGAGGATTTACCCCCAGCCCTCGAGGCAGAACCAGAGGTCAGAGGCCAAGATTCGATCTCAGCCGAGCTCCTCCCCCACAATACCCTGCTAGCTTCGAGCCCGCACCCTGAGTCGGCGAACAGGGGCCAGGGGTCACCCCCGGCCCAAAACGACCCAACCTCAAACATCGGCGGGGAAGGTGCACGGGAGGGTCAAGGTACACCCTCAGTTTCCGACGATAATCCGGTGCCTCTCGAGGCTTCGGTCCTGAATCCCGGAGATGGGACCGTCCGAAGCCAAGGATCGGTTGAATCACAGACCGACCTCCGCTTCATCACCACAAGGTCTGGCCTAGAGCCCTCAAGCCTGGTAACCCTCGATATGTTGAACAAGGCGCTGGACCGGATTCAAAAAATGACCATCCAGGAGAACCTGCCCTCCACCCTCAATAGCCAACCCTTCAAGGCATTCAACAGGGAATTTTGTGCCCCACCCACCACCCATTTGGTAGCAACTATCGATGATTTAACTGATATGTTAGACTACAATTCGGAGAATGCCGAATACATGGACAAGGAGGACGTAACCATGGCTTATACTGAGGTCGGTCCCCCCGTCACGGGCCGCTGGTCGGCCATGTCCACCTACGATATTTACATGGTGGACACCCCCAAAGACGGCGATGGCACTCCCAATCAGGACAGAGGCAAGCCCAGAGACGAGCCGCCCAAACGACGAAAACAATGCCGCCGGTCAAAGACACGCCGAAGCCATACGAGGAACATAGACTCAGCGGAGAATGGCACCGAGAATAATACGGGTGACCCCACCAGAGCCACAGCCACGAGCATCACCAGGATGACCCTGCGGGGCAAGAGGACCCGCTCAATCCGGAAGGCCGCGAAGACTCCGAGGATAGCAACTACCTCCCACTCTCTAAAGAGGAGGCAAGTCTCGGGGAGGACGACTTTATCGTCCCCGAAGACCCTCTGGACCAGGAAAGGTTCAAGCGGAGGCTTTTAGCCACTGCCCGCAGCCTGAAGAAGCAAAAGCGCAAAATCAAGGCCAAACAAGACACCCTCAATGAGCGGTGGACCAAAGTCCTAGCCGCCGAAGAAGGATACGGCCACGAACAGCAAGTTAAGAGCTATCCTAAGCGAAAATTGCTGCCCGAGTTCGACAATGAAGCCTTAGAGCCAACACGTCCAACATAAACACACACCGAACAGCTGGACCGTCCCCCTAGAGGACGAGACAGACAAGCTGACGAGGCCAAACACCCAGCCGCCCCACCTTGCCGTTACGGCAAGGATCAAGCATGGTCCACTTATGAATACAACCTTCGCCATGACCTAGACACCAGGGGAGGTTGCACCAGATCCATTTACGGACCCAGGGAAGACTCGCCCGCTTACCGGGAGGCATACTATGATCGGGCAAACCGAAACGATCAAGTCCGGGAATAGCAGCAGATTTGGAGGACCAAAGACCTCCGACACGACATAGCCCGAGCCCGGGGCGCTGCACACCCCCTGTGCTTCACAAAGAGGGTAATGCAACACCAATTCCCGGAAGGCTTCAAGCCTGTGAACATTGAATCATACGATGGAACCACGGATCCAACCGTATGGATAGAGGATTTCCTCCTCCACATTCACATGGCACGAGGAGATGACCTCCACGCCATTAAATATCTGCCGCTAAAGCTCAAAGGCCCAGCTCGGCACTGGTTGAACAGCCTCCCTGAAGACTCTATAGGTTGTTGGGAAGAGCTGGATGACGCTTTTTGAGCAAACTTTCAGGGCACCTATGTCCGGCCTCCGGATGCTGACGACCTAAATCGCATTACGCAACAACCCGGAGAATCTGCCCGACAGTTCTGGAACCGATTCCTTACCAAGAAAAACCAGATTGTCGACTGTCTGGACGCCGAAGCCTTGGCCGCCTTCAAGCATAGTGTCCAGGATGAATGGCTCATAAGGCATCTTGGCCAGGTCAAACCACGAACTATGGTAGCCCTTACTTCTCTCATGACCCGCTTTTGCTCAGGCGAGGATAGTTGGCTTGCACGTAAAACCACCAATCCTGATACTCCTGGTACTTCTAAAGTCCGGGACGGAAACGAAAAGCCACGATGCAGCAAGAACAAACATCGCCACAATGATGGCAAAGGCGAGGATACGGCAGTAAACGCCGGATTCCGAAATCCGATGTCCGGACAGCGCAAAAAGGCCCCTAAAGGCAACAGTGATGGCCCATCCAGGCTATATACAATTCTGGACAGGCCCTGCCAGATCCATGGCACGTCCGAAAAGCCTGCCAACCACTCCAACCGTAACTGTTGGGTGGTAAAGCAGGCCGGCAAGCTCAATGCCGAAGACTCGGGCAAGAGCCCACGCAGCAGGGACGATGACGAGCCCCGCAGGCCAAACAACGGAGGCCCAAAACCCTTCCCTTCCGAAGTCAAAACTATAAATATGATCTATGCAACCCATATACCGAAGAACGAGAGGAAGCGAGCGCTACGGGACGTATACTCCGTCGAGCCTGTAGCGTCGAAGTTTAACCCATGGTCAGCCTGCCCGATCACATTCGATCGCACAGACCACCCTACCAGCATATGCCATGGAGGTTCCGCAGCCCTAGTGCTAGACCCCATCATTGATGGATTCCACCTCACTAGAGTCCTAATGGACGGAGGAAGTAGCCTCAATCTGATATATGAAGATACAGTGAGGAAAATTGGGATTGATCCGTCAAGGATCAAACCCAGTAATACCACCTTCAAAGGAGTCATTCCAGGAGTGGAGGCCCGCTGTACGGGCACCGTAACACTCGACGTGGTGTTCGGATCCCCGGATAATTTCCGAAGCGAGGACTTGATCTTCGACATTGCACCTTTTCGCGGTGGCTATCACGCCCTCCTCGGCCGAACAGTGTTCGCTAAGTTCAACGCCGTTCCGCACTATGCGTACCTCAAGCTGAAGATGCCCGGTCCTTCGGACATCATAACTATCAACGGCAACACAGAGCGCTCACTTCGGACCGAAGAACACACTGCTGCCCTAGCGGCCGAAGACCACACCGGCCCATATAGGCTGGTATGTCGACCCATTGTAAGGGCCGGCGACAACCTCAAACGGGTTCGAGCCCGTTCCCCATCATGGGAACATGCATGCATTCACCACAAATAGGGATACGCGCCCCACGGCACGCCTGAAGCCTTCATGCTCCACGTGCCTCGTCAGCACAACTTTGTACGTAAAGTACCATGGGCAGCCGGGAGGCATACGTTAACCCGAAACACATATCCGGCTCAACCGGACTCCGGAGTCACCTCGCCGTTGGACGACCCGGTGACCAATCCCGGATACTACCAAGTCCAAAACTTCACTAGCAGGGTCCTCGCCTATCAAGGCCTCATCGAAGATCCCTACCCCCACCTATCAGAAGCAAAGGCGCAGACGTTCAGCAGGGCACAGTGAAGGCTTCAACTCATGCATCAAGGCCCTGCGTCAACCTTTATTTCTATAACTTTTCTTTTTCTTTCTTGAAAACACTGCCTTCGCAATTCGAACTGTACGGTTAGACGTCATGAGCTCATGAGAAATAACAAAAATACCCTTTATGGTATTCGGATATACGTATCTCGCAATTTTTGCTATCCTTTCCCGTTTTTCACCTCGCTCTTCGAACATCTCGGCATGAAAAATAATTAGTCACGAGTTCGATCTAAACATCAACTCAATATTTTCAAGTCCAGCACCGCCTTTCGTTATGTGCTCGGCGTCTCGGATATTGCATTATATGCATCTGTTCCGAACTATGTCTTGGGTCAATAGTTGTGTTGCCTGGCTCCTGTGTTTGCCCCTTATGTTTCGCTCGTTCGGCTAAGAGGGCAAAGGGGGAACCCCTGCGATTGTACTACTGGTTTGCCCGGACAAGTACCTCAGAGTGGAAAAAGCCGAAAACTGACTGTCATAGTAAGCGCGAACGGGTCTGTGATCCGATGACGAGGTTGGACTCTAACAAATCGTTGGTGATTTCGCCGTGTCACACGAAGGGTTCATCTTAACACAAACCAAGTGATCGGAAAGGGCAGGCTTTGACCCCCAAGTACATCACACCGGGGGCTAGTCCCTAGTCCCCACTGTCAAGCTCCTAAGGCTAAGTGAAAGCGGTTAAGCCGAATAGTCTGATTGTCTAGTTTCGTTCCCGCACTACCGCCTCCGGGCACCAAGACGTTGGCTAAGGGTAACAGCGCGGAAACAAAACACCCTTCGTGATATTCACTTGGGGGCTGAAGCCGACGACTGGTAGCTTTCAGAACTAAACATACGGCCACACGGGAGTCAAAATTTAATCACTACAATATCAAACAAGTTCGTCGGGTGCATAATAAAACATAAGTCCCACTTGGTACAGACTTACTACAGCTACTCAAGCATCACATCTTTAGAACACTGGCCCTCTATCGCCCGCGCTCCGGTCATCACCTGCGTGAAGTACTGCTTAGGGCGGCGATGCTCCTTCCCCTGTGGCAGCGGACCAGTGGCCATCTCCATTGGATTGATCCTTGGCCAATGAACAGCGGTCTTCGCAAACACAAGCCTCGCCCCCTTAAGGCACGCCGACCGCTTCACGGCGTCAATCCGGAGGGACGCCTCCTGCAGCCTTTGCACAAGGCCGAAGTAGGTGTCCGAAATGGGCTCGGCCGGCCATAGGCTTGCACAAAGGTCCTTCAAGGCCAGCTCGGACACCCGATGCATCTCCATCAGCTGCTTCATTTGATCACTGAGGAGGGGCGAACGCTCTGAGTCTGGAAACTGCGACCAAAAAAGCCGCTGCATGGAGTCCTCCTCGCGGGTGGCATAGTGCCTCGCCGCGGCTACCGCATTCTTCGGGAGTTCGGCGAAAACTCCTGCGGAGCGCCAGACCCTCGTCAGCAGGGCGAATCTGTTGCCTCCGAACACACTCTGCAGTAAATATTTCTTACCATTGGCAATTTGCGTGGCTTGCCGGAGCTCCTCCCGGACACCTCGAGCGTCGCTCCTCTCCTCCTGAAGCTCCTTCTCTGCCTTAGATAGCCGGGAGGATTGCTCCTCCTGCCCCTTCTCAAGGACCTCTAGCTTCTTGGTGGCATCCTGGAGCTCCACTTGAACTTCGGTACCCGAGCCTCATGTTGCTCGACGGCAAGCTTGGCCTTCTCAAGCTCGACCACTGCCTTCTCAGCGGCTGCCTTCTTCTCGGTCGCCTCGGCCTCGGCCTTCTTTAGGGCCTCCTTTAAGCCCTCGACCTCAGCGGCAGCAGCTGCAAGATCATCACAACAAAGAATCAGTAAATAGCCCGGACAGTCACTATCCGGCAAGTACACGTCTTTTTACGGAGCTTACCTTGTGCCTCATCAAGCCGTTTGTTGACAAGGTTTAGCTCTTGATCGGAAAGCTTGAGCTTCCGATCCATCTCCTCTAACGCTGCGGCATTAGCAGCCGCGGCCACGGATGATGCCTGCGTCAGCAAAAGAAATGTCGACATTGTTAATCGACCTACCGAATTTGATCCTCTACAGGTCTCTTCGAGGTCCTGGCAGAGTCTCAGGGGCTGCTATGTATGCGGCCTACCTAAACCAACAACTTATAAACCACATTATAAGGAGAGATCATTACTTGACTTACCTCAAAGCCTGTTAGAAGGCCTTGGACAGCGTCGTTCAGTCCGGGCTGGATGGACCGAACGCCCTGCATAACCGCACTCATAAGAGTGCGTTGCCCGTCAATGATGGCGGAGTTGTTCACCAACTCCTCCAACACCTCTGGCCAGCCGGCCGCCGCCCGTGTAGAGGTGTTTGGCGCTGGCGTTGGCCCCCCGGCCCCTGCCCCGCTGGAAGGAGTTTGTGCCGGTGAAGGCCTTGGGGGCTCGGGGGCGGTTGGCAGTTGGGGTCCGGTTGGTCCGGACTCTTTTTCCGTGTCAGCCAGGAGGGACGCTCCCTTCTGGTCATCGGTGACCGAGGTGCTAGCCTCGGCCATTATAGCATTGACCTCCCCCTCCGTGGTCGGAGGAGGAGGAGTCCTTTGGGACCGCACCTCTTCGGCCTCTTCGAGGATCAAAGGAGGCACGAAATGCGCCATTGACCCACTGTCCGCCAGTTCGGCGGGCGGCGGCGTCCCCTTCGAAATCTGCTCAGTGGGGCGCTCACGTGGGGGGCTGCAGTTCGGAGGGGTTAACCTTCAACTAAAGACTACTGAAAGCATGGCAGCTGAAAATACAGACACCTTACCTGCTGCCAGGGGGCTTGACCCTGGGTTCCTTCTTCGGGGGCTCCTCAGACGCCTCGGACTTCTCATCATACGAGCTGTCAGGTATAACCAGCTTAGGCCGGTGTCATCTCTTTGCGGCCGGGGAAGGCTAAACCTCCTCAGCGTCTTCGGACGCCGGCCTCTTTTTGGAGTGCGAAGTGGCACTCTCCTCTTCGTCTTCCTCCTCTTCGTCCCCATCCTGTACGGATGAGGCCGCAGCACCTCCAGACCAGTTGCCCGGATGGATCCCGTGACGGAGGCCTTCCTTGGCCTCCGGTGCTTCTTGTTTCTTACCCTTCTTAACAGGCGACTTGTTGGGCACCACGACCAGCATCTTCTCGAGCTGCTCTGATCGGGGCCACTCTGGCAGCGGCGCCGGGCAGCTGATCGTCTTGGCCTTGGCGAGCCAGCCCAGCAGAATCCATGTAATAATGTTAGATTGAACCTCACATAATATCCGAACACTCTTTGAAGAGAAATGCCACTCACATCCCTTGGGGGATTCGCGGCGTCAAGACCGATGTCCTTCCCCTCGGCCGGCCACTCCTTCTGGGGCTGGAATAGTTGGCCCCATATCTTGTCTGGAGTCATGCCGAAGAGGTGCCGCACAGTGGCCGGATCCTCGGGCTTGGCCCTCTCCTAACAAGGGAGGATCCCGCGGTGGAGCATGATTTGGAACACGTCGACCAGCTTAGCGCCGGTCTCTATCACGTTGTCGACGCGCTTCTGCAGCGCTTTGGTGTCGGCAACGCGCCCCCAGTCCGGACTCTTGGTGGTCCAGTAGGCCAATCTGGTGGGGGGTCCAGACCAAAATGCGGGGGCCGCCCCCCATGCAGCCTCCCTTGGCTCGGTGATGTAGAACCACTCCTTCTTCCACATCCGAACAGTGTCGACGAATTGGCCGTCCAGCCACTGGACCCATGTCAGCTTGCTGATCATGGCCCCTCCGTAGTCCGCGTGCTCACCGCTGACCACCTTGGGCTTCACGTTGAACACCTTCAGCCATAAGCCAAAGTGCAGCTGGACCCGGAGGAGCGCTTCACAGAGGACAATGAAGGTTGAAATGTGGAGGAGGGAGTTAGGGGCTAGATCGTGGAAGTCTAGCCCGTAGTAGAACATCAACCCCCGCACAAAGCGGTGCAGAGGAAATCCCAGCCCCCTCAGGAAATGGGGGAGGAAGACTACCCGTTCGCCCACCTCGGGCGTAGGGACAATCTGGCCCTCCTCGGGGTCTCGATGGGCGACGTTGGCCGGCAAGTAGCCGGCCTCCTTCAACTTTAGAATATCCTCATTGGTGATAGAGGAGGCCTCCCACTTCCCATTGGCACCAGATCCGGCCATGGTCGAAGGAGGTGAAGTGGGATTGGCTACGGACGCAGGGAGAAGGGGTGCTGGAGCTCTGAAGGATTGCAAGTGCGGAAGGAAGGAGAAGGCGTGGGACGCAGATTATTGCGGCCCCCCCTTTATAGCTATGGGCAGACCAGAGATCCCTTTTTTCACGCCGTTGGCCTCTCCACTTCCCGATATCTCTGCAACGTTATGAGCGGGGAGGGGAATCGAAATCATTAACCACATCTCCCAAAAGGTGGGACACGATCTCCACGTTGAGGGGACGTGTCAATCGTGGCGTCAGCCTCGAGCCGCGCTTTGAGAAATAGTAACTGCCTGGCATTATGGCAGGAAGCAACTCTTCATTGAAGGAGAGAAAGTTGTCAGATAAAGGCACTATTTGCGCTTGAGCGATATTTTTATTATTACCTTCGGTGTTAAGTAAAACAGTCGTTTCAGATTCCGAACATCGCTTGGTACCGAATAGGGGGGAGACTAGCTGAGGAACTCGCCCCGCAAACCAAATATTGCTCGGATGAATGGACACCGGATACAAGTCTCGGCGTTGGAGGCAAGTTCAGGGGCTACTGAGGGAGTCATGGACTAAGGGGTCCTCGGGGCGACGGCCCATTGTACATGGGCCGGACTGGCGGAGCCATGTGGTGATTGGAGATCGGTGAAGTCGTGGTGTGCCCTCCAAGTTAAGGGTGGACGAGATCCTTTTCCCTCTTGTTGTAATCTATCTTCGGTAACCCTAACCCTATTGATGTCTATATAAACCGAGGGTTGTAGTCATTAGGGTTAGAGCTATATTCATCACCTCATAGCCTAGGGTTTAGCTCATGCTGATCTCGAGGTAGATCTACTTTGTAAACTCCATCATATATTCAATACAATCAAGCAGGACATTGGGTTTTACCTCTTTGAGAGGGCCCGAACCTGGGTAAACACCGTGTTCGTCGTCCCCTATTATCCATGGATCCTAGATCCACTGCTCGGGACCCCCTACCCCGAGGTCTGCCGGTTTTGACACCGACACCCACACCCTCCTCCGTTCGCCACCCAGTCGGAGCCTCTTCCTCGACGACATCGTCCACTGCATCAGCTCGATGTCCCTCATCCACCGCACCGGATGAGGATCCATTGTTGATCTCGTCGTCCCGCCGGTTCAGCCACCCCATCCTCCACCTCCAAAGAGTTGCCCCGGCGTTCGCCTCGTCTATTGCACCACCTACATTCCCATAGTGTTGTCTTCACCTGCACCACCGGAAGAGCAGCACCATCACCGATTCCTGGGATGAAGCTCAGGCCTAATCAGTGCCACCAAAGAGGTTCTACAGTAATCATTGCATTTTCTTCTTGATTCGATCTCACGGTGTTGCCGGCGCTCGGTCCGGAGCCGCCATGGCACGGCTCCATCTACAACGGCGTTGACGGCCACTTCCTCCATGGTGTCGATCCCTCGACAGTGACATCCACATCAGTAGGAGCTGCTACTGCTCCGGCTCTCGCTGGTCATGCTGCTGCTGCTTTGGCCCTCGCTTGCACTGCTGCTCTGCTCTTGCTCTCGGTCCCCTACCTCGTCTGCTCTTGCTCTAGCTCCCGCTGCTGCTCTACTCTTTCTCGCGCTGCTGCTGCACAAGCAGCAGCTCCGGTTCTCGCTCGAGTCCCTGCTGCTGCTACCCGAGATGCTGCTACATGACCAGCTGCTTCGGGCGTTGCTGCTGCTGCAGGACTAGCTGCCCCGGCTGCTCTCTGGTAGTATGTTCCCTACTGGAGCGGCTACTGATTTAGATCACTGCTCCTCTGCCACTAGTGCTCGAGTGGCCAAAACTATTAGTGCACTGCTTTTCTGCTTTTAGTGTGTTCAGTTTCGACAAAAAAATTCAGTTTCGACAGTTAAATTCAGTTTCTGCAGTTAAGTTCAGAGATGAGCGGCTGATGTATTTTACATCTAGCACTTTTTGGTGATGTATTTTATTTACATCATCTATTGCAGATGCTATTAGAATACCACTTCATGTTAACGTTGTCTCTCTTGTCCTGCTTCAGCCTCGCCGTCGTACACCTCACCGAAGCTGCTCCAACGACGAAACCCTCCATCACAGCGGAGCAGTACCCTTGACTCCACTTCCAGATGCCTAAGATCTTCTTCCCCTCCTCTGACAGCCACATCAGGCCCAGCATCCTCAGCATCCTCAGCTACCAACCCAATGATGATGGGATCGACATGGCTTCGCCATAGAGGTTGTACACTTGTTGCATTGTTTTTTACTTTACAGGTTATATATATTGTCCACTTAGCACGCGTAGTAATGAGGAATACGATTAGTTTCTCCTATATGACAAGCAGTGGGTACTAGGCAAGTTAGCTATCCGTGATGAACTCTCTTGAAAGGCATCATTATTTATTTCTGCGCGTTGGAGTTGTGCATGTGTAGATGGGCCTAGGAGTTTAGCTAGTAGGGCAGTGGCCTGGGTCCAAAGTATTATTTGTTCCTTTAGTGTCTCTTTCAAAGAAAAACCGTAGGAATTTTAATATCCACTTGGCCCTCCTTTTTAAATTCTTATTCATGAAGAACAAGAGTAAGTAATAGTAGCATAATAGCATTATAACTGTACATTTTCTTGTGGTTTGACTTAATTTGACCATGCTTCTTTGCATTCCTGTGAAGCAAACACCCAAATTGACAGAAATCCTATATTTGAAAATGCTCTGTTTTGCATGTGCATTCCTATCCTATTCCTATGTATTTCCTATCCCTGCGTTGTTAGAATCCTCCAATTCAAACAAGCCCTTACATAATTACTTCTGTTACAGATAGGTTTCGAAGAAAACCTTGTGTGGTTTGTTCCGCTCCTGCCACGCCGTCGTCCACCCCAGCTCAGCTGCTCCAACAATGGAAGGGTCCAGCACAGCAAGGATCCGCCCTCTAGACTGTCTTTCGCCGCCTTAGATCTTCTTCCACGCCGCCGACAACCACCACAACTGCATTACCATCATCAACCTAGCAGATGACCTTGAGGACTACACGGGTCCGCAAGAGAGGTCGCACCCTTTCGTGTCTGCTTACGTTATGCATCGCTTAATATTACCTGCTACTTTATCGTCCTCTTCACCTGTTAGACTCCGAGTCAACTCCAAACTAATGCTCAAACTTAAGTTTTTAAATGGTTATGGGGTACATATCGGTGCAGCAACGAATATTATTTGTTTACTACCTGGTTAATCTCGGGTGTCTACTATGACTTTCATGTTGGGTGGGAAACAAACAGTAAAGGAGCCATTATCTGTATTTTTTAGCGGCAGTATTATCTGCCTGCTATCACTGGTTTTGGGTCTGTCCACAGGTTGCTACCATCACTCTAGATTTCTGCATGCACTCCTTACATAATCTCACTATGTTTTATTCCTATGCATGTCAGTTATTGTACACAATGGTACTGAACATGTAGAGCAAAAGAGACGAGCCTTGTGTGGCAATAAAATTTCATGCAGACGTCGCTCTATGGTGGGCGCAAAGGCAGCCCCCCCTCCCCCCATTCCAGATTGTAATCAAGAGGAAGATAACTATTCAGAGGGGGATTCAGAGGGAGCAGACCACTCCTATTTACCCCCTGAGGTCTTTGCTCTAACTTGCCATGCTGATGTTGGTCATATCATGCATATGGCGCCTTGCATTGCTTACTTTATACATTAAAAATGTCATCTGCTTAGTTTAGACATGCTTTGTGTGAATGCCATCTGTTTACTTCCTATATCATATATGTGAATTATGCAATACCATCTTGTTTAGCCCGGCATCATATATGTGAATTTTGCAATGCCATCCTGCTTAGCCAGTTATCTTATATGTGAATTATATCATGCCATCCTTTTTTTAATTACGTAGTACATTTGTCAACAATGTAAGTACATTCAACTACTCTTCCTGTGCATCAGCCATTTGACACGATGATGGAAAAATCTGGAGTGAAAACAAGGTCTTCAGAGCAGACAATGCTATCTCACGAAGCGCATATCTTGCTGGTTACGGATAGCTCCTCAGAGGAGGATTCAGAGACAGATGACCAGTCCTATCCCCCCCCCCCCGAGGTGTATGCTCTTAACTTGGCATGGTTATCTTGCTCATATCGTGCATATGGTGTCTTGCCTTGCTATGTCATTTGCTTAGTTTAGACATTCGTTGTGTGAATGCCACCTGCTTAGTGTCTAATTACCATATATATGTGAATTATGCAATGCCATCTTGTTGCAAGGCATTATATATGTGAATTATGCAATGCTATCTTGTTGCAAGGCATTATGTATGTGAATTATGCAATGCCATGTTGTTTAGCCAAGCATCATATATGTGAATTATATCATGCCATCCTTTTTTTGTATCACGTATTCCATTTGTCGACAATGTTCTTATATTCAACTACTCTTCCTGTGCATCAGCCATTTGAATTGGTGATGGAAAAATCTGGAGTGAAAACAAGGTCTTCAGAGCAGACAATGCTACCTGCTGAAGCAGATATCTTGCGGTTTACAGATAGCTCCTCAAAGGAGGATTCAGAGACAGATGACCAGTCCTATTTTCCCCCTGAGGTGTATGCTCAAACTTGGCAGGGTTATATTACTCATATCATGCGTATGTTGTCTTGCATTGCTTAGTTTTTACATCATATACAAAATATTGAATGCCATCTGCTTAGTTTAGACATCATATATGTGATTGCCATCTGCTTACTTGCTTAGTACATAAATCATATACAGTATTTGAATTATATCATGCCATCATGTTTACATAGACAGCATGTATCTGAATTATGCCATGCCATCCCATTTAATAAAGACATCATATTAGTTATATCATCTCATCCTGTTTACATAGTCATCATATTTTGAATTTTGTCATTCTATTCGTGAATTATATCATGCCATCTGGTTTCCATAGATGGCATGTATGTGAATTATAGCATGCCAACCACTTTAATAGACACATCATATAGTTATATCATGTCATCCTATTTACATAGTCATCATATTTTGAATTATGTCATTCTATCCTGTTTAGTTAGCCATCATATATGTGAAATTGTGTCATGCTATCCTGTTTATTTAGCCATCATATATTTAAAATTGTGTCATGCTATGCTATTTGATTAGACAACATAAATGTGAATTATTTCATGCCCCCTTTTATTCCCCACTATCCATTGCACTTGTCTATCATACAATGTCTGTAATTCAATTACTTTCTTGTTTATCAGATATTTGAATTGGAGGGGGTGATGGCAGTATCTAAGGGAGTAAAAACACGGTCTTCAGAAAAGACAGTGCTACCCATCGATGCAGATAGAACTACGGTTGTACTTGCCCAAGAACCAGCCCCACCACACATAACCCAGACTCTTGCAGATTGTACCCCTACCCAGTTCAACAGACAACCAGCTACACCTCTTCTAACCCCAACCCCAGCAGATAGTAACACAGTTCCAGTTGACACAGCACCGTCTCCACCACAGAGCACCCAAACACGAGCAGTTAGTAAGGCAACTGCAGTGCCCAAAGCACGAGAACCACCACTCCGAACCCCAACTCAACGCTTAAAGCAGAAAAAGAATTGTTCTTAGGTCAGGTTCCATAGCTATGGTTCATACTCCTTTGCTCTTGCATTACTGTATTTACTTATACCAACTAATTTCAAATTTGAAGGATGCAATTGAAACTCCAATGGCGCAACAGGTATGTTTTAAACCTGTTTCTTCAACTGGTTTGCTATTGTAACTTGCTCTATGTTGATTTCAGTTTCAATTGAATAAACAGTTATGTTCTCATGTCATGCTATGTGGTTTCCCGCATTTATATTCTGTCTATGCTGCTTTGTCTTAAACAGATATGATTTGAACTATCTCTATCTTGATTTGACAACATACACTAGAATGATATAGACCATACAGTGACCATAGTACATAGATATATGTTTGTTTCATGCTGTTATCCTATCCACCTTACTGCTGAACTGGTTTACCAAAATGAGTTTCATATACAACATGGTAAACCTGTGATGTGTCTGTTGTTTCTCTTTTAGAATGCGGACAAAATATTGGAGAAGAGTACCCCGTTATGCAGTGGTAAAGGAAATAATGCATATAAGGTTCAAGATAGTGAGACATCCCTGTTGGTCTCCAAGAAAGCTGATAAAAACTATCTTGAAGATAGTGAGACAACCCCAATGTCCTGTCTTGATGTAGTGTTCGAGTTACTGGCCACTACTGCTGGCACAAGCTCTTCGAACTCTCTGCCTGAATCAGTTTAGATTCTTAAGTCTCAACTTCAAGTTGAAAGACATTGATCAGATGTGCTGCGACAGGAAGCTGATGGACTGAGGAAGTCCCTGCAAAATTCAGATGCATACTTTCTGGTGCAACAGCAAGCGCTGGAGGATTTAAGCGCCAAACAAGAGAAAGTTAATAAGCTTGCTAAGCATCTTGCCAGCAGGTTGGGTACCCAGGATATTGTTTCTTGAGCTCTTCTGAAGTGGTTTCAGTTCTGGACTTGTTTTGCTGCGGCATTTATTTGCACTAGTCGCCAACTTTGACAACCAGTGTATGTGATATGTTGCTTTGTTCCCTATATTTGCACTGGTGGCGAACTTTGATGCCTAGTGGATGTAATATGTGTAATAGCCGTAATAGCCTAGCATTAGTTGCTTGCTTATTTATTTCCTTATTGTCTTGTTTAGTTGTTTGCTTGTAATCACTGCAGTTCTTTTTCTGCGTTTTTCTAGTGGCCACAATAACCTATTTTTTATAACTAGGCCACAATAACCATGGGCAACATACGGACCGTTCTAACCATGGTCCTGCTACCTGCTGTAGTGACCATGGGCCTCCTACGGGCCGTGGAATCCATGGGCCTTCGATGGGCCGTATAATCAATGGGCCTTTTATGGGCTGCATGATCGATTGGCCAAACATGGGCCGTACTATAACGATCCGCAAAATGGGTCGTAAACGGGCTAGAGTGGAAATCGTGTGTTTATGGCCCGACCATAACGGGCCGTTAATCGACCGAAATGTATAACGGGCTTAATTCTATCGACAGGCATCACCGGTCATTAATGGGCCGTATTTGATGGCGCTATGGAAATAGCCCAACGGGTTAACGGGCCGACTGTAACCACGGCTGAATTTGGCCCACAAGCGGAACAGGCCAGTAACAGACCGTAAGTAACCGAATGCTGGAAATGAGCCCAAGAATAAATGGGCCCTTAGAAGGCCGAAAGGTAACACGGGCTGGAAACGGCTCAACGGAATAATGGGCCGTTAATGGGTGTAAAGTGATACACTGTTCATTGTAGGCCAGTTTCACCACGGGCCTTTAATGGGCCCAGAGTTATGGAGGGCCTCGTGTGGGCCGAAAGACGTCACGGGCCATACATGGGCCGGAAGTTACAACGGGCTGGAATCATATTGGATTGCCCAGATGACGCTACTAGGCCCAATTCGGATAGGCCATAATGGGTCATGAGTTAGCAGGCTGTAAATGAGCTATATGCGAACAGGCTGTTAACAGGCTTTCTGTGGGCCGGCCCGCTACCTTTTGACCAAGTCAAACGGGCCGGCCTTTTCACCTGAATGGGCCTCTGTTGGGCCGAGCCATGTGTCGACTTATCATAGGCGCGTCCCGTCCATTGGCTGGATGACATCTGTCCCAAGGCTGAGCTGACACGTGGATCCTCCGGCGTATCAGAATTTTACACGTGGAAAATCCCCATTGGTAAGGGCTGTTAACGGGTTATCGGATCCAAACCGAAACCCGATAGCTTAACGGTGACCCGTTACGGTGGATGCCACGTGTCGGTCACCCTTGACGAAAACGCTTCCATGACGCGCCATTTATCGTCATGGAAGTGGACACTTCCGTGATGATAATTTTGGTATTGTCATGGAACACTTCTACGACAGCACAGGTATGACTATCTTGATTCTGTCATAAAATCGTCACGAATGTACAAGCATGACAGAAAACGCGACCTACTGTGACAAACACGTATCATCACGGAAGTGTATTTTTTTGTAGTGCTAGTATATGAAAGTGACAAAATAGGAGACTCTCTATCATGAAGATCATGGTGCTACTTTGAAGCACAAGTGTGGAAAAAGGATAGTAACATTGTCCCTTCTCTCTTTTCTCTCATTTTTTCTGTTTTTTTTATTTGGGCTTCTTTGGCCTCTTTTATTTTTTTGTAAAGTCCGGAGACTCATCCCAACTTGTGAGGGAATCATAGCTTCCATCATCCTTTCCTCACATGCGACAATGCTCTAATAATGATGATCATCACACTTTTATTTACTTACAACTCAAAAAATTACAACTCGATACTAGAACAAGATATGACTCTATATGAATGCCTCCGGCGGTGTACCGAGATGTGCTATGATCAAGAGTGACATATATAAAAAATATGAACGGTGGCCTAGCCACAAATACTATGCCAACTACATGATCATGCAAAGAAATATGAAAATCATAGTGCGTGTCATAATAAACGGAACGGTGGAAGTTGCATGGCAATATATCTCGAAATGGCTATGGAAATGCCATAATAGGTAGGTATGGTGGCTGTTTTGAGGAAAATATATGGTGGGTTTAATGCACCGGTGAAAGTTGTGCGGTACTAGAGAGGCTAGCAATGGTGGAAGGGTGAGAGTGCGTATAATCCATGGACTCAATATTAGTCATAAAGAACTCACATACTGTTAGGACCCCGATTCTAAGTCACACCGATCTAGCCTGTAACACCTCATATCACTTTGCGGCCTCACGCACGGTATTCCCACGGGTGTCGCCTTACCATGGCCCGGGACCGTTTGCGCCTTTTGGCTCACGTATATGATAGTGTTGCTAGCATCCATATGACAGAGAACCCGGGCCGACATGGCTAGTCGTGAACCCAAAGTGGCGCTAACTTACGGGGACAGGCATACATGAATCAACATCGAGCATGTCGGTCAGCAGCGTGTGAATCCGGGCTGTAGCACTGGGCTAACAGGACTCTGGGAACCCGGGCTATAGCAGGCTAGGCAGGACTCCGGATATCACCGTGTGACATTTCCCCGAAGGGACAGACACAGGAACGAAGTGAAACACATGCCGGCCAGTCTAAGTGTTCCGGAGCAGTAGTGCTGGGCTAGCAGGACTCCGGTAAACCGGGCTGTAGCGGACTACCAAGGCTCAGTGGAGACACCAGACTACATTTCCCCATAAGAGAGGCTGCCAAGGATAAACAACTAGATAGTCGGATCCCACACATACCAAGCATTTCAATCATACACACAATATGCTCGATATGTGTAAATACAACATGGCATCACAACAAAACTCTACAACTCAAAGTACTTTATTTAAAGGCTCCGGGGAGCCATACATAACATGTTCATACAGATAGGGGTCACACGACCCAACACTCAAGTCATACAAACATACAAGCACATGCGGAAGCAACTAGTCTGAGTACAGACACTAGAAAGAAGGCTTGATGAAGCCTGTCTATCTACATAGGCCCTTCACAAGCTCAGGTCACCACCTGGGTGGCAAGTCACTCGTCAATGTCGAGATCTACATAGAACCCTTCGGAGGGGGCGGTGTTCTCGTCTGCAACAGTTATTAAAGCAACATGAGTACAAAGGTACTCAGCAAGTCTTACAACAGATCCTAATATACATGCGCATTCTCAAGAAGGGTGGTGGAGTTATTGCAGCAAGCCAGCTTTGACTCTTGGCTACGCTATCCTAAGAGACATCACTTGTGAAATTAGTTTTCGCACATGAGTCCACTAATCACCATCACAATACTCCACCGTGGATCCTCCCTCGTAATCCTACGAGAGGGCCATCCGCGGTACTCACACTTATCTTGAGTCTTTTAGTGGTAACCATTAACTTGTCTATGAACTGCATAAGTGACCAAGTAGTCCTTTACCGTGGACGCGGCTATTCGAATAGTTTTATACCCTGCAGGGGTGTACTTCTTCACACACGCTTTCACCACTTATCGCCGCTACACGACATGTACCCGGCAACCTTCAAGCGGAAGCCCAGCGAGGGTGTCAGCCACGACCTGACTAAACACACGAGTCTCTAGTCTAGGTTTATCGCCTATTCGGGTTCCATCCGCAAGGAAATCCGGCCGGGGTGTCCTCAACGGCCCCAAACGATGTGTGTAGGGTTCCCGAGACACCAAACGGGCGACCCGGTACACCGTGCCACGTGCCTACCGCATCACAGCCCACCCCTAAGGTCAGCGCTGCGCACGGCCTCCAGCAACTACAAACACCAGAAACTACTTGCAACTCCTGGACAGAGGACGGGGTGGTTAATAAGTCGAGAGAGTCAATTAAGGATCCCAATGTGTGGTAGTAGCTGAATCTTAAATCACGCATACAGATCTCAGTTCTTAAGGACGGCCTCAATGAAACAACCCACCATGTACTCCTACATGGCCTCTCATCGATACCTTTAGCAAATCATGTTCAACACTTCACTCTCATTACCGACATAACCATTCACTCTAGCCCATCACCCTGATGAGTCAGACCTGACACAACTCTAAGCATAGCAAGCATAGCATGGTAGGAAACACCAACATGGCTCAATCAACTCCTACACATGCTAGTGGGTTTCATCTAGTTACTGTGGCAAAGACAGGTCATGCAGAGGATATGGGCTCAACTACCGCAACACACAGCAGTTTGAAACGTTGTTGTCTTAATGCAGTAAACGAGAGCAGAAGCGAGAAGATGGGTTTGTATCGAAATGATCAATGGGGTTGCTTGCCTGATAGAGTGGTAGTGGAATACTGCCCTTCAGTTGGATACTCGTGAATATCCTCGGAGGCAGAACCTACCACGAAGAACACATCGAAACACAATCATCACATGGCAATATGCAATAATATGATGCATGCTATGACATGGCAAAATGAGTGTGTTTTGGCTAATGCATCTTAGAACAGATTGGTTTGAGTTCATTTGAATCAAGGATTCAAATGCAAACCCAAAATAAGAGGTCATATTAGTGCATTAACTTGTTTCATCTAATCAGTAAGGTTAAAGTGTTCTGACATGCATGAAACCAGTACAGATGGAAATATTGGATTTTTTTGATCCAAATTCATATATAATTTGTTTGATTTGGAGCTACGGTTGAATTACTATGAATTTTTGAAGTTTGTAGTATTTTCTGGAATTTCCTGAATAAAAATAAATCCAGAAAAATACTTATTGCGTCAGCATTGCGTCAGGGTGACATCAGCAGTCAACGGGGTCGGTCCAGGTCAAACCTGGCCAGTGGGTCCCGTGTGTCAGTGTCATTAGTCTAACTAATTTTTAGTTAGTCCTAATCCTAAGTTAATTAGCAGGCGGGTCCCACCTGTCATAGACCCAGGGGGTCAAACTGGGTCAGCGGGGTCAAACCCGCTGGCGTTTAACCACCGGCGGGGCCAGACGCGGTGGGGCAGTGCGGGATTCGTGCTCCGGCGACCAAAACGACGGCAGAGGACATCTACGTGATGCGGGGAGTGAGCCGCGTCGAGTGGTGGCAGTGGGTGGAGCTGGGGTGGCCGGAAACGACGCCGGCGATGAGCTGTGCGGCTACAGTTGTTCGGGCGAGTTCGGGCTCGTCGCTAGGGGGCACGGCGAG
Organism: Thinopyrum elongatum; assembly: GCA_011799875.1. Taxonomy (NCBI): domain Eukaryota; kingdom Viridiplantae; phylum Streptophyta; class Magnoliopsida; order Poales; family Poaceae; genus Thinopyrum; species Thinopyrum elongatum. The sequence goes on from CM022302.1 coordinate 248,646,279, forward strand.
GTGAGTGGAGTGGTGCTGCGGGCTCCTGCGAGTGCGGCGAAGACGATGGCGTGCTCGGAATCGAGCCAACGTGGCTGTGGCCACGACGGCGACGTGCAGAGGCGGCGGCAGGTGCGGCCGAGCTCGGTGCAGTCGATGCAGGGCTCGAGAGCGAGAACGGAAAAGATGGGGAGGTAGCTGAGCTCACGGCGGTCACGACGGAGCAGTCGGCGAGGTCGGGGGCGAGCCGGAGCAAGCGGGGCGGCGAAATGGATCTCCGACGACGGGCGTTGAAGACAAGGTCGGTGCGGTGGCTTCAGGCCGAATGAGCGCTCGGGGCTCGGTCTGCTCGACGGAGAGGACGGTGGTGGAGCTGCTGGACAGGGTGGGGCGACGAGGAGGCGACGGTGGCCGCGGTTACGTCGGTGGTGCGGCTACGGCTGCGTCGGCCATGGTGGGGAGAGAGCGAGAGAGAGGCGCAAGGGGGAGAATGAGGTGTCCAGGGGGTCGAGGCGACGACGTGGAGGACGTCCAGGCGTCCAGCAGCTCGAGCGGCAAGCAGCTGGCGCCATGGCGAGCTCGCTCATGCCGGCGTCACCTCCCTGCCTGCCTGGCGGGGACGAAGCAGCTGGCTGGCACGGGCCAGCACAGTGCTGGGCCGCCAGGTGGGCCGGCTGGTGGCTTTGCCAAGTAAGTTTGTTGTCCCTTTTATTTTCTATTTTCTATATTTCTGCAAGTTTGTGGCTTTTTCTAAAAATACCTAGGCACTTTCAAAAATCACCAAACTGCTCATGCCCACTGTATAGAGTATATCCAACATGGAACATTTCAGTTTGGGATTATTTGGACATTTAAAATATTTACTAGCATTTAAATGCCCAAATGCAAGTTACATATGATTTAATTCAATGACCTTATGATGACCTAGAAAAATGTGAACCAGTTTTGGCAGAGGTTCTAACCCAAGACAAAAATGATGGACATTTTAGAAGGGCATTTCAGGTTCATTGAAAAAGATTTTAGTAAACCCTAGTTGTTTCCCGGGGGGGTGCTGGGGGTTCTATCATTCCCATTTCAAGTTTCTGGAAAAGTTTAAACATGATGCAACACTCTAATGCATGAACTAGCTAGGGTGTGACACATACTTATTGCAAAAATTTATTAGCTATCAAAACAAAGTACTACACGCATGCTCCTAGGGGGATAGATTGGTAGGAAAAGACCATCGCTCGTCCCCGGCCGCCACTCATAAGGAACACAATCAAAAAATAAATCATGCTCGGACTTCATCACATAATGGTTCACCATATGTGCATGCTACAGGAATCACAAACTTTAACTCAAGTATTTCTAACAATCCACAATTACTCACTAGCATGACTCTAATATCACCATCTTCATATCTCAAAACAAATGCAAGGAAACAAACTTCTCATCTTATTCAACGCTCTTTACATGAAAGTTTTTATTATATCCCTCTTGGATGCCCATCATATTAGGACTAAATTCATAACCTAAGAAAATTACCATGCTGTTTAAAGACTCTCAAAATAATATAAGTGAAGCATGAGAGTTCAACAATTTCTATAAAATAAAGCCACCATCATGCTCTAAAAAGATATAAGTGAAGCACTAGAGCAAACTGCCTAGCTCAAAAGCTATTAGTGAAGCACATAGAGTATTCTAATAAATTCACGATTAATGTGTTCCCTCCCAAAAGGTGTGTATAGCAAGGATGATTGTGGCAAACTAAAAAGCAAAGACTCATATCATACAAGACGCTCCAAGCAAAACACATATCATGTGGTGAATAAAAATATAGCCTCAAGTAAATTTACCGATGGACGAAGACAAAAGATGGGATGCCATTCGGGGCATACCCAAGCATAGCTGCTTGGTTGTCAAGGTCGACCATCTTGAGTACATGTGTTCTGGCATAGCAAGGAATGCACTGCAGGAAAAATAATATGAGAACACAATGTATTCACTATCCAAATCTAGAAATAATTTCCTCCTTCACGTCAGTGTTGACCATGGTACTAGTACCTTTTATCCAAATATAGCAATCCAAATTTCCAAATTAGTCGATAGCATGTTCAAAAACCCCCACCCTCCCGGATAGAAAAGAGGATTCTAGGAACATACTGTGCGCATTTTAAAATCCTGTGTTAGGATGAGAAGGAACAAGTGTGGTGTCTCGCCGAGGGCGCAGAAACCTGTAGGGTCCTCGCACTTTGGGCACTGCAAATGAAACACACTAGATTCAGTAGGAAGAAAATGCATCAACGGCGGCAGCTGCCATCCTAGGATTACCCGCGACCAAGGGACTAGGATTTATCGGGGATGGATGAAGAATTCGTACCTGGTTCTCCATAGGAAAACACTACGCAATCGCCGAGAGGGGGTTTTCTCTGAATAAGCAGACGAGGGAGAAGGGGATTCAGGCCCAGTGAAATATTGTTGCTTCGTCCATCCAGCTTACTGCTAAAGTTGGAAAGGTGGGGGTTTTCGTGATTTGACGGCTCATTGGGCATTACTACGGCGCTACGACCGAGGTGAGCCTACCGTGCAGTTGTGCACTCTAATTTGGTGCATGGCACGTGGACCCCATTGTCTGATGCCCCACATATTAGCGAAAGGAAGTAGAAAGGCAGGAGTAACTAGTTACACATAAATATATTTTTGACAGAGAGATACTCCCTCTGTAAAGAAATATAAAAATCTTTTATATCACAACTTTATACATAAGAAAATCAAGGGGAATATATATAACATAATATGGGGGTTCAGCTGAGAATATAATACTCAGACAGGCTCACGGTTCTGGACTTTGGGCCACAGGCCGGTGGGCCTGCATGTTTGGGGGCCCATGTGTTCTAACTCAGAGCATTTCATATTGCAAGCGATCGGTACGGTGCTGGTTTTAGATGCTGTCGCAAGGCAAATACAGAAAATTAAATAAAGCATGGCAGCTGTTAGAATGAAATTGAACGACAGTTTCTAACCAGCAATCAAAGTTGCAATTCTTTCACGATATCCTACGTGATAAATAATACTGTTGTACAACTTATACACACAGGACACTTGTTTCACCATGCCATATTATTACATCAAAAGCTCTCAGAGGATAGATCAGTTCGGCAGTTGCGTGCTGCTACTGAAGAATTTCAAAGTTGATTTGGACCACCTCTCCTTGCCGAGAAAGTTCGATTTTGACATCATCCCCTACCGCAAGATTTGATAGAGTTTTGAACCTTGACCATCCTTTAGCATCAATCATCATGCGACCATCCTTTGTACTTACGGTATATTGAGCAGGTTCATTCACACCAAGGTTGCGCATGGTAAGAGAAACTTGGCCATGGTCGCCCGGATTATTGAATGACTCCCTCGTTGCTCTAGGAATTCTCTGTTTGCAAACAAGAAGACATACACAAACAGTTAGATCAACACATTGAATCATGTGAAACAACATGGAAAGAAAAAAGAATGAAGCACTTGGGCGGCCAATGCTTACCAAGAAGGTGGAGATGTCAGTTTTTGTAAGGACTTTGGTATATGCAGTGCAAACTGCAGCCCAGTCTGTTGCCGGTGCAACTGCTGGTTCCGTTGCTGCTGCACGGGCCGGAGCAGATGCAAGTGCAACTTCAAGTGTTGGTGCAGGTGCTGGAGCCGTTGCTGGTGCCCGTGCCAGTGCGATTGGTAGTGCCGCTGCTGCTGCCGGAGATGGTGCTCCTTGTTGAGCTGGTGCCGGTGTCAAAGTAGGTGCCCGTGTCGGTTCCCGATCCTCCGGTAGATCAGCCTGATCCGCTGACACGGTCGGTGCCCAATCCTCTGGTGGATCAGACTGAGCTACTGCCGTTGTCAGTGCTAGAGCCAGGGTCGTCTGAGAAGGTGCCGGTGCTCGATCTGATGCTGAAGGTGGTACCGATGTGCGAGACAGCAGCGATCGTCTTTGGTCTGCTATGATTTCATACTTCAGCTTTCTAACTTGAATAGGCTCCGTGACCTTGATCCAGTCTTTTTCTTCATTTCTTTTAAACGCGAGAAGGACTAATTGTGGCGTGTTTGTTAAACCAAACTGCAGTTCATCATAGGGCTTCAGATTGTACTCAAACAACAGACTGATCCAATTGTGTCCAGTAATATAAGTGATGGACAATGCCTTCGTTACTGACACGACATAAGAAGTGAAACCTATAAAAATAACCATCATAGAGCAAACCAAACGGTTTATTCTGTAACGAATGTCACATGGCAAAACCTGCATCGTAAAATTGCAGCAAAAGTAAGAAAACATGACATTAAATCAATAAGATTTAGACAGTAAATCAATAAGATTTACTTGATGTGACACGAGTGAATCCTTACCAGAAAATCACTATGTTCAAGTTCTAAACAGAAGGTTGATCATCCAATTACGGGTGGCATGCAGGGCCCCCGCTTACTCCCACAAGCAGGACAGTCCAAAGGTCGTGACAAATCATATGGACCGAACATCCATGGGACTGGAAATCCTGGTGGGTGCGATAAACCATGCAATGCATACAGATATTGGAGTGTAACCATAATTGATAAACCGTCCTCACAAAAAAGATGATCTAGATACTTCAAAATATACAGACTGAATTGAGTGGACAGACATTAACATAGACTGTTCTCAGGACTCACCACACAACAAAAGCGGTAGTACTAAACAATACAGGGTTCACACACACAAATCAAGTACTGAACAATAGTACTTACTACAGACAAGCAAAGTTGCACTAATTAAACTCTACAGACTATTTCTTGCCACCGACCTACGGGATGTACCCTACATAACTGACTAGGCCATGGACTTCGTGAGAGATGTCTACCAGCACCATCGACATCTCGTCAACCTTGGAGAACCTAACAGAGTGGTCTTTCCACTCATAAACATGACGATGAAGACAGTCCGCATCAGATTTGTCGGGAAGCTTTACAAGAACCACACCCTTCGTAATCGAAGGACAGCTAGGAAATTGTTGTGGTGAAGTACACCCTCGAGAACACGCCTGACAACAATGCTACAGGAAAACACTAGTTCACGACATGTGGCGACAAGGACACAGCAGCTGGATAGTTTGGTAGTAGAACTCATCCTCAGGTCTTCCAGTTCACACGGCATGACTTTGAGAACTTCATCTCCACCGCGGACCTAGTTCTAATTCAAATAGAAACCAAATATTTTATTACTACCTCCGTTCAAAAATATAAGATGATTTTTGATATTTTACTCCATATAAGACTACATATACGCACAGAAATGAGTGAACAAAGACACTAGAACATGTCTTCAAAGGCATGAGAGCAGAGGGATTACTTGCAATATCCATAACACAAGTTACTGAGGCTAATATACTCTCTTCAAAGGCATGCGAGCTAAAATCTTGCATTTCCTACAGCTAGCATTGATGTTCATAAAGTAGTTGAAAGTAATCTATAAGAAATCAGTGCCAACCTCTCGCATGTTTTGGTCAAAAGAGCAATTTAGAACCATCATTTGGCACACAAAAATCACATGCAAGATCGCCCAGAAAGTTGTACTACTAGTACTAGTACTGCGTGTTAGATGAAAAAACACGATCAAGATCGCCAAAAAGATCGTCAAGAAGAGATATTACCTGGACTTGCTTAATGAGGGATCCCGAAGAGGGGGGCTTGGACAGGGCGATGGCCTTGAGCTTGTCTGCGGTAGTCTCGGCGGGGTGCTTGCACTTCTTCGTACCCTGAGCCTCGACGGTTTTGGCCAGAGCCATAGACATCACTTTGGCCGGTGCTCCAGGGTCCATCAAGAAACTGTCAAATAGAAATAAAAGAAAAGAAACCATAATCACAAACCCAAAAGAAGAACAGAGAGGGAGTTATAGGATCAGTCTCAGGGTTGCAAGACCGGGCCTTGGCCAGAATCAACACCATTGATGCGCTCACCTTTCCTTCTTTGGGAGAGAAGAACAATGGCAGAAGCGCGTCGGAGTTTTCTTGAAGTAATGAGGAACAAGATGAGGGAGAAGCGAGTTGGGTTTTCTTCAAGAGAGGAAGCTGAGGGAGCAGAGTGAAATGATGGTTGCTTTGTCCGTCCAACTTACTGCTGGAAAGGTTGGGGTTTTGTGATTTGACGGCTCATTGGGCATTACTGCGGTGCTTCGACCGGGGTAGTCTACCGTGCAGTTGTGCACTCTAGTATGGAGTAATTTCGTGCATGGCAAGTGGACCCCGATGCTGGCTGTCCCACGCGTCAGCGAAAGTGAGTAGCAAGGTTCCCGACGACCGTCGAGGAGGATCCGCATGGTAGAGCGTGTCCACTATTTTTGAAGAAAAAAATGATTATAGAAAGCGTTTCCACTCTTACGACGGAGGAGTGTGAAACACGGCAGCCACTTGAACTTACACAGTACTCCTACTACTAGGCATGTGCATTGGTTCATATGTCAGTACTACATAATCTTGTTGCTAGTGTAGTAAGGTATGACGATAACAAATGATGTTGTGCGCATGTCAACTATATGAACAGTAATGTAACATACCCCTTTTTTGACTGTCCGGTCGAGAATGAACGGTGAGATCAATGTTAACAGAACTAGGTCTACAGCGCACGGAGAGTACGGTGCTACAGTACTCCACAGAACATGAACCATATGAAGCACGAATCAGTGTTAGGCAGGGTGTATGAAGGGTGCATGGGATGGGAGCAAAAGTTCCCTTCTCGACCCACTTTCGGGTGTTTGGCAGAGTGCATGAAGGGTGCATGAGTCCACACTAGTAGGTTAACACAAATACACTAGGAGCATGCATGAAGAGGGGTGCTGAGATGAGCATGCACGAAGAGGGAACAACTATATTGAGATGAGAATGCAACCAAACACACCCACACGCTTTGTGCTACAGTGACTGATCTGCACCGTCTAAGTTTGATCCAACGGTCATGTTGCGCCAAGACATGGACATGCCCATGCAGATGATGCCTAAACACCACCGAAGTCCCTCTGCTTCTCGAGGCGCACGACGTTGGTGATGCAGGGTGCCACCGCCCGCAGAGCCCGCTCCCGGTCGACGGGAGCCAGCTCGTCAAAGATGGCATCCAATGGCACGAATGGATTCCGGTGACGAAGCCCTAAGAGGATTCGCACGGCAACGGTGACGGCAGCCTGCAACCCCTCCTTGTCCAGCTCTGCCCCCACCATCGCACGGAGACGGCTCAGCTGCTCGGAGATATAGGTGAAGAAGGAGACCAGGTCAGGAAGCCGCAACTCATTGAAGTCGATGAGGTGGTCGAACAGGTTTAGCCCGCCGGCCATCGCGCAGCCGCAACACGTGTGTGGCAACATGGTCCACCAAGTGGTTGAGGCGATCCTGGACCTCGTCACGATCGGCCCGCTCGCGCTCCAACCGGCTTGCCTGACCGCCTATCGTATCTCCCGCTTTCTGCAGCAACGCCGCCGATGCCTCGAGCATCTTTGTGGCAGACGCCTGCCGCTTTTGAAGCTCCGTGAACTCCCGCACATAAAGGAGGAGCATGGCACTCCTCTCCTCCTTGAGCTCACGGAGCTCCACTTCCTTGGCACTGAGCTCCGCATCCTTGGCCTGGAGCTCCTGTGTCAGGTGCCTCACCTCAGACTCCGTGATCTGGTGCGCCGCCATGGAACCAGGTAGAAGCAATGGGGAGAGGAAGCAAATGGGCCAAACGGCTAAAAGGCAATGCAATCTACGGGAAGGCGGAGGGAGCCAGCCGAGAAGCAGGGTGAATCTTTTGGTTTTCACCATGGGAAAACACCAGTCGACGACTTTTCACATCCGGGAGCAGTGGGTTTTACAGGCGGAGTCATCATGACTAATTGCTACCACGCCTGCTCCCGTCAATCAAAAAAATAAAAATCCTGCCGCGCCTGCTGCACCCAAAGACCAGAGCAACACCGTGGTGGATATTTAAATTTACCTGCCGGCAAGGAGAGAAAAAAGGGGTGAAAAAACAAATGTGGCGCCGGCCTAGCTAATCGGTCACACTAGCCCAACTAGCTAGCCACCGTGCTTCACTGATGTACTCGACAGGAAAGGTGGGCTTTTGTGATTTGACGACTCATTTACTTGCTTCGGCGCTACGACCGAGGAGGACCCAGAAAATGCACGGTAGGGCGTCCCACGTCTCGGCAAGGAAGAAAATATGTGTGCACCACCCGGGTGGACCCAGAAACCGCGCGGTAGGGTGTGCCATGTCTCGGGACGGAGGAAAAATGTGCGTGTAAAAATATACTGTATCAGACGTACTACCTATGGTTCGACCTCGGGACCCAGCCAGTTGGTCGAAAACACCCCACTAGCCACACAGCTTCATCATGCTAACGTGGCACGGAGGATAGGTGTGGTTAGCTCCGTCTCAACCAGCCACAACGTCTCTTGTTCTAGGCGATTCTTCTATTTCCAAGCATTTTTTTTAGTTACTAGCAATGTGCATGTGCGTTGCAATGGATCCAAAGTAGAATAGTACTTGTTCACAAACTTGAAAGAAAACACTCTTGTTTTGATATACATATATACCACTAAAAATATATTACTTTTCACTCAAAATATATTTCTCAGGCTGTTTTAATGAGGTGAGGGAGGGATGTGGTTGCTTATAAGATAATAAGGGGTTTTCTACAAATTGGAGCAAAGAAGTGGGCTATTGTTGCAAAAATGCCACAACTTGCCTCACAGCCGTTAGATGCAGATCTAATGGTCAGAAATGACGGATGGCAGACACACCGTCATCACTAACTGAGTCTTTTATAGGAGTAGAGATAGAGATAATAACACCATGGCAAGCTCGCGCCGCTCTTCATGTGTGCCCGTGTGTCTAAAGGTTAGACGATGGAGAGGAGAGAGAGATCGCAGACATGGGACCCACCAGTAAGTAAGTTAGTGGTCATGCACGTGTTGACGAGCCACTCACTCTACTCTACTCAACGTAATACTGTATAAAATCAAGTTATGCGACAAAGCCAACAACCGTTGCTATTTCAGGCTACCGACTTATGCTTTGTAGTCCAAGTTGCCAATTCGAATCTCGTCTTTCAGATTTGTTAGTTTTAGGTCCAAATTTGATCAATGACAAGTGGGACCCCCGTGTGTTGTTCCGATATTTCAGTGTAGGATGGTTTTTTTACACAAACACTTTGCGTGGTTAGACAAGTAATGGCACCAGTTACACGTATTTTGCAAGTTTAGGAACAAAAATGACAGCGGCATAGAATATCACATCCACCCCGCAGCTTAGATGCTATGGTGATACGAGTTTTTATGTCGTTGGATCTGAGATCCAATGGCTTAGGAGTAGTCTTTGTAATTATGCGCAATTTCCAAACTCTCGAAGGTTTTTTTGCAATTAAAACATTCAGGCCTCGTGTGTGCCGCTGCATCTTGGATCCAACGGCTCCCAGTAGCTCATTTTAGGTGCTCCCAGTAGCTTAATTAGCCGCTACGATGATACGAGCATCTAGGTCGTATGATCTGTGATCAGATGCCACATGCGTAGTACTTGTACTTTCTGCGCAATTCCCAAACTCTTTGAGGCCTATATTGCAAAAACATTCAAACCTCCTACTGTGAACCGTTAGATCTCCCGGGAACTCGTATCAGCATAGAATCTACGGTGCGGGAGCACCTCATATTCTCCCATGTGAGAAAACATCAGGTGCTCTCACAGCTTGGATGCTACGATGATATGAGCTTTGAGGTCGTTCGATGTGAGATCCAATGGCATCTGAGCAGTCTTTTTGCTTGTAAGCAGTGGCCGAACTCTTTGGGGGATTTTCTGCAAAAAAACATTCGAACCACTAAGGAGTTGTTGGATCACAGATCCAACAGCTCCGAAGAGCTTGTATCACCAAAGCATCTAAGGTGTGGTAGCATATGATATTCTTACATACAGGAGAATATGAGGTCCTCCTTCATCTTAGATGCTACGGTGATACGAGCTTCGAGGTCGTTGGATATGGGATCCAAGGGCATCTGAGTAGTTTTTTGTACAAATTGTGTGCAATTCTCAAACTCATTAAGGTTTCCTGTAAAAATATTAAGACATCCTTTGAGCTGCTATATCTCAGATCTACAAGCTCCAAGGAACTCGTATTAGCATATAGCATCTAAGGTGTGGGGGCACCTGATATTCTCCCGGGGAGGGGGGTGCACAACCAATCGGTGTTTGAGAGGGTGGGGACAAATATAATGTTCGAAAAATATAATCTAAACAATCCTAAACAGAGCTTCGCAATTTTATCTAAGGTCGAGGGGTAACCCCCGACAATCTACAAAGCTCTGCCTATGCAAGGTGTAGTGCGAGCGTCTATGTGTGAGAGAGACGACGCGAAAAAGCGATGTCAATCGAGTCATTTATAGAGGGAGAGATCGAGGGAGTGTGGCCTAGCATACACTCGAATGTTAAAGACAATACACCGAGATATTGTGCGGCAAAGCTGTGGTGAGGGCTGGAGGGAGATAGTTACCGAGAGAGTGGCCTAGATAGACTTTGTGTGTGCGCGCACGGTGAAGGTGTTTTACAAAGGCAACACATGTGTCTTGAGAGAGAGAGGGAGCGTTTGTCATGGAGGGCACGATGAGGTTGTGTGTGAGAAATACATTTGTTGAGAGTGTGAGGGCGGGAATGACATAAATGGAGATCAAAATGTGAAGAGCAATTATGAGCGCGCGTGTGTCGGATACCAATAGCTCTATTAACAAAGAAATGAACATCAATCGATACATGAAGTATGTGTGTGTGTGCGTGGGGGTGGGGGGTCGATGGAGAGACCTAAACACAACATTCGCATGTATGTAGTACTAGACTTAATATTCATGTTTCAGGTTCCTGTTCATTTTAAATATTGAATTGAGGACCATGCATGGCTTACATTTTACTCCCTTCGTTCCTAAATATTTGTCTTTTTAGAGATTTCAAATGGACTGTCACATACGGATGTATATAGACATATTTTAGAGTTTAGATTCACTCATTTTGCTCTGTATGTAGTCACTTGTTGAAATCTCTAAAAGACAAATATTTATGAACAGAGGGAGTATTTCTGAATTCGTGTCATACATGCATGATTTGGAAAAATAGATGCACTATACTTACTGGATTGTTGTTGTATTCATGTGTGTGTGTGCGGTCATATGCTTGATACATACAAAGTTTTCTCACCACCATACCGTTCGTCTTTTAAATTTGAATTTGCAATGAAAAACTTACTGGGGATACCATGAAATGTGAAATCCACGTTGAGATCACTATATCACAAACTCACTCTAATTCAAGAACTTGTCATAAATCAATTACCGTGCCTTTTGGAATGACCAGTAATTTGCAAGGAAAATACGGGCATTGTAATACATATTGATTCGTTCGGCAATTTAAAAGGTTCCTTTCATATTCTCGAATGGTAGCACCCAACGGCGTACCAGCCAGACCCGGGCTCATATTGATCCTTAAAAAAATGGGGCTCGTGTCCTTCTGGTGGCGTGCGTGGTACGCACATTAGCCAACCCCAACCACTCGAGCCTCCGCGTTTTGAGTCAAAATATCTGGCGGCCAGAATTCCAGCCCTAGGAAATTCTCCTCATGTCGCCGGTCCATAATGACTACCGATGAACAATGGAGGGATGCTTTAGTAACTAGACAATGTTACCTACCGTGCTGAGCACGGTTCAATTCCCTCGGTTGCCGCTACCCAAGGTCACCCGTCAACTCCATTGCCTAGTACTAATAGGAGTACTACACCAGGATGAGCACAGAATTGAGCCCCGTTTGTTCGTGCCTAGTACTTGAGTTAATATATCAGGCAATGCACTGGTACGGAGGGATTATCCATTTACTCTGCATATATAACTAGTCTGAAGTCTAACTAAGCAAAATGTTTGACCAAATCCTTTCTTAAGAAATATTAACATCTACAACAGTAAAGATGTATCGCTTGAAAATTTATTGCATGATGCAGGTTATGATATTGTTTCAAATCCTGGATTTTAAATTTCAGAAAATCCAAAAGTGACCTGAAATTCATGAAACTAAGCATGGTCTCGTGATATGGCACAAATATGCTGTCGTATTTTTTTTGTGCAATTTGAGACAAGCTGCTTATGAAAAGTTACACAAATGAAGAGCCAAGGTATTTTGGAACAAATACCTATCACGTTAACGCGAACGCTTTCACTATTCAAACCATGGGCGTTTACGTGCCGCCACGAGTCCCGCTTCTCATCGGCAGGTGCCGTCCGAGCAAGCGTGCGAGTCGACGGGAGGCGTGCGAGCAGACCGCTGCGCCGGCTGACCAGGAGGCATGTGAGCAGGCCGCTGCGCAGGCTCACCGAGAGGTGAGCCCTTTGACCAGGCTCTGCCACCACCTTCGTCCCAACTGCCCCCACTTTTAATGGCGCCGACGCCGGAGTTTAAAATCACCCCCGCACTACCCGGTATCGCTACAATCTTCTCTCTTCCTCTCCGATTCTCCTGTCATCTACCTCCAAACAGCCTGACCTAACCGTACGCCATGCCGCATCACGATGGTCTACCCTTAGTCTTCCAGTTTCCAGAGGAAGACACCCAGCCGGAGTCTCAAGAACATAAGGCGCTTTGGGACGAGCTTGAACTGGCCTTGCGGGAAGACGTCGCGCCTGTCCCCGCTCCCGTTCCAGCTCCCGTCGGCCAGACTGCGCCAGCGCCCATCCCCGTGGCATTGATGGGCTAGGAGCCGCACATTGTCGCCGAGCTTGATGCCACGGGATTCCATGAGGTCCCCGCCGACTTTCACGCGCCCGTGCACCTGCCAACGCATGCGCCTGCGCGTGCACTGACGCGCGTGCCTGTGCCGGTGCCCGTGCACACGAATGTCTTTGCCGCGCCATTGCCAGCGCCTGTCCCCGCGCGGGTGCCAGTGCCCCCCTCAGCGGCATGGATCGCCGCCGTCGACCGCTTCCTTGCACCAACGCTAGTCACCTCCCCCCGCCAGTTGATTTGCTCCTGGAGACCGAAGTCCAAAACATCCTGGCCTTCCTTGAAGCTAGGGCCAATGTCCAGGAGTACGCCATTAACGGCACAAGACGCCGCCATTGCCATCGCCGTCGGTCAGTGGCCTGACGGCTCACAGAGCACGGCAGAGGAGCCACTTCCCACCGCAAGACGCCCCCGCCGCCACCGCATAATCTAAATTTGCCATGAAAAACGTTCGGATTATCATGCTTAAAATCCGAACGTTTGGGATTTATCATTTTCATTTATTTTAGTTCGATCGTCGTATGAATGTAAAGTCGGAGTCAGACTGAATGAAATCTATGGTTTGATCGATTGAATGTTCTGCTAGAGCCGTATCAAATTAAATGTAAAACGTCATCAAGCCACATGTATTCCTTCTCATCGCAAACATTTCGTATTAAATACCACGTCAATTCCAAATATTTTTTTAGGGAAGTCAATTCCAAATACTTGTAGGGCGCGACCAGTCCCCTTGTTCGAGCACTAGGCAATACATCTATTTATCCACGCATTTAATTATGACAGAGTAGTAGATAAATAGTACTACAACTAGCCTAACTTGTCCGTCACAATCACTTTTGTTCCTAAACTTGTTACATGTATAATACTACTAGTACGTGAAACTGGTGCCGTAACTTGTGAACATGTCCAGATATGGTCAACGACAACATTGCCCGCGCATTCTTTGTGTTTGCCCGTGTGTCTAAACGTAGAAGGGGAGGAGAGAGAGAGAGCAGACATGGAAACCACCAGTAAGTGAAGGCAAATAGTACGTGCTAACGAGCCGGTCCCACTAATGTACTAAAATTAATATTAAAACATGTTATCCATTAAATAGGCTGTGGTAATATAAAAACATTATATCAACAAAGGGGGGGGGGTACAACAAACGTTGCTACTATGTTGCCTATTGACATGCGGCTTGAAGGCCCTGGTCGCATGTTCGATCCTCGTCCTTTTTCATTTTTAATTTATATATGGGTCCAAATTTGTTCCATGACAGGTGGGCCCCTCGGTGTGTAGTTTGTAGCACTTTAATTTGTTGGTCGAAATTTGTTCCATTACAGGTGGACTATCGGTGTGTAGTTTGTAGCTTATTTGTAATAATTAAAGAGAACAACAGAGTTTTTTGCAAAAATACCATGGTGCGACGTGGAAGGTGAGAAAGGACGTGCGAGAGAGCGGTGACCGAGCCAGAGGGAAATCAGTTGGGGGAGGTGCGGGGGGTTGCAACGGTGTTTGGAGTAGTTGTGTGCCGAATGCTACAAAAATATAATCTAAACCCACTGGAATAAATGCCTTCGCAAATTAATCCAAGGTTGGAGTCCCCCTCGCAATGTAAATAGCTCCAGCTCTGCAAGGGATGGATAGGTAGCTTCAATGTGTGGAAGATACAGTGTGAGAAAGCGAGGTCAATCGAGACACAGATAGATAGAGAGACAAAGTGAGTGTGGTCCGGCATTCGTTGAAAATATATATATGCTCTGGAGAGATATTGTCCGATTGAGCTTTTGGGAAGGGTGAGGGCTGGAAGATAGAGCTTGAGAGATGATCCAGTCACAGACATGTAGATATATTTTGTGCGTGGGAGGAAGCAAGGTCAATCGATACATAGATAAAGGGAGAGAGATTGAGCGAGTGTGGGTCATCATGCGATCGAAAGAGTGAGACGGGTTGGAGGGAGTGACCTAGATAGACAATGTGCGTGAGAGAGTATACAATATGAATATGTAAAATTGGGCTCAAACATGGAGATATATCATTTGTGTCTGAGAAAGAGCGAGGTCAATCGAGACATACATACATAGAGAGAGAGAGAGAGAGAGAGAGAGATTGAGCGAGCGTGGCCCGCCATGAGGTCGAAAGAGTTGGGGCGGCTTGGATGGACTGACCTAGATAGACAATCTGCGTGAGAGAGTATAGAGTGTATCGATCGAGGCCCGAACAGGGCGATATATCATTTGTGTGTGAGAGAAAGCGAGGTTAATCGAGACTTAGATAAAGAGAGCGAGTGTGGGCCGCCGTGCGGAAGAAAGAGTGAGACAGTCTCGAGAGAGTGACCTAGATAGACAATGTGCGTGCGTGCGCATGAGAGGGGGGGTCTAGATAGGCAATGCATGTATCCAGCGAGAGAGGGTGGGAGGGAGAGAGAGAGAGAGCTCGGCATGGAGTGCAATGGCGGGTGTGTGAGAGAGATACATTTGGTAACAGAGTGGAAAAAGGGGGTTGTGTAGTTGAGAGAGTTAGAGATCGAAACATGGAGAGAAAGAACGAATATGTGTCGGAAACCGATAGCTTTCTAAGGTGGTTAGGAGAAGAAGATTGATCGATACAGGAAGTATGTAGCATGTGTGCCGGGGGGGGTGGGGCTAAAATCAACATTTGAAGGTAGATAGTACGAGACTTAATATCGATGTTTCAATTTAGTGTACATTGTAAGATTCCGAATTCGTGCCATACTAGGTTTGGAAAAGTTGACATTGACTCGATTGTTGTGCTATTTTGTAGGTCATATGTTTGAATCCATCCAAAGTTTTCTCATTACCAGGGTGTTCATCTTATACATATGAATTTGTATTAAAAAAAGTAGCATGGATACCATGAAAAGCGAAATCCACGTTAGAATTGGAGATCGCTATGTGAAACACACTCTAATTCAAATAACTCCTCATTAATTAATTTATAGTATCTCGTTTCGAATGACTAATTATTTGCAAGGAAAACACGGGCATGGTAATACATACAGATTTGTTTGCAAATGAAAGAAGATTCGTTTGCATTCTCAAATGTAGGCGCACCAGGCAGACCAGGGTCATGTCGTGGTGGTCGCGTGTGTCATACGGACGCTAGCACCTAGCCACCCACCACCCTCCCTCCCTCCCCCCCCCCCCAAAAAAAAGAACGATGACAAAAAAAGTTCGCGCTTCCACATTTCGGATTGAAATATCTGGCGGCCCCAATTCCATCCCTGCAAAATCTCCCTTCTCCACCGTCCCCTTCCGCGCCCAGAGCACTCAAATCCCTAATTCACCGCCAACCCAAGCAAAGTTCGAACCGCCCCTCGTCTCGTCTCTTTCCCCACCTCTGTGCCGGACGACGATGACGAAGACGACGGTCGCGCTTCACCACCGCACCGGAGCTACCTCATCTACGCCCTCGTCCACCGCATCGGGTGGTCCACCGACAACATCGGCCGCCGCAACCGACGTGCCTCACAGACACCAACTTCCACCACATCAAGTGCGCTTCACCGACGCCGTCTCCCACCTCACCGGGGCTACTTCACCAAGCACATCATCGCACCTCCACCCCCCGAGGCCATTGGGGCTTCACCAACGGTCTCGTCCACCGCATCGTAGCGCTCCGCTGCCGCTCAAGATCTGCATCCGTGCACGGCCAGCCAACGCCAGCGCATCACCCTCAACGGCTCTGAAGTAACCCGCACTCTAGCTAGGCGAGCATGCCCAAACGCCGGCCCGAACTAGTTATCCACATATCACTCCCTTGTGCACTATTCCGATGATGTTTGGATATCCTTTACTGCTCTCTTAGCTTACACGCCTATGCAACTCTGACTTTAACTCTTATTTCTTCTGGAGATATCATCTGAAATAAGCAAAACCATTTTTTAGCGAAGCATGAAGGCGCTATGAGATCTGGTACACATCCTGCACACCGGTATAACCTTGTAAGTACCTGTCCTCCGGTACAACAACAAGGTCGATTCCTCTTATTTGATCAACCATTCGCCGTGTCAAAAATGCAGAGGGGGATGCAAGGAGCACAAGGCCTGCACATCCAAGCAAGTGGTAACATGGACTTGTACATGGAACACCCCAAGCGCAAGCAGAGCTGCAGTGAGCTTGTACAACGAGCTAGCGTAATTCCCTGCATTTCATTTAATTCATACTGGCCTGCGTGTATGATTTGTGTGTAGTGGCGGATCCATGATTTCAAGTTACCAGGGGCGAAAATTTAACTTAAAAAATACAAAGGCAATTGCACTCCAGAAATCAACATAACTTGAGAAATGTGAAGCTACATGCACTTTGAAAACCAGCTAATGATCCAAAGTAGTTCCAGATTATAAAACACTAAATGATGTAAGCACCAAAAAAACACAAAATGCAACATGGTGTACAAGGACTACTAACATGGACTGTACCTGCTTGAATTATTCGTTCTCTGGCTGAAAATATCGAAGTGTAATTGCACCTATAACCAGTGCGCAAACTGCATATCAATATATCTATCCTGCACAAGTATGCCAATAGTTTCAAACAACAGATTAGAAAAGTATTTATGCTACATTGTCATGATACGGGGACTTTCTGGTAGATGGCCTCGACGTTTCCTCAAGCCATGAAAATGTACTATAATTTGCTTGTCATCAATTCCTGCAAATCTCTAACTCTCTCTCAACATAGCAGATCATCATTAGACACTAAATCCTTCAATGGGAGCTTCCAAAATGCTTGCATTAGATCCCTCATTAGACACTATATGTTCATCACCAGGAGCATGTAAAATGTTTGCATCAAATCCTTCATTAGCAGTGTGTTCATTAGACACTTCAGGCTCAAGAACAACATGAGCTTGTATGTTTGCACCGAAAACTTGATTAGACACATCAGGTTCAGTCAGTTCAGTATTGATTGGGGGAGTTATAAAATAAGTAGAAATTGGTTTCATTTTCTTATAGATTCCCTACATACAAGCAGTTTTACAACACCGTCAGGTTTAACTATTCGCCAAAAATTGAACAGTTGAATTAGATATAATCAGGGATGTGATGTACCTGCTCGTTGCGCATGCTGATCTTGCAAGCTACGACTGTTCATTTGCGCAAGCTCGATGCCATGCCCGTGTTGTCACCACTGCCTCCCACGCAGGCTACACCCAAGGTTGGATCTTCATCTTCTTGTCCTTCCATTCGCTTGAAGCCCAGCGACCGGCGTTCAACGAGGGCGCGAGGAAGTGCTGTGTCGGTATGTCCAATGGCGGCTAGGTTAGGAGCGAACCAGACTGGAGGCTGGAGCGAATGAATTGGGATTTTTCCTGCTGTCGATTGATATGGGAGGCGCTCGTTTGGGCCGCAAGCCTGCTATAAGGCCTGCCTTGCACTTACATTACTGGCCCATCCAAATTGAAACGTTTTTCTTCATTTTTTACATTGCCTGCTCGTGCGCTGGGATGAACAAAACTAGCCTGGGCCAACCTGGACGACTCAAACTAGGTGCACACTTTCCAGCCATCAGAGGCGGCCGCCCATACCAGCCCCTACGGTGGCGTTGCCCCTTTTCGCGTGTATGATTGGGGTAGTGAAAAATATTCCAATGGCGCTTTTGATTTACCCACAGAATGGTTGAATTGCTTGTTTCTATGAACTGAGTTTGCCAATAATGTGAAGGATGCCAGCCTTTTCATCCTATTGTAGATTGCTTAGATCTCGATATGCCAAATGTAATCGCATGAAATATATAGTAAAAGCCAGTGTGATGTGTGTTTCTACAACTAGTCTGACAACCCGTCCTCATATAACATATCAAGGACGCACCATCTTATCAGATTAACCATTCGACTTACCAATGCAGTGTGGGAAGAAAGAAGTATTGCGACTGCGTATCCAAGCAATTGATGCCATGGACTCCTTCGTAGAACCTTGTAAGCGAAAAAAGAAGTTGCAGTGTGCCTGTACAAAAAGCTAGCATAAGTTCAGTTACCTGCTTCTCGGAATTTTAGTTAGCCACTTATTGCAAAATTGTTCAATTATGTTGCTTGGCTTAATTTAATTTGCTACTGATTACATAATGCCATAGCCTGTTAATCCTATTATAGACTGCGTCTATCTATGTGTTTGATACTTACTGTTAAGAATTACCTGTTTGCCTAAACTTAAATGGCTACTTAAGCACATAGATAGTTGGTCATATGTACTTCTAGGGTGCAGCAAAATTCACGTGTAATTTACGTTCTGATACCCTGTTTGTTTAAATGGTTTGTTGTTATGTAGCACTAGTAATGTTTGCATGTTCATAGATAGACAACTTTCAGGTTTATATGAGGGACACCGTCTTTTTAACTTATATATATATATATATATATATATATATATATATATATATATATATATATATATATATATATATATATATATGTGTCGGAATCATTTTGCTTACATCAAAGAAATTTACAGATGTCTGTGTTGCTGGTAAACGGTACCGACTTGTTACTTTAATACGTTGCCAAGAACTTGTTAGTTTTACTAGTTCATGTGTAATTAAATACGTTGCCAAAACTGGTTAGTTTTACTAGTTTGATGTTAGTTTCTTATGGCTCTTGCAACACTTTATTTATGATTGCTAACATTCAAGTTTGCAGAATCCAACTGAAACTCCATTGGCACAACAGGTATGTTTTCAGAAACTTCCTTGTTTACCTGGTTTGCTGCTGTAACTTGTTGCTGTAATCATCTTACCAACTTCAAGTTTTCAGGATCCAATTGGAAGTCCAATTGCATAGCAGGTACATTTTCAAAAATATATTTGTGTAACAGGTTTGCTGCTGTAACTTGTTGCTCTAATCAAGTTACTGATTACTCAACTTTTTAGGATCCAAGAGAAACTCCAATGCCACAACAGGTTCCTTTTGCAAAACTTGTTTGTTTATCTGCTTTGCTGCTGCAACTGGTTGCTCTAATCACGTTAATGGCTACTCAACTTTTCAGGATCCAAGAGAAACTCCAATGCCACAACAGGTACCTTTTGCAAGACTTGTTTGTTTAACTGCTTTGCTGCTACAACTGGTTACAATGATGTTAATAACTACTTTTCAGCATCCAATCGAAACTCTTTAATTCCTTGTTTGTTTAACTGGTTTGCTGTTCTAACTCCCAGTTGAGATGTTTTGCTAACTTCAACTTTTTGGAATCCAATCGGAACTTTAATGGCAAAACAGGTTAGCCCAAGATCAAAGAGCGAGGTCCCCATGGACGTTGTATCATCCCATAGCAGTGGCACCGGCCCAATCGTGCATCATGAATTGCCAACTGTTGATGCTCTAGAGGCTAAACTATTGGTAGAAAGAGATTCTGCTTCTGCACTTAGAGATGAAGTTGACATGTTGAGGAAGCAAACAACACAATCACAAGCAGTACTCAAGACAACCATTAAATATTTGGTGGATTTCAAAACGAAGCAAACTGAGACTGACCGCATTGTTAAGGTCCTGAAGGAAAAAAGGATATTAAATTCCCACTTGGTAAATCATAGGTGAAATGTTTTTTTCCATCATTGAATAACCTTTGTGTTGTTTGTTCATGTAATCGATCAAACCATTTGTTTTAGAGATCATGTAATAATTGTTTTTTGTTTTTTGGTTTCTCTTTTTTTTTAGCACGAGTCTGTATTAATTGATAAGACTCTGAGACATTTCATTTTGATTGTTGTGCCAGACCTACAAATATGCCAATCGGGCTGAATGTGCATTCAGCAATAATGGTAGTATAGAAAGTCCTTAAGTGGCACGCATCTGAAAGGGCCAAGATGTTGTACTAGCTTCGCTAAAAAATGATGCTCTTCTAGCAAAAAAAAGTACAGCGGCCTGGCTTACGTATGTTAGTTGATATTATTGATCCATATACTCTGTAAGTGTTTATATGTCTGTTAGTTTTGTACATTATTGGTTGATTGACTCGGTATTTTGAATCTTGAGACATCGCTTGTGTACATGTCTAAATGGGAGTACACATTATGCTGCGTGTGACACTTGAGTTGGACATAAAGTGGTTTCAAATATTCGAATTCACCTTAAACTGGTTTCTAGTTTCTGAATTTGAGTATCGGCGTTTGTAAATCATATTCATATATGACAGTGGAATACATCTTTGTTGTGCTTTTGAAGATATATAAAAACAGATAGAAAGATTTATAAAGATTTGTATAAGAATACAAAATGGATTCGAATTTAGTTGCCAGGGTAAACGTGGATGCTTATTGTCCCAAAATTCGAAAGAAGAGGCAAAATATCCACTCCCACGTCGGCTGCCCGAAGCCAGTGTTTGCGAGATGGAAATTACTGTCTGCCCCTTGCACGGACAATCCATCGGCCCGATTTCCACTGCTCTCAATAGGGGGTAGGTTAGTAACTTCAATTAGACGTGACACAACCGCCTCTGAGCCCATTCAGACACGATGGGCGCCAAACGTGGGCGGCAAAACACATTTGATTCAAGCTCGTCCGAAAGACCTCTGTCTCTCCCTCCATTTCCCCATTCATACACGGTGGGCGGAAAAACAAACTCGACTCGGCCAAAATCGATGTAGGCAAATATTCTCAATAGGGGCAGGTTTGTAACTTCACTCAGACATGACACAACCGCCCTACTTGTCAGCCCTGTTCATACACCGTGGGCGCCAAAACACCCTCTCGTCGCTCGAAATCGCTCTGGGCAAATATTGGGGAGATGCGAGATTACCGTCCTATCCCCAACCGACGAGACGTCCAAATTTTAAACGGGGGCTAAGTTCGTAACTTTCCCATATTTCAGACAGGCGCGTCCCAAAAACATGGTTCCCCGTACCACTCCCTCCATTTTCCCATTCATACACCGTCCACGCTAGAACACCATCCCCACACCAGCCTCCTCCATCCGCCACCCCATCCATCACCGCCGTCCTCCACCCCATCCATCGCCGCCGTCCTCCACCATGCCGGAGCGCCTACCAAGACCGCATCGTCCACTGCTAGAGATGGACGTTTCTCATCCACGGCGACGGACCAGGAACCTTGCATCGCGTCCTCTTGCTTCATCGGCGTCGTCGTCCTCCTTGCCGGGGCCGCTCCCACGACCTTCTCGTCCACCGCAACAGGACTTATCCCCCGATGCACCCGTCTACCGTCGCAGATCTGCTTCAACGCCACTGACAGCCATCGCACCCCTGATGCCTACACGGCACCGCAAGAGAGGTGGTACTACTTCATATCTGCTCAACTTTTTGATCTCAACCAGAAAATAGATCGTAACTTGGTTACTGTACTTTCTTTTCAGCTCTTAGAAATTAGTTCTTAGTTCGAAGCAAACAGTGGTTGCTAAATAGCATTTCTGTGGTTTGCAGCTTCAAATCTGCCATGGCACAATCATATGAGGGTTTAATTGATCATGCTTAGGGTTTTCCCCTTTTATGATCACTATACGATCAGCATACGTGCTTCGTGTCATAATATCACTGCTCCACCCATCAAGCTAAACAAGCTTAGTTGTTCGAATACAAATCTGATATTATTAAAACAGAGTCGTTTAATTGGTCAGCTAAATGTTCCTAATTTAGTTTCGAAAATGCATCTACGCCGCTCGGGTGTGGATCTACAGGGTGCCCACGGTGGGCCGCGGCCCACCCTGGGAATTTGGGTCGGCCCAGGCCCCGATTCCCCTTTGTTCTACTGCGCTTCCGATCTCTACTCGCCCCCAGCCACCTGCCTCGCCGGCGACTTGCCGTCCCCGGATGGTATGACTCTAGGAGGAGACGCCGGACTAACAGGAGGTCAGGAGCCGCTCGCCCAACAGCGTCACCGCTGCCCGGGCGCGCTGTCGTGCCTACCTTCCCAGTCCGTTCAGGGCTCAGGCGTGCAACAGCCACTAAGCCAACCCGATTGATCCTGAGATACGTCCTCAACACTCAGCAGCCACTCCTCATCACCCATTTTCTAATTGATTCATTACTCATTAGGCAGGACTGTCATTAGGGTTTGTTGTGTAATGAGTGCTACCTACACTTAATGGTTCAGATGTATTTCAGTAATCTTTAGTACCTGTAAAGTTCACAGGGTTTCAAAATTCTGGCCCTAGGAACAGACACTAGTCATTTTGGATTGTTGGTCATAGTGACATTGACCCAGATTACTACTGCAGGCCAGGTTTGTTGACAATTTTACTTGTCTTTCTTACTCATTCGACATGATATCAATTATTCACGTCGATTAGTTGTAAACAATAAGTGCTAGACCAACTTCTTGATTCAGATTTTGGACGGCCTCTTACTGCAGTTACAATTCTGCATACTTGTCCTAGTAAGCTCACAACTAATGATTGATTCACTACCTCTCTGCTTGCCTTGTCATATTTGTTGTCAATATTCTTTTAGGGTGGACCACCCTGTTTCAAAATACTGGAACCGCAGACATGAGTGAATAGTATTTCTCTGTGTGATCTCTTCCATCATGTGTGGGCAACGAACACTGCATTCTATAGAAAGAAAGTGGTATTGGAAATATGCCCTAGAGGCAATAATAAAGTGGTTATTATTATATTTCCTTGTTCATGATAATTGTCTATTGTTCATGCCATAATTGTGTTATCCGAAAATCGTAATGCATGTGTGAATACATAGACCACAACATGTCCCTAGTGAGCCTCTAGTTGACTAGCTCTTTGATCAATAGATGGTTACGGTTTCCTGACCATGGACATTGGATGTCGTTGATAACGGGATCACATCATTAGGAGAATGATGTGATGGACAAGACCCAATCCTAAGCATAGCACTAGATCGTGTAGTTCGTCTGCTAAAGCTTTTCTAATGTCAAGTATCATTTCCTTAGACCATGAGATTGTGCAACTCCCGGATACCGTAGGAATGCTTTGGGTGTATCAAACGTCACAACGTAACTGGGTGACCATAAAGGTGCACTACAGGTATCTCCGAAAGCGTCTGTTGGGTTGGCACGAATCGAGACTGGGATTTGTCACTCCGTATGACGGAGAGGTATCTCTGGGCCCACTCGGTAATGCATCATCATAATGAGCTCAATGTGACTAAAGAGTTAGCCACAGGATCATGCATTACGGAACAAGTAAAGAGACTTGCCGGTAACGAGATTGAACAAGGTATAGGGATACCGACGATCGAATCTCGGGCAAGTATCATACCGGTAGACAAAGGGAATTGTATACGGGATTGATTGAATCCTCGACATCGTGGTTCATCCGATGAGATCATCGTCAAACATGTGGGAGCCAACATGGGTATCCAGATCCCGCTGTTGGTTATTGGCCGGAGAGATGTCTCGGTCATGTCTGCATGGTTCCCGAACCCGTAGGGTCTACACACTTAAGGTTCGGTGACTCTAGGGTTGTTATGGGAAATAGTATGTGAATACCGAATGTTGTTCGGAGTCCCGGATGAGATCCCGGACATCACGAGGAGTTCCGGAATGGTCCGGAGGTAAAGATTTATATATGGGAAGTTGTTATTGGGGTTCCGGAAAAAGTTCGGTTTTTTCGGTATTGTACCGGGAAGCTTTCGAAAGGTTCCGGAGGATTCCGGAGGGGTCCGGAAGTCCGGAAAGTGTTCCACCACGTCCAATACAGCAGAATGGGCTGTAAGGGGGCGCCCTAGCCTTAATGGGCTAGGGGAACCAGCCCCCCTAAGGCCCATGCGCATGGGAGAGGGGAAACCCTAAAGGGGGAGGGCCTCCACTTGACTTGGGAGGCACTCCTCCCCCCCTTGGCCGCCTCCCCCAACCCTAGATGGGATCTAGGGGGCCGGCCCCCTCTCCCGCCCAGCCTATAAATAGTGGAGGGGTGGGAGGGAGGCCATATCCTCTCCCCTGGCGCAGCCCTCCCCCTCTCCAATACCTCCTCCTCCTCCGTTTGTGCTTGGCGAAGCCCTGCCAGGAGAACTGCAAGTTCCACCACCACGCCGTCGTGCTGCTGGAGCTGTCTTCCCCAACCTCTCCCTCCTCCTTGCTGGATCAAGGCACGGGAGACGTCACCGGGCTGCATGTGTGTTGAACGCGGAGGCACCGTTGTTCGGTTCTTAGATCGGAATCGACCGCGATCTGAATCGCTGCGTGTACGACTCCTCCAACCGCGTTCTTGCAACGCTTCCGCATCGCGATCTTCAAGGGTATGAAGATGCACTCCTCTCTCTCTCGTTGCTAGTCTCTCCATAGATTGATCTTGGTGATGCGTACGAAATTTTTTGATTTACTACTACGTTACCCAACAAGTGGCATTTCCACCTTTTACATAGACTACGATCTTTTACATGGAATACAATCTGCCTACTTGCTTTGTGTCGCACTACCAGCACTCCACCCTTGAAGCTAAATATTATGCCACTCATAATTCCTTAGTTTATTTGTTCAAATACGAATTTGATATGATTCTAATGTTCCTACTTCAGTTTTGAAATGTGTGTCTGCCTGTTATAGAGACATAAGAGGTTTGTATTTCTGTGTGTGGTCTGGTCAGCACGGTTGGGGGGTGAACTTTGCATACGCAGGGGTTTATAGGGAGACACTCTTCGAGTTGAATCTGCAATGCATTCCATAGATAATCTGACTACTTTTTATGTTTTCATGAATCTCAGATACTGAACAGCATCATAATGATTATGAGCTTGCGCGCATGAAAAGAATAAAGCAGAACAATGCCATGGCTGTCAAACTTGGCATTAAGGGACTGAAATCAAGTCTGGATGCAATGCAATGCAAACGCTCTCCACCTACAGATTCATGCTTAGAATATGATCCTAACAGTGATTCTGAGCTAGAGAGAGACCTAAGTCAATGTAGCTCCCTAGTGGAGGAGTCAGAGGAAGATGCCCTATCTTATTCACCCATCAAGGTGCTTGCTCTAACTTTCCAAGGTTATATTGGTCACACATATCTTGCAACTGATGATTTGCATTGCTTCTACTTTGTTGCACTGTCATTAGCTTAGTTTACACATCGTGTACGTGAATATGCCCTGCCTATCCATTTTCAGTACATATTCCATCTGTCATCATACCATATTTATCCATTCAAATGTTGTTCTTGTGTATCAGATGTTCAAAAGGAAGAGGGTGATTGCTGATCGCGGAGGAGCACGGACAAAGTATTTGGAAAAGGTAGTGACACCTGATAAATCAAATATCCATTAGGTGTAGTTGCAATATCACCAGACCCAAAAAACACGGCCACAACTCTAGCAGACTCTATCCCTACTACACTGGCCATCTCTGATGCCCCAACTCAGTAGACCCCAACTGCCACAAATAGTATGATGATGC
Organism: Thinopyrum elongatum; assembly: GCA_011799875.1. Lineage (NCBI taxonomy): Eukaryota > Viridiplantae > Streptophyta > Magnoliopsida > Poales > Poaceae > Thinopyrum > Thinopyrum elongatum. The sequence continues at coordinate 248,672,340 of CM022302.1, forward strand.
CAGTTGACATAGCACCAGCTCTACGACACAAAACCCCCATTCCAGAAAAGAGTACACCAAATCCAGTTGCCAAATCCCTTTTCGAACGAGAGAGAGCCCCAATTGCAGCAAATAGGACTCCTATTCCACTTCTTCCCAGTTTAGAAGACGAAGCTTATATTGTTGTCAGGTAATTTGTGCGCATCTTTCCTTCATGGAAAGATTATACCACAGACAAAGAACAATTTCCAATCTTCCTCTGCAACTTACGCGTAAGTAATGTACTAATGTTATTCATGGTAATTACAGCATATGTTTCTGCTGACAGAAGACACAAGATTTCATTCTTTTAAATAGGCGAGGACCAAACTGGATAGTCAAGACAAGCAAGGGTTGGTTGCGCTTTCCAAGCACTCGTTGATGAAGTATCATTCCTACCTGAGGCAAGCGCACTTCGATGGCAAGCCTCTAAACGAAATTTCTGTAAAGTATCCGGTGCTACATTTATCAGACAGTGACTGGAATAATCTTGTTACACATTGGTCTTGTCTGCAACATAAGGTACTGTCTATGATATCACATCACAATTTGAACTACATTTCTGCATGTGCCTTAACGTCTCACTTATACGAAAACTATTTGCAGAAGAACATTCATTCTCAAGGGACCACAGAATCTCGCAACTATACTGCACACTGCATTGCTCTTGTGAGTACCTCTTGCCATGTATGACCATACTTACTTTCATAGCTGGTTGATTATGTAGCATCACTGCACATGTTAGCCTCGTAATCCTCCATTTGGTGGACATTATAAGATTCGTATCGACTCTTACATAAATTTAGAATCAACCCAATGCTTTTGAAGAGGTTTAGCTCTGCAGTCCTCTTGTAAGGACTGAGCGTCGTCTATCACTGTACTTACATTAACAGCTACTCCCTCTGTCCCATAATATAAGAGCGTTTTGTACAGTACACCAGTGTTCAAAACACTCTTATATTATGGGAAGAGGGATTGGTTCATTGTGCAGCATTCTGCATCTTATCTCCCTCGCCCACCATTTACTAAAAAATATCATATCTATATTTAATCTTACCAAAAAGTTGAATACACAGACAATGCCAGTGCAGAAGTGTAGCCCAGTGCTCTTGTCAGTACATTTTGTCCTATAATGCTTGTACTTCCGGGGATTGGTAGTTGATTATGTAGCATCAATCTGCATCTTATCTTCATTATCCTCTATCCCTTCTAGTATTATCATATCTATAATTACTCTCTACAAAATGTAGAGTACAGGTAATGCTTATGAAGAAGATTATGTGCTAAAATTCTTGAGTTATCCTTCCCTTGACATGGAGAAGGGCATTATAAAGCCAGTGTTAACTGTTAATGTAAGTCAGTCCTTCTAAAGCCTTTATCCTCAATTGTTGTTTAATTTGCTCATACTCCCTATCGTTAACTGTTGTTTAGTTTGCTGTTTCTATCAAAATGCATGTTCGCAACAACTGTAATTTCCAAGTTTTACTTGTAAAACCAAATTTCTTATTCATACCATGCACATTACTCAATACTCCCTATATGTATGCTTGTTTTTGTGGATCTATAATCCAGTGTGTGGTGAAGCAGCCCATGTTTGCACCTTGTCATCTCATGTTTTATCTTACTGATGTGGCTGATGATATGAACAACATGCCATGCACATTAACCAAAATAGATACAATGATTGTCTTTGCCCTTCATCTATGCTTGTTTTGTTGACATGGTAATCCAGTAGTGTGGTGAAGCTCCCCGCATTATGAACAATGCCAAATTATGCTATTGATATTTTGAACTTACTCTTTATTTTCTAATTTGAAATTGGATGGAATTGACAGCACAGTTATCATCTTTGTTTATACACGTGCAAAACCTATCATCTCTCTGCTTGTTTCAGGGTGATATGCCTGATGGCATGCACAAGTCTGCTGAAGACTGTGAGACAAACCCAACATATATTGCAGCAAAGAAGGCAAAACATCTTGAAGATAGCGAGACAACCCCAAAGTCTTGTCTTGATGCAGTGTTCAAGTTACTTGAGACTAGCAGTCAGACAAGCTCACGGAATTCGTTGTCTGAATCAGTTCGACTTCTTCAGTCCCAAGTTCTAGCAGAAAGGCATTCTGCAACTCAACTTCGACTTGAAGTCCTATCTCTAAGAAAGATTGCGGAGATGTAACATCCCAAATTTTCAATTTGGAATGTTATACATAGGTCATCATATGCATATCATATTTTATTTGCATTTCGTTTGTGATCCTAGAAATCCTAAGCAACTCAAGGACCCACGGAGAGAGTTGGGGATTTCATTTATTTGTCATATTTGAATTTTTCTCAAATTTGAAAAGAGGATCATTTTGGTTTTAATAATTTTTCTCTCCAAAATATTTTCCAATATCAAAAATAAAAGACAGGAGATAAAATGACTTCTCCATAATAAAAGAAATATTGGAGGAAAAATGTTAAAATCAAATAAATAATTTTATTTGGATTTTATTGCTATTTTATTTGAATTAGAAAAATATGCATTTTTGAAAATTGCATTTTAGGCCAGAAAAATGTTCACTTTGTTCTAAATATTTTATTTAGACGGTGAAAATTGTTTTTGGCATTTTTAGAATTTTTTTATATTTTATTTGGATTTTTGTTTCCGGTGGAATTTATTTATAAAAAAAAATCTCTCGGACCGAACTGGGCCGAAGCCCAGCCGGCCCAGCAGCGCCGCTACCGCCTCGCCCGCCCCGAGTCCGGCTCCCGCACGGCCGCCGCCGCCGTGACCGAGGGGGACTCCCCCTCGGCTTGCCCCTCCGCCAAGTCGCCGCCCCCCCTCGGCCTTTATAAGGAGCCGCCGCCGCCGCCCCTCCTCCTCACCCAACACCGCCGCCTCCCGCAAGCCGCAGCCGGAGCCGCCGCCGCCGCCGCCGCTCGCCGAAGCTCGCCGCCGCCCGCGCGCCGCTGCTGCCCTGCCCGGCGCCGCGCCGCAGTCCGCCAGAGCCGCCGCCCCACCCGCCGTCGCCGTCGTTGACCTCGTCGCCGCCACCGGCTTTTGTTCTGGTCCGTCCGGTTTTTTTTTAAACCCTAGATCGGTTTTCTCGGTTTAGATCTAATATGCGAACGTTTGTTCGTTTAGTTTCTGTAACGAACGAATTCGTTTGTTAGACTCTGTTAGCGAATGCTCGTTCGTTAGATTTTTCTTTTTCTGTTTTATTTTTTTGCCAGGGACCTATCCGCGATTGTTTTTATCGCAGATTAGCCCCTGATCTTCAAACCCTCGCAACTTTTCAACCGTTCGTCCAAATCCAGTGAAACCAACGCCAAAATCTTCGTCTCAAACCCCTCTTTCTGGTTAATCAACTTGAACTTGGTTTTGACAAATTTAAAATTTGGTTTCAAGCAGATTTGAGTTCGAAGTTCTTTTGACCGTAGTTTCAGTTCCGTAGCTCCGATTCATTTGATTCTTTTTGCAAATCGAAGCTTTTCAGTTGAACTTTCAGATTTGATCTTTCTCATCTGAGTTTTACCCTTGCATATATGCTTGAGTGCTTATGTATGCTATTGTTTGTTTGCGATAGAATTCCCGGAGTGCGAAGCGTGCTGCTACGAGTCTCTAGGGTTTGCAGATCGTCAGCAAGGCAAGTAACACATTGATCATACTTCCTTATTACCCAGTTTTTATGCATTAGTTACAATCCTCAAACACTGCATGATTAGGATGTGATTAACTTGTGGGTATTGGGAAGTAGATGATGAGGTAGAACCTATTGCCCTTTATTATCAAACCTTGGGTGTTACTTCTACGTTATGCTTATACTGCTATGCTATGCTCATAGACGTGGTTTGGTTGAGTGTATCCATGACAGATGTGAGATTATTTATAAACTAAGGGTTTATTTAAGGTGGCTACTTTAACACACATCTGGGTGGAATGGTTTGGGGCACCCTGGGGATACCAGTGGCTTGCCCGGACACCTGGGGAATCCAGTGTTGTCCTAGGAGATCCCGGGGTTACCGTGTGATCATCCTATGGTTCGCCACCCAGGCTCAAAGGGATCATAAGATTATTCAAGCTAGAAACTTCCGTGTGCAGCCACAAGCCATTATGGGCTCTGGCATAGTTGAGTATGTTGTGTGACCTCTTTCAATGGTAAACTAGCAGATGTAGGGGATGTAGGTGGTACGGTTTACCCGTCGAAAGAGTTAATGCTTCTGAAAGACTTTGTCTCGGTCATCCGTTTCTCAAACACCATGTAGTGCGAGAAATCCAACGGAGGAGATCGAGTCTTGTGGGGAAAAGTGCGCAAACCTCTGTAGAGTGTACAAACTAATCATGGTTAGCCGTGTCCCCGGTTATGGACATCTTGAGTATCTGGTTCTTGGATTATCATGTTGATCTCATCACTCTTAATTAATGTTGATGGGTTGTTAATTACTGTTTAATTGGGATTGAGATGGGGTTACCATTCTCAATGTTTTTCAACTACCATGATAGTTAAATAAAATATATTCCTTTGTTGTAGGAAAAAATTAGCTTTTTCGCAAAATCATGATAACCATAGAGGCTCCACCAGCCACATATGCATGTAGTGATAGCATTTACTTTGTTCATTGCTCTACTATGTTATCTTGCCAGCATATTCCATGTGCTGACCCGTTTCGGGCTGCAACATATCATGTTGCAGACTTTTCAGACGAAGAGTAAGGTGCGCTAGGTCGTTGTCGTGCACTCAGCTATGCCGTTGGAGTTGATGGACTCATTTACCTTCGATGCTTCCGCTGTTATCTTATTTAGATGGCCTTCAACCATATTTTTGTAATAAATACTCTTTACAAGGATATTCGATGTAATAAGTGTGTGATTGCACTCTGTTATAAATCCTTCAAGTACTGTGTGTGTCAGCATTAACGATCCAGGGATGACACTTATGGACAGAGACTTCGATCCATTCGGGTCGGGTCGCTACAAAGATGGTATCAGAGCACACGCTGACTGTAGGACGCGACCACTAGGAAAAGCCACAGGATACTCTTCTCTACTCATTTCTAACTCTTCCCCATTTCTACTCTATAGATGACGGACTCAAGGAACAAGTTTGCACAACCGGATGACGACACCCCTTTCGGACGCCACTTGAAGGAAGTCACCAAGTACCTAAACATTTGTCTACCAAGCTTCACGGGAACCTTCACTACAACCTTACCAGAAGAGGAGCGCTGGATGATTCGAGTTCAAGTTCCAAGAAGGACATTCACGCCAGTTACTGAGCCCATAGAGTTTTCCTTTGATGCACCAACCTGGAGTCTAGGAAAGAGCATGGCAGCCCACATCGCCATGGGACGCATCGGCGAAGTTTATCATGAGGATCTTAAGGACACCATCTACCAGATATGTGGGCACCGAGATGAGCAATGGGAGATGATCAGCACCAGGAGGGACAGGTCCATTGCAGCTTTCACCCAGGAGTTAAACCAGCACATTCATCGCCAGGAGAACCAAATGTGCGCAAGCATGATAGATTTGAAGAAGGTGATGACCAGGAACATGGAGCTAGAAGATGAACTCAAGTCTACACGCGATGGATACGAGGAGGAAATCTCAATACTAGTGGATTAGAATGACGACCTGACAATGAAGCTAGGAGCATTCATGGGAGACCCCACGCCAGGAGGAGATGACGACCATCCCGACGACATCCGTTCTGAAGACTACATCATCATCGACGACACCGACTCCGACCCCGACAGTAGTGATGATGATTATGAAGACGAAGCTAGAGCGGATATCATGGAGTCTTCCACGATCAAAATTTCTAGATGACCACCATATTATCAGTAGTATTTTCCCCATGTATATAGTAGTAGTCCGAGCACTTTTGTAATGGTAGTTAGATCGTTTGTATGCCCTTGTTTGAATTGAGTGGTGTGTTATGAATGTGTTTGTCTCATGTGCATATGGGTAGTGCTTTATCACTAGACCTCACTCTATTCTAATCTCTTCCCTCTAAACCCATCAGATGCCTCCGAGACGTGACCCCAGTTTTGTCTTCCCACCGGAGCTCACTCAGTTGATCCAACAGCAGAATGCCCTGATGCAGCTACTAGTCCAGAACCAAGGCAACAACAACAACAACCCACCGCCACCACCTCCAGTTGACAACTTAGCTCATTTTCTGAGGTTGCAACCACCGGTGTTTTCCAGTAGCATCGAGCCGATTGTTGCTGATGACTGGCTACACAGGATTGGAAGGGAGTTGACCACCGCAGGTTGCATAGATGCTGAGAAGGTGCATTTTGCCGCACATCAATTGGATGGACCCGCAGCCTCATGGTGGGAGAATTACACAGCCACTTTCCCCATAGCCAATGTCACTTGGGAGCAGTTTCAGCAAGCATTCCGCACTGCACATGTCTCAGCAGGAGCTATGAGCATGAAGAAGCGTGAGTTTCACAACTTACGCCAGGGAAATCGTACTGTGGGGCAGTACGTGGATGAGTTCAGTAAGTTACCTCGCTATGCCCCGGATGATGTGGCCACAGATGCTGCGAAGCAGGTTTATGGAAGGGCTGAATGATGAGCTGAGTATGCAGTTGATGGTGGCAACTTTCAACAACTACCAGGAGCTGGTAGACAAGGCCCTCATGATTGAAGGGAAGCAGCAGCAGATAGAAAGCCGCAAAAGGAAGTATGGACAAGGGAAGTATACCTCTGGAGCAACGCAGAAGCCTCGTTTTACTCCTAACCCGGGAGGATTTACCCATAACCATGGAGGACACACTCACACTGGAGGAAGTTCCCATAACCACAGTGGTCCCAGGAATGGAAATGGGAATGGAGCAAGCAGTAACCAGAACCGTTCCAACCCAGCCACACCCGCAAAGAAGGATCTGAGCCATGTCACCTGTTACAAGTGTGGGAAGACTGGGCACTACGCCAATGATTGTTCTGATCTGAAGAATGGCAATGGCAATGGAAGCTCTGGGAAGAAGCCCAATCCCTTCACTAGAGGTCAGGTGAACCACGTTAACGTGGAGGAGGTTGAGGAGCAGCCTGATGCAGTTATCGATAAGTTTTTGGTTAAGTCATTTACCGCTCTCATTCTTTTTGATACTGGTGCATCGCATTCATACATATCAAAGGGATTTGTGGACAAGTTTAAGTTACCCACCTTAGCCCTTAGGTCACCCATGTTAGTAAGTTCACCAGGTGTAGAGTATATGGCCAGCCGATGGTGTGATCGGTTACCCTTAACCATTGGTAGCCATGTATTTCCCTCAGACCTAATAATTTTGGAGTCACAAGGATTGGATATAATACTAGGCATGGATTGGCTGTCCAAGTATGGAGGGAACATTGACTGTGCTAGTAGGTCAATTCTGCTCACCACCCCGGAGGGAAAAAGGATTAAGTATGTATCCAGGTATGCGCCAAAGAGGACACAAGTAAATTCCCTCTCAGGAGTTGTTCAAGAGGAAGTGCCTGTAGTGAAGGATTACCCGGATGTATTTCCAGAGGAACTACCAGGCATGCCGCCGGATCGAGACATTGAGTTTTTGATAGAGCTGTTGCCAGGCACCGGACCGATATCGAAAAGACCAGACCAGATGCTCGCAAATGATCTGGAGGAAATTAAGAAGCAGATTAAGGAGTTATTGGAGAAAGGTTACATTCGATGAAGTTCGTCACCATGGGGAGCCCCAGTGCTCTTGGTTGAGAAGAAGGATGGATCTTTGAGAATGGTTGTTGATTATCGTGCATTGAATGAAGTGACGATCAACAACAAGTACCCACTACCAATGATCAACGATTTGTTTGACCAGCTGCAAGGAGATAAAGTATTCTCCAAGATCGATCTGCGATCAGGATACCACCAGCTGAAGATCCGAGAACAGGATATACCTAAGACAGCCTTCACCACAAGGTATGGGCTATATGAGTACACAGTTATGTCATTTGGATTGACTAACGCCCTTGCCTATTTCATGAGTATGATGAATAAGGTGTTCATGGAGTTCTTGGATAAGTTTGTTGTGGTGTTCATTGATGATATCTTGGTATACTCGAAAAATGAAGAGGAGCACAAGGAGCATTTGCGTCTAGTCCTCGAGAAGCTCAGGGAACATCAACTATATGCCAAGTTCAGCAAATGCGAGTTTTGGTTGAAGGAAGTTGGATTCCTTGGACATGTTATATTAGGAGAAGGTATAGCAGTAGACCCTACCAAGGTTCAGTCTGTCACTGAGTGGTTCGCACCCACCTCAGTTGGAGAGATCCGCAGCTTTCTTGTACTCACGCGATATTACCGGAGATTCATTGAGAATTTTTCCAAGATTGCGAAGCCTATGACAGAGTTGTTGAAGAAGGACACCAAGTTCAAATGGACAGAGGAATGTGTGGCAAGTTTTTAGGAGTTGAAGAAGCATTTGGTTATAGCCCCAGTGCTAATTCTACCGGATGTACGCAAGGATTTCCAAGTGTATTGCGACGCTTCTCGCTTAGGACTTGGAGGAGTACTTATGCAAGACAGAAGATTTGTTTCGTATGCCTCATGTCAGCTTCGACCACATGAGTTGAATTATGCCACGCATGATTTGGAGTTAGCAGCTGTAGTGCATGCACTCAAGACTTGGAGACACTTTCTTATTGGAAACCGTTGTGATGTGTACAAGGACCACAAGAGTTTGAAGTACATTTTCACTTAGAAGGAGCTGAATCTTAGGCAAAGGAGATGGTTGGAGCTTATAAAGGATTATGACATGAAGCTGCATTATCATCTAGGAAAGGCCAATGTCGTAGCAGACGCTTTGAGCCGGAAGAGTTATGTCAATACCCTCGAAAGCGGAGGATTACCAAAGGAGTTAACCGAAGATCTCTGGGAGCTTCGTTTGGAGATAGTCCCTAGAGGTTTGTCGCAGCAATGGAAGTTCAGTCAACATTATTGGGGAAGATTCGAGAAGCTCAGAAGGATGACAAGGAGATTGTTGAGATAAAGGAGAAGATGAGCAAAGGAAAAGCCAAAGGTTTTCGTGAGGATGAGCTCGACACTTTATGGTTTGAGGACCGTGTATATGTACCCAATAATGCAGAGATCAGGAAGTTAATACTTCAGGAGGCCCATGACTCGCCATACTCGATACACCCTGGAAACACCAAGATGTATTTGGATTTAAAAGAGCATTTCTGGTGGACTGGTATGAAGAAGGATATTGCCGAGTATGTAGCCGTATGTGATGTATGTCAGAGAGTGAAGGCAGAACATCAGAAGCCAGCAGGATTACTGTAGTCTATGCCGATACCCGAATGGAAGTAGGATAAACTTGGCATGGATTTCATCACCGGATTGCCCAGGACCCGATCGGGATATGATTCTATCTGGGTAGTAGTGGATCGTTTGACCAAAGTGGCCCACTTTATCCCAGTGAAAACCACCTGTACAAGTGCGAAGTTGGCCAAGATATATATGACCAGGATCGTATGTCTGCATGGAGTTCCGAGGACCATCGTATCAGATAGAGGAACACAGTTTACTTCAAAGTTTTGGCATCAGTTACATCAGACTTTGGGGACCAGGCTAGAGTTTAGTACAGCTTTTCATCCGCAGACAGATGGACAGACCGAGAGAGTCAATCAGATTCTGGAGGACATGTTGAGAGCTTGTGCGCTAGATTATGGATCTAGTTGGGATGACAATCTGCCTTACGCGGAGCTCTCATATAACAATAGTTACCAAGCAAGTTTGAAGATGGCACCTTTCGAAGCTTTGTATGGAAGGAGGTGCAGGACACCGTTAATGTGGGATGAAGTTGGAGACCGTCAGTTGTTTGGACCAGATTTGATCAAGGAGTCCGAAGAGAAGGTTAAGTTGATTCGAGATAGACTGAAGATAGCTCAGTCTAGGCAGAAGAGTTATGCCGACTCAAAACGCAAGGAGGTAGTCTATGAAATCGGAGACAGAGCATATCTTCGTGTGTTACCTCTGCGAGGAGTTAAACGCTTTGGAGTTAAGGGAAAGTTAGCCCCGAGATTTGTAGGACCATACCAAGTTTTGGAACGTATGGGAGAGGTAGCCTACAAGTTGGAGTCACCCGAAGGACTGTCAGGAGTTCATGATGTGTTCCACGTTTCTCAGTTGAAGAAGTGCCATGCTGAGATGGCCGATATTCCTCTAAGAGATACAGTGCCCCTGGAAGCTATTCGGTTGGATAGTGACCTAACCTACAAGGAGAAACCTGTCAAGATTCTCGAGTTTGCCAGCCGAGTTACGCGCAGCAAGTTCAGTGGAGCCACCATACCAAGGATGAAGCCACCTGGGAACGAGAGGAAGATCTACGGAAAGACCACCCACACCTATTTTCAAGCCAACCCGAATCTCGAGGACGAGATTCATCTTAAGGGGGGTAGGTTTGTAACATCCCAAATTTTCAATTTGGAATGTTATACATAGGTCATCATATGCATATCATATTTTATTTGCATTTCGTTTGTGATCCTAGAAATCCTAAGCAACTCAAGGACCCACGGAGACAGTTGGGGATTTCATTTATTTTTCATATTTGCATTTTTCTCAAATTTGAAAAGAGGATCATTTTGGTTTTAATAATTTTTCTCTCCAAAATATTTTCCAATATCAAAAATAAAAGAGAGGAGATAAAATGAATTCTCCAAAATAAAAGAAATATTGGAGGAAAAATGTTAAAATCAAATAAATAATTTTATTTGGATTTTATTGCTATTTTATTTGAATTAGAAAAATATGCATTTTTGAAAATTGCGTTTTAGGCCATAAAAATGTTCACTTTGTTCTAAATATTGTATTTAGACGGTAAAAATTGTTTTTGGCATTTTTAGAATTTTTTTATATTTTATTAGGATTTTTGTTTCCGGTGGAATTTATTTATAAAAAAAATCTCTCGGACCGAACTGGGCCGAAGCCCAGCCGGCCCAGCAGTGCCGCTACCGCCTCGCCCGCCTCGAGTCCGGCTCCCGCACGGCCGCCGCCGCCGTGACCGAGGGGGGCTCCCCCTCGGCTTGCCCCTCCGCCAAGTCGCCGCCCCCCCTCGGCCTTTATAAGGAGCCGCCGCCGCCGCCCCTCCTCCTCACCCAACGCCGCTGCCTCCCGCAAGCCGCAGCCGGAGCCGCCGCAGCCGCTAGCCGCCGCCGCTCACCGCACCTCGCCGCCGCCGCCTGCGCCGCCGCCCACACGCCGCTGCTGCCCGGCGCCGCGCCGCACTCCGCCGTCGCCGCCACCGGCTTTTGTTCCGGTCCGTCTGGTTTTTTTTAAAACCCTGGATCGGTTTTCTCGGTTTTTCTCGGTTTAGATCTAATATGCGAACATTTGTTCGTTTAGTTTCTGTAACGAATGAATTCGTTCGTTAGACTCTGTTAGCGAATGTTCGTTCGTTAGTTTTTTTTTTCTGTTTTTTTTTTCACCAGGGACCTATCTGCGATTATTTTTATCGCAGATTAGCCCCTGATCTTCAAACCCTCGCAACTTTTCAACCGTTCGTCCAAATCCAGTGAAACCAACGCCAAAATCTTCGTCTCGAACCCCTCTTTCTGGTTAATCAACTTGAACTTGGTTTTGACAAATTTAAAATTTGGTTTCAAGAAGATTTGAGTTTGAAGTTCTTTTGACCATAGTTTCAGTTCCGTAGCTCCGATTCATTTGATTCTTTTTGCAAATCAAAGCTTTTCAGTTGAACTTTCAGATTTGATCTTTCTCATCTGAGTTTTACCCTTGCATCTATGCTTGAGTGCTTATGTATGCTATTGTTTGTTTGCGATAGAATTCTCGGAGTGCGAAGCGTGCTGCTACGAGTCTCTAGGGTTTGCAGATCGTCAGCAAGGCAAGTAACACATTGATCATACTTCCTTATTACCCAGTTTTTATGCATTAGTTACAATCCTCAAACACTGCATGATTAGGATGTGATTAACTTGTGGCTATTGGGAAGTAGATGATGAGGTAGAACCTATTGCCCTTTATTATCAAACCTTGGGTGTTACTTCTACGTTATGCTTATACTGCTATGCTATGCTCATAGACATGGTTTGGTTGAGTGTATCCATGACAGATGTGAGATTATTTATAAACTAAGGGTTTATTTAAGGTGGCTACTTTAACACACATCTGGGTGGAATGGTTTGGGGCACCCTGGGGATACCAGTGGCTTGCCTGGACACCTGGGGAATCCAGTGTTGTCCTAGGAGATCCCGGGGTTACCGTGTGATCATCCTATGGTTCGCCACCCAGGCTCAAAGGGATCATAAGATTATTCAAGCTAGAAAATTCCGTGTGCAGCCACAAGCCATTATGGGCTCTGGCATAGTTGAGTATGTTGTGTGACCTCTTTCACTGGTAAACTAGCAGATGTAGGGGATGTAGGTGGTACGGTTTACCCGTCGAAAGAGTTAATGCTTCTGAAAGACTGTGTCTCGGTCATCTGTTTCTCAAACACCATGTAGTGCGAGAAATCCAACGGAGGAGATCAAGTCTTGTGGGGAAAAGTGCGCAAACCTCTGCAGAGTGTACAAACTAATCCTGGTTAGCCATGTCCCCGGTTATGGACATCTTGAGTATCTGGTTCTTGGATTATCATGTTGATCTCATTACTCTTAATTAATGTTGATGGGTTGTTAATTACTGTTTAATTGGGATTGAGATGGGGTTACCATTCTCAATGTTTTTCAACTACCATGATAGTTAAATAAAATATATTCCTTTGTTGTAGGAAAAAATTAGCTTTTTCGCAAAATCATGATAACCATAGAGCCTCCACCAGCCACATATGCATGTAGTGATAGCATTTACTTTGTTCATTGCTCTACTGTGTTATCTTGCCAGCATATTCCATGTGCTGACCCATTTCAGGCTGCAACATATCATGTTGCAGACTTTTCAGACGAAGAGTAAGGTGCGCTAGGTCGTTGTCGTGCACTCAGCTATGCCGTTGGAGTTGATGGACTCATTTACCTTCGATGCTTCCGCTGTTATCTTATTTAGATGGCCTTCAGCCATATTTTTGTAATAAATACTCTTTACGAGGATATTCAATCTAATAAGTGTGTGAGTGCACTCTGTTATAAATCCTTCAAGTACTGTGTGTGTCAGCATTACCGATCCAGGGATGACACTTATGCACAGAGACTTTGATCCATTCGGGTCGGGTCGCTACAGGAGAACACCAATGAGAACCTCATTGCTAAACAGCTACACCTGGAAGCTATGACTGACATGCTAGGCCGGTCTCACAGCCTTGCTCAGCAGCTTGTGCAGCAGTTCCCGCGCAAGGCTAACCTTTCTTGAACTGTCTTGGAAGTGGTCTTGGTTCACTATTATTTTGTTACACTGCAATGGCACCCAGTTTTTGTAATCTGCTTCTTCATTGTGCTTTATGATCACTGGTGGCGAACTTCGATGCCCAGTGGATGTAATATACCATAAATCCTTTATTGTATAGTGTAGGTTTATTCTAAGTTACTATGCCGTAATTTCTTTATTGTATAGAGTAGGTTTGTTCTTAATTCCTACTAGTTACCATATATGCCATCATTCGCTATCTGAAAAAAATGGCGAAAATCTGATGTAGTCGACCAGGCCAAAACATTCGCCTCTAACGGGCCTGCATTTTAGCGGGCCACAATTGGGCCGGCCTGCAACTTTCTTGGGCCTGAAAGGCCATTGGGGCCTTCACACTTTGCGCCAGGCCCACAACTTACACGGGCCTATATTCGGCCCAAAGTTTAGCTGGTCCTTTAGTGGACCCAGCGCTTAGTTGGGCCCATGTAGCTTCGGGCCATTAACAGGCTGAATATTCTGCTGGCCTGTTACGGCCCAGCAGAAACCATGGGCCTTTAGCAGGTTGAAATGCATGTTGGGCCTCAATTTTCACTAGTCGTCGACGGGCCTTCAGCAGGCTGAAATGTAGACCGGGCCATTATTGGCCCAGTTATATGACGGGCCATTACCAGGCCGAAACATATCTCGGGCCTTAGTTGGCCCACTGATATCATGGGCCTTTAAGAGGCCGAAAGCTTAGTAGAGGCATCAATGGGCCGAATTATACGACAGGCCTTTAACAGGCCCAAAGTCACGTCGGACCATATATGGCCCATGGGCAGCACGGGCCATTCCCAGGCTGAAAGACACACCGGGCTGAAATGGGCCCATGTCTACATCGGGCCTCTAACAGGCCAAAATGTCACTGGGCCATAATTGGGCCCAAATATTCGGCGAACAATTAACGGGCCAGATCTGGCTTCGGGCCATAAATGGACCATGTTTAAACAGGCCGTTAGTGGGCTGGCCCACTAGTACCTGAGTAAATACTACGGGCCTTTGACTGGGCCGGCCTTTTTAACCTATGGGCCTTTGTTGGGTCATGCCACGTGTCGATGTATCATAGGCATGTCTCCTCCATTGGACAGGCAACATCTGGCCCACCGAGGAGCCGACACGTGTTTCCTCCAGCCAATGATGATTTTACACGTGGAAAATCCCCATTGGTCCGGGCTGTTAACGGGTTATCGGATCCAAACCGGAACCCGATAGCTTAACGGCGACCCGTTACGGTGGATGCCATGTGTCGGTTACCCTTGACGAAAGCACTTCCATGATGCACCATTTATCGTCAAGGAAGTGGACACTTCCATGATGATAATTTTGGTATTGTCATGGAACACTTCTACGACATCACAGGTATGACTATCTTGATTCTGTCATAAAATCGTCATGGATGTACATGCATGACAAAAAATGCGACCTACTGTGACAAACACGTATCATCACGGAAGTGGTTTTTTTTGTAGTGCAAGACCTCCCCGGCAAGGGTTGCTGGGGCGCTGACGGCCTGCTACCCCGCCAAGGCTCCACCGCTCCACCTCACAACGACGCAAGTCACTTATCGGTGCGGTGTTGAGCCCCCAGTGGTTAAGTGGCTGTCATTTGGCACGTGGCAGCCATTTCTGAGGAAGATCGCCCCTAAATGACACCCGTCCAGGGGCGTGTCACACAGGCAGACGAGAAGGTGGTTGAATGGCGCGGCGAGGCTTGCCGGGCTGCATCCACGACATGACACTAAGCGGTGCATTTAATGCACCTTGTCCTGTCTTCAGAGTTAGGTATGATAGCACTGTGGCTATCTAATCACTGGATAATGACTGTTTTGCCATTGTGGTAACCCCTTGGCCTATAAAAGGAGGGTCAAATTTATATTGAATCTAGAGCTAGGCTATGCACCCATTGTTGACGGGCTATTTATATTGAATCTAGAAATGGGTGCATAGCCGTGGAACATACCATTCAAATAAAACGAACAACCATTGTCCTTTAAATTGAATTCATAGCCCTGAATCATCAAGCATGAGGTGGAAA
Organism: Thinopyrum elongatum; assembly: GCA_011799875.1. NCBI lineage: Eukaryota > Viridiplantae > Streptophyta > Magnoliopsida > Poales > Poaceae > Thinopyrum > Thinopyrum elongatum. The sequence goes on from CM022302.1 coordinate 248,687,723, forward strand.
TAATGTTTCGACTAAGTGCAAGAATGTAATAACAATTATTCAATTCCAAAATATATCCAGAAGGAAGCTGGAGCTGCATCATGCCAACCTCCAACGCAACAACTCTTGATTTGTTGCCAACCCTAAGGTCAATCTCCCCTTGTGCCACACGCCTAGTTCTTATTAGCACCTGCATCGAGTTGCAAATATGAACAACCAATCTGGTATCAAATACCCAAGAGCTACTAGGTATGTCAGAAAGGTAAATGTGTATAACATATGTAACAAGTGTACCTTTGCGTGAAAAAGCATTTCCGGCCTTCTTGCCATGCTCAGCAAGCCACTTGCTATAGTTCCTCTTCCAATGACCAGGTTCCTTGCAATGATAGCAAATGGTCCTCGAGTCCGATCCTGACTTCGGCACAGTGGCGGAGGTTACCATCTCTGCGCCCTTTGCCTTAGCCTTCTTCTTGGACCAACTCTTCTTGAACTTAGCCGATTTCTGCACCATCAACACTTGATGTGTGCCTTTCTTAATATCCTGCTCTGCCACCTTGAGCATCCCATGCAATCCAGTGAGCTTCTTATCCATGTTGTGCATATGATAGTTCAATATGAACGTCCCATAGCTAGCTGGAAGAGAACCCAGAACTACATCGGTAGCCAGCTCATCCAAGAGCGGGGAGCCTAACCGATCCAAAGCTTGCACGTATCCGATAATCTCGATCACATGTGGGCTCAGTGGATCACCTTCCTTCAGCTTACAATCCATCAAGGATCGCTAGACGTTGAACCTTTCGGTCCGAGCCTGCACCTAAAACATGCTCTTGAGACTCTCGGTCATTTTGAAAGCCCCAACATCTTCAAAATTCTGCTCCAAATCGGGCTCCATACAAGCCGGCATGAGGCAGCTGATCCCGTCTGATTCATCAATGAGTTTCCGGTAGGCATTCCTGGTTGTGGCATTAGCATTATCGGCAGGTTCCTCTGGAAGTGGATCCTCTAGAACATGTTCCTTTTTATCATGCTTGAGAACAATTCTCAAATTTCTATACCAGGTGGTAAAGTTTGTTCCATTCATTTTATCCTTTTCCAGAATTAATTTTAATGCAAAGTTAGGTTGAGCAGGTGGTGCCATTGATCTACAACATAAAAATATGCAATTACTAAGCAATGTGTTTATGTAGAGTAATTCAAGCCTTAAACAGAAATACTCCCACTGAAGTCGGCATCCCTCCGCAAACTCAGTGATTCAGGATCCGACTAGCGCATGCGACTAGTGAGCTCTAGCATCACTGCTAGCCAACATGCCTATCTGGTAAGCAACTCCTTGCTAATCGTATCTCTATACGACTACTGTCGGTCAAATAGGTATTTCATACCCTGGCTCCCAACCATCTTTGCCACAAGGGCCAAAACCGTTTTGATAGCCTTGTCAAGTCAACATGATGCAGTGCATGTCCGTGTCCAACATGAACCCTTCAGTTCAAGGACACCTAGCACCACCTTAATTTTATGGGCCCACTACTAGACATACTTGATGTGTGAAGGTGCAACATCTGGGATGGCAATTTGCTTGATATTAACGAGGTATATTTCTACCATTTTAACATGCATAGAAACTAAGAAGCATAACAATCACAAATAAGCATATATTGTGAAATAGTATGGCTCCTTCATGGACGTCCTTCCATGGCAGCTCCAACTTTGATGACCAGGTCGGCACTCCATCTTGTTCGTCACGCTGGGACGCCAAAGCCTCAAACTTGATATCTTTCCTCCAAGTACTACAACTAGTAATGAATTTTACAAAGAATCACAAGTCGACATGCAGGTCATTATACATTATATTGACTACTCTTTGCCTCCTGCCAGCTAATAAATCATGATGCGCAGGCCATGTATAATTTACACACATGCATCACACACACATGAGCCATACTACTCACATCAAACCTGCAAAACAAAGTTGTGCACAGAATCGCATTCTACCGGTTTGAGTGATCGTGTACGAAATACAAGGCACTACACACACGGCTGTTCCATCTGTACTCGGATCACGCCGAATTTTCTGATCTGACTGACCTTATCGATAATCACGAATCTGATTCGGATTTACGTTTCACTGTTAACCCCGATGGCGGAAACCGACCGCTAGGGGTAGGTTGTATCACGACCTCATCCATTCCGATTGACAGAAAACATAGCCACATTGATCCCCATGTGCAGTTGATCTCATCAACTGTGCACATAGCCGATCTCATAAATGAAACAGATCTCATCTGCCGCCTCCACATATCTAATATGTAAACAATCTGAATCCAAATCCTATAGTAGAGGCTTTGATACCACTATTGGGTTCTACGCTAGGGTGTGTCAACTGCAAATTAAATTTTTTCCTACGCGCAGATCAACCAGGAACATGCTATGGGAGATGGATCACGGCTCGTTACCACTAGACGCACAGTGTCGTGCAGCGGAAGAAGAGTTGGGGCAGCACGTCCATGGGGTTCGTCTCCTTCTCGTCCGATCTCGATCGAACATCCAGTCGTTGGATCCCACATACTGGTTCGCTGGAGCGGTGCAAGTGCAACACCTCTAACGATATCCACGCGTGTAGGAGGAACACCGTACGGCGGACTGCTAGGTCCGATCACACAGTCAGCGGTGAGTGGAGGTGGCTATTCGCAACACATGCAAAACCTAGTGACAGCACTGAAGCGATCAACCGAATGAGTGTGCCGCACCTCCTCTATATATAGGCATCCGTCGTGGGCTCAACACTTGGGCCTCACACGAACCCTAAAGCCCAAAGTCTGTTCGGCTTGGATCCGAGGCCGAGTAGGATCACATCTAAATCATGGAGTCAAATATGGCCTCACATGTTCCTTCCCTTAAGCGCGCGGCCCCTTAGGTTCAAGTCGGCTTGTTTGCAGGTCAGATCACCTCTGACCTGCTCAGCTGGTAGCGGCCTCTAGCAAGACGTGCCAACCACCAAGTAGACAATAAAGCCGGTTGGCGAACATGTACAACATGTCACACTTCTGTTCCCTTTGCCACACGATATATGTTGTCGGGCTCAAGGCGAGTCTTTCATCCTTGTGCTAGCACGACCTCTTTCTCATTCCAGTGATGCTGACCACAAATCGGATTATCTCATAATCCTTATCACATAGCCATGTTTATCTTGGTCGGAGCACACGAGGGGCCTAGAGTATATCTCTCCTAATCAGAGGGGAAAATCCCATCTTGCTCGACCATGTCTCGGAACGTGGGTCTGGACAAGCCGGAAACCTACCTTTTTAACTACCTAGTCATGGAGTAGCATTTGGTCGGCCTAAACCAGGTCTGTTACCATCCCGAGTACATGTGCCAGCTCAGGTCTTAGGACATAGAACGTATGTTGTACTAGAGACACACAAATGACATATCGCTGCGTCTCATAGTTGGGTCTGTCCGACTCGGACCTTATCTCGACTCGGACCCGACTATGTTGAATCCGACCAGATCCTTCCGAGCCCATATTATCTGTCTAGCATCCAATGCTCCATGTCTAGTGATACCGAGCCATCCACCGTGTCATATGCTAGTCTAGTCGGCTGCGCGTCCACACAGCCCTTTCGACTAGGGACCTTTTTAGGACAGTCATCATAGAATGCATAGTCCCACAAACAAGTCACGTACTTGTTGATACACATCATTGATAATGTCCAAGGACTATCTTCATTCATAAACACATAGGAAATATCATCATACATGATTGCCTCTAGGGCATATTTCCAACACAAAGTAGTAGTAGTCTCCAAAAAGGGCTGACCTTGTCCATGGCTACCATCCCGTGCTCCGCCATTGAGTACGTGCATGATTCACGTTCCATTGAAGAAACAATTTTGCGTACGTGCCATCGAAGAGAATAACTTAATTTATAAATAACACGCCACCACGTCATGGTCGAACTTTGATTCGTTCATGCGTGGTTCCCGACCCTCCACTAAGTGAACAACTACTACACACGTCAAATAATCACGTGAGCTGCCTCTTCATACAGAAATGAGCTCACCGTGTACCTACGCATGTGTGTTAGGGAAAGAGGCAGAGAGTACCTGCGTCAGTGCGTGCACCTCTTCTCTTCGTGCACGTACTCCTTTTTTCCGATGATTCATGCACGTACTCCACCTATGTTCGTGACCGTTGGTGAGTCTCACTTTAGTACTCCTACTACTTATCTCCATTTTCTTGCATGACACGTGGACCTGGATGTTGGATGTCCCACATGCCGGCAAAAGGAAGAAGAACGCTTTTCGACGACCGAGAAGGAGCAAGGAACCTTGCGGTGGAGCACCTGCACTCTTAATAATTTATACTCCCTCTGTTCCTAAGTATAAGTCTTTTTAGAGATTCCAATAAGGGACTACATACGGAGCAAAATGAGTGAATCTACACTCTAAAATATTTCTATATACATCTGTATGTAGTTCATAGTGGAATCTCTAAAAAGACTTATATTTAGGAATGGAGGGCGTATTATTTAGTGATATGAAATCAACCCAATATTCTCCACATATAAACCAGAAGAATCCAAAACACGGCAGCCTAGTGTAGTTACATCATACATGGCTGTCGGGGTACACAGACATGGGTGTATGTTTCCCCCTGACTTGTGCACGGACAAGCACGTTTCTGGCATGGCAACAGCGAAGCAAGCTCCACCAAGCTTCACCAAGGCCGAGCAGGAGAGATAGCTCTTTGAGGAATCAATGGGCGGATCAAGAAGACAAAGACAAGCCAAGACAACAAGATATCACCAAGGGAAAAAGCCTCCCTTGCCGGGCAGGTGAGCCTGGTCAGGTCGAGGTCACCCCAAGAGCAAGTCCCAAGACCTCCCCGACAAGGGTTGCCGGGGCGCTGGCGGCCTGTTATCCCGCCAAGGCTCCACCGCTCCACCTCACAGTGACGCAAGTCGCTTATCAGTGCGGTGCCGAGCCCTCGAGTGAATAAGTGGCAGCCATTCCTGAGGAAGATCACCCCTAAATGACACTCGTCCATGAGCGTGTCACGCAGACAGGTGAGAAGGTGGTTGAATGGCACGGCAAGGCTTGCCGGGCTGCATCCTCGACGTGACACTAAGTGGTGCATTTAATGCACCTTGTCCTATTTGCAGAGTTAGGTATGATAGCACTCTGGCTATCTAATCACTGGATAATGACTGTTTTGCCACTGTGGTAACCCCTTTACCTATAAAAGGAGGGCCGAGGCAACCATAGAAAGGATTCGGACTGTTGTACACTCATACATGTGTAGCTGCTCTCCCTGAGGCGACCTTGCCGGGCTTGAGCACTGCGCATTTGCCACGGTCTTCCACTCAATCCACCAAAGCAGGAGTAGGGTTTTACGCCTCGCGGCGGCCCAAACCTAGGTAAAAACCACCTGCGTCACCATTACCGTGCTGTTCTACGACCTCTGCTCTTTGTGCAACATGTCCTTCCCCCTTGTCGAACCACAAAGTGGCCGATGGCCCCATAGGTGATCGTGTCGAACCACGACAATGGCCCACCTCATGCTATCACCATATTTCTTGGCCTCTGTGCGACACCTAGCTCTAGTAATCCACCAGCCCGTATCACTCCTCGCTCCTCGTCTCTCTCAAAGTGCGGCGGGCTGGTGATTTTGCCATCTATTGAGGTCGGTTTACTCACACTCCCTCCCACATGTCAAGAGCATTTTAAAAAAATACACTAGTGATATGCCAAGAGGAAGTGCTTTGACTGACAGACCAAATGAGAGAGGCGTGCCGTGCCGTGAGTGGGTCCAGTTTCTCATTTTGAACTTGTTTGGTGTAGTAGTAACACTTGGTTTTCCACCTTCATAGATTGATGCAAATCTCGGCTAAAAAGGCGCTTCTCTTTCTCCTAATCCTGTCAACCGTGCTACTATAGTATATACTGCATCACTCACATATGGAGTACTCCCTCCGTACCGGTGCATAAGTCACATTACGAAAACCAAATAATACCAACACTCTTAGTCGTGCTGCATTAACTATTCACCTTGTTCCCTGCTTTTTGCCATGAAAAAATAAATCAGTCAATAGAAGACGTGGGGTGTGTATGCATTCAATGACTTGAGACTACTTAGCATAACATGCAGTGGTCAATTCTCTGCATGCAATGGTATTAGTTAGCAAATAAATATCAAGTTCTCTCGTTTTTCCATCACCTTAGTCGTAGTGCACAACCTAAGATGATACAGCAATTATAATAAGGTGATGTAAAGCGGGCTGTAAGGATTTAAATATTATATTATTGTTGATTTGGGAGAGAGAGAGAAGAGAAGCGGTCTGTAGACTTACAGCCGACTGTAGCATGAGCTATAAGAAGCTTTGTGAGAATGAAAGGTGGGCCATATGTTAACAAAGTAGTACTTTCTTATAGCCAACTATTATACGTGTTGGTTATTACATTGACTATAAATGACATGGCAACATGTTATAGCCAGCAGCTAGCTATTAACCAAACTGAGGGAGTACCATTTTGTAAGTCTCAATTTTATTGGTCACATTCACATCTTTAGATTTCAAAGCGCATTAAATTGTTGTGTGCAATGGTTAAGAGAAAATTAACCAATGCACGTTCTTGGTCATTGTACTCCTCACGCATGCATGCATTGCAATTAATACTACATGTAGTACTAGTAAACGCTCACCATCTGGTAGTTCATTGGTTGGTTTCGATTTTTGAATTGAGTCCCATAAACCCGTACATTTGATGTTGTGCTTCTACTGTCCAATATTTGTGTATGGTGGTTTTTAGAATAAAAAGGAGGTACTTATTGTGGGAAAGGTGAAGTTACAGGAGGCTAGGTCAAGGTACTCTGGGGTTCACAAATTGATCTTCGGCCTCATCAAGGCCTCGAGGAAACTGCGCCACTACTTCCAGGCCCATGAGATCACAGTTGTCATGCGTTTCCCATTAAAAGGAGGTACTTATTGATCGATGTTGTCCGTAGGCATGGTTCCATTTCCTGGCCACGTGTCACTCAATTTCAAAGCGCATAAAAAGAAGGTACTTATTGATCGATGTTGTCCGTAGGCATGGTTCCATTTCCTGGCCGCGGTGTTCGTTTGTTGGCAGCTATTTTCACGCAACTCTCTAGCCAAGAAAGAGGCGTGTGTAGGAGATGACAATCCGATCAGCTTGTGCAGTTCCACTAAAATTGAGTTGATCATCGTTGTTTGCAAAGATATTGAATAAGTGCGGTTACGATAATAGTTGCACTAGTTGATGAAACATACATACACAAATAGAAGCCGGTCACCTTTGCAATCTCTCATAAGACTAACTACTTGTTGGAGAAGATTAGGCTCGGAGTTGGATGAGGAGGATAGCAAAACCAATCTCCCTTTCTGCAGTCCCACTGAAATGTAGAAACGTTGCCCGTGTGACATTTTAGTAGAACTGCACAAAACACTCTTAGGAAAAAAGTGTTTTGTGCATTTCACCAAAAGGTTGCAATAGCAATAAGGTGAAATGGATAGCCCTGTTTGCAAAAGAGGTGGAAAGGAAACAATTACTAGTCAATAACAGTTGATGACACATACGCCGACAAAAAAGAAGCATATTCCTTGTCCTAAGGGAAAGATAGAAGCACGATTGTTTATCTAAAATTGTCGGTGTACTAAGTATTGGGCCATTAGTACCCCATACTTGTGCACGGGCAGTTGTAGCCATACTCGCGGTAAGGCTTGTCGGGGAACAGTTCGAGGTTGGCTCAGGCCACCAAAGAAATCCTCAAGTCAAAGATCTGAGGATCAGCAGATAAGAAGAGATGGAATCCGCAGGCCAGCTTCCCCGGCAAGATCTTGTCGGGGTGGCCTGCGAAGCCCGGCAAGATTCGGCGCCCGGCAAGGCTCGGCGCCCGGCAAGGTTTTGTTGCTGTGCCACCGCTCTGGCACAGCAACAAACCCGACATTCTGGGTCCTTCTTTGGATGCGTGGCAACGCGCCAATGGAGGAGAGCTTAAGCGGTGCTGATGGGATGGCCCCTTTTTCCATCCCCAAGAAAGTGAGGACACCTCACGGTGCATTAAATGCGTTCGTCCTAATCCGTCAGGGGTTAGGTATGATGACCCTGTAGCTACTTTACACCTCAATGTATGTACATTTTGCCACTGTGGTGACCCCTTTGTGGTATAAAAGGAGGCCCAAGGCAACTGCTACATGGGAGGAAGATCTTCTGGCCCATTCTACATGCGTAGCTGCTCTTTGAACATACTGTTCACTGCGAGTGCTCCTGGAGCCTGGGCTCAAGAACATCGATAATAAAACAAGGCAGGAGTAGGGTTTTACGCTGATTAGCGGCCCGAACCTGGGTAAAATCTCCCTGCATCGATCGTTGGTTCTGCTCTTTGCGCATACCTCTCCCCCCGCCAAATCGTAAAGGGGTCCCTTGGGATCCCATAGGTGTCGCACACCGACATCTATGGCGCGCCAGGTAGGGGGGATTGTAGGTTGTGTGAACCTGATCCAGTGATCGGCGCCTTAGTTTCTTCATCATCTTCATCATCATGCCACCCAAGAAGAAGAGCGCTGCGACGGCGCAACCATCCATGTCTGTTTTGCCTGCGCCTTCGCATACAGGCGATGGCGTGGGTGCAGAAGTAAGAGGATTAGAGCTTCCACGGCGTTCCGGTGATCCAAGCCAGGCGAGCGGTGTCGTTCGCAGTGGCAGCGGCAACCCACACGCCGCTGGATCCAGAGACGGAGCTGTGTTGCCTACGGGTGGCACAACGAATTCCAGAGATCGGAGGACGCCTGTGGGAGCTCCCACGCCGGCGCAAGCGTCACGGCCTACCCAGGTCATGCACGACGAGCGACGTCATGGCGCTGGTGGTTCAGGGCGTCCCCATGAAAAGATTTCTGCGCATCGATCCCAAGATGCGCAGGCCCGGCATGCACACCGAGCTGCCGGCGGAGGTGGCGCGCGGTCACGTGACCGTGATGGTGCTCCTTCTAACATGGCTAGGAGTCAGAGCACCTCACGTACCTCGCACCTGTCATCGCCGCCTACGCCAGCGGAAGCCTTGGCACGTGCGCAGCTGCTCCTCGATTTCCCTCCTGCTCCGGAGAAGATGGAGGAGTGGTGAGCTACTATCCAGAGCCTTATTGGCTTCGCCAACAAAGATGGGCCACAAGAGGCAGGGCCCTCACAGCGAAGGCCCATCGATCCGGCGCGAGCCGATGTGGAGAAAACCGGAGGTGGTGCAACCACAGTGCACTCCCCTCCCCGACACCAGCGGCGGGCGACAACCCAGCAGGTCGATCGCCGTGATGATGTTTCCACGGTGTCGTCCGATCCACGGATGCGCCGCGACCAGCGTCAAGTTCTCCAGGAACGAGGCAAAGAGGACGCTCGAACTATCATCGAGCGGCTACGGGAAGCGCGCTATCAGTCTGATAAGCGCGCAGGGCCGGCTGTCGACGAGCCTGCGCCAGGGGACGCAGGAGACTTGCCTTACGAGGTAGGGACTCTGGTGTTTACCCGTGAGCTGCGGCAAGTCCAGTGGCCCAATTCCCGAACCTTCAAGCCAGAGGTCCCGGAGAAATATGACGGCAAGACTCACCCCTCGGAGTTCCTGAGCATTTACACCATTGCGGTGCAGGCTGCCGGGGGCCGAGATGACAAGATACTTGCCAACTACTTCCCGTTGGTGCTCAAACCCAACGTTAGGTCGTGGTTGATGCATCTGCCGGAGAATTCTATTTCTTCTTGGTCAGATCTGTGCCATCAGTTTGTTGGTGCCTTTGTTGGAGGCCACCAAGCTCCTGGCCAAGAAAGCGATTTGCATATCATCCCTCAGAAAGAGGGCGAATCCCTGCGCAAGTTTATCTAGAGATTTAGCCGGGTGCAATACAATATTCCTGACGTTCACCCTGCCGCTGTTGTTAGCGCGTTTCATCAGAACATGCGTAACCGCAAAATGCGGGAAGAGTTGGCAATGAACAAAGTCAGGAGTATCACCGAGCTTTACGCTTTGGCCGACAAATGCGCTCGAGCTGAAGAGGGGAGGAAACTCCCTGGCGAGGCTGTTGGCTCGGGGGGTGAATCGGAAGATGAAGACGCTGTGACCCCGTCAGGGAAAGGCCGGCGGCGGAACAGGAAACGCAGAGGCAAGGCCGTGCTTGCTGTCGAGGAATCCAGCAACCCCAGCGCCGCCAAGAAGGCCAAGGTTGGCGACCCCGGCAAGGATCTTGCTGGGTGCCCTTCCTGTCAGGCCTTGGTGGCAGACGACAAGTCGGAAAGCTCCGGCAAGCAGTATTGCAAGATCCATCGCACCAAGGGCCACGATCTCCAAAACTGTCGGCAAGTTGAACAGCTTGCCGAGAAGCAGAGGGCTGAGTATGAAAGGTGGGATAAGGAGAAGGCCCATGACAGTGCTGAGGGGTCCGGCAAGAAGCGCGGTGGCCTAGGGGGTCGCTGCGGCAAGGCCAAGCAACAGGGGGAGAGGCCCGCTCGAGGCCGAGACAAGGAAGAAGATGATGATGAAGAAGACGATGAGTCCAGTGAGCAAGAATTCCAGAAAGCTATAGAGGCTATGTGTATCGATGGGGGCGCCTCACTGCATTCTTCCCACCGTCGACTCAAACAGTGGATGCGGGAAGTCAATGCAACAGAGCCGTCACCAGATGCATGTAAGCCCCTGAAGTGGTCCAACACGCCTATCATTTTCGATGCCGAGGATCACCCTGATCGCACAACCGCGGTCGGGTGCTTGCCATTGTTGGTCTCACCAACAATCCGCAACCTCAAGGTGACGAAAATGCTAGTTGACGGTGGGGCTGGGCTGAACCTAATCTCACCAGATGTGCTCAAGAGGCTTCAAATTCCTGATGAAGATCTCGAAGAAACGGGCACGTTTCAAGGGGTCAATCCAGGAAGAACCCAGCCGAAGGGCAAGATTACGCTACCGGTAACATTTGGTAGCAAGCTAAACTACAGGACCGAGAAGGTAGTGTTTGATGTCGCCAAGATCCCCATGTCATACAATGGGATCCTTGGTCGGCCAGCGCTGGCTAAGTTCATGGCGGCATCACACTACGCTTATAATGTTTTGAAGATGCCCGGGCCGTTGAGTGTCATTACTATCCATTCCGATAAGAAGGATGCGCTCATCTGTGCCGACCAACTCTACCGGGAAGCAATTGCAGCACCTGCCGTCAAGGCATCTGCTCCTACCACTGGAACTCCCGGGGGGAAGAAGAAGACCGGCGAGAATCTTGGCGCGAACTCCGGTAAGCGCGCCTCCTCGGAGGGCTGCGCTTCCATCGAGGATGCACCAGAGAGTTCCACCGGCAAGAATAAGAAATCCAAGGCTGCTCCGCCAGAGACCAAGAAGGTGCCCGTCAGGGAGGACGGAACGGGGGGAACTTTCATCATAAGTTCCACCCTAGATGACAAATAGGAAATCGTGCTCATTGCCTTCCTGCGGGCGAATGTCGACGTGTTTGCATGGCAACCATTTGACATCCCCAGTGTTCCCAGGGAGGTAATTGAGCACCACCTTGCTGTCTGTCCTCACGCGCGTCCCGTCAAGCAGAGGGTCAGGAAACAAGCCTTGGAGCGGCAAGAATTCATTGCCGAGGAAATCAGAAAGCTGGAGGCGTTAGGATTGGTCAGAGGAGTGCTTCATCCAACCTGGTTGGCCAATCCGGTTGTAGTGTGCAAAGCGAATGGGAAATGGAGGCTTTGTATCGATTATACAGATATCAATAAAGCATGTCCAAAAGATCCCTTTCCCTTGCCGCGCATCGACCAAATTGTGGATTCCACCACTAGTTGTGATCTCCTGTCCTTCCTTGATGCCTACTCAGGGTATCATCAGATCTTCATGGCGAACGAAGATGAAGAAAAGACCGCATTCATCACCCCATGTGGTACGTATTGTTTTATACGAATGCCTTTCGGGTTGAAAAGTGCTGGTTCTACATTTGTGAGAGCGGTCCAAATTGGTTTTGAGCCTCAACTCCATAGAAATATGGAGGCATACATGGATGACATAGTGGTCAAAACCAAGGACAAAGCGATGCTCATTCAAGATTTAGAAGAAACATTTGCAAATCTGTGCAAGATCAACTTAAAGCTCAATCCTGAGAAGTGCGTGTTCGGTGTTCCTTCCGGCAAGCTCCTCGGATTCTTTGTATCTTGTCGAGGAATCGAAGCGAACCCCGACAAGATCAAAGCTATTGAGCAGATTGAAGCGCCAAGACGCGTCAAGGATGTGCGTCGTCTTGCCGGCTGTGTTGCTGCTCTAAGCAGGTTTATTTCCAAATCTGCTGAGCGTGCCCTGCCCTTTTTCAAAATTTTGAAGAAGGCAGGTCCAATGAAATGGACTCCGGAGGCAGAGGCTCTCCGCCGACGCTAGTCGCGCCTAAACCACAAGAGCCGTTGCTGCTGTATCTGGTAGCGACAAATCAAGTGGTTAGTGTTGTGTTAGTGGCGCAGAGAGAAGCTGATGAGGAAGCAACACCAGCGGCAGGACCGTCAGGCGATGCGGCAGGATCTTCCCCGGCAAGGATTGATCCCGGCAAGACAAGATCTGTGCAGTCAGAAGAACCATTGCAGAAGAAAAAGGTGGTGCAGCGCCCAGTTTATTTTGTTAGCTCTCTTTTACAAGGAGCTAGGTCAAGATATTTTGGCATGCAGAAGTTGCTTTTCGGCCTCCTTATGGCCTCGAGGAAGCTGCGCCATTATTTTCAAGCACATGAAATCACCGTCGTCACTCGCTTTCCATTGCAATGGATTTTGCGAAATCCAGAAGCAACCGGCAGGATCGTGGAGTGGGCGTTGGAGTTGTCGAGCTTTGGCCTCAAGTTTGAAAGCACTTCGACAATTCAAAGCAGGGCCTTGGCGGAGTTCGTTGCGGAATGGACCCCAACGCCAGACGAAGAGGTTCAAGAAACAACTCTCCCCGGCAAGGAAATTGACCAGCAATGGGTTATGTACTTTGACGGGGCTTTTTTGCTGCAAGGCGCCGGTGCTGGCGTGCTGCTTGTCGCACCCACTGGAGAGCACCTCAAGTACGTAGTCCAAATGCATTTTCCCCGGGAGAGTTCGACGAACAACGCTGCAGAGTACGAGGGTTTGCTTGCCGGTCTCAGGATCACGGCAGACCTTGGTATCAAGAAGCTCGTCATCAGAGGCAATTCACAGCTTGTCGTCAGGCAAGTTAATAAGAGTTATCAGAGTCCATTGATGCAAGCCTACGTGGATGAAGTGAGAAAAATGGAAGAGCACTTTGACGGTCTGCAAATGGAGCACATCCCTCGTGCCGAGAACAGTGTTGCTGACGACCTGTCAAAGCGTGCTGCCCTCAAGTTGCCTATGGAACCAGGAACTTTTGTGCTCCATTTGGCTCAACCATCCGTGGCGCCATCAATGCGGCAAGAAAAGAGAAGAAAATTGAATTCTGGCCAGTACTTCCCGGCAGAGCTCCCGGGAGCCGCCGGCAAGGAAGTTGCTGGGATCAACGACATGCCTTCCGGGGAACAACAGGCTCCAGCAGAGGCTCAGGCCCTTGCCGTCGAGACAAACGTTCCCCCGGCAGAGGAGATGCCTTTAGTCCTAGCTGTCGAGCCCCACGCTCCAGCATGGGCGCAGCACATTGTCCATTTCCTTCAAACAGGAGAACTCTCGGAGGAACAGGAAGAAGCAGAAAGAGTAGCCCGTCGGTCTGTTATGTACAAGTTCGTCGATGACGTCCTGTACAGAAAGAGACCAAACGGTGTGAAATTGAAGTGCATTCCTCGGGAGGATGGACTAGAGCTGTTGGCAGAAATACATGGAGGCATATGTGGCTCTCACATAGGATCAAGAGCACTTGCCGGGAAAGCATTCTGGCAAGGTTTCTTTTGGCCCACCGCCCTCCAGGATGCAACTGCACTAGTAACTAAGTGTGAAGCGTGCCAGTTTCATTCGAAGAAATCGCATCAACCAGCTCAAGCTCTTCAGACAATCCCTCTCTCCTGGCCATTTTTGGTCTGGGGGCTCGACATACTGGGCCCTTTTCCCCGTGCTACCGGGGGCTTTGAGTACTTGTACGTTGCTATCGACAAGTTCACAAAGTGGCCGGAGGTGGAAGCAGTGAGGAAGGTGACAGCACAATCAGCCATCAAGTTCTTTAAAGGGATAGTTTGCCGTTTCGGTGTGCCCAACAGGATCATCACCAACAACGGCACGCAATTCACAAGTCGCACCTTCATGCAGTACGTCCAAGACCTTGGCAGCAAAATTTGTTTTGCCTCTGTTGCTCACCCGAGAAGCAACGGCCAAGCGGAGAGGGCCAATGCTGAAGTGCTACGCGGTCTCAGGACTAGAACCTTTGACAGGCTGAAAAAGTGCGGAAGACGCTGAATTGATGAGTTGCCGGCGGTTCTTTGGTCAATCAGAATGACACCAAATCGAGCCACCGGCCAGACACCCTTCGCTCTGGTCTACGGAGCGGAAGCAGTTCTCCCCACGGAACTCACGTACGGATCACCTCGAGTGCTCGCTTATGATGAGCTTGAGCAAGAGCAACTGCGGCAAGATGACGCTGTGCTCCTTGAGGAGAATCGTCTTCAGGCTGCTGTGCGAGCTGCACGCTACCAGCAAGCTTTGCGCCGCTACCATAGCCGCAAAGTTCATGCCCGAAGTCTTGAGGAAGGCGACCTTGTTCTTCGACGGATTCAGTCCGCCAAGAATTCAAACAAGTTGACGCCGAAGTGGGAAGGCCCTTATCGGGTAGTACGAGTCACCAGGCCCGGCGCTGTCCGCCTGGAGACCGAAGCTGGCGTTCCAGTGAGTAATTCCTGGAATATCGAACATCTTCGCAAGTTCTACCCATAAGGCGCGGTTGCCGGGGGCCCCCGGCAACCACCCTTTTGTACAAGTCTTGCCGGCAAGGCATATGATCCTTTGTACAAAGCCAGGCGCAGACCCTGAGCACAGATAAATAAATTTAAGTGTTGTGCATTTCCTTATTGATTTCCATGTTCATATATATATGCATGTGTGTCTAAGATGTTGTATGACACCTACTCCCGGTAAGTTCTAACGAACCGCCAAGGTTTCATATCTTTATTTTCTCTTCTTTCTTTTTCTTAAAAGACAGAAGGATTCCTCACGTGCACATTTGCCGGGGGGGAAGGGAGATATGAGTACCAATTGGCGACGTTCAGAATTGACGCTTGCCGAGGGAAGGACAGTGACAGAAAGCTAAGTTCTAAAACTTAGAACAAGTTTCTTTTATTGCAAAGTTATTTCCTTGGACGATTCTGACTTTTGTATGGAAAATCTACACACGAAGGAACCCTTGCTGTAATCGGTTGCGCCCTTATTTTGTTTCGAGTCCGCTCAACGATTTAAGTGGCTGCACTGAGAACGCCAAGGAGTCTTGCCGGCCGCCGCACCTCCAGCAGGCTGCTGAAGTCCCGCACCCAGCGCTCGCGGCAGGTTGCGCGCCGCCAAGTTTTTCAATAAGCATAGGGTGAACTCCATACATAAAGGAATCAGACAAGGGAGATAGCATGCATGTACCCAAAACATAAGCAAGTTATATTACATTAATAAGTTGCCGCAGTTCTAACTTAAGACTTAATTGTCTTTGGCATGGAATGACGACGGCAAGAAGAGGTGGAGCAGTTAATCTCTGCGCTGGCCTTCGATCCTTTTGATTGAATCCACCTTCTCGAGGATAGGCGCGACAAGCTCTTCAAGCGCCTCGAGGTTTGCGTCCTTTGGCAGGTGGCCAAGCACGTTGGAGACGTCGATGCCAGGATTGTTATGCACCACCTTGATAAGCACCTTGCGGAGGACGGCCCGGCAAAGCCGGCGTGACTCGTTGGCCAATTGGGTTGCCCGGTTAGACTGAAGCAACTTTCGGGCATCAATGATGCTCTCGAAGAACATCGTCAACCTGGCACTCGAAGATATCCTTTCCTCGGAAGAATACCTGAAGTTTGACAGGCCCATGGTTGACAGTTCTGCCGTGAGCTTCTCCGCAGCATCGATGAGACGTCGAGTCCAGATCTCCACCCCCTTTTCGTAATCAATTTGGGCGGCGGCAGCGCTCTTGAGCAGGTTCCTCTCTCCCTGGAGATCTTTGAGCAGGGCCTTCTCGCGAGCCCTGCCGGCCTCGAGAGACTTCTGCAACATGGTCAGCTTCAATTCCAGAACAGCAATAGCATCATTTGCTGAAGAGAGCTGCTTGGTCTTGTTGGACATGGCAACTTGCATCTCCGCCAGGGTGTGGAGGGTTTTTTCCCTATCACCTTTGAGCGTCGAGAGCTCCTTGCCGTGTTCTTCGAGATCCACTTCCAGCTTCTTTACATTGTCGCTCAGCTCATTCTTGGCAGCCTCTGCAGCCTCGGCAGCATCGACAGCCTCCTTGAGCTTGCCGGTGTGATCTACAGTTAGAGCTTTGAGTGCCTCTTTGTGTTTCTGCTCCAGCTCCTGGGTCCGCCGCGCGACAAGCTTCTCGATATCTTCATCTTTGCTGCGAAGCTTGGCGGCGAGCGCCTATTCACGTGCGGTGAGATCTTCCTTGTGAGCATCAAGTGCAACGCGACGCCCCGTCAGGAGAGCATCTTCGGCAGCAATTCTTTGCGTAGCTTCATCTTGCGTCTTCTCCATGTCAGATTGTTTCAGGAGGATTTCTGTCCACTGTTGGCTCACTTGCTCCTGGCCGGCAGTCAACTCTTGGAGGGCCTCAGCGTACCAGATTTGCATTTGTTTGACGCGCCCTTGAAAATCTGCTTCGGTCGCCTCGACAACTGCCATTCTGGAATCCGCTTTCTCTTTCCGGGCGTGGTGAAGAGCCTGGAGCTTGCGGAAATTTTCGCCCATGGCCTGAAGGAGCTGATCCTCTTCAGACTTGCCGCTACTAGCGCTTGGATCATCAACAACCTCGAGCCCGGTAGCAGCGATGACTTCTTCATCGAAGACTTCCCCTTCGGTCGGTGCCCCAATGCTTGCCGTCCCCGGCAAGTTGACAAACAGGTTCTCGCCAACTTTGAGATACTTGCTGGATGAGGGGCCTTCAGATGTTGACGGTTGATCCTCAACAACCGCATCACCAGTAGCAGGGGGCTTTGTGGCCGGCGCAGCGCCTGGCGCTCCTACGGCAGGAATGCCATCAGTACGGTCACCAGCCTCCTTGCCGCCCTCTTCAGTAGACTCCTTGGCGGGTTCCTCTTGTGCAGTCTTGCCGGCCTCCTCGGCAAAAGCACCGCCGGCTTCTACGGTGGCATCCGTGGCGGCCTCGCTGGCAGCGATCTTGTCGGCTTCGGCGGCAACATCCCTGGCGGTCTCCTCGATGACAGTGTTGATGTCCATGTCTTCCATCTCAGGGAGTTCTAAAGGACAAGGGGTAGAAACAGAATGAGATCAAGATCGAAGTTCAAGGAGACAAAACAAAGAAAGATAAAGGAAAGAATAGCAAGCGTCCTGAGGCAATCAGTTACCTGCGTCGAGCTGTTGAGAGGTGGCCTCGCCCCTCCCGGCAACCTCGGTTGCCGGGGGAAGGTTGTCGGTGCCCGTGCTTGCCGGCTCCTCCTCAATCAAGATAGGCTCATCGGTAGGATCTCTTGCCGGGGACGCGCCTGTGGGCGGCGTGGTCGATGAAGGTGGCACGACGGGGGCATCTTCCAATAATTCTCCCTGTTGCCGTTCTTCTCCTGCAAGCCCAGAGATATCAGTGGCAAGAATAGAAACCTCAGCACCCGCCAGCAGAAAAAGAGTAATAAACTTACGCTGGGGGCTACGTCGAGGACTAAGGTCCGGGCTGATGGTAGTAGTTTCCGGCATGCTCACAAAGCCTGCCGGGGGCTCGTCACCTGTAGAAGTCTTTGTCCTCTTCTCCATCCTCTCCATCAAGGTTTCTGCATCACTTCAGAGACAATACAAGCAAGTCAATAAGATTGATTCAGGATTGGGAGATAAAGGCTATGGCAAGGTACTCACTCTTCCTCTTCTAGCTCCGGACTGAAGCCGGAGATGTCGAAATTGACCTCCGTTGCGGTGTCTATGTGGGAAGGCGGAGGAGGGGTCCTAGGTCGCTTGGCTGTAGCGGGCGCCGGGGGCTGGCGTGTTTCCGTCACCTCAGCTTCCGGTGCGGTAGTGCAAGACACCTCTGCCGCCTCAGCAGTTGCCGCTGATGTGGGTCTCGCACGCCGCGCAGGTTGCTGTCGAACCCCTTGCCGCGGCGCAGTCTTGCCGGCCGCTTTCTTGCCGGGAGCCTCGCTGCTCGTGGAAGGTTGGTTTGCCGGGATGCCAGATGCAGCCTTTCGAAGAACACGCTTTGCCTTATTCGGGGCTGGGAGCTCTTCTTGCGGTTCTCCTTCAGCCGTGTCCTCGTCGGACGAGCTCTCAGCTGCTGTGCTGCTCTGTTCCCCGGCAGCTTTTTCCTTCCCGGCAGGTTTTACTTCCACCACTACCTCTGCATCGCTGGTTTCCCATTCTGTGAAGCCAGCGCTGCCAGCCTCCGCGGCAAGATTTGCCTCCTCCACCCTAGTGGCGATGTATGCCACTTCTTTGTCGGTGGTGGCTCGGATGAAGTCTGCTTCTTCCCGGACGGCTCTCTCCGTCAAGTTATCAAAGAACTTTTGTGCTTCCTCCTCGGTCGGCTCGGCCCAAGTCGCGTCAAGACCGTGGGCGTTGAACATCGGCATGAAGGCGATGATTGACCCCATAGCAGAGTTGTTGCACAGAGGGACAATCCTTGCCGAACTGATGCTTGTCGTCGCGCTGGAACAGCTTTTGGCGGAGAGTGCCAAGTTGCATAGCAGTCAGATTGTTGTTCAACCCGGGGCGCAGTCTCATGATGTCTGCTGCGTTCCAGTACTCCCAAGCTGGTCTTCCCCTGCTCTGTAGCGGGGCGATGCGACGACGGAGAAAGTCGAAGCCGATCATCTCCATAGTAAGCCCGGCGGCTTTCAGGCGAAGGATCCTGGTGGTGGCGATTGTGAGCCTCTCGTCCTCCGCGGCAAGGCCGCTCCAATCACTGCCTCGGACCGCCTTCTGCCGTCGAGGCAAACAGAACGGATGAGGATCTGCTTCCTTGATCCAGCACCACTCAGACCGCCATTCGTCCCACTTCTCCCGGTAAACTCCCTCTGGGTATATCTCCTTATTCCAAGCCCGTGGAATCCAGGCGATAGAACCAGAAAGGGCCTCCCCCTTTTGGATGCGAGGAATAAAATAATGACGGAAGAGGGCGGTATTGGGAACTACTCCGACAAAATTTTCGCAAAGATGAGCGAAGACAGACATACACATTATGGCGTTTGGCATGAAGTCAAGAAGGTGGAAGCCGTATGTGTACATAATGTCGTTGAAGAAGTCAGAAAATGGAGGGCAGAGCCCGCAATAGAAATATGCGGCGAAAAAGGGGTATCTATCTGACCCACTCTTGGAGCAAGAACCTGGAATCACGCGAGTGGCGGGGTGAGCCTGCGTCTCCCTCGCCCACATGCACTGGTACCGCCTCTTCAAAGCTTCCGCATCGAGCGACGGGGCGAAAATGGCATATTTCTTCCGCATCTTCACCAGCTCGCTCTCCGGGACATCGGCTTTCGTCTCCTTGCCCTTGCCTTTGCTGGTCTTGGGCAGCATGGCGACTGCAAGGACAGAAGCCGGGGATGAAGCGGGCGTGGAGGCGACGAGCGGATGAGGGAAAGTTTTGCTCTGAGCTCGAGAGAAGGAAAGCAATGGCGACGACCAGATTGAGAAGAAAAGGGGGGTAAATAGGCTTGTGCCTCTGCGGTTTCTCCTTTTTATGGGGAAGGAGCGGGGCCGCCTCTTTTACTCCCCAATGTGAATGCGCCTCTACGGGCGCATTGCAGTTGCAGCTTTTGAGGCACGCTTCTTACGTCGCGCGTTTGGCGCGTGTAGTGGGGGGCGCAGTAAACGGGATATTTACGAGCAGTTAATCCTCTGCCACGTGTGCCCGTGCACTGTTTGGGCCTAGCCCAACAATGCCTCGCACTCGTGTGTGGCCTAGGCCTGGGGGATCATGTCGGTGTACTAAGTATTGGGCCATTAGTACCCCATACTTGTGCACGGGCAGTTGTAGCCATACTCGTGGCAAGGCTTGTCGGGGAACAGTTTGAGGTTGGCTCAGGCCACCAAAGAAATCCTCAAGTCAAAGATCTGAGGATCAGCAGATAAGAAGAGCTGGAATCCGCAGGCCAGCTTCCCCGGCAACATCTTGCCGGGGTGGCCTGCGAAGCCCGGCAAGATTCGGCGCTCGGCAAGGTTCAGCACCCGGCAAGGTTTTGTTGCTGTGCCACCGCTCTGGCACAGCAACAAACCCGACATTCTGGGTCCTTCTTTGGATGCATGGAAACGCGCCAGTGGAGGAGAGCTTAAGCGGTGCTGATGGGATGGCCCCTTTTTCCATCCCCAAGAAAGTGAGGACACCTCACGGTGCATTAAATGCGTTCGTCCTAATCCGTCAGGGGTTAGGTATGATGACCCTGTAGCTACTTTACACCTCAATGTATGTACATTTTGCCACTGTGGTGACCCCTTTGTGGTATAAAAGGAGGCCCAAGGCAACTGCTACAGGGGAGGAAGATCTTCTGGCCCATTCTACATGCGTAGCTGCTCTTTGAATGTACTGTTCACTGCGAGCGCTCCTTGAGCCTGGGCTCAAGAACATCGATAATAAAACAAGGCAGGAGTAGGGTTTTACGCTGATTAGCGGCCCGAACCTGGATAAAATCTCCCCGCGTCGATCGTTGGTTCTGCTCTTTGCGCATACCTCTCCCCCCGCCGAATCGTAAAGGGGTCCCTTGGGATCCCATAGGTGTCGCACGCCGACAAAAACGGCGTGAGAACAAGATTGCAACATGGTGTCGTGGGTGGACACGATCACCTATGGGGCCATCGGCCCCTTGTGGTTCGGCAAGGGGGAAGATCACGTTGCACAAAGAGCAGAGGCCATGAAACAATACGACGGTGATGATGCTGGTAGTTTTTACCCAGGTTCGGGACGCTGGGAAGCGTAAAACCCTACTCCTGCTTTGGTGGATTGGATGGAGGAACACGATGAACATGCAACGCTCAAGCCCGGCAAGGTGGCCTTGGGGACAGCAGCTACGCGCGTACAAGAGCGCAAGGGTCTGAATCCCTTTTTAGTTAGCCTTGGGCCTCCTTTTATAGCTTAAGGGGTGACCATAGTGGCAAAATAGTATTTATCCAATGATTAGATAGCTAACAGTGCTATCATACCTAACTCTGGTAGTTAGGACAAAGTGCATTAAATGCACTGCTAGGTGTCGTGTTGAGGGTGAAGCCCGACAAGCCTGCCGCCGCTTAACCATCTTCTGTTTATCTGTTCGACACGCCTCTGGACGGGTGTTACATGAGAGTAATTTGTCTTCTAATGGGCTGCCACGTGCTCGGTGGTAGCCACTTAATCACTTGGAGTCTTGACACCACATTGATAGGTGATTTGCGTTGTGGTGCGATGGAGCGGTGGAGCGGTGGTGCCTTGGCGGGAGTTCTCGCCCTTGGCGGACCCAGCAAGCTTGCCAGGTAAATCTTGGACTTGTCCCTGGGGTGGCCTCGAGCCGGCCAGGCTCTCCTGCTTGGCAAGGGATGCCTCCCAAGGTGATACTCTGTTGTCTTGATCTTCTTGATCCGCTCCTTGATCTCACGAAGAGCGGTTCCTCTGGCTTGGTTTTGCTTTTGTAGCTTGGTGTAGGACACGCGATGCCAGCACGCATGTGTATAAGTCCGGGCAACCAAATGTGAATGTTTGTTGCACTGACAGGAGCCCCCGGGCCTGGCCCATACGTGCCGCCTGGCATCGTTGGGGTAGGCCCCAACAAATACACATGCGCACACTTTGGCCAAACCATAATGGGATTCATATCTTTTTTGATATCTTCCTTGCTTCTTCATTAACCTGTGATTGAATCAGTTTCCGGTTTTCCCGCGAGTCATGCAGAACGATGTGGGGTTACCCACGTAATGGCTCACGGGCTGCCCACGTTCACAGGGAGGTAACTGCCATTTTACTCATTCCACTACGCCTATCATTTCCGCCACGTACGCTGCATGCATTGCGTAGGGTTGGTGGTGGACGCGTAGGGCGCGGGAATGAGTGTCATGGCAGAAAGCTCGGCGCCGTGGATAGGCGCAGGAGGGCGGTCGTTGATTCTGGACGTCGTCAGTGACGCAGAGGGACAGGATTGGTGGAGTGGGACGGTTGCCTTCCGGGTGGTGAGGAGCCAGCCCTCAGCCATGCTCCCCTATAAAAGGGGACGTGGGTGAGGGGCTCACCCACACACATCTCCTCCTTCTTCTTCTTGTATCTTTCTTCCACTATGGTGAGGGGAAGAGGACATGGTCGTGCTCCAGCAGTGGCGACGAGCATCTCTTCTCGGCAATGCCTCCCTCCCCCTATTGGGGATGCAGGGGCAGAATCCAGCGCACAAGGTGGTGCTACAGGTCGCGGGCGTGGCCTTCACGGCGCTCGGGGCCGAGGAGGTCGTGGTGGTGCCCTGGTCGCTCCTCCCGCAGCCGCCTTGGCTCCAATGGAAGGCCACTTCGGGGACCAACCATTGGAGTTTGTCGTCAAACTGCGCGGGCCACCGCGCAGCCGTCTTCGGCTTCCTACCCCTTTCGCAAGGGTGATGGAGGTAGAACAGCCGCCAAGATTGAGGTTCCACATGAGGGGCTGCTGTAACGGTAGCATGCGGGCGAACGTAGAGTTCCCTGTGCCTCATGTCATGCTTCTCCGACGTGGCTGGAAAACTTTTGCTCGTGCCCACAGCTTGCCGCGGGGCACGTTCTCCATTTCAAGCTAATGGAGGCCAATCTGCTCTCCATCAAGGTCTTCGGGCGTTCGAGTACTCGCTTAGGGTGCTGCGCGGAGAGCTCGACCGACGACGAAAGCTCCTCCTCGAGCGACAGTGACAAAGAGGACAGTGACGGTGATGATGACAGCACCGAGCGGGAGGACGGCGGCTCGGACTCCAGCTGCGCGCCGGACGCACTGTCACCGTCAGCAAGGCACCGGCGGCACCATCATCTGCACCTGGTCTTCTCCCCGGTAGAGCGATTTGCCAGGGCGTTGGGTGTGGACGTCTCCGCCTCCTCCAGCTGGACCCCGGCAGGCTTCTCCGTGGACTCCGGCTTCATCTTCCCTGTCGGGGACCCTCCTGCCGCGTTCCGCTGGTCCTGACGATGGTGACCAGGGCATCGCCTAGCCGCTCTCTCTGTCCGTCGTCTTCGCCCCTGCCCCTCTCGATCTTGTCAGACTACGTCCCATGGGCCCTGACGGGGTCAGGCTGGGCTTCTGCCCAGGCACCCCTTTTGCCCTCTTCACCTCCCACTGTTGCTCCTAGGAGGAGAGGGACAAGAAAGGCATTACGGGGCACTTGTCTTTTTTCAATCTAAAACATGTAGGCATTTGCCAAACTTTATCTTAAATTATGTAATCTTTTCAGCCATATTTGTACTCTGTAAGGTTTTGTACTTGTTTATCCGCGTATTAATGAAAAAAGATATGCTTGCCGGGCACCTGTGCATATATCATACCCATGCAGAGGAATGACTCCTCTATACTCTCAAGTAAACAAGGTTTTCCGGCAAGACATCTTGCCGGTCCCTTCCATCGCTGCCGCGAGGCTCGGCCCGGCGAGCCTGGGAGCATGGAAGAGAACTGGCCCCTTGTCAACCCTTTTCCCAAATGCTACTGCAACCAATCTGACTGAAGTAATCTTCGAATCAAAAGATGGGAGCACAAATGTTTGAGGGTGACAAGGTTTTTCTACGCACAAGTTTTCCTCACAGAGGTACACTATAGATGTCTTAAAGGGAACTTATTTGCTTTGGGTTGCCGGGAGCCAATATGCAAGCTTGTTCTCTCTTCTCCTCTTTGGGATTTTATCCATGGCAGGGGCCCTGTGGTTAGCGCAGGGGAAAAACAACAGCATATGACCCTCTCTAAATGACCATGGCAGAATAATGCTAAAATAAACATGCATGCAAGTTTTAGGCGCCAGCGCTTCTTTTTATTATCTTTGCACAGGGTCTGTGCCTGGCTTTGTACAAAGGGTTACATGCACATCGGCAAGGGTTGTACAAAAGGTGGTTGCCGGGGCTGAGCCCGGCAACCGCGCCTTACGGGTAGAACTTGCGAAGATGCTCAATATTCCATGAGTTTTGCACCTTAACGCCATCTTCGGTCTCCAAACGGACTGCGCCAGGTCTGGTGACTCATACTACCCGGTAAGGGCCTTCCCACTTCGGCGTCAACTTGTTGGAACCCTTGGAGGATTGAACACGCCTAAGGACAAGGTTGCCTTCCTCAAGGCTCCGGGCATGAATCATGCGGCTATGATAGCGGTGCAAGGCTTGCTGGTAGCGTGCAGCACACACAACGGCCCGGAGACGATCTTCCTTGAGGAGCATGGCATCGTCATGCCGAAGCTGCTCTTGCTCTACTTCATCGTAGGCAAGTACTCGAGGTGACCCGTATATGAGTTTCGTGGGGAGCACTGCTTCTGCCCCATAGACTAGGGACAAGGGAGTCTGGCCGGTGGCTCGATTCGGTGTTGTACGGAGGGACCAAAGAACCACCGGCAGCTCATCGATCCAACGTCTGCTACACTTCTGCAACTTGTCAAAAGTTCTTGTCTTGAGCCCATGCAGCACTTCAGCGTTCATCCTTTCAGCTTGTCCATTGCTCAGGGGATGAGCAACAGAGGCAAAAGAGACCTTGCTCCCAAGGTTTTGTATGTACTGCATGAAGGCATGGCTCGTGAATTGGTTACCATTATCGGTGATCACTCTGGCGGGTACTCCAAAACGGCACACCAATCCTTTCAAGAACTTGATAGCTGACTGCGTGGTCACCTTCCTCACCGGCTCCACTTCCGGCCACTTTGTAAACTTGTCGATTGCAACGTACAAGAATTCAAAGCCCCCGGTAGCACGGGGGAAGGGGCCCAAGATGTCGAGCCCCCAGACCGACAATGGCCAGGATAAAGGGATCGTCTGGAGAGCTTGAGCTAGTTGATGGATGTTCTTGGAGTGGAACTGGCAGGCTTCACATTTGGTGACTAGCTCAGTCGCATCCTGGAGGGCTGTGGGCCAATAGAAACCCTGTCGGAAGGCTTTTCCAACCAGGGCTCTTGATCCAATATGAGAGCCACACATACCCCCATGTATTTCCGCTAGCATCTTATGCCCATCTTCCTGGCAAATGCACTTTAATTTCACACCATTCGGCCTTTTCCTGTACAGTGTATCATCGATAAACTGGTACATATTTAACCTTCGGGTTACTCTTTCAGCTTCTTCTTGCTCTTCGGGAAGTTCTCCTGTTTGAAGGAAATGGGCAATGTGCTATGCCCAAGTTGTAGCCTGAGGCTCAGCAACAAGGACTAATGGCACCTCCTCGTTTGCGGGAGCGCTCACCTCGACCGCAAGAACTTGTGGTTCCGCGGGAGGGTGCTGCTCACCAACCGAAGCAGAGTTGTCCCCGGCAGCCTCTCTACCAGCGGCTTCGGGAAGCCCTGCCGGGAGATACTTGCCGGAGTCCAACTTCCTCCTTTTTTTGGCCATCATTGAAGGGGACACTGATGCTTGAGTTAGGTGGAGGACAAAAGTTCCTGATTCTAGAGGGAGCTTTTGCACAGCGCACTTTGATAAATGATCAGCAATGCTGTTCTCCGCACGTGGTACGTGCTCTACTTGTAATCCATCAAAGTGCTCCTCCAACTTTCTCACTTCCTCTACATATGCCTCCATCAACGGACTTTGGTAATCCTTATTAACTTGTTTCACCACAAGCTGCGAGTCTCCACGGATGATCAGTTTCTTGATTCCCAACTCCACCACGATTCTCAGCCCAGCAAGGAGCGCTTCATACTCGGCAGTGTTGTTGGTGGCCTTCTCCCGGGAAAGTGCATTTGAATTACGTACTTGAGATGCTCTCTGGTGGGTGCAACAAGAAGCACGCCAGCTTCAGCGCCCTGCAACAAGAAAGCACCATCAAAGTACATGGTCCACTCCTGAGGCGCCTCCTTGCCGGGGATAACTGTCTCTGTTATTTCTTCATCTGGAGTAGGTGTCCATTCTGCAATGAACTCAGCTAACGCTCTGCTTTGAATGGTTGAGGTACTTTCGTACTTCAGGCCAAAGCTTGACAGCTCTAGTGCCCATTCAACTATCCTGCCGGTAGCTTTGGGGTTCCTCAGTATGCGCTACAGTGGGAAACGAGTGACAACTGTGATCTCATGGGCTTGGAAGTAGTGGCGCAGTTTCCTCGAGGCCATGATGAGGCCAAAGATCAATTTTTGAACCCCAGAGTACCTTGACCTAGCCCCCTGTAACTTTTCTATGGCAAAAACTCTTCAAAGAAAACCATAGAATCATTAAAACAAGCACACAACGCAAAGAAAACAGAATCTGTCTAAAACAGAACAGTCTGTAGTAATCTGAATATTTAGAATACTTCTGTAACTCCAAAAATTCTGAAAAATTAGGAAAACATATTAAATTTGTATATCAATCTTGTGTAAAAAATTCAGATTTTTTTCGTCGCTTCTGTAATTCTAAACAATTATTTTTCTGGACGCAAAAGTTTGTGTTTTCCAACAAGATCAAATCAACTATCACCCAACATAATCCTAAAGGCTTTACTTGGCACAAACACTAATTAAAACACAAAAAACTCAATCATAACAGTAGCATTATTATGCTAACACCCAAGAACAGAAAGCAAAAGGCAAAAAATAAAATTTATTCATTGGGTTGCCTCCCAACAAGCGCTATTGTTTTACGCCCTTAGCTAGGCATAAGATTTTATTGATGCTCACATGAAAGATAATAATGAAAACACAAAGAGAGCATCATAAAACATGTGACAAACATATTTAAGTCTAACATATTTCTGATGCATAGGAATTTTATAGGAAAACTAATTAGCAAGACAACCAAGATCTAGCATATGCATGGAAGAAAACAATAGCAATCTCAACATGAAGAGAGGTAATTTAGTAACATGAGAATTTCTACAACCATATTTCCCTCTCTCATAATAATTACATGTGGGATCATATTCAAACTCAACAATATAGCTATCACATAACATATTCTCTACATGAACCACATGCATGCAAAGTTGAGACTCTTCCAAAATAGTGGGATTATCATCAAATAAAGTCATGACCTCTCCAAGCCCACTTTTATCAAAAATTTCATAAGATTGAACACTCTCCAAATATGTGGGATTATTTTTACCTAAAGTTGACACTCTTCCAAACCCACTTTCAATATTATTGCAAACATTATTATCAAGAACATATTCGTCATGAGGCTTAAATAAATTTTCAAGATCATAAGAAGAATCACCCCAATCATGATCATTGCAATAAGTAGTGGGCATATCAAAATTAGCATCCCCAAGCTTGGGATTTTGCATATTATTAGCACAATTGACATTAATAGAATTTATAATAACATCATTGTAATCATGCTTTTCATTCAAGGGGCTATCATGAACCACTTTATAAATTCCTTCGTTTAACACTTCATCACAATTTTCAGATTCATAAATCTCAAGCAAAACTTCATAAAGATAATCTAGTGAACTCAATTCACTAGCAATTGGTTCATCATAATTGGATCTTTTGAAAAGATTAGCAAGTGGATGAGGATCCATAACAAAAGATTTTTAGCAAGCGAAGATGCAAGCAAATAGAAGGCACATGGCAACACAAGCAAACATGAGATCTGACAAGAAAAAGGCGAACGAAAAAGAAGGCGAATAAAATGGCAAATTTTGTGAAGTGGGGGAGATGAAAACGAGAGGCAAATGGCAAATAATGTAAATTGCAAGGAGATGAGATTTGTGATTAGGAACCTGGTAGATGTTGATGATGTCTCCCCGGCAACAGCGCCAGAAATTCCTTTTGATGTCTGCTAGAACTACGTCGGTATTTCCCCAAAGAGGAAGGGATGATGCAGCACAGCGACGGTAGGTATTTCCCTCAGTGATGAGACCAAGGTTATCGAACCAGTAGGAGAACCACGCAACACTATGTGAACGGCACCTGCACACAAATAACAAATAACAAATACTCCTGGGAGAAAGTTGTAATAGATTGGATAAATAGATCTCGAATAAATGCAAAATAAAATAAAGTGCAGCAAGGTATTTTTGGGTTTTTGGAAATATAGATCTGAAAACAAAAGCAAATAAAAATAGATCGCAAAGGCAAATATATTAAAGAAGAGACCCGGGGGCCGTAGGTTTCACTAGTGGCTTCTCTCGGGAAAAATAGCAAACGGTGGGAAAACAATTACTGTTGGGCAATTGATAGAACTTCAAATACTCATGACGATATCCAAGCAATGATCATTATATAGGCATCACGTCCAAGATTAGTAGACCGACTCCTGCCTGCATCTACTACTATTACTCCACACATCGACCGCTATCCAGCATGCATCTAGTGTATTAAGTTCATGGAGAAACGGAGTAATGCAATAAGAACGATGACATGATGTAGACAAGATCTATTTATGTAGAAATAGACCCCATCTTGTTATCCTTAATAGCAACGATACATACGTGTCATTTCCCTTTCTGTCACTGGGATCAAGCACCGTAAGATCGAACCCATTACAAAGCACCTCTTCCCATTGCAAGATAAATAGATCAAGTTGGCCAAACAAAACCCAAATATCGGAGAAGAAATACGAGGCTATAAGAAATCATGCATATAAGAGATCAAAGACGACTCAAATAACTTTCATGGATAAAAACAAAGATCTGATCATAAACTCAAAGTTCAGCGGATCCTAACAAACACACCGCAAAAAGAGTTACATCATATGGATCTCCAAGAGACCATTGTATTGAGAATCAAACGAGAGAGGGAAAGCCATCTAGCTACTAACTACGGACCCGTAGGTCTACAAAGAACTACTCACACATCATCGAAGAGGCACCAATGGACATGATGAACCCCTCCGAGATGGTGTCTAGATTGGATCTGCTGTTTCTGGAACTTGCGGCGGCTGGAATTGATTTTCGTCGACTCCCCTAGGGTTTCTGGAATATTGGGGTATTTATAGAGCAAAGAGGCAGTGCGGGAGGCCACCGAGGTGGGCACAACCCACCTGGGCACGCCTGGGCCTCCAGGCGCGCCCTGGTGGGTTGTGCCCCCCTCGGGGCACCCCCCCAGGTGCTTCTCCGGCCCACTGGATGTCTTCTGGTCCAAAACAAATCCACAAAAAGTTTCGCTCCGTTTGGACTCCGTTTGGTATTGATTTCCTGCGATGTAAAAAACATGCAGAAAATAGCAACTGGCACTGGGCACTATGTCAATAGGTTAGTACCAAAAAATGATATAAAATGACTATAAAATGATTGTAAAACATCCAAGAATGATAATATAACAGCATGGACAATCAAAAATTATAGATATATTGGAGACGTATCACTGCCACGACCTTTTCCTCCGGAACCCTCTTGGTCTTTCTCCCTGTCTCGCTTCTCATATTCCGCCTTCTGCTTCTTGACAAGCTGCTCGACTTGATGGCACTCTTGGAGATCGTGACCTTTGGTGCGGTGGATCTTGCAGTATGGCCCATCGGACTTCCTAGCTTTCTCTGCTGCTGCTGCCTCCCAGCAATCAGCGCACGCGGCAGCTTCCTTGCCGGGGGCTTCAGTTTTGGCCTTCTTGCCAGTGCTGAGGTCGCCAGGGCTCTCAACGGCCAATACTGACGTATCCTTGCGCTTCTTATTGCGCCTCCGGCTCCACCTCTTCGGGTTAGCGGTCTCATTGTCGTCCTCCGAATTGACCTCGATGCCATCCTCCTCCCTATGGAGTCACCTTCCTTCCTCAGCCCGAGCACATTTATCCGCCAATGTGTACAACTCATTAACGGTCTTGGGCAGCCGGACGTTCATTTTGGATTGTATCCTTCTGTTGCGCACGTTCGAATGGAACACAGCAATCACAGCTGCTGGATGTATCTCTGCAATGTTTCGGTGCACTCGACTGAACCTCTGCATATACTTCTGCAAGCTCTCCCCTTCCTTCTGTGGAAGGACTTGCAGGTCATTGGGCCACCCTGGCTCTTGGTGGCCACCCGTGAAGGCGCCAACAAATTCGTTGCACAAGTCAGCCCATGTCGAAATGGAATTCTCTGGCAGGTGCATCAGCCACGACCTCACGTTTGGCTTGAGTGCCAAAGGGAAGTAGTTGGTGCCAGTGTCAAAACCGGCAGACCTCGGGGTAGGGGGTCCCGAGCTGTGGATCTAAGGTCGATGGGGAACAAGGGACGATGAACACGATGTTTACCCAGGTTCGGGCCCTCTAGAAGAGGTAATACCCTACGTCCTGCTTGATTGTATTGGATGTGTAGTATGGTTACAGAGTAGGTCTACCTCGAGATCAGCATGAGCTAAACCCTAAGGTGATGAGGTGATGAATATAGCTCTAGCCCTAAAGACTACAACCCTCGGTTTATATAGACACCGGTAGGGCTAGGGTTACCGAAGATGGATTACAATAAGGAATAAGGAGATCATGTCTATCCTTGACTTGGAGGGCACACCACGGCTTCATAGATCTCCCGTCACTACACGGCTTCACCAGTCCAGCCCATACTCAATGGGCTATCGCCCCGAGGACCCCTTAGTCCATAACTCCCTCAGTAGCCCCCAAACTTGCCTCCAACGCTAAGGCTTGAGTACGGCATCTGTTCACCTAACAATGTTCGGCTTGCGAGGCGAGTTCTCTGATTTGCTTCATTCATGTTCGGAGCCAACGGATGTCTGGAATCTGAAACAGCAGTTTTTCTTAGCAGCGAAGGCAAAAACAAAGAATCGTTCGAGTGTAAACAGTGCCTTCGCCTGACAACTTTTTCTCTCTCGAAGAGTCGCGTCCAGCCATAACACCGAGCAGTTACTATTTCTCGAAGTGCGGCTCGAGGCTAACGCCATGTTTGGCACGTCCCCTCAAGGTGGAGATCATGTCCCGCCTTTTGGGGGATATGATTAATGATTTCGATTCCCCTCCCCGCACATAACGTTGCGGGTGTATCGGGAAGTGGAGAAGCCAAAGGCGTGGAAAAAGGAACCCCTGGCCTGTCAACAGTCTATAAAGGGGGAGCTACTATAGTCAGCATCCCACGCCTTCTTCCACCTTCCGCTCATGCAGATCCTCAGGGCTGCAGCGCCCCTTTCCTCTGTCTCCACAGCAAATCCCACTTCGTCTCCAGCCATGGCCGGATCCGGAGCCAACGGGAAGTGGGAGGCTTCCACCGTCACCGATGGCGATAACGTGAAGCTGAAGTAGGCCGGCTATTTGTCGGCTGACATTGCCCATCGGGCATCCGAAGAGGGCCAGATCATCCCTACGCCCGAGCTGGGCGAAAGGGTCGTATTCCTCCCTCATTTCCTTAGGGGGCTTGGATTTCCCCTACACCCCTTTGTGCGGGGGCTGATGTTCTTCTACGGGCTAGATTTTCACGATCTAGCCCCCAACTCCCTTCTCCACATCTCGTTCTTTATTATCTTCTGCGAGGCCTTCCTCCGAGTCCAGCCACACTTCGGCCTGTGGCTAAAGGTGTTCAACGTCAAGCCCAAGGTAGTTGGCGGCGAACAGGCGGACTGTGGCGGGGCCATGATCAGCAAACTGATGCGGGTCCAGTGGCCAAAGAGCCACTTCGTCAATACCGTCAGAATGTGGCAAAAGGAATGGTTCTATATCACTGAGCCACGGGGAGCCAGCTGGGCGGCAGCTCCCGCATTCAGATCCGGACCCCCTACCAGGCTGGCCTCATGGATCAACAAGAGCCCGGACTGGGGATCCGCTGACGATTTGAAGGCGCTGCAGAAGCACGTCATCAGTGTTATGGAGACCGGCACGAAGCTGGTCGACGTGATTCAGGTCATGCTCCATCGTCGACTCCTCCCCTGCCAAGAGAGGGCCAAGCCAATGTGGGAGTATGACCCCGAAGATCCGGCCACCGTGCAGCACCTCTTCGGCACGACCCACAAGAAAGTGTGGAGTCTGCTATTCAAACCGCAGAAGGAGCGGCCGGTCGAGGGGGAGGACATCCGCATCGATGCTGCGAACCCTCCGAGGAAGGTGAGCGACACTTGTCTTATCATGAATCTGAATATTAGCACCACACGATTTGATCCGAACCTCTTTATGTGGATTTTGCAGGGCTAGCTTGCCAAGGCCGAGAAGATCAGCAGCCCAACGCCGCTGCCAGAAGGGCCCCGATTCAAGCAGCTAGAGAAGCTGTTGGTCGTGGTGCCTTACAAGGAGACCGACAAGAAGGGCAAGAAGACGGAGGTGCCGGAGGCCCGAGAGGGCCTCCGTCACAAAGCCCATCCGGACAGCAGGTCCGGAGACACCGCGGCCCAGTCCGCACAGGAGGGGGACGAGGACGAGGAGGAAAGCGCCTCCTCACACTCTAAGAAGAGGGCGGCGTCCAGTGACGTCGAGGAGGTTCAACCTCCTCAGGCCCGGAAGAGACAGTGCCGGCCCAAGCTAGTCCTGTCTGACAGCTCGGACTCCGACGAGGAGTTCGAAGCGTCCGAAAAGGTTTTGGAGAAGGAACCCAGGGTCAAGCCCCAAGCGGCCAGGTACATATTGCGACATTTTCAATTGCTTTATCCTTTTAGTAGTCCCTGGTAGAAAGTAAATTGATTGATTTTCTGGTGGTGCAACCCTCCGCGTGGCCACCCCGCCGAGGAGACCTCTTCGGGAACGTCCCTGCCCGCCGAACTGGTGGACAGTGGCTCACGTTCTACACCTCCTCTAATCCCCGAAGAAGTTGGGGAGGTGGTGTCACGAAAGACCCCTCCTCCACCGAACACAGGGGAGGAGGTCGATGCCACCATGGCCGAGGCCGACGCCTAAGTCGTTGAAGACCAGGGGGATGCATCCCTCCTGGCTACCGCGGGAAGGGGATCCGGATCATCCGAACCCCTGCCGAATTCGGCTCCAGAGCCCCCAAGGGAGCCAATACCTCCTTTCGATGGGGAAGGTGCTGGGGGCCCGACGCCCACGCCGAACACCTCCACTCGGGCGGTGGTGGGCTGGCCGGACGCGGTGGCGGAGTTGGTGAACAACTTTGTCGTCGTCAACAAGCACCGCACTCTTATGAGTGCGGTTATATAGGGTGTTCGGTCCCTTCATTCCGGACTGAACGACGTTGTTCAAGGCCTACTAACAGGCTTTGAGGTAAGTCAAGTAATGTTCTTTCCACATAAATTGGATTTAATCCTTAGTTTAAGTATGCCATATCTGTAGTAGCCCCCGAGACTCTGCAAGGTTTGCAAAGAAAACCTGCGAAGGATCTCGTTCTACAGGCCATTATCTGAAATGGTGTGAATTTTTTAATGTCACAGACATCTTCTCTGGCCGCAACTGCTAATGATGCGGCACTAGAGGAGATGGATCGGAAGCTCAAGCATTCTGATAAACAGCTTCACCTTGTCAACAAATGGCTTGACAAGGCGCAAGGTAAGCCCTTTGATAAGATGTACAACTGCTTGATGCCGAATATTGACGACCTGGACTGTATGCTGATCTTTTATTGTGATTATCTTGCAGCTGCCGCCGCCGAAGTCAAGGGCTTGAGAGAGGCTTTGAAGAAAGCCGAGGCAGAGGCGGCTGCCAAGAAGACGGCCGCTGACAAGGCGGTGGCCAAGCTCGAGCAGGCCAAGCTTGCTGGTGAGTAGCACGAGGCTCGGGTAACCGAGGTGCAAGTGGAGCTCCAGGATGCCATCAAGAAGCTTGAGGCCATTGAGAAGGAGCAGGGGGAGCGATCCTCCCAGCTGTCCAAAGCGGAGAAGGAGCTCTAGGAGGTGAGGACTGAAGCGCGAGGTGTCCGGGAAGAGCTCCGCCAGGTCGGGCAAATTGCAAATGGTAAGAAATACTTACTACAGAGTGTGTTCGGAGGCAACAGGTTCGCCCTGCTGATGCGGGTCTGGCGCTCCGCAGGCATCTTCACCGAGCTTCCAAAGAATGTGGCAGCCGCCAAGGAGCATTATGCCGCTCACGAGGAGGACTCCACGCAGCGGCTCTTCTGGTCACAGTTTCCGTATTCCGAGCGTCCTCCCCTCCTGAGCGATCAAATGAAGCAGCTGATGGAGATGCATCAGATGTCGGAGCAGGCTGTGAAGGATCTCTGTGTCAGTCTGTGGCCCGCCGAGCCCATTCCGGACACCTACTTCGGCCTTGTGCAGAAGCTGCGAAAGGCGCTGCTCCGGATTGACGCCATGAAGCGCTCAGCATGCCTTGAGGGGGCGAGGCTTGTGTTTGAGAAGACCATGGTGCATTGGCCAAAAATTAATAAAATGGACATGGCCACTGGTCCTCCGCCCAAGGGAAAAGAGCATCATCGCCCTGAGCAATACTTTGCGCAGGTGATGAATGGCGCACGGGCGATAGAGGGCCAGTGTTCAAAAGATGTAATGTTTGAATGACTGTATTGAGTTTTTACCGATTTGACCTTATGCTTTATGATGCGTCCGCCTGACTTATTTTATATTGTCATGATTTTAATTTTGACTCCTATTTGATCGTATGTTTATTCTGAAAGCTACCAGTCGTCGGCTTCAGCCCCCAGGTGAATGTCATGTGGGGTGTTTTGTCTCCGCGCTGTTACCCTTAGCCAACGTCTTGGTAC
This sequence comes from Thinopyrum elongatum, assembly GCA_011799875.1. Taxonomy (NCBI): domain Eukaryota; kingdom Viridiplantae; phylum Streptophyta; class Magnoliopsida; order Poales; family Poaceae; genus Thinopyrum; species Thinopyrum elongatum. The sequence continues at coordinate 248,722,414 of CM022302.1, forward strand.
CCGGAGGCGGTAGCGCGTGAGCAAAACTAGGCAATCAGACTATTCGGTTTTATTGCTTTCACTTAGCCTTAGGAGCTTGACGGTGGGGGCTAAGGACTAGCCCCCTGTGTTTTGTGATGTACTTGGGGGCAAATGCCTACCCTTTCTGATCACATGTTTTGTGTTAAGACGAAACCTTCGTGTGACACGGCAAAATCGCCAATGATTTTTAGAGTCAAACCTCGTCATCGGATCGTTGATCAGCTCGCGCTTACTATGATGGTCAGTTTTTGGCTTTCTCCTCCTGAGGTACTTGACCGGGCGAGCCAGAAGTACAATCGCAGGGGTTCTCCCTTTGCCCTCTTAGCCAGACGTGTGGAACATAAGGGGCAAGCACAGGAGCCGGGCAACCCAACTATTGACCTAAGACATAGTTCAGAACTTGATGCATATAGTGCAATATCCGAGACACCGAGCACTCTGCGGGAAGCAGTGTCGGACTTGGGGTGCCGAGCTGATATGAAAATCAAGCTCTAGGTTAGTTAACCGATCATATTTTCATGTCGGGTTGTTCGAAGAGTGAGGGGAGAATCAAAAAGGAAATTGACAGTCGCAAGATGCGGATAACTGAACACCATAAAGGGCATTTTTATTATTTCTCGTAGGCTCAAGACGTCTAACCGTACAATTCAAACTGCGAAGGCATTATTTGTAAAAAAGGAAAAAGTTTTACAGAGTAAAGATTTACGAAGGGCCTTGACGCGTGAGTCGAAGCCTCCACTTTGCCCAGCCGCACGTCTGCGCCTTTGCTTCTGAGAGGTGGGGGTTGGGACCTTCGATGAGACCTTGAGGGGAGAGGATCCTGCCGATGAAACTTTGTGCTTGGGGGGGTTTCCGGAATGGGTCCCCGGGTTGTCCGAAGACAAGGTAATTCTGAAGTTCGAGTTAGCCGAACATATGCTTTGGGTTTGTTTATATATGCCTCACGGCTGCCCATGGTATTTTGAGTGCGAAATTGTGCTGGCGAGGCACGTGGAGTGCAAACAATGTGGGCGTGCCGTGGGGCACGCATCCCTATTTGCGGCGAACGCATGCGGGTTCCCATGATGGGGAACGGGTTCGAACCCGTTTACTGTTGTCGCCGGCCTTTACGGCGGGGTGGCATCGGGACCTGTATGGGCCGGTTTGGTCTTCGACCACGAGGGCCGCAGTGTGCTCTTCAGTCTGGAGTGAGCGTTCTGTATTGTCGTTGATAGTTATGACGCCCGAAGGACCGGGCATCTTTAACTTGAGGTACGCGTAGTGCGGGACGACATTGAATTTAGCTAACGCCGTTCGACCGAGGAGGGCATGATAGCCGCTGCGAAAAGGTGCAATGTCGAAGATCAAGTCCTCGCTTCAGAAGTTGTCCGAAGAGCTGAACACTACTTCAAGCGTCACAGCGCCTATGCAGCGGGCCTCCACTCCCGGAATGACCCCCTTGAAGGTGGTGTTACTGGGTTTGATCCTTGACAGATCGATCCCCATCTTCCTCACTGTGTCTTCGAATATTAGATTGAGGCTGCTACCTCCGTCCATTAGGACTCTAGTGAGGTGGAATCCATCGATTATGGGGTCGAGCACTAAGGCTGCAGACCCTCCGTGGCGTATACTGGTCGGGTGATCCCTACGATCGAAGGTGATCGGGCAGGCTGACCATGGATTGAACTTTGGTGCTACGGGCTCGATGGAATATATGTCTCGCAGCGCTTGCTTCGTCTCCTTCTTTGGTATATGGGTTGCGTAGATCATATTCACCGTCTTGACCTCGGAAGGGAAGGGTTTCTGGCCTCCACTATTCGGCCTGCGGGGGTCGCCATCGTCCTCGCTTCGTGGGCTTTTGCCCGGATCTTCGGTTGTGAGTTTGCCGGCCTGTTTGATCACCCAACAGTTATGATTGGAGTGGTTGGCTGGCTTCTCTGATGTGCCTTGGATCTGGCAAGGCCTGTCCAGAATTGTGTCTAGTCTGGACGGGCCATCGCTGTTGCCCCTAGGGGCCTTCTTTCGTGGTCCAGACTTCTGGTTTCGGAATCCGGCATTTACTGCCGTATCCTCGCCCTCGCCGTCATTGTGGTGTCGTTTACTCTTGTTGCATCGGGGCTTTCCATTTCCGTCCTGAACCTTGAAGGTACTGGGTGTGTCGGGGTTGCATTTTTATGAGCGAGCCAACTATCTTCGCCCGTGCAAAAGCGGGTCATGAGAAAAGTAAGGGCTGCCATAGTTCTTGGCTTGTCTTGGCCGAGCTGTCTTACGAGCCATTCGTCCTTGACACTATGCTTGAAAGCGGCCAAGGCTTCGGCATCCGAACAGTCGACAATCTGGTTTTTCTTGGTCAAGAATCGGTTCCAAAATTGCCGAGCAGATTCTTCGGGCTGCTATGTGATGTGATTTAGGTCGTCAGCGTCCGGAGGTCGGACATAGGTGCCCTGAAAGTTCGCTCGAAAAGTGTCCTCAAGCTCTTCCCAATGGCCTATAGAGTCTTCGGGAAGGCTATTCAACCAGTGTCGAGCCGGACCTTTAAGTTTTAGTGGCAGATATTTAATGGCATGAAGGTCGTCTCCTCGTGCCATGTGAATGTGGAGGAGGAAATCCTCTATCCATACGGCCGGGTCCATGGTTCCGTCGTATGATTCAATGTTCACAGGCTTGAAGCCTTCCGGGAATTGGTGTTGCATTACCCTCTCTGTGAAGCACAGGGGGTGTGCGGTGCCCCAAACTCAGGCTACATCACGTCGGAGGTCTTCGACCCTCCGAGTCCGCTGCTGCTCCCGAATTCTATCATTTTGGTTTAGCCGATCATAGTATCCTTCCCGGTAACGGGCGGGTCCTCTCTGGGTCCATAGGTGGACCTGGTACGGCCTCCTCGAGCGTCTAGGTCATGGCGGAGGTCATACTCATAGGTGGGCCGCACTTGATCCTTGTCATAACGGCAAGGTGGAGCGGCTAGGTGCTCGGCCTCATCAGCTTCTCTGTCCCGCCCTCTAGGGGGGTGGTCCGGCTGTTCGGTATATGTCGGACGTGTTGGCTCTACGGCCTCGTCGTCAAACTGTGGCAGTAGTCTTCGCTTGGGATAACTTTGGATTGGCTGTTTGCGACCATACCCTTCTTCGAAGGCTAGGACTTTGGTCCATCGGTCATTGAGGGTGTCCTGTTCGGCCTTGATTCTGCGTTTTTGTTTCTTCAGGCTGCGGGCGGTGGCTAAAAGCCTCCGTTTGAACCGATCCTGCTCCAGTGGGTGTTCGGGGATGATGAAATCATCGTCCCCGAGACTGGCCTCCTCTTCAGAGAGTGGGAGGTAGTTTCTATCTTCGGAGTCATCGGGGTTTTCTGGGTTGAGTGGGTCCTCCTGCCCCGCGGGGTCATCCTGATGATGTTCGTTGGCTGCGGCTCCAGCGAGGTCATCCGTATTATTTACGGTGTCATTTTCCGCAGAGTCCACATTGTTCGCATGGCTTCGACGTGGCTTTGATCGACGGCGCTGCCTTCGGCGTTTAGGCGGCTCAGGCTTGTCTCGGTCCTTTCCTGGTCCAGAGGGTCTTCGGGGACGATAAAGTCGTCCTCCCCGAGACTTGCCTCCTCTTCAGGGAGTGGGAGGTAGTTGCTATCCTCGGAGTCTTCGCGGCCTTTCGGATTGAGCGGGTCCTCCTGCCCCGCAGGGTCATCCTGGTGATGCTCGTTGGTTGTGGCTCTGGTGGGGTCACCCGTATTATTCTCGGTGCCGTTCTCCACTGAGTCTATGTTGCTCGTATGGCTTCGGCGTGGCTTTGACCAGCGGCGTTGTTTTTGTCGTTTGGGCGGCTCGTCTCTGGGCTTGCCTCTGTCCTGATTGGGAGTGCCATCGCCGTCCTTGGGGGTGTCCACCTTGTAAATATCATAGGTGGACGTGCCCGACCAGCGGCCGGTGACGGGGGGAGCAGCATCAGTGTTAGCTATGGCTCTGCCATCCTCATCCATGTATTCGGTGTTTTCCGAATTATAATCTAGCATATCAGTTAAGTCATCGACAGTGGCTACCAAGTGGGCGGTGGGTGGGTCGTAAAATTCCCTGTGGTACGCCTCGAAGGGTTGATGATTGTGGGCGGAGGGCAGGTCCTCCTGGATGGTCATTTCCTGGATTCGGTCTAGCGCCTCGTTTAACATAGCGAGGGTCGCCGATTTCAAAGGCTCTAGGCCAAATTCTGCTATAACGGGGTGGGGGCAGTCAGTGCCCCGGCCGGTCCTTGATTTCCACAGGGTGAGCTAAACTCGGGGTGTGGTGCCGAATCCTTGAGGGAATCCGGATCGTCACTGGTGATCAAGGGCGGGCCTTGATTTTTGTGTGTGGTTTCTACGCCGGGGTTCGAGGTCGAGCTGCTTTGGGCCGGGGGTGACCCCTGGCCATCGGCTGCCGCTTTGTCGTAAGGGCTCAAGGCCAGAGGAGCGTTGTGAGGGAACGGTCCGGCCGAGATTGACTCTTGGCTTTCGCCTCCTGGCTCTGCCTCGAAGGCCGAGGATATGCCCTCTGCAGACATGATGGATTCGGCCGAAGGGGGAGTCTGGCCCCCGCTTGAGGCGGAGCCCTCCTGGCTCGAAACTGTTTGGAGGGTGGGGGCCGTTCTATAGATCAGATCGGAGGGGGGCTCCAGAGCAGGCATGGCGAGGCCTGCGAGGGTGCGAAAGGGGGTAGTGAATCCGGCGAAGACCAGATCGCCCCGTGTGTCCGCAACATATTCCAGATTACTTAATCGAATTCGGTGTTCAAGAGCGAAGTTTTTGATCTGATCCAAACGACCAGTCGGGTCGGCATGCAGTACGATGCTGCCGAACGCAAAGAGTTGTCCGGGGACAAAGAAGTCCCTGGATCCGATGCCATCTCCTATGATCGAGCGAGCCATCGATCCTTTGGGCGACCCCACAGCGGAACTCTCAATGAAAGCACCAATGTTGGTGTCAAAACCGGCAGACCTCGGGGTAGGGGGTCCCGAGCTGTGGATCTAAGGTCGATGGGGAACAAGGGACGATGAACACAATGTTTACCCAGGTTCGGCCCTCTCGAAGAGGTAATACCCTACGTCATGCTTGATTGTATTGGATGTATAGTATGGTTACAGAGTAGATCTACCTCAAGATCAACATGAGCTAAACCCTAAGGTGATGAGGTGATGAATATAGCTCTAGCCCTAAAGACTACAACCCTCGGTTTATATAGACACCGGTAGGGTTAGGGTTACCGGAGATGGATTACAATAAGGAATAAGGAGATCATGTCTATCCTTGACTTGGAGGGCACATCGCGGCTTCATAGATATCCCGTCACTATACGGCTTCACCAGTCCGGCCCATACTCAATGGGCCGTCGCCCCGAGGACCCCTTAGTCCATAACTCCCTTAGCTGGCGAACACCTTCTCATCCCTGCCCCTGGCGGCTTGAACGGCATTTGTGTAAATGCTCAAGAACTCTGTCGGGTTTAACTTTCCATCATATTTTTTTGGTAACTCGGGCTTGAAGACGCAGGCAGATGGCCAGCGGACTTGCCGTAGCTCACGAGTGAAGGTGGGGCATCCAACCTCGTAAGGCAAGTACCCGCCATCACTGGGCGCGGGTTCATCAACGTCTGGGCCATTTCGCCTGTCAGATTAACGGCGGGTCTCCTGGCGTCGCTCTATGGTGACGCGCGCATCTTCCCTCCGCCGATCCTCCAGGACCTACCGCTGATCCCGGTGGGTTCGTAGATCAGATGAGGCCATTGATGCTTCATCGGGTTCGCGGACATGCTGTTCTTGCTGCTGTCGCCTCTGGGCCTGCTATCGCGGAGGAGACTGCACCGTTGATGTTGTCGCCTCCTCGACGCGGCCATCAGCCCGGGCTGCTGTTACTGCCCACGGGTGCCGCAATGGCTCTGCCTGCTGCGATTTTCCAGCTTCAGCGAAGCCGATCAAACTCTGGATGGTGGCTCTCCACTCATCCATTTGATCAGCCGCCAGCAGGAATCTCAGTAGAAGTTGGGCCCATGCCATGGCTTCCATAGCTGTGCTCGGCATAGCTGATGAGGTAGACCGCGACGTCGCTCAACTCCTAGTAGTACCAGCAGGGGCAGCGCCGCGTTCATGCCGTCGTGAACCGTCCGCCAAGGCAGTCTGGGGATGATTGGGCTGTGCTCGGGGATCGGCAACCCCGTTCGGCGCTCCACCTTGCTCGCCCCGCTCCGGGCGAGGCGCGTGCTCAGTAGTCGTGCCCGTGGCAGGCACGACTAGTGGGTCACGACTCGCACCAGAGCGGGCGTGGTTGCTGCGGCTGCCCCCGCTAGTGCGGCGGGGTGGTGGAGACTGAACGTTCCCTCCACCCGCAGCTTGTGGGTCATGCCCGTTGGGATGTTGTTGATGTTGTGCTCCCCTGGCGCCTCCCGCTCCAGCTTTGTTTGCGGGGGACACACCGACGGCGCCGCCTGCGCCGGTCGCGTCTCCCGTGGTACCCGCTCCACCCAATGCCATCGTGGCACCTATGGTGTCCGCGGCCGCGTGCGAGGGGGTCTTCGAAGTGGAAGGGTGTGCGGTAGCGCCAGGTTTCTTCCTGGGCACCATGGATGAAGACGATGATGATGATGGACGTGCTATTCACAACCTTCAGGTTCGCGCAAACGCTTTCCCCCTACCTGGCGCGCCAAAGATGTCGTGGGTGGACACGATCACCTATGGGGCCATCGGCCCCTTGTGGTTCGTCAAGGGGGAAGATCACTTTGCACAAAGAGCAGAGGCCATGGAACAACACGACGGTGATGACGCTGGTAGTTTTTACCCAGGTTCGGGCCACTGGGAGGCGTAAAACCCTACTCCTGCTTTGGTGGATTGGATGGAGGAACACGATGAACACGCAGTGCTCAAGCCCAGCAAGGTGGCCTTGGGGAGAGCAGCTACGCGCATACAAGAGCGCAATGGTCCGAATCCCTTGCTAGTTAGCCTTGGACCTCCTTTTATAGCTTAAGGGGTGACCACAGTGGCAAAATAGTCTTTATCCAATGATTAGATAGCTAACAGTGCTATCATACCTAACTCTGGCAGTTAGGACAAAGTGCATTAAATGCACTGCTATGTGTCGTGTTGAGGGTGAAGCCTGGCAAGCCTACCGTGCCGCTTAACCATCTTCTGCTTATCTGTTCGGCACGCCTCTGGACGGGTGTCACGTGAGAGTAATCTGTATTCTAATGGGCTGCCACATGCTCAATGGTAGACACTTAATCACTTGGAGGCTTGACACTGCATTGATAGGTGATTTGCGTTGTGGTGCGGTGGAGCGGTGGTGCCTTGGCGGGAGTTCTCGCCCTTGGCGGACCCGGCAAGCTTGCCGGAGAAATCTTGGACTTGTCCCTGGGGTGGCCTCGACCCAGCCAGGCTCTCCTGCCCGGCAAGGGAAGCCTCCCAAGGCGATGCTCTGCTATCTTGATCTTCTTGATCTGCTCCTTGATCTCACGAAGAGCGGTTCCTCTGGCTTGGTTTTGCTTTTGTAGCTTGGTGTAGGACACGCGATGCCAGCACGCATGTGTATAAGTCTGGGAAACCAAATGTGAATGTTTGTTGCACCGACAGGAAAGTGCGCCGGTCGAGCTACGTTTTAGGCAAATAACTAGGGAAGATCCACATGCAGTGACGTGGGAACATGGGCAGTGGAGCAAGGCCGGAGGAAGCTGTACCTGAGGGTCGTCAAGATGCAACTAGGAGGGCGCCGGCGGGTGGGATTTGCCCATACTATGGCAGCAAGCAAGGGGAGATGGCCCTACCGCGTCCGAGATTGGTCAGATAGAACGACAGGTACCGTAGATCAGGACGTACTACCTCGACACCGTCGAACGGAGCAACGATGCACATCCTCCCTTTTCGCCGGCGGACGAGATCCGGCCGGATCAGTGACCAGCAGTGAGAGAGAGAGAGAGAGAGAGAGAGAGAGAGGCCACCGCCATCTTGTGTGAGAGAGTGTGAAGAGAGACCAACCCCAGTAGGCAAGCTCCATTGTATATAGTGGAGCATATTTCCTTTTTCTCGATAACAATCATTTTATATTCTGTACGTGCCATTGAGGAATATAACTTTATTTAAAAATAATGCGCCAACACATCAAGTCGAACTTTGTTTCGTTCATGCGCTGAAAATTCCAGTTCGGTCGGTCCGAGATGCTTTCGGCGGAAACCTAAACCTAAAATGTTAACTCGTATCTAATCTACGGAATCAATCTGGTGGATAGAAGTGTTTCATACGTAGCAAGATACATGGCAAATCCCTAGTGCATTGAATCGAAAACATTTGAAACACAAGGGGGTGGGATTTTTTACCCTAACTTGGCGCAAATCCCCTACGGAGGCAACGGCGGGAGAGAAATCCATTGACGGCGGCGGAGTCCAACGGTGAGGGCACGCTAGACGCGAAGATGAAGTCCGGAGAAGAGGGTGACGGCAGCGGAGGGGGTGAGGGAACGTGACATTTGAGAATTTTCAACCGTACGGGCCCGCGGGATATATATATATACCCAGCTGGTGTCGATGGCACCGAATGGAACAAATTGGTGGCACCGAGACGTGTAACTACGTGCAGTTACGGCAAATCGGTGACGCCAAGTTGGTCCAATCGGTAGCACCAAGATTGAAAACCTAGATCAACCAAACCGTTTCGGTGAGTCCGAGTAGGAGTGGACTGGTCACATCAAAAGCAGATTCGAAGGTTTTGGAGGTCAGCCCATTCAGATTGGTGACTCCGAGTGCGCCTCACCCGGAGGGTCCGAAACTGACTTGTTCAATTTCTTGTGTTGTTGCATGAAAAGAATTTGAAACAAGAAAGCATAGATAGCTAGAGAAGGTTCTTAGGCATTCTTGTACATCCACTTGGCCAGAAAAATCAAGACAATCAAAGCAACAAATGGATGTCCTTGAATGGAGAAAATATGCAGACCAACATGCTCACACAATAAAATAGCAAGTTAAATATGTGTCAAACATACACAACCAATTCTAGCATCTATCAAGCAACTTGCGATGACTAGGTCATCTATATATGAGTATATTGACTTAGGATAAAAATGAGAACATTTGATCATAGGTCATACTCATCGTTTAAGCACAAGTGGGGTTGCCACTTTTACATAAAGCATTAATGTGTTCACACCATTAGAGTTGCTTTAGCTCAATTTTTAGAGCAAAGCTCCCCCTAGATGTGATATCCCCCAAAGAGGGATGAACTAACCTTGGGTTTTGTCAATGATGACTTCATGTAGATAGTGAATATGTGGATTCTTGATGTTGATGTAGTCCATCAAGAGTTCGAAGCAATCCTTTGGAGTTTTGCACTTTCAATACCTACATGGGTTAGTCCCACAAGGAACATACAAGGATATCCATAGACATAGAGTGAATTGCACATATGATGATGTCCATGAAAGCATTGGGTTACCTTGTCCCTTGTCTTACCAACAAGAGGGTTTGTGACTCAATGAACTTAGTACAAGATGTGGAAGTTGGTTGCACAAGTTCTTGCCAAAATGAATATGAGTGAAGTATGTTTGCGGAGTCACCCTCAAGAACACTCTAGTTCTTCTTCTTTGGGACCCACATCAACTTGATTGGAATCCTTGGAGTTGTAGTTGAACTTGATGAAGTAGAGCTTGAAGTAGTCTTGGGAACCCACTTGACCATGGCTTTAGGTGCTTCTTCAAATGAGTCATTTTCTTCTTGAACCTTGTCCTTGCCTTTTAGCTTGTGGTCTTGTGGTGGAAGATCATCTTGAGCTTGTGTTCCCTTAAAAGAAGTGGGGTCATACTTCTCTTGTTGAGGAACAAACTTCGTCTTGGGATATTGATCTTCTTCCCATTCAACTACATTGGCATTGAACTTTCGTTCAAAAGCAACACCTTGATTCTTCCGGTGTCTCCCTTGCTTGCGTACAATTTCCTCAAATTGCTTACTACCTGCAAGACTCTTGTAAACACCTTTCTCTATAATTCCCTTCAATAAGCTATTTTCTTGCTCAAGTGTAACTTGACTAAGAGAATCATTAGTGGAATCAAGAGAATTACTAGAAGCAACAACATTGGATTTAGCATGGTTGTTGTTACTACTAGAAGAAGAATCTTTCTTGCTCTTGTTACTAGGTTTAACTTGTGGCACGTAAGTAGACAATAAGAGACGTTTGTCAATGTAAGAAGAACTCTTCTTTCGAAGACCATCATTGATAGCTTTTAGAAACTCATGCTCTTGCTCTAAATTTAGCTTCTCGAAGCGTAGCTTCTCATGAGTTCTTAGGAGCTCTCTATGATCCTCTTGAGTTGTTTCATAAGCTAACTTAAGAGTGTTTAGTTCTTTAGTTAGATGCTCAATCTCCTTCTTATCATTGTCATTCGTTTCATCTTGATTAGCATGATTACTAGCAAGTTCATTATAGTTCACATCACTAGTTTTATCAGCAAGCAAATCATCATCACCTAGCAAATCATCTTCATCACTATTGAAATCAAGATACTCGGGGTGTGATACCTTGGGGCCTTTAGCCATGAAGCATATTCCAATTCCTTCATTTGGTGAATCAAATATGTCATGGGAGTTGGATGACACTAGTGCAAGACCGGCAACACCTTCATCTTGAGTATATTCAGAGTCGGAGTGATAGCTTCTCTCAGAGTAGTTGTCGGAGTCGGAACCAAAAACCCATTCACCAACATGAGCTTGATGTCTTCTTGTGTAGCTCTTTGATGACTTGTCTTTCCTTTTCGAATCCTTGCTTCTTCGAGAGGGTCTTCATTCATAACGATCATCTCTACTCCTTCTCTCTCTCTCTAAGGTGATTCATCTCTTCTACTCCTCCTTTTTGGCGAGTCTTCTCTTTTCTTGTAGGGAGCCGTACACTCATTGGAATAGTGTCCGGGTCTTCCACAATTGTAGCAATTACGATCACGACTAGAAGATCTTTTCTCATTGTAGGATCTTGACTTGGAGCTTCTACCTTTGCTTCTACTCTTATAGAACTTGTTGAAGTTTTTCACCATTAAGCTCAATTCTTCATTGGAGACTAGCTTGTCACTTGATGTTGTGGGAGCATCACTTGAAGCTTTGTATGCACCAGTTTACTTGTTGTGGAGCTCTTCCTTATCCTTGAGTGACATCTCATGAGCAACAATTCTACCAATGACTTATGTGGGCTTGAGATCTTTGTAATTGGACATCATTTGGATCAATGTGCACACGGTATCATATTGATACGTCTCCATCGTATCTACTTTTCCAAACTTGTTGCCCTTGTTTTGGACTCTAATTTGCATGATTTGAATGGAACTAACCCGGACTGACGCTATTTTCAGCAGAATTGCCATGGTGTTATTTTTGTGCAGAAATAAAAGTTCTCGAATTGACCTGAAAATTTACGGAGAATATTTTTGGAATATATAAAAAATATTGGTGAAAGAATCAACCAGAGGAGGGCCACCTAGAGGCCACAAGCCCTGGGGGCGCGCCCTGCAGGCTTGTGGGCCCCCTGGAGCCCCTCCGACCTCAACTCCAATTCCATATAACCCTATTCGGGGAGAAAAAAATTAGGGAGAAGGATTCATCGCGTTTTACGATACGGAGCCACTGCCGCCTCCTGTTCTTCATCGGGAGGACAGATCTGGAGTCCGTTCGGGGCTCCGGAGAGGGGGATTCGTCGCCATCATGATCACCAACCTTCCTCCATCACCAATTTCATGATGCTCACCATCGTGTGTGAGTAATTCCATCGTAGGCTTGCTGGACGGTGATGGGTTGGATGAGATTTATCATGTAATCGAGTTAGTTTTGTTAGGGTTTGATCCCTAGTATCCACTATGTTCTGAAATTGATGTTGCTATGACTTTCCTATGCTTAATGCTTGTCGCTAGGGCCCGAGTGCCATGATTTCATATCTGAACCTATTATATTTTCATGAATATATTTGTGTTCTTGATCCTATCTTGCAAGTTGTAGACACCTATTATGTGTTATGATCCGCATACCCCAAGGTGACAATAATTGGGATTCTTTCCGGTGATTACCGTAGTTTGAGGAGTTCATGTATTCACTAAGTGCTAATGCTTTGGTCTGGTTCTCTATTAAAAGGAGGCCTTAATATCCCTTAGTTTCCATTAGGACCCCGCTGCCATGGGAGGGTAGGACAAAAGATGTCATGCAAGTTCTTTTCCATAAGCATGTATGACTATATATGGAATACATGCCTACATTATATTGCTGAATTGGAGCTAGTTCTGTGTCACCCTAGGTTATAACTGTTGCATGATGAATGCCATCCGACATAATTTTCCATCACTAATCCGTTGCCTACGAGCTTTTCACATATTGATCTTTGCTAAGTTACTTTCGCATTGCTACTGTTACAATCATCACAAAACTGCTATTGTTACTTTTGCCACCGTTACCGTTACTTCCATACTACTTTGCTACTAAATACTTTGTTGCAGATATTAAGTCTTTCAGGTGTGGTTGAATTGACAACTCAGTTGCTAATACTTGGGAATATTCTTTGGCTCCCCTTCTGTTGAATCAATAAATTTGGGTTGAATACTCTACCCTCGAAAACTGTTGCGATCCCCTATACTTGTGGGTTATCAAGACCTTTTTCTGGCGCCGTTGCCGGGGAGCATAGCTCTATTCTCTGAGTCACTTGAGATTTATATCTGTTGATCACTATGAGGAATCTGAAAGATAACAAAACCAAGATTTTTTCCTCCACTACGAGGGGAGGTAAGGAACTGCCATCTAGCTCTGCACTTGATTCACCTTCTGTTTTGAGTAAGCTTGCGACACCACCACCTGCTATTCATTCTGATATGTCGTAAGTAATTGATGATGCTACTTCTGCTATGCATGATGCTTATGATGATACTACTGCTTTGCTTGATAATATTGTGCCACTGGGTGAACTTCTTGATGAACAACTTGCTAGAGTTAATGCTGAAACTGATGATAGTTCTAAAACTGATGAAATTATTGAAACTGAACACTTTGAGACACCTGCTAGACCTAGCTCTCCTAGATATGAATTGCCTAATATACCTGAGGGTTATGTTATGGATGGAGAGGTAGCTAGGGACTTTCTTGCTTGTAAAGATAGAGATGATTTTAAGAAATTACTTTGCAAGTGGAAAGAAAAATCTTTGAATTCTAGAATGCAATATGATCCTAAGTTTGCTACTTCACCTATCTTTGTTACTGATAAGGATTGTGAATTCTCTGTTGACCCTAAGTTAATTACTTTGGTTGAATCTGATCCTTTCCATGGTTATGAATCTAAAACTGTTGTGGCACACCTTACCAAATTGAACGATATAGCCACCCTATTTGCTCACGAGGAAAAAATTCTTTACTACTATATTCTTAAGTTGTTTCCTTTCTTGTTAAAGGGTCATGCTAAGATATGGTTCAATTCTCTTGCTCCTGATTGTGTGCGTAGTCCCCAGGATATGATATATTACTTCTCTGAAAAATATTTTCCTGCCCATAAGAAACAAGCTGCTTTATAGGAAATATTTAACTTTGTGCAAATTAAAGAAGAGAGTCTCCCACAAGCTTGGGGGAGGCTTCTCCAATTACTTAATGCTTTGCCTGATCATCCTCTCAAGAAAAATGAAACACTTGATATCTTTTATAATGGACTAACCGATGCTTCTAGGGACCACCTAGATAGTTGTGCTGGTTGTGTTTTCAGGGAACGAATTGTTGAACAAGCTGAAGTGCTATTGAATAATATATTGAGTAATGATAATGATTGGACTCTTCATGAACCACCTCCTAAGCCAACTCCGAAGAAAAGAGGTATTCTATTTCTCAGTCCTGAAGATATGCAACAGGCAAAGAAATCTATGAAAGAAAAAGGTATTAAAGCTAAAGATGTTAAGAATTTACCACCTATTGAAGAAATACATGGCCTTAATATTCCGACACAGGTAGTAGAGGTAAATTCTCTCTATAGATTTGATGAAGGTGATATTCCTCATAATAAGTCTGCTAGTCAATGCTTGGATGAATTTGATAACTATATTGTTAAACAAGAAAATTTTAATACCTATGTTAGTAGACAATTGAAACAAAATGCTTATATGCTTGACTGCTTGGGAGACTACATGTGTAGAACTGTTAATGATCTCAAAATTATTAGTAAACATGCTTCCATGGTAAAAACTCAAGTAGAACAAGTTCTTAAGGCACAAAATAATTTGCTTAATGAGATGAATAATAAGGTGAATGATAATGCTGTTAGAGTTATGACTAGAGGTGGTAAAATGACTCAGGAACCTTTGTATCCTGAGGGCCATCCTAAGAGAGTTGAGCAAGATTCTCAGAGAATTAATACTGATGCACCTAGTCCTTCTAGTAATAAAAAGAAAAAGAAAACTGATAGGACTTTGCATGCTTCTAGTGAACCTGTTGTAGACACACCTGAGAATCCTAATGATATTTCTATTTCTGATGCTGAGACACAATCTGGTGATGAACATGAACCTAGTGATAATGTTAATGATGATGTTCATGTTGATGCTCAACCTAGTAATGATAATGATGTGGAGATAGAACCTGCTGTTGATCTTGATAACCCACAACCTAATAATAAAAGATATGATAAGAGAGACTTCATTGCTAGGAAACATGGTAAAGAAAGAGAACCATGGGTTCAGAGACCCATGCCCTTTCCTCCTAAACCATCCAAGAAAAAGGATGATGAGGATTTTGAGCGCTTTGTTGAGATGCTTAGACCTGTCTTTTTGCGTATGCGTTTGACTGATATTCTGAAAATGTCTCCTTATGCTAAGTATATGAAAGATATTGTTACAAATAAAAGAAAGATACCGGAAGCTGAAATTTCCACCATGCTTGCTAATTATACATTTAAGGGTGGAATACCAAAGAAACTAGGAGATCCAGGAATACCAACTATACCATGCTCCATTAAAAGAAACTATGTTAAAACTGCTTTATGTGATCTTGGAGCCGGTGTTAGTGTTATGCCTTTCTCTTTATATCGTAGACTTGATTTTAATAAGTTGACACCAACTGAAATCTCTTTGCAAATGGCCGATAAATCAACTGCTATACCCATCGGTATTTGTGAGGATGTGCCTGTCGTAGTTGCAAATGTTACTATTTTAACGGACTTTGTCATTCTTGATATACCCGAGGATGACAGTATGTCGATCATCCTTGGTAGACTCTTTTTGAATACTGCAGGGAATGTTATTGATTGCAACAAGGGCAATGTCACTTTTCATATTAATGGTAATGAGCATACGGTGCATTTTCCGAGGAAACAACCTCAAGTTAATAGCATCAATTCTATTGGAAAATTTTCAACTATTGCTATTGTAGCTTTTGAATTCCCTATTCCTACTGTCAAAAAGAAATATGATATTCTTATTGTTGGGGACATGCATATCCCCGTTGAGGTAACCTAGTGTTATTCGAAAATTCTCTGGTTTCATGTCATTCAAAAGAAGTTTGTTAATAAGACTTGATCAACCTTGTTAATGGATTCCTTTTGATGGGCATGAGATGGATGAATTTAGAAAGCACAAATTTCTGTACCCACTTTTTATTTTCTGTTATTTAGAATAAATAAAGCAAAAATACTATTATTTGCCTGTTTTCTGAATTATCCGTGCAATAAAAAATGTTCCGAAAATAAAAGTTCTCCAAATACCCTGAAAAATTAGTATGATTTTTTATAGAATATTTAAGAATTTTTGGCGCTGAAAACACACCAGGGGGCAGTACTAGTGGGCCACAAGCCCACAGGGCGCGCCCACCCCGCCTGGGCGGGCCTAGGTGGCTTGTGGGCCCCATGTGGGTCCCCCTCACTTATTCCAGCACCCATCCACTTCTTCCTCCAGAAAAAATCATCCCGTTGCTCAAACCCGTGTTCTAGCTCATTTTGCTGCCATTTTCGATCTCCTTGCTCAAAGCTCAATTCGCAAAACTATTTTGGGGGATTGTTCTTCGGTATGTGACTCCTCCAATGGTCCAATTAGTTTTTGTTCTAGTGCTTTATTTATTGCAATTTTTTACTGCTGTGGTGACCTTGTTCTTGAGCTTGCATGTCAAATTTACATGGTCCAAAGTAGTTTTGATGCATGATATAGCCTCTAGACACTTGTGGGAGTAGTTGCTATCAATCTTGTTGAGTTTTGTTCACTTTTATTTTGAGTCACTAAAAATTTCAGAAATTTTTCAGAGGAAGAAAAATGTTTAGGAGGATATATCAAGGGGGTTCCTCGACGAAGAAGGCCCCAAGACTTGCAATACGTGAGCCAGACCTTGAACCACCGAGGGAAGCTCTAGTGCACCCTTGTGAATGGCTGTCGGATCATTTCATGGTTCATGCTAGTTATAAGGAGGAATTTGATGCATACGTACAAAATGCTGGCCTTGAAGACTTCGTGTCAGATAAGTGTCGGTAGTACTATCACCTCACTGATTCATTTGTGCGAAGATTTAAGTTTACATCCCAGCGCAATACTCATTCTGTTTTATTTGATCTTAATGATAAATCATATACCATGGACCTTGAAGATTTTAATGATGCATGCAAAATTCCACAATGGGGCATTCATAGTGAACCTCGTAAAATTGATTGTACTGAGTTCCTTGCTAGCATCACTAGGGGAGAAACTAGAAATGTAACACAAGCTACTATAGGGAGCATTCACTTTCCTGCTATACATTATTTTGCTCTCTTTATAGGTAGATGCATTAATGGTAAACATGATCATAGCCACCTTTGTGCACCAAATCTTAGTGTTCTCAAGTGTGCGGTAATGGGTGATAAACGATTTAATTTCAGGGCCATTGTTGCAAGGCGGTTACATAATAATGCTAAAGATGGAGATTTCTTCGGTGGTATTTATGCCACCCGGTTAGCTAATTACCTCAGGGTACCCATAAGAGAAAATGATGTTGAGTTACCACCCGCTTACCTTGATAATGATGCTTTGGTTCGTTACCAGTTTCTTGAGAGGAGCGAACAAGCCCTCTTGTACTGACTAATTTTTGACAGGGAGCTCATCTTCCATATTACGCTTCCCGCTCCTGCGTTCTTTAACTTTCAGGTAAAACGGAGATACTTCATAACCAGACAGGAGACAGACGAGTATGAGAGAGAGGGGGAGGCCGTTCGCCTCCACGCTGCAGCCCTTCAGGCAGTGGCGGCCGCAGCTCAGTGCAACCCCAACTACGATTTTGGATACTATCCAGGCCAGCCGTGGCCCTAGACCAACTTAGGCCAAAAGCCTAAGCTTGGGAGAGTACGTATTTCTCACCGACATTACATTCATGTTCACACACTCATTTCAGTTGTCGGTGTTCATACTTTTTTATTGTATTATCCATGTTAGTTTATTTCTTTTTCTCGCTTTCTTCTTGTGTGTTTGAAAAACTTTGAGAAAATCCAAAAAAAATAGTTATCGCTTCTTTTTAGTTTTTCTTTCTAGTTTAATTTAGTTGTAGTATTAAAAGAAAACCCAAAAAGATTTCTCATTCTTCTTTTGCTTGTTGGTAGCTTTCCCGTGTAAATAGTTTTTCTCGTTCTTGTTTTACTTTCTTCAGAAAAACAAAAACTCCAAAAATATTTCAGTGTGTTTCTTTGAAATTCTTTTCCTTTTTCGTTGGGTCGTAAGGAGAAGACCACGATGAAAATGTTGAGTGGCTCTCATATGCATTATTGTTGATCTAACAGAGAGCCCATATTACCTTGTCTTCTCCTTTGAATAAATGTTTGCAGATTCCAGCTTAGTCCAATGCACGTGCACTCTTATTATTATTCACACTGTTCGGTCGTGCAAGTGAAAGGCAATAATGAGGATATATGATGAAATGATTGAGATGGAGAAAAGCTGGTACGAACTCGACCTATTTTGTTTTTGTAAATATGATTAGCTCATCGTTCCTGATTCAGCCTATTATGAATGAAACATGTTTGCAATGACAATTAGAGATTATAGTTACTCATGCCATGCTTAATTAGCTAGGAGTTTATAATGGTTTGTCTTGAGTGCCAACATGTAAATTAAAATCGTTATGATGTAGTATGATAGGATGGTATCCTCCTTTGAATGATTTAAGTTGCTTGACTTGGCACATGTTCACGCATGTAGTTGAATCAAAATCAACATAGCCTCCATGATATTTATGTTCATGGTGATTTATATCCTACTCATGCTTGCATTCAATGTTGGTTAATCTCAATGCATGTTTATGACCGTTGTCGCTCTCTAGTTGGTCGCTCCTCAATCTTTTGCTAGCCTTCACTTGTACTAAGCGGGAATACTGCTTGTGCATCCACTTCCTTAAACCCAAAGTTGTTCCATATGAGTCCACCATACCTACCTATATGCGGTATTTACCTGCCGTTTCAAGTAAATATGCATGTGCCAAACTCTAAAGCTTCAAATAATAATCTGTTTTGTATGCCCGAATCGCTCATGTAGCGACTGGGGGCTGTCAGTATCTTCCATGCTAGGTGGGTTATTCTCACGATGAGTATTTATTCACTTGTCATTCACGAGAAAGTGGCTGGTAATCGGGATGCCCAGTCCCATGCTCGAAATCAAATCAAAATATAAATATCAAACAAAACTTCCCCAGGACTGTTGTTGGCATGGACGGTACCCGTGGATTCGGCTAGCCGTGGAGTGTGATTGTTGGTGGAGGGGGAGTAAAAAATTTACCATTCTGTTTGGGAACCGCCTATAATGTATCTAGCATGGAAGATAGTGAGGTCTCTTGGTTGTTATGTTGACAATGAAAGTATACCGCTCAAAATTATATTCATCTCTGTTTTAAAAGCTCGAGCTCTGGCACCTCTGCAAATCCCTACTTCCCTCTGCGAAGGGCCTATCTATTTACTTTTATGTTGAGTCATCATCCTCTTATAAAAAGCACCAGCTAGAGAGCACCACTGTCATTTGTATGTGTTGTTACTAATTGATATTGAGTATGACTGTGATTGGATCTCTTCTGCCATGAATTACAATGTCTAGTCAGTCCTTAATCTTCAGGGGTGCTCTGCATTTATGTTTTGCGGTGTCAGAAAGGGCTAGCGAGATACCATTATATCATATTGCATCATGATTGTTTTGAAAAAAAGTGTTGTCATCCGAGATTCATTATTATTGCTCGCTAGTTGATTATGCCATTGATATGAGTAAATGTGAGACCTAAATGTTATTGTGAATATGGTTAGTTCATCATCTTTGCTGAAACCCTGAATGCTGGCTATACATATTTGCAACAACAAGATCAAACCGAGCCTGTAAAAGTTTTTCTTTGTCACTTTCAGTTTGTCAACTGAATTGCTTGAGGGCAAGCAATGGGTTAAGCTTGGGGGAGTTGATACATCTCCATCGTATGTAATTTTCCAAACTCTTTTGCCCTTGTTTTGGACTCTAATTTGCATGATTTGAATGGAACTAACCTGGACTGACGTTGTTTTCAGTAGAATTGCCATGGTGTTATTTTTGTGCAGAAATAAAAGTTCTCGGATTGACCTGAAAATATACGAAGAATATTTTTGGAATATATAAAAAATATTGGCGAAAGAATCAACCAGAGGGGGGCCACCCAGAGGCCACAAGCCCTGGGGGCGCGCCCTGCAGGCTTGTGGGCCCCCTGGAGCCCCTCCGACCTCAACTCCAACTCCATATAACCATATTCGGGGAGAAAAAATCAGAGAGAAGGATTCATCGTGTTTTACGATATGGAGCCACCACCACCTCCTGTTCTTCATCGGGAGGGCAGATCTGGAGTCCGTTCGGGTCTCCGGAGAGGGGGATTCGTCGCCATCATCATCACCAACCTTCCTCCATCACCAATTTCATGATGCTCACCGCCGTGTGTGAGTAATTCCATTGTAGGCTTGCTAGACGGTGATGGGTTGGATGAGATTTATCATGTAATCGAGTTAGTTTTGTTAGGGTTTGATCCCTAGTATCCACTATGTTCTGAGATTGATGTTGCTATGACTTTGCTATGCTTAATGCTTGTCACTAGGGCTCGAGTGCCATGATTTCAGATCTGGATGTATTATGTTTTCATGAATATATTTGTGTT
The DNA here is from genome assembly GCA_011799875.1 of Thinopyrum elongatum. Lineage (NCBI taxonomy): Eukaryota > Viridiplantae > Streptophyta > Magnoliopsida > Poales > Poaceae > Thinopyrum > Thinopyrum elongatum. The sequence goes on from CM022302.1 coordinate 248,742,513, forward strand.
CTTGATCCTATCTTCCAAGTTGTAGACACCTATTATGCTGCATACCCCAAGGTGACAATAATTGGGATTCTTTCCGGTGATTACCGTAGTTTGAGGAGTTCATGTATTCACTAAGTGCTAATGCTTTAGTCCGGTTCTCTATTAAAAGGAGGCCTTAATATCCCTTAGTTTCCATTAGGACCCCGCTGCCACGGGAGGGTAGGACAAAAGATGTCATGCAAGTTCTTTTCCATAAGCACGTATGACTATATATGGAATACATGCCTACATTATATTGATGAATTGAAGCTAGTTCTGCGTCACCCTAGGTTATAACTGTTGCATGATGAATGCCATCCGACATAATTATCCATCACTGATCCGTTGCCTACGAACTTTTCACATATTGAGCTTTGCTAAGTTACTTTCGCGTTGCTACTGTTACAATCATCACAAAACTGCTACTGTTACTTTTGCCACCGTTACCGTTACTTCCATACTACTTTGCTACTAAATACTTTGCTGCAGATATTAAGTCTTTCAGGTGTGGTTGAATTGACAACTCAGCTGCTAATACTTGGGAATATTCTTTGGATCCCCTTGTGTTGAATCAATAAATTTGGGTTGAATACTCTACCCTCGAAAAATGTTGCGATCCCCTATACTTGTGGGTTATCACATATTTGCCATCCAAAGCTCTAAGGATCTTCTTGATGATGAACTTGTCGATCACCTCTTCACTTCCTAAGCCGGCAATCTCATTTGTGATGAGAGCAAGCCTAGAGTACATTTCAATGACTCCTTCACCATCCTTCATCTTGAACTTGTCAAGTTGACTTTGAAGCACGTCCAGCATGGATTCCTTGACGGACTCGGTACCTTCATGCATATCAACTGAAGTATCCAAAATTTCCTTTGCACGCTCAAGACGGCTGATTTTGTTGAAATCCTCGGGGCACAATCCATTGAAGAGAATATTACAAGCTTGAGCATTGTATTGCAACATCTTCAATTCTTCCGCGATCGCTTCATGATCCGGTTCTCTTCCATCTTGAAAGAATTCATCTTGCAAGCCAATATGAACAACAGCCTAAATGGCGGGGTTATGACCAAGAATATGCATTTTCATCTTATGCTTCCAACTAGCAAAATTTGTACCATCAAAGTAAGGACCTCTACGGTGATAGTTATCCTCACTAGACGCCATACTCTCCTAGGTTGTGAAACCAAGGCTATGATCACCAAAGCAATGGAAATCAAGGCTTACGGAGACCAAAGCTCTGATACCACTTGTAGGATCGAAAGTATGTCTAGAGGGGAGGGGGTGATTAGACTACTTGACCAAATAAAATATATCCTTTTCACCAATTTTAGTTGTGGGCAGATTTTAGCAATTATGACAAGTCAAGTAACACCCTACACATGCAAGTCTAAGAGTATAGCAGCGAAATGTAGAACATTGCACATGTAAGTAAAGGTAAGGGTTTGGAGAAGGCAAACGCAATGGGGACACGAAGATTTTTGGCATGGTTCCGATAGGTGGTGCTATCGTACATCCACGTTGATGGAGACTTCAACCAACGAAGGGTAACGGCTGCGGCGAGTCCACGGAGGGCTCCACCCATGAAGGGTCCATGAAGAAGCAACCTTGTCTATCCCACCATGGCCATCACCCACAAAGGACTTGCCTCACTCGGGTAGATCTTCACGAAGTAGGTGATCTCCTTGCCCTTACAAACTTCTTGGTTCAACTCCACATCATGTCGGAGGCTCCGAAGCGACACCTAACCAATCTAGGAGACACCACTCTCCAAAAGTTAATAGACGGTGTGTTGATGATGAACTCCTTGCTCTTGAGCTTCAAATGATAGTCTCCCCAACACTCAACTCTCTCTCATAGATTTGGACTTAAACAAAAATGTAGAGTCTTGATCTTTTGCCAATCCTTGTCCTTCGCATTTTGAGGGGTCCACATCTCTAGTCCTTGCCATGCCAATCATTGAACATCCTGAAATATTTATCTTGAATGGACATTAGTTCAATGAGGTATATGTTGTTATGAATTACTAAAACCACCCGGGGATTAGTTGCACTTTCAGGATGTCAGATGGTTGCCATGCAAACATGTCGACATTCGCCCGCAGGAAGTCAATGAGCGCGCTTTCCTATTTGTCATTAAGGGTGGCACTTATGGTGAAAGTGCCTCCCGTGTCGTCCTCCTTGGCAGACACCTTCTTGGTTGCTGGTGGAGCTACTTTGGATTTCTTGCTCTTGCTGGCAGAGCTCTCTGGCACGTCCTCAACGGATGGCAACACTCTGAAGAGGTGCGCTTGCCGGAGTCCTTGTCAGAGGTCTTGTTGGTCTTCTTTATTCTCCCCCCCCCCCCCCCCGAGAGCTTTGTCAGCAGGAGCAAGTGCCTTGGCGGCAGATGCTGCAACTGCTTCCCGGTAGAGTTGAGCAGTGCAAATGAGCTCATCATTCTTGTCGGAATTGATGGTGATGACGCTCATCGGCCCTGGCATCTTCAATGTGTTGAATGCATAGTGTGATGCCGCCATGAATTTAGCCAGTGCCGGGCGGCCAAGGATCCCATTATATGTCAATGGAATCTTGACGACATCAAAGACGATCTTCTCTATCTTGTAATTCAGCTCACTGCCATATGTCACCGGCAGTGTGATCTTGCCCATCAGCTGACTTCTTCCCGGATTTTTCCCTTGGAATGTGCCTGTCTTCTTGAGATCTTCATCAGAAACTTGTAGCCTCTTGATCACATCTAGCGAGATCAAATTCAAACTAGTCCCACCATCAACCAGCATCTTTGTGACTTTGAGGTTGCATATTGTTGGTGAAACCAACAACGGCAAGCACCCGACCATAGTTGTGCGATCAGGGTGGTCCTCAGCATCAAAGATGATGGGTGTGTTCGACCATTTGAGTGGCTTCTGGGCATCAATTGTCAGTTCTGTTGCGTTGACTTCATGCACCCACTGCTTGAGTTGGCAGTGAGAGGAGTGCAAAGATTCACCTCCGTCAATGCACATGGCTTTCGTGGCTTTCTGGAACTCATGCTCACTAGACTCATCATCATCCTGTTCATCCTCATCATCATCATCTCCTTCTTTCTTGTCGCGGCCTCTAGCAGGTTTCTCTTTCTGTTGTTTGGCCTTGCCACGACTACCTCCTCGGCCACCATGCTTCTTGCCAGATCCTCCGGCACCATCTTGGGCCTTCTACTTATCACGCTTCTCGTATTCAGCCTTCTGCTTCTCAGCAAGCCACTCTACTTGCCGGCAGTCTTGGAGGTCATGGCCCTTGGTACGATGGATCTTGCAATACTACTTGCCGGAGCCCTCTGTCTTGTCAGTAGCCGCCAGTGCTTGACATGAGGCGCACCCAGCAACTTCCTTGTCGGGGCTCTCAGTCTTGGTCTTCTTGGCGGTATTAACGTTGTCGGAGCCGTCAACGGCTAGCACTACTTTGCCCTTGCGCTTCCTGTTGTGCTTGCGGCCCTTCTTCTTCGGGGTGGTGGTGGCATCATCGTCTTCAGAGCCAACCTCCGCGCCAGCATCTTCCCCGGGAAGTCTCGTACCCTCTTCAACGCGTGCACACTTGTCAGCCAGAGTGTAGAGCTCGGCGACATCCCTCACCTTGTTCATGGCTAATTCTTCCCGCATTTTGCGATTACGCACATTTGTGTGAAATGCGATAATCACAGCAGCAGGGTGAATGTCAGGAATATTGTGTTGTACACAACTGAATCTCTGTATGTACTTGCGAAGAGAATCGCCATCTCTCTGTGGTATGACATGCAAGTCACTAGGCTGACCAGGGAACTTGCTGCCCCCAGTGAAGGTGCCAACGAACTCATGGCATAAATCCGCCCAAGAGGAGATGGAATTCTTCGGAAAGTTCATCAACCATGATCTAACGTTGGGCTTGAGCACCAACGAAAATTATTTGGCAAGGATCTTGTCGTCTCGTCCCCCAACAACCTGCACCGCGATGGTTTAGATGCCTAGGAACTCTGACGGGTGAGTCTTGCCATCGTATTTCTCCGGCACTTCTGGTTTGAAGTTCCGAGAATTATGCCACTGGACTTGCTGCAGCTCACGAGTAAACGCTGGGCAACCTACCTCGTAAGGTAGACACCCAGGGTACCCTAGCACTGGCTCATCAACAGCGGGCCTCGCACACCTGTCGGATTGACGGCGCGCTTCCCGTCGCCGCTCGACGGTGGTACGAGCGTCTTCTTTGCGCCGTTCTTGGAGAACTTGGTGCTGGTCATAGTGAGCTCGCGGATCAGACAATGCCATGGAAACATCATCATGGGTGCCAACCCGCTGACTCTGTCGCTGCTGTTGTCGTGGAGGGGACTATACTATGGCCACACCACCTCCAGTCCTCTCACCAGCAGCACGCACTGGCGTGGTGGGCTGCTGTTGTGAGGGCCCCGCCTACTGTGGCTTGTCGTTTCTTGGCAAAGCTGCGGAGGTTCTATATAGCAGCTCTCCACTCGTCCATCTTCTCCGCGGCAGGAGGGAAGTCTAGAAGCAGTTGTTCTCGTGCCAGGGCCTGTGTCGGTGAAGTTGGCAAAGAACGATGCGAAGAATGAGAGTTGTTCTTGCTTCTAACAGAGTTAGAAGTAGCCCCATCTCGGTCTTGCAAGCATGGCCTATCTTCACCGGCATGCTGGCGTGCATGCTAGCCTTATACATCCTGGGGATGATGCACAGGGGTTTTGCCGTGAGGGCGCCCGGAACTGCCGACGCCATGGCGTTGCTCGTCGCGCGCGACCTGAGATGGCCACGGCGTGTGCACTGACGTGGGTGTCTTAGATGGCACCGCATCGTCCTTGGAGTTCGCCGCGCTGCCCGCAGGCAGCATAGCTCCATCGTTGGATCTGGTGGCGTGCGGGTTGTTGTTGTTCCCGCTCCGGACGATGCCGCTCGCCTGGCTTGGATGGCTAGAGCGTCGTGAATGCTGCCCACCGCCACCACCTACGTCGTCGCCTTTCTACGTGGGCGTTGGGAGCTTGGATGTAGACGGATCGACCATCGTGGCGCCCTTCTTCTTGGGAGCCATGGTAATGAAGATGATGAAGCTGACGCGCTGACTGCTAAATCAGGTTCGCGTAAGCGATCCCCCTGCCTGGGGCGCAAAGGATGCCGTGCGTATGATGATCTATGGGACCAGCAAGGCCCCTTTGTGGTTCGACTGGGGAGATCAATGTGCACAAAGAGCAAATCTAGCAATCAACACAAGGATTTACCCAGGTTCGGGCCGCTGTGAAGCGTGAAACCCTATTCTTGCTTTGTTGTATTGGATATGTTTATGCTTAGTTACAAGAAGCGCAACTTGCCGGCAAGAGAGCGTGGGAAGTGCAGCTACGTGTGCAAATAAGCAAAGTTCCGACCTTTGTAAAGGTAGCCATAGGCCGCCTTTTATAGGGAAAGGGGTCACCACAGTGGCAAAATGGTCTTTACATAAGGTAAATAGTGGCTGCAATGCCAAATACCTAACTCTGATGGGTTAGGACAAATGCATTAAATGTGCCTTGAGGTGTCACTCTGGTGAAGCTTGCTGGCGAGGGTTGTCTCTCCTTCTTTGCCATTCGCCCAGCTACCTTTTATTATCTTGACACGCTCTTGGGACGGGTGTCATTAAAGTTATATCTTCGGCGGCGAGTTGACACGTGCCTAGACAGAATTCACCTAACTACCTGCCCGCTCGACACTTGACAAGTGACATGCTAGTTGCTGAGGTGGAGCGGTGGCAAAGTAGTGGGACCTTGCCGGCACGGAGCTTGTCGGGTCTTCGCTTGCTTGCCGGCAAGCTTCAGTCTTTTTCTTCTGTACTATCTTAGTACTTCTCAGTCACTTGCCTGGAGATCTTCTTCATGGTTTTATCGACCAAGTCTTGAGCTTGTTTATAGTTGTCCTCTGGCAAGCCCTGCCGTCGGGAAGGCTACTACTGCATGTGCACAATTCAGGGGTACTAAAGGACCCAAACTTTAGTACACCGACAGTTGGCCACAGTGAGAAAGATTTTGACACTTTTAGATTATTTTTTAAAGTTTGAAGCGAGACTTTTTTATTTTTTTTGGAGAAAAGTTTTTCTAACCTTTTCCTTTTTTTTCTTTTTGAGATGGATATGATGTCCACGTGACGTGAGAATGTTTATTGAATCCCATTGTTTTCTTTACTCTCATCAGTCATCATGTGATGTATCCCAGGTGGATCAATTGCTCCAATTTGCAACCCAAAGGGCTCATGCTCCTAGGAAGATGATGATTCTCAAGGTGGTGGTGCCCGTGCGATTCGGCTATCTATGGGACGGCTAGGCCCCTTTGTGGTTCGGCGAGGGGATTGCACACGACGCAAAGAGCAGGAACAACAGAGGACGCAGCAAGATTTACCCAGGTTCGGGCCGCTGAGAAGTGTAAAACCCTACTCCTGCTTTTGGTGTATTGAAATGTGGAACACAAGTACACTGAGCGCTCTTCCCCGTCAAGGTGCTGGGAGAGGGCAGCTACACAAGCACGTATTCGTGGGGTTAGGCCGGGTTCAAACCCTTGTAAAGGTTGCCTTGGCCCTCCTTTCATAGCTCAAGGGGTTACCACAGTGGCAAAAGGGTCATTACATAGTGATTAGATGGCAAACAGTGCTATGATACCTAACTCTGCTAGTCAGGACAAAAAGCATTAAAAGCATCCCTAGGTGTCATGGGGAGGAGAAGCCCCGACAAGGGTCTAGCACCGCTTACCCAACTAACTCCTATTAGCTTGACAAGCCATTCAGACGGGTGTCGATAAAGGTATTTTTTCCTCAAGTGAGCCGACACGTGCTGGCAAACGCCACCTAACCACCTACGGGCTTGACACCTCGCCAATCAGTGATCAGCTGGCTGGTGAGGTGGAGCGTTGGTAGTTGACGGGGGTTTGCTTGTCACGAGGCTTGCGGGGCTTCCACCTTGCCGGTTTGCCCTTGCTGGCTAGAGTCACTTTCAATGCTTCGTTCTGTAGTTTGTCTTGGTCTTCTTGATGCGCTTCATGATTGACGGTGTCCTGGACTAGGGGGTACTCACCACGTCGTCTCCCAACCAGTGGGTCAGGACGAGGACCCCCATGGTGGTTCACTAATGGGCCACTTCGGGCAGCCCATGACATATACGAGGAAGATTTCACAAGACTTGCTGATCAAGACAAGCACTCCTCTCCACCGACGTAGCCGACTAGGACTCTTGTTATCCTAAGCCTCCGGTACATTATATAAGCCGAGGCCAGGCTAGTCAATAGATCATTATGACATTCATCATTATATCCCCAAGGTTTAGACCACAACTTACGATCTCGAGGTAGATCAACTCTGTACACGATACATCATCATCAATATTAACAAGAGCAGGACGTAGGGTTTTACCTCCACCAAAAGGGCCCGAACCTGGGTAAACATTGACTCCCTTCATCCTGTTACCATCGATCCAAGATCCACAGCTCGAGACCCCCTACCCCAAGGTCTGCCAGATTTCCCTCCGACAATGGTGCTTTCATTGAGAGTTCTGCTGTGAGATCGACGAAGGATCAATGGCTCGCCGGCAGATCAACTGCGACGTCGGTATCTTCATCGCCGGCTCGACTAGTCACCTTGGCTCGACCGAGGACTGCACTCCGCCTCAGATCATCATGTTCGGATGAGGGCCTTCATCAACATAAACTCCGATCTCTATCGAGATCATGGAGGAATCATCCATGGAGCTCGGGGGTTCAACGTCAACATTGCCCTCGGGCGACCGTGCTGTTTTTTTGGACAGTGAACTTGTATCCACCGCCACCGCCTCCTCGAGCATCGCTTTGCGATTGCTTCAATGAATTTTTGCAGAATTGAGTCTACAACAACCCTGTAAAATTTCATCGCGTTCCGACGGAGGAATCTCCGGCGATCTCCGATTTACACGAGCCCTGTTGAATCTGGACGGGAACCAGGACAAGTTTGGGGCGAGCAGTCCAGCAGTTAGCTCGGACATCCTTTGGAAGATCCAACCATTCATTGGCTGCATAATTCTCATACCTATAACCCCTCAAAATTTCAGCTCGATCCGACCATTCAAACTCCGGAAAACTTCCGATGAGTGGATCAATTTCGGATCTATTTCCTGCGCGAAAATGAATCCGACCCGAATTCATCTTTCTTCATGAACATGATATTGGACATCCTTTTAGAATGATTTTTTTTCTAGGGTATTGTGTGTTGTTCTCAAGAACGTGCCCACAAATTTTAAGTCTTTTTTGAGGCGATCTTCACCCTCGCGCCGATGTCAAACCGGCTCGACCATGTTGCTCCACGTCTACCAACCTGCGCCAACACCGACTGCGTCGTCGCTCCATCGAGCTGACGACAACCACCTCGAATCATCACCTCGGCGAGCCGACCAAGAGTTCAGCATCGTGAAGGACAAATCATCATCAAGACAAGATCATCGCCCCACGGATTGCACGGGTCGGGCGCGCCAGCATCGCCGCGCGGTCACTACTACTTCTTGAGCTTGTGTTGGTTTTTCCTTTGAAGATGAAAGGGTGATGCAGCAAAGTAGAGATAAGTATTTCCCTCAGTTAGAGAACCAAGGTATCAATCCAGTAGGATACAACGCACAAATCACCTAGCACCTGCACAAACAATCAAACAACTTGCACCCAACGCGATAAAGGGGTTGTCAATCCCTTCACGGTTACTTGCAAAAGTGAGACCTGATAGAGATAGATAAACAAAAGATAAAATATTTTTGGGTTTTTTGGTATATAGATCTGAAAATAAAAGATTGCAAAATAGTAGATCGGAAACTAATATGATGGAAAATAGTAGATCGAAAACTTATATGATGGAAAATAGACCCGGGGGCCATAGGTTTCACTAGAGTCTTCTCTCAAGATAGCAAATAATACGGTGGGTGAACAAATTACTGTCGAGCAATTGATAGAAAAGCGCAAAGTTTTGACGATATCCAAGGAAATGATTATGAAATATAGGCATCATGTCCGTGTCAAGTAGACCGAAACGATTTTGCATCTACTACTATTACTCCACACATCGACCAACTCCTGCCTGCATCTAGAGTATTAAGTTCATGAAGAACAGAGTAACGCATTAAGTAAGATGCCATGATGTAGAGTAATAAACTCAAGCAATATGATGTAAACCCCATCTTTTTATCCTCGATGGCAACATACGTGCCTTGCTGCCCCTACTGTCACTGGGAAAGGACACCGCAAGATTGAACCCAAAGCTAAGCACTTCTCCCATTGCAAGAAAAACCAATCTAGTTGGCCAAACCAAACCGATAATTTGAAGAGAATTACAAAGATGTCAAATCATGCATATAAGAATTCAGAGAAGATTCAAATAATATTCATAGATAAGCTGATCATAAATCCATAATTCATCGGATCTTGACAAACACACCATAAAAGAAGATTACATCGGATAGATCTCCAAGAACAATGAGGAGAACATGGTATTGAGAATCAAAGAGAGAGAAGAAGCCATCTAGCTACTAGCTATGGACCCGTAGGTCTGAGGTAAACTACTCACGCTTCATCGGAAGGGCAATAGAGTTGATGTAGAAGCCCTCCGTGATCGAATCCCCCTCCGGCAGGGTGCCGAAAAAGATCCCTAGATGGGATCTCACGGGTACAGAAGGTTGCGGCGGTGGAAAAGTGTTTTCGTGGATGCTTCTGGTGGTTTGGGAACATATGTGAATATATAGGCAAAAGAATTAGGTCAGGGGAGTCACGGGGGGCCCACAATGCAGGGGGCGCGCCCTCCACCCTTGTGGCTGCCTCGTGGCTCCTCCAACTTCATCTCCAAGTCTCCTGGGTATCTTCTGGTCCAAGAAAAATCATCGCGAAGGTTTTATTCCGTTTGGTATTCCTTTTCCACGAAGTTAAAAAACAAGGAAAAAACAGAAAATGGCACTGGGCTCTAGGTTAATAGGTTAGTCCCAAAAATAATATAAAATAGCATATTAATGCATATAAAACATCCAAAACTGATAATATAATAGCATGAAACAATCAAAAATTATAGATACGTTGGAGACGTATCAAGCATCCCCAAGCTTAATTCCTGCTTGTCCTCTAGTAGGTAAATGATAAAAACAAAAATTTTGATGAGGAATGCTACCTAACATATTTATCCGTGTAATTTTTCTTTATTGTGGCATGAATGTTCAGATCCATAAGATTCAAAACAAAAGTTTAATATTGACATAAAAACAATAATACTTCAAGCATACTAACAAGGCAATTATGTCTTCTCAAAATAACATGGCCAAAGAAATCTTATCCCTACAAAATCATATAGTCTAGCTATGCTCCGTCTTCATCACACAAAATATTCAAATCATGCACAACCCCGATGACAAGCCAAGCAATTGTTTCATACTTTTAGTGTTCTCAAACCTTTTCAACTTTCACGCAATACATGAGCGTGAGCCATGGACATAGCACTATAGGTGGAATAGAATATGGTGGTTGTGGAGAAGACAAAAAAGAAGGAGATAGTCTCACATCAACTAGGTGTATTAACGGGCTATGGAGATGCCCATCAATAGATATCAATGTGAGTGAGTAGGGATTGCCATGCAACGGATGCACTAGAGCTATAAGTGTATGAAAGCTCAAAAGAAAACTAAGTGGGTGTGCATCCAACTTGCTTGCTCATGAAGACCTAGGGCAATTTGAGGAAGCCCATCATTGGAATATACAAGCCAAGTTCTATAATGAAAATTTCCCACTAGTATATGAAAGTGACAAAATAGGAGACTCTCTATCATGAAGATCGTGGTGCTACTTTGAAGCACAAGTGTGGAAAAGGATAGTAGCATTGCCCCTTCTCTCTTTTTCACTCATTTTTTTTGTTTGGCTTCTTTGGCCTCTTTGTTTCTTTATTTTTCGTCTGGAGTCTCATCCCGACTTGTGGGGGAATCATAGTCTCCATCATCCTGTCCTCACATGGGACAATGCTCTAATAATGAAGATCATCACACTTCTATTTACTTACAACTCAAGAATTACAACTCAATACTTAGAACAAAATATGACTCTATATGAATGCCTCCGGCGGTGTACCGGGATGTGTAATGAATCAAGAGTGACATGTATGAAAGAATTATGAACGGTGGCTTTGCCACAAATACGATGTCAACTACATGATCATGCAAAGCAATATGACAATGATGAAGCGTGTCATAATAAAATGGAACGGTGGAAAGTTGCATGGCAATATATCTCGGAATGGCTATGGAAATGCCATAATAGGTAGATATGATAGCTGTTTTGAGGAAGGTATATGGTGGGTGTATGGTACCGGCAAAAGTTGCGCGTCACTAGAAAGGCTAGCAATGGTGGAAGGGTGAGAGTGCGTATAATCCATGGACTCAACATTAGTCATAAAGAACTCACATACTTATTGCAAAAATCTATTAGTTATCGAAACGAAGTACTACACGCATGCTCCTAGGGGGATAGATTGGTAGGAAAAGACCATCGCTCGTCCCCGACCGCCACTCATAAGGAAGACAATCAATAAATAAATCATGCTCCGACTTCATCACATAACGGTTCACCATACGTGCATGCTACGGGAATCACAAACTTTAACACAAGTATTTCTACAATCCACAATTACTCACTAGCATGACTCTAATATCACCATCTTTATATCTCGAAACAATCATAAAAAATCAAACTTCTCATAGTATTCAATGCACTTTATATGAAAGTTTTTATTATATCCCTCTTGGATGTCTATCATATTAGGACTAAATTTGTAACCAAAGCAAATTACTATGCTGTTTAGTGACTCTCAAAATAATATAAGTGAAGCATGAGAGTTCAATAATTTCTATAAAATAAAGCCATCGTCGTGCTCTAAAAAGATATAAGTGAAGCACTAGAGCAAAATTGCCTAGCTCAAAAGATATAAGTGAAGCACATAGAGTATTCTAATAAATCATGATTCATGCATGCCCCACTCAAAAGGTGTGTACAGCAAGGATGATTGTGGAAAACTAAAAAGTAAAGACCCATATAATACAAGACTCTCCAAGCAAAAAACATATCATGTGGTGAATAAAAATATAGCCTCAAGTAAAGTTACCGATAGACGAAGACGAAAGAGGGGATGCCTTCTGGGGCATCCCCAAGCTTAGGCTCTTGGTTGTCCTTTAATATTACCTTGGGGTGCCTTGGGCATCCACAAGCTTAGGCTCTTGCCACTACTTATTCCATAGTCCATCAAATCCTTACGCAAAACTTGAAAACTTCACAACACAAAACTCAACAGAAAATCTCATAAGCTCCGTTAGTATAAGAAAATAAATCACCACTTTTGGTACTGTTGTGAACTCATTCTTTATTTATATTGGTATAATATCTACTGTATTCCAACTTCTCCATGGTTCATACCCCCCGATACTACCCATAGATTCATCAAAATAAGCAAACAACACAAAGAAAACAGAATCTGTCAAAAACAGAATAGTCTGCGAAGATCCGAATTGTTCTAATACTTCTGTAACTCCAAAAATTCTGAAAAATAAGGACAAAAGAGGAAATTTGTATATAAATCTCGTGTAAAAAATTAAGGGTTTTTCAACGGTCCAGTGAATTATTAAAATTCTGTGACTGGACAGAAAATTTTCTGTTTTTCAGCAAGATCAAATCAACTATCACCGTAAGCCATCCCAAAGGTCTTACTTGGCACAAACACTAATTAAAACACAAAAACACATCTAATCAGAGGCTAGATGAATTACTTTATTCAAAAACAGAAAAGAAAAATATTGGGTTGTCTCCCAATAAGCGCTTTTCTTTAAAGCCTTTTAGCTAGGCATTGAAATTTCGATGATGCTCACATGAAAGTCAAGAATTGAAGCACAAAGAGAGAATCATAAAACATGTGAAAAACACATCTAAGTCTAACATACTTTCTATGCATAGGCATTTTGTAGGCAAACAGATTATCAAGGCAAGCAAAAACTAGCATATGCAAGGAAGAAAAAGGAAACGATAGCAATCTCAACATGAAGAGAGGTAATTTAGTAACATGAAAATTTCTACAACCATATTTTCCTCTCTCATAATAATTACATGTAGGATCATAAGAAAATTCAACAATATAGCTATCACATAACATATTCTCAACACGATCCACATGCATGCAAAGTTGACACTCTTCCAAAATAGTGGGATTAACATTAACTAAAGTCATGACCTCTCCAAACCCACTTTTATCAAAAATTTCATAAGATTGAATATTCTCCAAATATGTGGGATCTAAAGTTGACACTCTTCCAAACCCACTTTCAATATTATTGCAAGCATTATTATCAATATCATATTCATCATGAGGCTTAAATAAATTTCCAAGATCATAAGAAAAATCACCCCAATCATGATCATTCCAACAAGTAGTGGACATAGCAAAATTAGCATCCCCAAGCTTAGGGTTTTGCATATCATTAGCACAACTGACATTAATAGAATTTATAATAACATCATTGCAATCATGCTTTTGATTAAAGGAACTATCAAGTATGGGTGCAATAGCAATAATCTCATGTTTAACATAAGGGACTATAGCAAATTCATCTCCATAAATATTGGCATCATGGCCACAAGAATAGCAAGCATCACACTCATCAAGGGAGGGTGTCTCAATCAAATCATCGGAATCATAATTATCTATAGATTCATGCATATCATTATTTTCTTCCAAAGCAACGGTCGTTCTTTCAATAAATTCTTTGACATAGACATTATGAGCATAGTTTTCATAGCAATATTTAAGTATGTCAAATTTTTTAGATTTGTAGAGAGTAATATCATACTTTTCAATCAAAGAAGCAACTTCATAAGCACCCTTAAAAGCAACAAATTCTTCAATTTGTTCGATATCATAGTAACTGTAAACACCCTTTTCATAAGAAGATAAGATTTCATTATCATTAAACTCATATAGGTAGGGAAGGTGTTTTTTAGGGTTCTTGGAGCAACAAGTAAAATCACAAAGTTCACAAAGATTCCAATCATAACATAGCAAATAATTTATTTGATTCCATAAGAGTCTCCCTTTTTCAGACAAACGGTGACGCACAAAATGAGCATGCTCATCTAAATATTTTCCCTCAACTAAACTAGTTGGGGTTTTAGCACAAGCACATATGGATCGAAGATGATCCAAGTAGAAAACTTTGAGTGGATCCATATCAATAGATTTTTAGCAAGCAAAGATGCAAGCAAAATAGAAGGCACATGAAAACACAAGCAAACATAAGATCAAACGAGAAAAAGGGCGAATAAAAAGGCAAATCTTTTCAAAAATCATTTTAGAAGTGGGGGAGAGGAAAACGAGAGACAAATGGCGAATAATGTAATGCAAGAGATGAGAGTTTATGATGGGTACTTGGTATGTCTTGACTTGGCGTAGATCTCCCCGGCAATGGCGCCAGAAATTCTTCCTACTACTTCTTGAGCTTGCGTTGGTTTTTCCCTTGAAGAGGAAAGGGTGATGCAGCAAAGTAGAGATAAGTATTTCCCTCAGTTAGAGAACCAAGGTATCAATCCAGTAGGAGACAACGCACAAATCACCTAGCACCTGCACAAACAATCAAACAACTTGCACCCAACGCGATAAAGGGGTTGTCAATCCCTTCACGGTTACTTGCAAAAGTGAGATCTGATAGAGATAGATAAACAAAAGATAAAATATTTTTGGGTTTTTTGGTTTATAGATCTGAAAATAAAAGATTGCAAAATAGTAGATCGGAAACTAATATGATGGAAAATAGTAGATCGGAAACTTATATGATGGAAAATAGACCCGGGGGCCATAGGTTTCACTAGAGGCTTCTCTCAAGATAGCAAATAATACGGTGGGTGAACAAATTACTGTCGAGCAATTGATAGAAAAGCGCAAAGTTATGACGATATCCAAGGCAATGATTATGAAATATAGGCATCACGTTCGTGTCAAGTAGACCGAAATGATTCTGCATCTACTACTATTACTCCACACATCGACCGACTCCTGCCTGCATCTAGAGTATTAAGTTCATGAAGAACAGAGTAACGCATTAAGTAAGATGACATGATGTAGAGGAATAAACTCAAGCAATATGATGTAAACCCCATCTTTTTATCCTCGATGGCAACAATACAATGCGTGCCTTACTGCCCCTACTGTCACTAGGAAAGGACACCGCAAGATTGAACCCAAAGCTAAGCACTTCTTCCATTGCAAGAAAAACCAATCTAGTTGGCCAAACCAAACCGATAATTCAAAGAGAATTACAAAGATATCAAACACATGCATATAAGAATTCAGAGAAGATTAAAATAATATTCATAGATAAGCTGGTCATAAATCAACAATTCATCGGATCTCGACAAACACACCGCCAAAGAAGATTACATCGGATAGATCTCCAAGAACAACGAGGAGAACATGGTATTGAGAATCAAAGAGAGAGAAGAAGCCATCTAGCTACTAGCTATGGACACGTAGGTCTGAGGTAAACTACTCATGCTTCATCGGAAGGGCAACAGAGTTGATGTAGAAGCCCTCCGTGATCGAATCCCCCTCCGACAGGGTGCCGAAAAAGTTCCCTAGATGGGATCTCACGGGTACAGAAGGTTGCGGCGGTGGAAAAGTGTTTTCATGGATGCTTCTGGTGGTTTGGGAACATATGTGAATATATAGGCGAAAGAATTAGGTCAGGGGAGTCACGGGGGCCCACAAGGCAGGGGGCGCGCCCTACCCCCCTGGGCGCGCCCTCCACCCTTGTGGCTGCCTCGTGGCTCCTCCGACTTCATCTCCAAGTCTCCTGGGTGTCTTCTGGTCCAAGAAAAATCATCGTGAAGGTTTTATTCTGTTTGGACTCCGTTTGTATTCCTCTTCCACGAAGCTAAAAAACAAGGAAAAAACAAAAACTGGTACTGGGCTCTAGGTTAATAGGTTAGTCCCAAAAATAATATAAAATAGCATATTAATGCATATAAAACATCCAAAACAGATAATATAATAGCATGGAACAATCAAAAATTATAGATACGTTGGAGACGTATCAGTCACTTCTCAAGCCGGCATTGACCGTGTCACAAGTTCTGACCTGCGTCGGCGTTGCCTCGTCATTGCTTCTTCAAGCCGATGTCCATCACGCCGACCTGCTTTGACACCTCGGCTAGCATAGCGGCTGCAACATCAACTTACCGAGCTGCTCTGTCACCTCGGCTGGATCGGGGTCTTCGCCATCTCTTCATCAACCTACTTCGGGGACTTCGGCGTCACCAGTCGTCCAGCTTCGTCATGTTAGCTGGACCGGGGGCTTCGCCTCGCTGCATCGACCGTGCCGCATCGCCACTTCATCAAGCCGAGCTCTTCGCTCGGTCAACTCAGACCTCGGCCAGGCCGAGGACTACGTCTTCGTCTTGCCACAAGCCCGAACGTCGTCAACAACACCAAGCATATTAACCAGCTAAGTCGCTTCCATGCTCAGTTTTTTTAATCTTTAATTCTTGTTCGGTTTGACCAAGTGTTATATTTGTGTTAAACAAAAGTTGTTTATTAAAAACTTATTTTGTCAAAAAAATTGTTTGTCAAAACACTTCTTTTACCCAAGTAAACTGGGGCGCTTAAATTTGTATGAGCCGTTTTATAATAACTGTTTTTTTCTAAGTCATTGCAAAGTCTTTTTCTACCACTCCTTTCTCGACTCGAGTGTGTGGTCAATAGCCGGATAGCCTAGTTTCTCTCTAAAGTTCGCTCGAGTTTAGTTCGCTATACTGGCCTGAGAAGCAATCCACCTTCGGGATAGGAGGTTGAAGCCGAAGGCTGACCCGCTTGAAGTTTTGAGATCGGATGCGTCATGTTAAAGCATGATGGAAGCACAAACTAATTTTAAGACCAATGTTCGGATTGGCACAAAAAAAACTTGACTTAATGTAGATGCAAAATTTTACTAAAGTGTTTCGGTTTTCCGAACTTATGTCACCTTTAACCTATTTGTATGTTTTTCTTTAAGGGGGGATATCCTCCTAACTGAGGTGCCCTGCATAATAATTTAGCTTGGGAAATCTTTTCCGAACTGCAGCTCGGTATCTTTCCTGCCAACCTGCACCTCGGCATTGACAAAGCACATGCCACATCTGGACTAGTTCCCATGTAGTGCAACGCCAGACGCCTTTAAAGAATCGGCCATATTAACAAGGGGTTGAGACTACAGCCGAACCCACCAAAAGCCAAGGTACTCCATGGAGTCCTCGGCAAAACATTCTCAGATATTGCTTTATGTGCATCTATTTCGAATTGTGTCTTTGGTCAATAGTTGGGTTGGCTCCTGTGCTTGACTCCTACATTTCGCTTTGTTCGGCTAGGTGTGCAAAGGGAGAACCACTGTGATTGTGCTGCCAGCTCAAATGGTTAAGTGCCTCAGTGGAGAGAGCCGAAAACTGACTGTCACAATGGGTGTAAACTGGTCAGCGATCCGATGACTGTGTCAAACTATAGATCGATAGAGGTTGCCCCGTGTTAAACGATGGGCCTTTCATAAAATTGGCCGAGTTGTTAATGGCTTGACCTCGGCTGACGCCGAACACTAACCGGGGGCTAGTAACTGGCCTCCCAACCTTAAGATCCTATGATTAAGTGAAAGTTATAAAGCCTGCATATCTGATTGCCTCGTTTCCGCTAACACAATCGCCTCCGGGCACCGATACGTCGGCTAAGGGTTGTCTTGTTACTGTGGAAACACCTTGCATAGCATCTACAAAGGGGCCGAAGCCGACGATGGGCCACTTTCAAATGATAAACGGTCGCAACGGAGTCAAAATAAACATATATCATCAGTCTTTATATTTAGTATACAAGCGTTGCCTTCCATAATCATCATTATAAAGCCATAAATATGCATCAAATTTGACTTAAGATTTTGGCCAAGTTGGGTTGCCTGGCTCCTGTGCTTATCCCCTACGCTCCCGATAGTTCGGCTAGGGGGTAAAGGGAGCACCTCTGTGATTGTTACTTCCGGGTCATTCAGGTTAGTACGTCAGACTGGGTGAAGCCGAAAGCTAGCCATCTTAAGAATATAATTGGTCGACAATGGCAAAAGTGAAAATTTAGGTTCACCAAAGACCACAGAGTTCAGGAACTTTCCCAAAACTAAATCCTCAGTATTTTCCTCCCACATTGATCAGAGTTGAGGTTTCACGATCATGGTCAACATGATAGCCTGGGAAAAGGAACTTATAACGGAACTATTTTTCCCAAAAAGATGTTTCTTACGTTAAAAAGTAATATAATATATCTCTTAGCGTACCTTTGTTTATAAAACCGTATGGATGGATTGCCTTGTTTGTCGTAAATCTTTGCCCTCATAAAGGCTTTATAAAGTAGGACAAACACACCCCGGCTACTGGCCGAGGAGGTTGAAGCCGATGATCGGCCAACAAAGTTTTGTACAATGCGGATCCGAGCATTAATGATGTAAAGTACTTGGATACATAGAATAATTACACATAAATTGCGAGTACAAGTCAATTTACTGCAGCCCATCTTTTAAAGAGTCAAAGGCACAATCTCGCTGAGACAACCGAGAAGCTGACATAACGCTCTCATAATTCCCTATTGGCATTGATTTCCTATCTAGAAAGCCCCTTGGGGCCAACCTTGGCGAGCTCGGCTTTCGCTAGCTCTAGCTCCTTTCAGAGATCTTTATTTTCTTTCCGAGTAGTCTGTGTTAAACACAACAAATTTTTCTGTCAAGCGGATATCGATCCTTAATTCGGCCACCCGTGCCCACATTAAGGCTCAGGGGCTACTGGGCTTCGTGCTTCTCACTTAAAAGCCTTTAACGGGTTACATCGATCCCCTGATCTGGTGTTGCCACCCGACCAGTGGCTCGGGGGCTACTGCATTGAGAATTCAATGCAGACAATTTACAAAGTGCAAAACAGTTTCCGAGGAGATTACGATCCTCAGGTTGGTCGGCCGCACCCTACCTGAATCTCGAGGACTATGCACACCGTGTTTCCATTCTTACGTATGTTGCCGAGCTAGGAATTGATCCTCAGGCCAATTTCACAAATCGACCTGAGTCTCAGGGGCTACTGGGATTAGCGGTTTCATGTTTTCCTTCAGGTGCATCTCAGATTTTAGGCCGACATACACCTTGAGGGCTACTAGCTATATACCTCGGCAGAGAATAAATTGCACCAATCGAAAATATATCAGCAAACAGTCAGCCCAAGCTCGAGATGGTGCATCACTTCGGAAGCTGTCCGGCGTGAAGCTTGGATGCAAGTGGCTGGCTCTGTAGAGGGCATTTCCGGCATTAAGCTCACCTGAACTCCTTCAACTTTTTCAAGACCAAGGTAATCTATGACACCTTGGATGCTGACCAGCGTTGGAGCTCGGCTGCAAAAAAAGACACCTCAGATGCAATCCGGCGTTGGAATTCGGCTGCAAGAGGACAACTCGGATGCAGTCCGGCATTGGAGCTGGGATGTAAGAGGGCACCACTGCACAGCAAAAACTTCAAACCTAAGGTGTGGCGTAAAAATAACAAGGCATTGATAGAGGCCGAGAACTTAAGGGGCTCCTCGGATGCTCGACATGTGAACTCTTCGAATATAGCTCGGCGATCCTCAAGATCAAAGATAGGTAGATTTGTTGAACCAGCTTTCAAAACCGATGACCAAAAATGAAGAATAGCTTGGAAGAACAGAGGAGCATCCCCAACTTGAAGACCGGTTCAGGGGGCTACTGACAGTGTCCTGGACTAGGGGGTACTCACCACGTCATCTCCCGGCCAGTGGGTTGATACGTCCATTTTGCATCATGCTTTTATATTGATATTTATTGCATTATGGGCTATTGTTACACATTCTAGCACAATACTTATGCCTTTTCTCTCTTATTTTACAAGGTTTACATAAAGAAAGAGAATGCCGGCAGCTGGAATTTTGGACTGGAAAAGGAGCAAATCTGAGAGACCTATTCTGCACAACTCCAAAAGTCCTGAAACTTCACGGAGAATTATTTTGGAATATATAAAAAATATTGGGCGAAGAAAGCACCAGAGGGGGCCACCAGCCATCCACAAGCGTGGGGGGCGCGCCCTACCCCCCTGGGCGCGCCTCCCTACCTTGTGGGCCCCCTGGCAGGCCTCCGGTGCCCATCTTCTGCTATATGGTGTATTTTGACCTGGAAAAAAACAGAAGGAAGCTTACGGGACGAAGCGCCGCCGTCTCGAGGCGGAACCTGGGCAGAACCAATCTAGGGCTCCGGCTAAGCTGTTCTGGCGGAGAAACTTCCCTTCGGGAGGGGGAAATCGAAGCCATCGTCATCACCAATGATCCTCTCATCGGGAGGGGTTCAATGTCCATCAGCATCTTCACCAGCACCATCTCCTCTCAAACCCTAGTTCATCTCTTGTATCCGATCTTTGTCTCAAAACCTCAGATTGGTACCTGTTGGTTGCTAGTAGTGTTGATTACTCCTTGTAGTTGATGCTAGTTGGTTTATTCGGTGGAAGATCATATGTTCAGATCCTTAATGCTATTCAATACCCCTCTGATTATGAACACGAATATGCTTTGTGAGTAGTTATGTTTGTTCCTGAGGACATGGGAGAAGTCTTGTTATAAGTAATCATGTGAATTTGGTATTCGTTCGATATTTTGATGAGATGTATGTTGTCTTTCCTCTAGTGGTGTTATGTGAACGTCGAGTACATGACACTTCACCATGATTTGGGCCTAGGGGAAGGCATTGGGAAGTAATAAGTAGATGATGGGTTGCTAGAGTGACAGAAGCTTAAACCCTAGTTTATGCGTTGCTTCGTAAGGGGCTGGTTTGGATCCATATGTTTCATGCTATGGTTAGATTTATCTTAATTCTTCTTTCGTAGTTGCGGATGCTTGCGAGAGGGGTTAATCATAAGTGGGAGGCTTGTCCAA
The DNA here is from genome assembly GCA_011799875.1 of Thinopyrum elongatum. Classification (NCBI taxonomy): domain Eukaryota; kingdom Viridiplantae; phylum Streptophyta; class Magnoliopsida; order Poales; family Poaceae; genus Thinopyrum; species Thinopyrum elongatum. The sequence continues at coordinate 248,763,505 of CM022302.1, forward strand.
GGAAGGACAGCACCCAAGCACTGGTCCACCCACATATCAAATTATCAAAGTAACGAACGTGAATCATATGAGCATGATGAAAACTAGCTTGACAGTAATTCCCATGTGTCCTCGGGAGCACTTTGCTTTATATAAGAGTGTGTCCAGGCTTGTCCTTTGCTACAAAAAGGATTGGGCCACCTTGCTGTACCTTATTTACTTTTGTTACTTGTTACCTGTTACGAATTATCTTATCACACAACCATCTGTTACCGATAATTTTAGTGCTTGCAGAGAATACCTTGCTGAAAACCGCTTGTCATTTCCTTCTGCTCCTCGTTGGGTTCGACACTCTTACTTATTGAAAGGACTATGATAGATCCCCTATACTTGTGGGTCATCAAGACTCTTTTCTGGCGCCGTTGCCGGGGAGTGAAGCGCCTTTGGTAAGTGGAATTTGGTAAGGAAACATTTATATTACGTGCTGAAATTTACTGTCACTTGTCACTATGGAAAATAATCCTTTGAGGGGCTTGTTCGGGGTATCTTCACCCCGACCGGAAGAGCAAAGAGTTGCCCCTCAACCTACTGCACCTACTGAAAATATTTATTATGAAATTCCTTCAGGTATGATAGAGAAACTGCTAGCTAATCCTTATGCAGGAGATGGAACATTACATCCCGATATGCACCTAATCTATGTGGATGAAGTTTGTGGATTATTTAAGCTTGCAGGTTTGCCCGAGGATGATGTCAAGAAGAAGGTCTTCCCTTTATCTTTGAAGGGAAAGGCATTGACATGGTATAGGCTATGTGATGATATTGGATCATGGAACTACAACCGATTGAAATTGGAATTTCATCAAAAGTTTTATCCTATGCATCTGGTTCATCGTGATCGAAATTATATTTATAATTTTTGGCCTCGTGAAGGAGAAAGTATCGCTCAAGCTTGGGGGAGGCTTAAGTCAATGTTATATTCATGCCCCAATCATGAGCTCTCAAGGGAAATTATTATTCATAATTTTTCTGCTCGGCTTTCTCGTAATGATCAATCCATGCTCGATACTTCTTGTACTGGTTCTTTCATGAAGAAGGATATTGAATTCAAATGGGATTTATTGGAAAGAATTAAACGCAACTCTGAAGACTGGGAACTCGACGAAGGTAAGGAGTCAGGTATAAACCTTAAGTTTGATTGTGTTAAATCTTTTATGGATACCGATGCTTTTCGTGATTTTAGCACTAAATATGGACTTGACTCTGAGATAGTAGCTTCCTTTTGTGAATCATTTGCTACTCATGTTGATCTCCCTAAGGAGAAGTGGTTTAAATATCATCCTCCCATTGAAGTAAAAGTAGTAGAACCTATTATAGTTGAAGAAGAAACTATTACTTATAATGTTGATCATATTGTTCCTACTGCTTATATTGAGAAACCACCTTTTCCTGTTAGAATAAAGGATCATGCTAAAGCTTTAACTGTGGTTCGTAAGAGTAATATTAGAACACCTACACCCCCTGAACAAATTAAAGTTGAACCTAGTATTGCTATGGTTAAAGATCTCTTGGTCGATAATATTGATGAGCATGTTATTTATTTCTGTGGTGAAGCTGCTAGAATTGCTAAACCTGATATTAAAGATAAACATAGACCCGTTGTTGGCATGCCTGTTGTTTCTGTTAAAATAGGAGATCATTGTTATCATGGTTTATGTGATATGGGTGCTAGTGTGAGTGCAATTCCTTATACCTTATATCAAGAAATTATGAATGATATTGCACCTACTGAGATAGAAGATATTGATGTTACTATTAAACTTGCCAATAGAGATACTATATCACCAATTGGGATTGTTAGAGATGTTGAAGTCTTGTGTGGGAAAATAAAATACCCTACTAATTTTCTTGTTCTTGGTTCCCCACAAGATGATTTTTGTCCCATTATATTTGGTAGACCTTTCTTGAATACTGTTAATGCTAGGATAGACTGTGAAAAATAAATTGTTACTATAAGCTTTGGGGATGTGTCTCATGATTTTAATTTCTCTAAATTTCATAGACAACCCCATGATAAAGAATTGCCTAGTAAAGATGAAATAATTGGTCTTGCTTCTATTGTTGTGCCTCCTACTGATCCTTTAGAACAATATTTACTAGATCATGAAAATGATATGTTTATGAACAAAAGAAAGGAATTAGATGAAATATTCTTTAACCAAATGCCTGTTTTGAAACACAATTTGCCTATTGAAATCCTTGGAGATCCTCCTCCACCCAAGGGAGATCCCGTGTTTGAGCTTAAACAATTACCTGATACTTTGAAATATGCTTATCTTGATGAAAAGAAGATATATCCTGTTATTATTAGTGCTAACCTTTCAGAGCATGAAGAAAAGAAATTATTGAAAACTTTGAGGAAGCACCGTGCTGCTATTGGATATACTCTTGATGATCTTAAGGGCATTAGTCCCACTCTATGTCAGCATAAAATTAATATGGAGCCTGATGCTAAACCAGTTGTTGATCACCAACGACGATTAAATCCTAAGATGAAGGAAGTGGTAAGAAATGAAATACTAAAACTTGTGGAGGCAGGTATAATTTATCCTATTGCTGATAGTAGATGGGTAAGTCCTGTTCATTGTGTCCCTAAGAAGGGAGGTATTACTGTTGTTCCTAATGATAAGAATGAATTGATTCCACAAAGAATTGTTACAGGTTATAGAATGGTAACTGATTTTCACAAATTAAACAAAGCTACTAGAAAAGATCATTACCCTCTACCTTTTATTGATCAAATGCTAGAAAGACTATCCAAACATACACATTTTTGCTTTCTAGATGGTTATTCTGGTTTTTCTCAAATACCTGTGTCAAAAGAGGACCAAGAAAAGACCACTTTTACTTGCCATTTCGGTACCTTTGCTTATAGATGTATGCCTTTTGGTTTATGCAATGCACCTGCTACCTTTCAAAGATGTATGACTCCTATATTCTTTGATTTTTGTGAAAAGATTGTTGAGGTTTTCATGGATGATTTCTCCGTTTACGGAACTTCTTTTGATGATTGCTTAAGCAACCTTGATCGAGTTTTGCAGAGATGTGAAGAAACTAATCTTGTCTTGAATTGGGAGAAGTGTCACTTTATGGTTAATGAAAGTATTATCTTGGGGCATAAAATTTCTGAAAGAGGTATTGAAGTTGATAAAGCTAAAGTAGAAGCTATTGAAAAGATGCCGTGTCCTAAAGATATCAAAGGTATAAGAAGTTTCCTTGGTCATGCTGGTTTCTATAGGAGGTTTATTAAAGACTTCTCTAAAATTTCTAGGCCTCTTACTAATCTCTTGCAAAAAGATATTCCTTTTGTTTTTTATGATGATTGTGTAGAAGCGTTTGAAATACTTAAGAAAGCCTTGATTTTTGCACCTATTGTTCAACCACCTGATTCGAATCTACCCTTTGAAATTATGTGTGATGCTAGTGATTATGCTGTTGGTGCTATTCTAGGACAAAGAGTTGATAAGAAACTAAATGTTATTCATTATGCTAGTAAAACTCTAGACAGTGCCCAGATAAATTATGCTACTACTGAAAAAGAATTTTTAGCAGTTGTTTTTGCTTGTGATAAGTTCAGATCTTATATTGTTGATTCCAAAGTAACTGTTCACACTGATCATGCTGCTATTAAATACCTTATGGAAAAGAAAGATGCTAAACCTAGACTTATTAGATGGGTTCTCTTACTACAAGAATTTGATTTGCATATTATTGATAGAAAGGGAGCTGAGAATCCCGTTGCAGACAACTTGTCTAGGTTAGAAAATGTTCTTGATGACCCACTACCTATTGATGATAGCTTTCCTGATGAGCAACTAGCTGTCATAAATGCTTCTCGTAATACTCCATGGTATGCTGATTATGCTAATTACATTGTTGCTAAATTTATACCACCTAGTTTCACATACCAGCAAAAGAAAAAGGTTTTCTATGATTTAAGACATTACTTTTGGGATGACCCACGCCTTTATAAAGAAGGAGTAGATGGTGTTATTAGACGTTGTGTACCTGAGTATGAACAGGAACAGATCCTATGCAAGTGCCACTTTGAAGCTTACGGAGGACACCATGCTGGAGATAGAACTGCACACAAGGTATTACAATCTGGTTTTTATTGGCCTACTCTCTTCAAGGATGCCCGTAAGTTTGTCTTGTCTTGTGATGAATGCCAGAGGATTGGCAATATTAGTAGACGTCAGGAAATGCCTATGAATTATTCACTTGTTATTGAACCATTTGATGTTTGGGGCTTTGATTATATGGGACCTTTTCCTTCCTCTAATGGGTATACACATATTTTAGTTGTTGTTGATTACGTTACTAAGTGGTTAGAAGCTATTCCAACTAGTAGTGCTGATCATAACACTTCTATTAAGATGCTTAAAGAAGTTATTTTTCCGAGGTTTGGAGTCCCTAGATATTTAATGACTGATGCTGGTTCACATTTTATTCATGGTGCTTTCCGTAAAATGCTTGCTAAATATGATGTCAACCATATAATTGCATCTCCATATCACCCTCAGTCTAGTGGTCAAGTAGAATTGAGCAATAGAGAGATTAAATTAATTTTGCAAAAGATTGTTAATAGATCTAGAAAGAATTGGTCTAAGAAACTTGATGATGCACTATGGGCTTATAGAACTGCTTATAAAAACCCTATGGGTATGTCTCCGTATAAAATGGTTTATGGAAAAGCTTGTCACTTACCTCTTGAACTAGAACATAAAGCGTATTGGGCTATTAAAGAGCTCAACTATGATTTCAAACTTGCCGGTGAGAAGAGGTTATTTGACATTAGCTCACTTGATGAATGGATAACCCAAGCCTATGAGAATGCCAAGTTGTTCAAAGAAAAAGTTAAAAGATGGCATGACAAAAGGATACAAAAGCATGAGTTTAATGTAGGTGATCATGTTTTGCTATACAACTCTCGTTTAAGATTTTTTGCAAGAAAGCTTCTCTCTAAATGGGAAGGTCCTTACATTATCGAGGAGGTCTATCGTTCTGGTGCCATTAAGATCAACAATGCCGAAGGCACCAACCCTAAGGTGGTAAATGGTCAAAGAATCAAACATTATATTTCAGGTACTCCCATAAATGTCGAGACAAATATTATCAATACCGTAACACCGGAGGAGTACATAAGAGATACTTTCCAGAATGTTTCAGACTCCGAAAAGGAATAGGTATGTGGTACGGTAAGTAAACCGACTCCAAAACTGTTCTAATGGCAATTTTTCTCCGTTTTGGAATATTTAAAAAATTAGGAAAATTAAAAGTAGTCCAAAAAGTGCACGAGGAAGCGACAAGGTAGGAAGGCGCGCCCTACCCCCCTGGGCGCGCCCCCCACCCTTGCCGCCACCTTGTGTGCCCTCCAGACTCCGTTTTCTTGCACAATACTTCTCTTGGTCGGTAAAAATTCATTATATAATCTCCCGAAGATTTTGACCACTGTACCATGGCAATATCTCCTGTTCTTGTTTCGAGCTATTTTTCTGACAGATCCAAATCGCCATGACGTCTCCAAGCGCCCCCAAGGACAAGTTTTTTGAGAAGTTCATCAACCCTTATCTCGCGGAGGTGCAGCAACACCCTCAAACCATTGAGCTACGTGAGGGGGTGCTGCACATCCGTGATACCGAAGGGCCTGAGAAGACCGGAAGCATGGAGACAAGGCTCGAAGCAGTGGAGCAGCAAGTCTTCAAGTGCCAAGGGATGGTGGAATGTGGACTCAACGCCAACCACATGATGATCGCTGAATTTACTAGTGGTCACAAGCTGGATGCCGAGAACATTGGGGAGGTCATCTTCAAGCTTCATGAGAAAATCGAGCATCTCCAAGCCCAGATCTATGACCTACAAAACCAAAACTGTGAGTATGAATATAGATTTAAGAGGATGAGTTTGGCTGCAGATTTGAGGATCCCGGAGACTTGTTCATCTTTTTACGATGGTGAACCTATGCCTTGGAAGACGGAGGATAAAATTTCATCATCAACTACTCCATCAGCACCACCTCCGAAGAAAGAGATCTAAATACAGGGGTATGGGCACTCCCCTTGGCAACTGCCAAGCTTGGGGGAGGTGCCCCGGTATCGTATCACCATCACACCTTTACTTTTATTGTTTTTCTTAGTTCGATCCTTTTGGTTATATCCTTATCTATTAGAATAAAGTTTTAGTAAGATCTAGCTTTGAGTTTTGCCTTATATTCCCTCTATGTAATCGAGTCCGTGAGTTATATAATAAAGAGTAGTTTTGAGTTGAGGGCTTTGCTTTCTTGTTGTGATCTTGAGGGAATTTAATAAAGAAATAAATAAAAAGAAATAAAAAGATCGTATAATGATCTTATGGAGAGTAATGACTTCACATATAAAGAGTATGATGAATAAAAGTTGTTGAGAGTTAACAAACATAGTTTTGGTCATTGCTGCACTTAATAGGAAGTAATAAAGAAAGAGAGGTTTCACATATAAATATACTATCTTGGACATCTTTTGTAATTGTGAGCACTCATTAAAATATGACATGCTAAAAAGTTGATGTTGGACAAGGAAGACAACATAATGGGTTATGTTTTCTTATATCCGAATAGAAGTTATAGTGTCTTGGATCCTCCAACATGTTGAGCTTGCTTTTCCTTCTTATGCTAGCCAAATCCTTAGCACCAAGTAGAGATACTACTTGTGCATCCAAACATCCCTTAAACCAGTTTTGCCATGAGAGTCCACCATACCTACCTATGGATTGAGTAAGATCCTTCAATTAAGTTGTCATCGGTGCAAGCAATAAAAATTGCTCTCTAAATACGTATGATCTATTAGTGTGAAGAAAATAAGCTTTATACGAACTTGTGATATGGAAGAAATAAAAGCGACGGACTGCATAATAAAGTTCTTTATCACAAGCGGCAATATAAAGTGACGTTCTTTTGCATTAAGATTTTGTACATCCAACAATAAAAGCGCATGACAACCTCTGCTTCCCTCTGCGAAAGGCCTATCTTTTACTTTTATCTTCTACCCTTATACAAGAGTCATGGTGATCTTCACCTTTCCTTTTTACACTTTTTCTTTTGGCAAGCACTATGTGTTGGAGAAGGATCCAGATATATATATCCACTCGGATGTAGGTTATCATAAAGTATTATTGTTGACATTACCCTTGAGGTAAAGGGTTGGGAGGCGAAACTATAAGCCCCTATCTTTCTCTGTGTCCGACTGAGGCTTCGAACCCATAAGTATCACATGAGTGTTAGCAATTGTGAAAGATTAAATGATAGTTGAGTATGTGGACTTGCTGAAAAGCTCTTGAATCGACTCTTTTCGATGTTATGATAAATTGCAATTGCTTCAATGACTGAGATCATAGTTTGTTAGTTTTCAATGAAATTTCCGATTCATACTTTACCTTGTGAACGAATTGTTACTTTAGCATAAGAAATTATATGACATTATATGATACTGTTCTAAAGATGATCATGATGCCCTCATGTTCGTATTTTATTTTATCGACACCTCTATCTCTAAACATGTGGACATATTTTTCAATTTCGGCTTTCGCTTGAGGACAAGCGAGGTCTAAGCTTGGGGGAGTTGATACGTCCATTTTGCGTCATGCTTTTATATTGATATTTATTGCATTATGGGCTGTTGTTACACATTCTTGCACAATACTTATGCATTTTCTCTCTTATTTTACAAGGTTTACATAAAGAAGGAGAATGCCGGCAGCTGGAATTCTGGACTGGAAAAGGAGCAAATCTGAGAGACCTATTCTGCACAACTCCAAAAGTCATGAAACTTCACGGAGAATTATTTTGGAATATATAAAAAATATTGGCGAAGAAAGCACCAGAGGTGGGCCACCAGCCATCCACAAGGGTGGGGGCGCTCCCTACCCCCTGGGCGCGCCTCCCTACCTTGTGGGCCCCCTGGCAGGCCTCCGGTGCCCATCTTCTGCTATATGGTGTGTTTTGACCTGGAAAAAATCAGAAGAAAGCTTACGGGACGAAGCGCCGCCGTCTCGAGGCGGAACCTGGGCAGAACCAATCTAGGGCTCCGGCGGAGCTGTTCTGCATGAAACTTCCCTCCCGGAGGGGGAAATCGAAGCCATCGTCATCACCAACGATCCTCTCATCGGGAGGGGGTCAATCTCCATCAATATCTTCACCAGCACCATCTCCTCTCAAACCCTAGTTCATCTCTTGTATCCGATCTTTGTCTCAAAACCTCAGATTGGTACCTGTGGGTTGCTAGTAGTGTTGATTACTCCTTGCAGTTGATGCTAGTTGGTTTATTCGGTGGAAGATCATATGTTCAGATCCTTAATGCTATTCAATACCCCGCTGATTATGAACATGAATATGCTTTGTGAGTAGTTACATTTGTTCCTGAGGACATGGGAGAAGTCTTGTTATAAGTAATCATGTGAATTTGGTATTCGTTCGATATTTTGATGAGATGTATGTTGTCTTTCCTCTAGTGGTGTTATGTGAACGTCGAGTACATGACACTTCACCATGATTTGGGCCTAGGGGAAGGCATTGGGAAGTAATAAGTAGATGATGGGTTGCTAGAGTGACAGAAGCTTAAACCCTAGTTTATGCGTTGCTTCGTAAGGGGCTGATTTGGATCCATATGTTTCATGCTATGGTTAGATTTATCTTAATTCTTCTTTTGTAGTTGCGGATGCTTGCGAGAGGCGATAATCATAAGTGGGAGGCTTGTCCAAGGAAGGACAGCACCCAAGCACCAGTCCACCCACATATCAAATTATCAAAGTAACGAACGCGAATCATATGAGCATGATGAAAACTACCTTGACAGTAATTCCCATGTGTCCTCGGGAGCACTTTGCTTTATATAAGAGTTTGTCCAGGCTTGTCCTTTGCTACAAAAAGGATTGGGCCACCTTGATGTACCTTAGTTACTTTTGTTACTTGTTACCTGTTACGAATTATCTTATCACACAACCATCTGTTACCGATAATTTTAGTGCTTGCAGAGAATACCTTGCTTAAAACCGCTTGTCATTTCCTTTTGCTCCTCGTTGGGTTCGACACTCTTACTTATCGAAAGGACTACGATAGATCCCCTATACTTGTGGGTCATCATGGGTCAGGCCGAGGACCCCCATGGTGGTTCACTAACGGGCCACTTCAGGTAGCCCATGACATATAAGAGGAAGATTCCACAAGACTTGCTGATCAAGACAAGGACTCCTCTCCACCAACGTAGCCGACTAAGACTCTTGTTATCCTAGGCCTCCGGTACATTATATAAGTCGAGGCCAGGCTAGTCGATAGATCATTAGGACATTCATCATTATACCCCTAGGGTTTAGACCACAACTTACAATCTCGAGGTAGATCAACTATGTACTCGATACATCATCATCAATATTAACAAAAGCAAGACATAGGGTTTTACCTCCACCAAGAGGGCCCGAACCTGGGTAAACATCAACTCCCTTCTTCCTATTACCATCAATCCAAGATCCACATCTCGGGACCCCCTACTCCGAGGTCTGCCGGATTTCCCTTCGACAATGATCTCTCACAGGCTTGCTCCTTGACGTGAAAAATCCTTAAGTGAAAGCTTGGTTTGGTGGGGGAGCTACCGCTTGCCTGTGCATAAGTCTGGGTATTAGACATCCATGTCTAATACACCGACAGGAGCCCCCGGGCCTAGTCCACACAAGCTACCGGGCATCATTGGGCGAGGCCCAAGCAATGCACAGGCAAGTAGTGCTAACCTTGCCGGGATGGTGTCTTGTTTCTTGAAATCTTCCTTGCTTCTTCATTAATCTGGGCTCGAGCCAGCCCCTAGCTTCCCTCTGGTTCTCTTGCTTCTTGGGCGTCGTCCACCGTTTGCGTTGAAAACCAGCGGCTCACATGCACACGGGTTGGCATCGGGTTCAGCTTGGGCAGGCCCACAATTATGCATGGCCAAGGGTAACTGTTGTTTCTGCCATCACCCCTCCCTTTACTACAGCCCCTCCACGACACGAATTAAAAGCGAGACGTGGGATTGGTGCAGAAGGGCGGTCATGGTGGTAGTGCTTTGATCAGAGGAGCCAGGACGGCAGATTGGCGAGACTGGGTGGCCGATGAAGTAAAGCGCCTGCCAAAAATGTAGGGCGCGGGATTGGTGGAGAGGGGCGGTTGCCCTAGGGTAGTGGAGAGTCATCCCCGCGCCTTCCCCTATAAAAAGGGGGGAGGGCGTGGGAAGTGATGCTCATCCTCCCTCTTCCTTCTCCATTCCTTCTACAACTGCCACCACCATGGCGAGAGGAAGGGACCGGGCTCATGCTCCTGTCACTGCAGCGAGAGGTTCTCCTCGGCAGCACTCCCTCGCTTTGTTTGCAGCCACTTAGGCTGGCTCCAGCGTGCGGGGTGGGTCCACAGGACGATGCCGTGGTCGATGCGGGGCCCGTGGCCGGGGAGGCCAGAGCGAAGCACTCGTCACCTCACCTCTAGCTGCTTCGCCCCCGGTGGAAGGCCATACGGGGGACATCATGCTTGAATTCATCGTGGAGCTGCGCGACTCGCTGAGAAGCAGGTTGCGGCTCCCTCGTCCCTTCGCAAGGGTAATGGAGGTGGACCAGCTGCTTGGGTTATGGTTGCACGTGAACGGTTGCCTTAATGGCGCCATTTGAGTGAACATAGAGTTCCCCACCAACGGCGTCATGTACCTCACCCGAGGGTGGAAATCCTTCGCTCGTGCCTGATAACCCACAAGTATAGGGGATCACAACAGTTTTCGAGGGTAGAGTATTCAACCCAAATTTATTGATTCGACACAAGGGGAGCCAAAGAATATTTGCAAGTATTAGCAGCTGAGTTGTCAATTCAACCACACCTAGAGATTAATTATCTGCAGCAAAGTGATCAGTAGCACAGTAGTATGATAGTTTTGATAGTAGTAGCAACTGCAATAGTAACGGTAACAGTGATAGCAGTGATTTTGTAGCAAGTGCAATAGTAACAATAGCAGTAGTAACTTAGCAAGAACAATATGTAGGAAAATCATAGGCATTGGATCGGCGATTCGTTGGATGATATTCATCATGTGACAGTCATAACCTAGGGCGATACGGCACTAGCTCCAGTTCATAAATATAATGTAGGCATGTATTCCGTAAATAGTCATACGTGCTTATGGAAAGAACTTGCATGACATCTTTTGTCCTACCCTCCCGTGGCAGCAGGGTCCATATTGGAAACTAAGGGATATTAAGGCCTCCTTTTAATAGAGAACCGGAACAAAGCATTAACACACGGTGAATACATGAACTCCTCAAACTACGGTCATCACCGGGAAGTGTCCCGACTATTGTCACTCCGGGGTTGCCGGATCATAACACGTAGTAGGTGACTATAACTTGCAAGATCGGATCTAGAACATGGATATAATGGTGATAACATAAACGGTTCAGATCTGAAATCATGGCACCCGGGCCCAAAGCATAGCAAAGTCATAGCAACATCAATCTCAGAACATAATGGATACTAGGGATCAAACCCGAACAAAACTAACTCGATTACATGATGAATCTCATCCAACTCCTCACCGACCAGCGAGCCTACGAAGGAATTACTCACTCCCGGTGGGGAGCATCATGGAATTGGCGATGGAGAAGGGTTGGTGATGCCGAAGATCGAAGATCCCCCTCTCCGGAGCACCAAAAGGACTCCCGATCTGGCCTCCCGATGAAGAACAGGAGGTGGCGGCGGCTCCGTCTTGCGAAACACGATGATTCTTTCTCCCTGATTTTTTCTGGAAAAATAGAATTTTATAGCGTCGGTTTCAGGGTCTGCGGGGCCACCAGGTGGGGACAACACACCTGGGCGCACCTGGAGGGGGTGGCGCACCTTGGTGGGTTGTGCCCACCCAGGTGCCCCCCTCCGGTGGTTCTTGGCTCCAGAAATTCTCTTTTATTGTATAAAAATTCCTCGCAAAGTTTCGTTCCATTCCGAGAACTTTTATTTCTGCACAAAAACAACACCATGGTAGTTCTACTGAAAACAGCACCAGTCCGGGTTAGTTTCATTCAAATCATGCAAATTAGAGTCCAAAACAAGAGGAAAAGCGTTAGGAAAAGTAGATACGATGGAGACGTATCAACTCCCCCAAGCTTAAACCTTTGCTTGTCCTCAAGCAATTCAGTTGATAAACTGAAAGTGAAAAACAAAAACTTTTACAAACTCTTTTGCTCTTGTTTGCATAAATAAGCTTAAGTACCACCTAGGTTTTCAGCAAAGATTATAACTAACCATGTCGACAATAACTCTTAAAAATTATATTAACTCATAACAATGACATAATCAGCTAGCGAGCAATAATAAGATATCTCGAACAACAACATGTTATTAAAACAACCATGATATAATATGACAATAATGGTATCTCGCTAGCCCTTTCTGAGACCGTAAAACATAAATGCAGAGCACCTCCAAAGTCCGAGCAAACATTGTAATTCATGGTAGAAAAGATCCAGTCATGATGCACCCAACATTAGCTACACACAATGCATAAGCATGACAGCAGTGCTCTCAGGTTCTGGCGCTTATTTGAGAAGGTGATGACACAACATAAAAGTAAATAGATAGTCCCTTCGCAGAGGGAAGCAGTGATTTGCAGAGGTGCCAGAGATCAAGTTTTAAAACAGAGGTAAATGAAATTTTGAGAGATGCACCCTTCTTGTTTACTTCGCGACCATCAGTTATGAGTATCTTCCATGCTAAACACATTAGTGGCAGTTCCCAAGCAATAAAAGTAAAGATTTACTCCCCCTCCACCAACAGTCACACTCCATGGCTTGTCCGAAACAACGGGTGCCATCCATACCAACAACAGTCCCGGGGGAGTTTTGTTTAATTATTTGCATTTTGAGTTCGGGACTGAGAATCCCTATTACCTCCCCTCTCGTGCAAGGACGAGTGAATAAACACTCATCATGAGAATAACCCACTTAGCATGGAAGATACCGACTACCTCCTGTCGCTCTATGAACAATCAAGGAACACAAAGAGGATATTTATTTGAAGTTTTTAGAGGTGGCACATGCAAATTTACTTAGGACGGCAGGGTAATACCGCATATAGGTAGTTATGGTGGACTCATCTGGAATAACTTGGGTTTCAGGTTTTTGATGCACAAGTAGAATTCCCACTTAGTACAGGCGAAGGCTAGCAAATAGGTTGAGAAGCGGCCAGCTAGAGAGCAACAACGGTCATGAACATGCATTATGCATAAGTAACATTGGATACTAGCATGAGTAGGATATGAACACCATGAACATAAATATCATAGAGGCTATGTTGGTTTTGATTCAACTACATGCATGAACATGTGCCAAGTCAAGCCACTCGAACATTCAGAGGAGGATACCATATCATCATACTACATCACAATCATTTTAACGCAATGTTGACATCCAAGATAAATCATTATCCACTCCTAGCTGCTTATGCATGGCATGAGAAACTATAATCTCTAATTGTCATTGCAAACATGTTTGATCATAATAGGCTGAATCATATATACTAGGTTAAACATATTTACAAAAACAGAACAAGTCTAGTTCATACCCGTTTCTCTCTGCCATGGCCAGTTCATCAAATATCATCATTATTGCCTTTCACTTGCATGACCGAACGATTTGAAAATAATAATAGTGCAAGAGTGCCGTGGACTAAGCTGGAATCTGCAAACATTTTATTCAAAAGGAGAAGACAAGGTAAAATGTGCTCCTTGTTAGATCAACAATAATGCATATGAGAGCCACTCAACATTTTCATCGTGGTCTTCTCCTCGGTATGACTCAATAGAAAGAAAAAGAAATTCAAAGAAACACACTGAAATATTTTTGGAGTTTTTGGTTTTTCGTAATCAAGCGAATAAAAAGGGAAAAGCAAAAACGAGAAAAACTATTTACACGGGAAAGCTCCCAACAAGTAAAAGAAGAACAAAGAAATCTTTTTGGGTTTTCTTTTTAGTGCTACAACAATTTAAACTAGGAAGAAAAATAAAAAAGAAGCAAGAAATATATTTTTGGATTTTCTCAAAGTTTTTCAAACACACAGGAAGAAAACAAGAAAATAAATCTAACATGGATAATACAAATGAAAAAGTGTGGACACCGACAACTGGAATGAAATGTGTGAACATGAATGTAATGTCGATGGAAATACGTACTCCCCCAAGCTTAGGCTTTTGGCCTAACTTGGTAATCACCACTCGAAGAAGCCATGGGGTCCTATGTTGAAGTGCTGGGGAGTGGGCACCTGAGGGTCCCACTCCTGAGGTTCCTCCTGTGCCGCAGCGAGGTTGTTCCGGTAGGCGACGATGTCCTCAGGCATAATCCTGTATCCGCCCCTGGCAATAGGATCAAACAAAGCAGGTGCAGGTAATGGAATAATATCACGAGTGTCCACACTGAAAACCATGTTATACGGAATAGGAATGTCAGTGTTCTCTTTATCAATAAACTAGTGGTGTTCCATGACCGCGCGATCTAGGTAAACCTTGGGCAAAGGATAATCATGCTGGCGTATCTGAATGTTAAAGTGAGTCGCCAAGCGGGTAGCGTAAATACCACCATGTATTTTGCCCTTGGATTTGTTAATTTGGAGGCACCGTGCCACAATAGCTCCCAAGCTATATGTGTTGTCGCCGTAAAGTGCACGGCGTAAAATAGCAAAGTCTGGTGCACTGAGTGCACCTACCTTCTCTCTAGCAAGCAAACACTTCGCAATGAAAAGAGCAAAATAATGTATAGCCGAAAAGTGTAAGCTAGTGGCAGTGACAGCCGATACCCCTCTATCATCTCCCACAGTCAGAGTACGGTAAAAACCATCAAACTCTACGGGCCTGGGCTCTACTAAACTACCATCAGAAGGAAGCAAGCATATGTCACAAAATTCAGTGAGCGGTATCTGATGGGGTTCAGCATATAAGTTAAACTGCACCTCAGTGGGATTATTCCTACTCAAGAAATTAAAACTTTGCATAAAGGAATTGGTGAGGAGATGATACTATTCACATTCAGCTGCGATGAAGTCGGTGAGGCCGACATTAGCAGCATATTATGCAAACTCCTGAAGGATTCCGGCCCCTTCCATGAACGGGTTATGCGGCCATTCGCACGGCCGTACCTCCGCCATTCTCCGGGTATGGAGATCACTGTCAGACGACTCCCCAATAACTCCCTTGGAGCTCTTCTTGGAAGCAAACTTCCTAAAGATACTCATCTTTTTCCTATGAACAAAATTCTGAAATTTTTAGTCCACAAATTTTTTCTCAATAAAACTTCATAAGATTGGTAGCAACTACTCATAGGGATGCATAGAGGCCATATCAAGCATTCAAACTACTTAGAACTCTAAGAATTCAACATGCAAGCTCATCTACAGCAGCACCAAGAGTAGCTAATTATTCAAAATATAAACCATTAAAGCAAAAACTAATTGGACTAACGGAGGATTCACATACCAAGCAACAATCCCCCGAAACAGTTTCGGAAACGGAGCTTCGAGCAAAGAGATCGAAATCCATGGGTTTGAGAGTAAGAACACGAGAGAGAGAGCAAAGGTGATTTTTTTCTGGAGGTAGGTAGTGATGTGGGATGAAGAGATAAGTGAGGGGGCCTACGTGGGGACCACAACCCACCAGGGCGCACCTGGGGGTCCTGGCGCGCCCAGGTGGGTTGTGCCCACCTGGTGCACCTCCCTCTGATATTATTTGCACCAAAAATTCTCAAATATTCAGAAAAAATCGTATTAAATTTTCAGAGCATTCTGAGAACTTTTATTTTTGGGTCATTTTTTTTATTGCACGGAAAACTCAGAAAACAGACAAAACATGGCATTTTATTTTATTTAGTTAATAAAAACAGAAAACAAAGGTAGGGACAGAAAGTAGTGCTCACTAAATTCATCAACTTCATACCTCTAAAAAATGATCCATTAATAAGGTTGATCAGGTCTTATTAACAACCATTTTCAATTAGCATGAAACCGAAGAACTTTCGTAAAACACTAAGTTACCTCAATGGGGATATGAATGTCCCCAACAATAAGCATTTCATATTTCTTTTTAACAGTAGGTAGCGGTAGTTGAAAACTTCCAATAGTGATTGTCGGAGATTTTTCAATAACATTAATACCATTCACTTGGAATTGTGTCGGCGTTCTGGGAATGGGGGTACCCAGACTTGCCTGCCTGTGGCCCATGGCGTGGCTCCATCGACGGCCTGGTACGGCCCAGCTTTAGCAACAACAACTCAAGACCCTCGCAAGGGGCCAAGCCTCGCGAGGCGGACGACACCAAGACCTCCACGAGGAGCGGCCTCCTCAGGCTGGCTCCCGAGGAGCGGAGATCTCTATGCAAACCCTCACCTCATGAGGTTCAAGTGACGCAAGCCATGACGACCAAGGCCAGGCGGGCACCAGCGAGCGCAGTGTACCAGTTTCCTCTTTGGTGCTAAGGAGGCAAGCACAGGCGCGGAGTCCCGAGGAATCAGTCAAAATTCCCGTGCAACAAGACCAAGACCGCCAGGACGGCAGGACGGAGGTCATCACCGAGCCCACCACGGCATCACGACCAGAGGCTTTTGCAGGCAAAGACTAATTTTGTCAGGATAGCATGTACTAGTTGTCTCCCTTCGAATTTGGCCGTTGTGGGATCCCTTCCCGCCTTTCATTTGGGAAGAGGGCCAAGGCCACTATAAATAGGACTTAGCCACCACCATAGAGAGGGATCGGACCCCCGGACGGATCATTCAGATCACCCTCGCTCCCACCAGCTCACTCGAGCACAAGAACACCTCTCCTCCTGAGGCTGTTCGCCACTGTACTAGTTCATCCTCAGCCCCTCGAGGCCAATCCACCACAAAGCAGGAGTAGGGTTTTACACCGCAAGGTGGCCCGAACCTGGGTAAACTGCCATGTCTCTTTTCCTTACAGTTCGTCGAGCTAGGCTGTGCGATTAGCGAGTAGGCAGACTAGGGAGGACGAGTTCTTCGCACGCACCCCAGAGTTCGAACCTCTCAAGGGTTTGCGGAACCCGAAATCCGACATTTGGCGCGCTAGGTAGGGGTGCGTCGGAGCCTCTCCTCCGCCGATCGATCCACCACCGCTCCACCACTTCCATGGCTGACACTCATCGAGCTCGTGCTGAGCGCCGGGCTGCCCGCGTCGCTCAGACAGCGCCTGCGGGTGACGGCTGCCCTCGCCGTCTCCCGTCTCCAGTGG
Source organism: Thinopyrum elongatum (assembly GCA_011799875.1). Lineage (NCBI taxonomy): Eukaryota > Viridiplantae > Streptophyta > Magnoliopsida > Poales > Poaceae > Thinopyrum > Thinopyrum elongatum. Next base: position 248,780,801 of record CM022302.1, read on the forward strand.
CGAACGCCGCCACCGGCCCTGTGGGGCACGAGCAGCAAGCTTCATCGTTGCACCCTTCTGTGCAGCGGGATGGGCGCACCGCCACCCCGTCGCTGACTCCGGCTGGTTCGTCATCTCATGCTCGTCGCGGGCCGGCGAACGCGCAGGCTGCGTTGCTCATGGCGCGCGAGCTCCTGCGCTACTGCCCCATCGACGACCTCTACGAAGACTGGTTGGACCGCATCGCCGAGCTTGTCAGCGCCGCCAGGGACTCTCCCGCACCGTCTCGCTCACTGCCTCACCCGCCGCCTGCTGCGGGTGACGTAGCCCACGGAGCACCTCCTCCACCTCCCCGTCAAGACGCCGCCCTTGGGCCAAGGCGCTAGGCCCAGCGGCGCGACCCGCCGCGCAGGGCGCCGGCGCATGAAGAGGAAAGCTGCCAGGTGGTGCAGCGGCCGCAAGAAGATGCTCATGCACTCCCAGCACTGCCACGTCAAGACCGCGCGCCGCCTGCAGTGGTGGCGCGCGAGCGCCAAGACCAGGCTCCACCTCCACGATGGGCTCCCATGACCATAGCGGGTTGCCGCGCATTCACTTCGGAGCTACGCAGCGTCGTCTGGCCGGGGAAGTTCAAGCCCAACCTGCCTCCGCGCTACGACGGCACCCCCGACCCTGCCGAGTTCCTGCAGCTCTACGAGCTGAGCATCGAGGCAGCCAACGGCGACGAGAAGGTTATGGCGAACTGGTTTCCCATGGCCCTCAAGGATGGTGCGCGCTCGTGGCTCCTGAACCTGCCCGCGGGATCGATCTCCTCCTGGGACGAAATGCGAGAGAGTTTTGTCGCCAACTTTCAGGGCACTCGCGACCGTCCATCGGCTGCGGTGACCTGCGGCGCATCAAGCAGCAGCCAGGAGAGACCTTGCAGAAGTACATCCAGCGCTTCAACAGCGTCCGCCTCAAGATCCCCAAGGTGTCGGACGAGGCCATCATCTCGGCATTCACTGATGGCGTCCGTGACGTCAAGATGAAGGAGGAGCTCGCCATACATGAGGACCTGTGCACGGCTCTGGAGATGTTCAACATGGCAACCAAGTGTGCGAGAGCTGAGGAAGGTCGCCTCTCTCTCCTGGAGCTCCCAGGGGCTGACCCAGAAGACAAGAAGGCCAAAGCCAAGGACGTGAAGCGCAAGGGACCGGCCGTGCTCGCGGCCGAACCAGAGATGAAGCGCGGCTGCGACCACCCAGAGTCATCCAAGGGCAGCCGCCCATTCTGCATCTTCCACAACGTGCACAGCCACAACACCAACGACTGCCAGGAGCTCAGGGCCATCCGCGACGGGCGCCTCGGTCGATGCCCCGAGCACAGCGATCGAGGCTACGGCCGCGGAGGAGGCCGAGGTGGCGGACGCTGGGACGGCCATGACCCCCGCCAAGAATGGCGCGATCAGCCTCGTGAGGACCGCTGGCAGGGCCAGCCTCGCGAGGGCCCCTGGAGGGACCAGCCTCGTGAGGACCGTCCTCAAGGCAACGCTGGCCTTCCTCCGCTGCCGCCACCACCAAGAAGGAATGACGACGACCACCAGGACGAGGGGGCTGGGGGCTTCCAGGAGCCTCGTGCCATCGCCTGCATCCTGGGTGGCGCTCAGGCCCCTTCCTCTCATCGCATCTTCAAGCAGTTTGCCCGTGAGGTGAACGCGGCCCTCCCCAAGCTCGAGGCAACGCGTCCGCTTAGGTGGTCCAAGTGCACCATCACCTTCAGCCCATCCGATCAGCTCAAGTGCGCGGCAACTGCCGGCGCTCTCCCGATGCTCTGCTCGCCTACCATCAGCAACGTGCTCGTCACCAAGACTCTCATCGATGGCGGTGCGGGGCTCAACGTTCTCTCCATCGAGACATTCGACCGACTCCAGGTGCCCTATGACCAGGTGCAGCCTACCAAGCCTTTCTCAGGAGTGACCGACGGCTCCACCACCCCGATAGGGCAGATCCGCCTCCCTGTCACCTTCGGCAAGCGCGACAACTACCGCACTGAGCTCATCGACTTTGACGTCGCCCACATTCGCCTTCCATACAACGCCATCCTTGGGTATCCGGCCCTGGCCAAGTTCATGGCGGTGACTCATCATGGTTACAATGTCCTCAAGATGCCAGGGAGCTGCAGCGTCATCACGGTCACCTGCGAGGAGAAGGACGCGGTGTGCTCTCTCGAGCGCGCCTACCAAGCTACGGCGGTCGAGAACCCAGACGATGAAGGCACCGTCTACCCTCCTGAGGCTGTCCCCAAGAAGAAGAAGCAGCTACTCCGCCAAGGACCTCAGGAGAGCGGGGTGTCCAGCGGCACAACCTCAGGCCCTGCGCCCACTGACGGGGCGCCTCCCTCTCTCGCATAGGAAGGCGCGCCCAACATCCCTCTCAGGCTGGGCTCGGGGGCTCTCCTCTGCAGGGCCTCTGACCTGGCCAACGTCAAGAGGGAGGCGCTCAGGCACCATGTGGAGGCGTGCTTCAGCGCGCGCTTCTGCCAGGAGGGTACAAGACACGAGGTGCCAGGTGCTCAGGAGTCCATCACCAAGGCAATCGAGGAGCTTCAGGAGGCAAGAGCTATGCGAGGCGACCATCGCCCACCACCCCGCGCGGCTCCTTGTCCCGACGAGGACAGCGAGCTGCGCGTCTGCGTCAACATCCCAGGGGTCAACAGGGCCGCATCTCAGGAGCGCTTCTGGCCGTCCCGCGCTGGCCGGTGTGAGGGTCCCCCTCACAGCTATGTTCGCATGCCTTTGGGCTTGTCGAGCATGGCTGCTACATTCCAGCGCCACATTCGGGGCGTCCTGGCGGCTCATGAGGCCAGAAGCCAGGCGATCCTGTCAGAGGAGGAGATGGATCCTTGCGAGCCCCCCGGGCTCCCAGAGCCTCCTGAGGTTCAGGGCCTGGGCGGCTCATGAGGAGCGACTTCTGCGGCACGCATCTTCAGCTACTCCAACATCTCTTCAGCAATGGTGCCAGGTGACATTTTCTGGTTTGTTCAGTTGGGGGCGCCCCTCGGGCTGCATTACCCCCAAGCCGCGTGGGTCCGTCCCTACGGCGTGTATCGTTTTGCATCTATCAGAACTAGCTCTACCTTATCTATGGGTTGATTTATGTTATCACCTGCTTGCCTGGTGTTCTATCGCCTCTGCAGCCTCCCGCATTGCTGACCAGCCTCTTGCTCATCCCGCAACGGGGGCTACACATGCTGGCACGGCGCTTGTGCTCGGGTCCGTCCCTGCAACGCTGACAAATCTGAGAGATCGAGCTCTGGCTCGCGGCCTGCCCCACGCACGTCACCTCACCAGATCCTCAGTGCCTTCATCTTCTTGCGGAAAGATCAGCGGCAGGACAACAAGCGCGATTATGAGTTATACTCTCCTCTTGGACTAACCCGCAGGAATCCATGGAGTTTAGCCACGGGTGGCCCCGCCGGCCGTCCCTTTTTCACGCAATTCGCTTGCATGTTAAAGGGGGGGCTCCTGAGCATCGCGCCTCAGGAGCTCTTACTGACTCTCCAGCCCTCACCCCCTGGCCTTGACCACGGCATCGCGACCTGGCATACCAGCGGCGGCTGAGCCTCGCTCGAGGGTCGGGACCCGAGGACGTAGAGCACCTAGATGAGCGGGGAGAAGGGGAGGTCGGCGTGAGCCATACCTGGAAGCATCACTGCCAAGGCACAATCAGGCGCCGCGCAAAGGAATCACTTCAGGCCTACTAAGATAAGTCACCCATGCATATCAGAGTGAACCTCATCGTCCGGTATTTTGATTCTCGCAGTCTCGCTTCGGCAATGCCGCTTCCCTTTTCGGCCTCCAGGGAGCTGCTTGCATGCCAAAGGGGACCTCTTGAGCATCGCGCCTCAGGAGCTCTTACCGGACCTCGGGCCACTCACCTCCTGGCCTTGACCATGGCATCGTGACCTGGCATACCAGCGACGGCTGAAGCCTGCCTGGGGACTGGGACCTGTCGGCGTAGAGCACTAAGCTACCGCGAGAACGAAAAGGGGGAACCATGCCGAAGCAAGATGCGCGGCTGCAACATCATACTAGGAATAATAAACATTGGAGCAAAAGCATTACAGTTTTTACATACCCCCACGGGGTTTGTCACAATTCCGCGCAGGGAAACAAAAGAATGAAACGTCAAGGGACCCTGGCTGCTGGGCATCACCGACGATGCCGAGCGGACGCCGCTGCCACGCTCCAGGCACGGCGAGAGCTCGGCGGCACGTAGCTGTCGTCACTGGACTCCGGAGAATCACTGGGCTCGGGAGAGTCGCTGGATTCCCAGGAGTCGTCGCTGCTGCTGGAGGAGCTGCCGGCGAGGCCGGAGGCGGGCTCGATGTTCGTGGCCGCACCACACGGACTGCTTCCCATGGGGGCAGCACTCCAGACGCAGGCCCTCCTCATCAAAGACCTTGAAGAACAACGTAGTGGCGCCATCGTACTCAAAGTGGATGGCGAGGGCCCCCTCTGGACGTCAGGCGCGGGCGACCTCGCCCCATCCTCGGGTCATGAAGATGTCACCCGGGGGGACGACCTCGACCTCCGCCCCCGTGGCTAGGCCGCAGCACCCGGCGTGCTGCAGCCACAGCTCAAGTGGCCCCCTCGGCGGCATCTCCTCGGCGAAGAACCTCGGGAGCCGGATCCACGTGCGCGGCGGCATTACCACCCACACCACGAACTCGCGCGAGGCCCCTTCGCCATGGGTTCGCCGGCCTGCTGGCCACGCAGCCTCGGTCAGTGTCGGTGTACTAAGTATTGGGCCACTACTACCCCTTACTTGTGCACGGGCAGTTGTAGCCGTCCTCGCGGCAAGCCTTGCCGGGATCAGCTCGAGGTCGATTTAAGTCATCAAGGAAATCATCAAGTCAGAGATTTGAGGATCAGCAGATAAGCAAAGCTGGAAATCAAAGGCCAGCTTCCCCGGCAAGATCCTTGCCGGGATGGCCATGGAGCCCGGCAAGGCTTGGTTACTAGCAAAGCTCGGCGCCCGGCAAGCCCTGGCGCCCGGCAAGGATTGGTGCCCGGCAAGGATCGGCGCCTGGCGAGATTCTGCCACTGTGCCACCGCTTCGGCACAGTGACGAGCCTGACATTCTGGGTCCTTCTCTGGATGCGTGGCAACGCGCCAGTGGAGGAGAGCTTAAGCGGTGCTGATGGGATGGCCCCTTTTTCCATCCCCAAGAAAGTGAGGACACCTAAACGGACACCTCACGGTGCATTAAATGCGCTTGTCCTAATCCGTCAGGGGTTAGGTATGATACCCTGTAGCTACTTTACACCTCAATGTATGTACATTTTGCCACTGTGGAGACCCCTTTGATCATATAAAAGGAGGCCCAAGGCAACTGCTACAGAGGAGGAGAACTTCTGGCCCATTCTGCATGCGTAGCTGCTCTTTGAACGCACTGTTCATTGCGAGCGCTCCTGAAGGCTGGGCTCAAGAACATCAATAAGAACATAAAGCAGGAGTAGGGTTTTACGCTGATCAGCGGCCCGAACCTGGGTAAAAACCTCCCGCGTTGATCACTGGTTCTGCTCTTTGCGTATACCTCTCCCCCCGCCGAATCATAAAGGGATCTCTCGGGATCCCATAGGTGTCGTGCCCCGACATCTTTGGCGCGCCAGGGAACGTAGGAGACTTACCTTACGAGGTAGGACCTCCAGCGTTTACCCGTGAGCTGTGGCAAGTCCAGTGGCCCAATCTCCGAACCTTCAAGCCAGAGGTCCCGGAGAAATACGACGGCAAGACCCATCCCTCGGAGTTCCTGAGCATCTACACCATTGCGGTGCAAGCTGCCGGGGGCCAAGATGACAAGATACTTGCCAACTACTTCCCGTTGGTGCTCAAACCCAACGTTAGGTCGTGGTTGATGCATCTGCCGGAGGATTCTATTTCTTGCTGGTCAGATCTGTGCCATCAGTTTGTTGGCGCCTTTGTTGGAGGCCACCAAGCTCCTGGCCAAGAAAGTGATTTGCACATCATCCCTCAGAGGGAGGGCGAGTCCCTGCGCAAGTTTATGCAGAGATTCAGCCGGGTGCAGTACAATATTCCTGATGTTCATCCTGCCGCTGTCATTAGCGCGTTCCATCAGAACGTGCGTAACCGCAGGATGCGAGAAGAGCTGGCAATGAACAAAGTCAGGAGTATTGTCGAGCTTTACACTTTGGCCGACAAAGTGCGCTCGAGTTGAAGAAGGGAGGAAACTCCCCGGTGAGGCTATTGGTGCGGCAGGTGACTCAGAAGAAGAAGATGCCGGGGCCCCGTCAAGGAAAGGCCGACGGCGGAACAGGAAGCGCGGAGGCAAGGCCGTGCTTGCCGTCGAGGAATCCGGCAGCCCTGGCGCCACCAAGAAGGCCAAGGTTGGCGACCCCGGCAAGGATCTTGCCGGGTGCCCTTCCTGTCAGGCCTTGGCGGCTGCCGACAAGTCGGAGAACTCCGGCAAGCAGTATTGCAAGATCCATCGCACTAAGGGCCACGATCTCCAGGACTGCCGGCAAGTTGAGCAGCTTGCCGAGAAGCAGAAGGCCGAATACAAGAGGCGAGATAAGGAGAGGGCCCAAGATGGTGCTGAGGGGTCCGGCAAGAAACGCGGTGGCCGAGGAGGTCGCCGCGGCAAGGCCAAGCAGCAGAAGGATCAGCCCGCTCGGGGCCGAGATAAAGAAGGAGATGATGATGAAGAAGATGACGAGTCCAGTGAGCAGGAATTCCAGAAGGCTACGGAGGCTATGTGCATTGATGGGGGTGCCTCGCTGCATTCTTCCCACCGCCAACTTAAACAGTGGATGCGGGAGGTTAATGCGGCAGAGCCATCCCCCGATGCATGTAGGCCTCTGAAGTGGTCCAGCACGCCTATCATCTTTGACGCCGAGGATCACCCTGATCGCACAACTGCTGTCGGGTGCTTGCCATTGTTGGTTTCCCCAACAATTCGCAACCTCAAGGTGACGAAGATGTTAGTTGATGGCGGGGCCGGCCTAAACTTAATCTCACCAGATGTGCTCACAAAGCTTCAGATTCCCGACGGAGACCTCGAGGAAACGGGTACGTTTCAAGGGGTCAACCCGGGAAGAACCCAGCCTAAGGGCAAGATCACGCTGCCGGTAACATTTGGCAGCGAGCTTAACTTCAGGACCGAAAAGGTGGTGTTTGATGTCGCCAAGATCCCCATGTCATACAATGGGATCCTTGGTCGGCCAGCGCTGGCTAAGTTTATGGCGGCATCACACTACGCATACAACGTCTTGAAGATGCCGGGGCCGTTGAGCGTCATCACTATCCATTCCGATAAGAAGGATGCGCTCATCTGTGCCGACCAACTTTACCGGGAAGCAGTTGCAGCACCTGCCATCAAGGCATCTGCTCCTGCCGCTGGAACTCCCGGGGGGAAGAAGAAGACCGGCAGGAACCTTGGCGCCAACTCCGGCAAGCGCACCTCCTCGGAGTGCTGCGCTTCCGTTGAGGACGTGCCAGAGAGTTCCACCGGCAAGAACAAGAAGTCCAAGGCTGCCCCGCCGGAAACCAAGAAGGTGCCTGCCAGGGGGGACGGAACGGGAGGAACTTTCACCATAAGTTCCACCCTAGATGACAAATAGGAAAGCACGCTCGTTGCTTTCCTGCGGGCGAATGTCGACGTGTTTGCATGGCAACCGTCTGACATCCCCGGTGTTCCCAGGAAAGTGATTGAGCACCACCTTGCTGTCTGCCCTCATGCGTGGCCCGTCAAGCAAAGGGTGAGGAAACAGGCTTTGGAGCGGCAAGAATTCATTGCCGAAGAGATTAAAAAGCTGGAGGCGGCAGGACTGGTCAAAGGAGTGCTTCATCCAACCTGGTTCGCCAATCCGGTTGTAGTGCGGAAAGCGAACGGGAAATGGAGGCTTTGTATCGATTATACAGATATCAATAAAGCTTGTCCAAAAGATCCTTTTCCCTTGCCGCGCATCGACCAGATTGTGGATGCCACCGTTGGTTGTGATCTCCTGTCCTTCCTTGATGCCTATTCAGGGTATCATCAGATTTTTATGGCAAAGGAAGATGAAGAGAAGACCGCCTTTATCACCCCATGTGGTACGTATTGTTTTATACGAATGCCTTTCGGGTTGAAAAGTTCTAGTTCAACATTTGCCAGAGCAATCCAGATTGGTTTTGAGCCACAACTCCATAGAAATATGGAGGCATATATGGATGATATAGTGGTCAAAACTAAGGATAAAGCAACGCTCATTCAAGACTTAGAAGAAACATTTGCGAACTTGCGCAAGATCAACTTGAAGCTCAATCCTGAGAAGTGCGTGTTCGGTGTTCCTTCCGGCAAGCTCCTCGGATTCTTTGTATCTTGCCGGGGAATCGAAGCTAACCCCGACAAGATCAGAGCCATTGAGCAAATTGAAGCGCCGAGACGCGTCAAGGATGTGCGTCGTCTTGCCGGCTGTGTTGCTGCTCTAAGCAGGTTTATTTCCAAATCTGCTGAGCGCGCCCTGCCCTTCTTTAAAATTTTGAAGAAGGCAGGTCCAATGAAATGGACTCCGGAAGCGGAGGCGGCGCTGCAAGATTTGAAGAAATACCTTTCTTCTCCGCCGACGCTAGTCGCACCTAAACCACAAGAGCCGTTGCTGCTGTATCTGGCGGCAACAAATCAAGTGGTTAGTGCTGCGCTGGTGGCGCAGAGAGAAGCTGATGAGGAAGCAACACCAGCGGCAAGACCGCCAAGTGACGCGGCAAGATCTTCCCCGGCAAGGGTTGATCCCGGCAAGACAGGATCTGCGCAAACAGAAGAGCCCATGCAGAAGAAAAAGGTGGTGCAGCACCCAGTTTATTTTGTTAGCTCCCTCTTACAAGGGGCTAGGTCAAGATATTCTGGTGTGCAAAAATTGCTTTTCGGCCTCCTTATGGCCTCAAGAAAGCTGCGCCATTATTTTCAAGCACATGAGATCACCGTCGTCACTCGCTTTCCGTTGCAACGGATTTTGCAAAATCCGGAGGCAACCAGCAGGATCGTGGAGTGGGCGTTGGAGCTGTCCAGCTTTGGTCTTAAGTTTGAAAGTACTTCCACAATTCAGAGCAGGGCCTTGGCAGAGTTCATTGCAGAATGGACCCCGACGTCGGACGAAGAAGTTCAAGAAACAAGTCTCCCCGGCAAGGAAATCAATCAGCAATGGGTTATGTACTTTGACGGGGCTTTTTCGCTGCAAGGCGCCGGTGCTGGTGTGCTGCTTGTCGCACCTACCGGAGAGCACCTCAAGTATGTAGTCCAAATGCATTTTCCCCGGGAGAGTTCAACCAACAACACTGCAGAGTACGAAGGTTTGCTTGCCGGTCTCAGGATCGCGGCAGACCTTGGTATCAAAAAGCTCATTATCAAAGGTGATTCACAGCTTGTCGTCAGACAGGTTAACAAGAACTATCAAAGTCCATTGATGCAAGCCTACGTAGATGAAGTGAGGAAATTGGAAGAGCGCTTTGATGGTCTTCAAATGGAGCATGTCCCTCGTGCCGAGAACAGCGTTGCTGACGACCTGTCAAAGCGTGCTGCCCTCAAGTTGCCTATGGAACCAGGAACTTTTGTGCTCCAATTGACTCAACCATCCGTGGCGCCATCGATGCGGCAAGAAAAGAGAAGAAAGTTGAACTCTGGCCAGTACTTCCCGGCAGAGCTCCCCGGAGCCGCCGGCAAGGAAGTTGCCGGGATCGACATGCCTGCCGGGGAACAACAGGCTTCGGCAGGGCCTCAGGCCCTTGCTGTCGAGACAAACGTTCCCCCGGCAGAGGAGATGCCTTTAGTCCTAGTTGTCGAGCCTCAGGCTCCAGCATGGGCGCAGCACATTGTCCATTTCCTTCAGACAGGTGAACTCCCCGAGGAACAAGAAGAAGCGGAGAGAGTAGCCCGTCGATCTGTTATGTACAAGTTCATCGATGACGTCCTGTACAGAAAGAGACCAAACGGTGTGAAATTGAAGTGCATTCCTCGGGAGGATGGACTAGAGCTGTTGGCAGAGATACATGGGGGCATGTGTGGCTCTCACATAGGGTCAAGAGCGCTTGCCGGGAAAGCATTCCGGCAAGGTTTCTTTTGGCCCACCGCCCTCCAGGATGCGACTGCACTAGTAACCAGGTGTGAAGCATGCCAGTTTCATTTGAAGAAATTACACCAGCCAGCTCAAGCTCTTCAAACAATCCCTCTCTCCTGGCCATTTTCGGTCTGGGGGCTCGACATACTGGGCCCCTTCCCCCGTGCTACCGGGGGCTTTGAGTACTTGTACGTTGCTATCGACAAGTTCACAAAGTGGCCGGAGGTGGAAGCAGTGAGGAAGGTGACAGCGCAGTCGGCTGTCAAGTTCTTCAAAGGAATTGTTTGCCGTTTCGGTGTGCCTAACAGGATCATCACCGACAACGGCACGCAGTTCACAAGTCGCACCTTCATGCAGTACGTCCAAGACCTTGGCGGCAAGATTTGTTTTGCCTCTGTTGCTCACCCGAGAAGCAACGGCCAAGCGGAGAGGGCCAATGCTGAAGTGCTGCGCGGTCTCAGGTCCAGAACTTTTGACAGGCTGAAAAAGTGCGGAAGACGCTGGATTGATGAGTTGCCGGCGGTTCTTTGGTCAATCAGAACGACACCAAATCGAGCCACCGGCCAGACGCCCTTCGCTCTAGTGTATGGAGCGGAGGCGGTTCTCCCCACGGAACTCATATACGGATCTCCTCGAGTGCTCGCTTATGATGAGCTCGAGCAAGAGCAACTGCGGCAAGATAACGCTGTGCTCCTTGAGGAGAATCGTCTTCAGGCTGCTGTGCGAGCTGCACGCTACCAGCACGCTTTGCGCCGCTATCATAGCCGCAAAGTTCATGCCCGAAGCCTTGAGGAAGGCGACCTTGTTCTTCGACGGATTCAGTCCGCCAAGAATTCAAACAAGTTGATGCCAAAGTGGGAAGGCCCTTATCGGGTAGTACGAGTCACCAGGCCTGGCGCTGTCCGCCTGGAGACCGAGGATGGCGTTCCAGTGAGTAATTCCTGGAATATCGAACATCTTCGCAAGTTCTATCCATAAGGCGCGGTTGCCGGGGGCTCCCGGCAACCACCCTTTTGTACAAGTCTTGCCGGCAAGGCATGTGATCCTTTGTACAAAGCCAGGCACAGACCCTGAGCACAGATGAATAAATTTAAGTGTTGTACATTTCCTTATTGATTCTCATGTTCACATTCATATATGCATGTTTGTCTAAGATGTTGTATAACACCTGATCCCGGTAAGTTCTAACGAACCGCCAAGGTTTCATCTCTTCATTTTCTCTTCTTTCTTTTTCTTAAAGACAGAAGGATTCCTCGCGTGCACATTTGCCGGGGGGGAAGGGAGACATGAATACCAGTTGGTGACGTTCGAAATCGTATGCTTGCCGGAGGAAGGACAAAGACAGAAAGCTAAGTCCTAAAAACTCAGAGCAAGTTTTTCTTTTATTACCAAGTTATTTCCTTGGACGATTCCGACCCTTGTATGGAAAATCTGCACGCGAAGGAACCCTTGTTGTAATCAGTTGCGCCCTTATTTTGTTTCGAGTCCGCTCAACGATTTAAGTGGCTGCACTGTGAACGCCAAGGAGTCTTGCCGGCCGCTACGCCTCCGGTAGGCTGCTGAAGTCCCGCACCCAGCGCTCGCGGCAGGTTGCGCGCCGGCAAGTTTTTCAGTAAGCGTAGGATGAACTCCATACATAAAGGAATCAGACAAGGAAAGTAACTAGCATGAGCCTAAACATAGTTAAATTATATTACATCCATGAGTTGCCGCAGTCCTAACACGAGACTTAACTATCTTTTACATGAGATGATGGCGGCAAGAATAAAAGGGAAGCACTCAATCCCTGCGCTGGCCTTCGATCCTTTTGATGGAGTCCACCTTCTCAAGGATCGGCGCGATGCACTTCTCAAGCGCCTCAACATTTGCATCCTTGGGCAGGTGGCCGAGTGCGCTGGAGAGGTCGATGCCGGGATTGCTGTGCACCACCTTGAGGAGCACCTTGCGAAGGACGGCCCGGCAAAGCCGGTGAGTCTCGTTCACCAGTTGGGTCGCCCGGCTGGACTGGAGCGCCCTCAACGCGTTGATGATGCTTTCAAAGAACATTGTCAACCTGGCGCTTGGAGATATTCTTTCCTCGGAAGAATATCTGAAGTTCGACAAGCCCATGGTTGACAGTTCTGCGGTAAGCTTCTCCGCGGCAGCGATAAGACGACCAGTCCAGATCTCCACTCCCTTCTCGTACTCATTCTGGGCAGCGGCGGCGCTCTTGAGCAGGTTCCTCTCTCCTTGGAGATCCTTGAGTAGAGCCTTCTCACGGGCCCTGCCGGCCTCGAGAGATTTCTGCAGCGTGGTCAGCTTCAGCTCCAGAACCGCAATATCATCAGCCGCAGAGGAGAGCTGCTTGGTCTTGTCGGACAGGGCGACTTGCATCTCCGCCAAGGAGTGGAGGGTTTTTTCCCTGTCCCCCTTGAGCGTCGAGAGCTCCTTGCCATGCTCGTCAAGATCTGTCTCCAACCTCTTTACTTTGTCGCTCAACTCGTTCTTGGCGGCCTCTGCAGCTTCGGCAGCATCGACGGCCTCTTTGAGCTTGCCGGCGTGACTTGCAGTTAGAGCTTCGAGCGCCTCCTTGTGCTTCTGCTCCAACTCCTGGGTCCGCCGCGCGACAAGATTTTCAATGTCTTCATCCTTGCTGCGAAGCTTGGCGGCGAGCGCCTGCTCACGAGCAGTGAGATCTTCCTCATGGGCATCAAGCGCAACGCGGCGCCCCGTCAGGAGGGCATCTTCGGCAGCAATCCTTTGAACAGCTTCATCATGCGCCTTCTCCATGTCTGATTGCTTCAGGAGGATCTCATTCCACTGCTGGCTCACTTGTTCCCGGCCGGCAACCAACTCTTGGAGGGCCTCGGTGTGCCAGATCTGCATTTGTGCGACGCGCCTTTGGAAATCTGCTTCGGCCACCTCAACAACTGCCATTCTGGAGTCCGCCTTGTCTCTCCGGGCGCGATGGAGAGCCTGAAGTTTGCGGAAGTTCTCGCCCATGCCCTGAAGGAGCTGATCCTCTTCAGATTTGCCGCTGCTAGTGCTGGGATTGTCGACAACTTCAAGCCCGGCAGCAGCGATGATTTCTTCGAAAACTTCTCCTTCGGCTGGTGCCCCAGCGCTTGCCATCCCTGGCAAGTTGATGAACAGGTTCTCGCCAACCTTGAGGTACTTGCTGGATGAGGGGCCTTCAGATGCTGATGGCTGGTCTTCAGAGGCCGCCCCACCAGTGGTAGGGGGCTCCGCGGCCGATGTAGTGCCTGGCGCTCCTGTGGCAGGAATGCTATCAGTGCGGTCCTCAGCCTCCCTGTCGCCCCCTTCAGCAGGTTCTTTGGCGGTTTCCTCTTGTGCTGTCTTGGCGGCCTCCCCGTCAAGAGCATCACCGGCCCCGGCAACATCATCCTTGGTGGCCTTGCTGGCAGTGATCCTGTCCGCTTCGGCAGCAGCATCCCTGGCGGTCTCCTCGATGACGGCGTCGACGTCCATATGTTCCATCTCAGAGAACTCTGAAGGGCGAAGGAGGAAAACAGAATAAGATCAAGGTTGAAGTTTGAAGTGATCAAAGATAAAGAAGTAAGGGAAAAAGAATAACTAGCACTCTGAGGCGATCGAGTACCTGCGTCGGGCTGTCGAGAGGTGGCTTCGCCTCTCCCGGCAACTCCGGTTGCCGGGGGTGGGTTGCCGGAGTCCGTGCTTGTCGGCTCCTCCTCAATCCGGACAGGCTCGTCGGTAGGATCTCTTGCCGGAGATGTGCTTGTGGGCGGAGCGGTCGATGAAGGAGGCACAATGGGGCAATCTTCTCCTTGTTGCCATTCTTCTCCTGCGAACCCAAAGATATCAGCGACAAGAATGGAAGCCTCGGCACCAGCCAACAGAAAAAGGGACAATGAACTTACGCTGGGGGCTGCGTTGAGGACTAGGCTCCGGGCTCACGATGACGGTCTCTCGCACGCTAGTGGAGCCTGCCGGGTGCTCGTCGCCCGTAGAAGTCCTTGACCTCTTCGCCATCCTCTCCAGCAAGGTTTATGTGTCACTGCAGAAACAATACAAGTGAGTCAGTATGACTGATGCAGATTGGAAGGTGGAGGTTGTGATAGGTACTCACTCTTCTTCCTCTCACTCCGGACTAAAGCCGGAGATGTCGAAGTCGACCTCCGTTGCGATGTCTGAGTGGGGAGGCAGAGGAGGGGTCCTGGGCCGCTTGGCTGTGGTAGGCGCCGGGGCAGCCTCTGGCACGGTTGCGCGAGACCCTCCCGCCGCTCCGGCGGTGGCCGCTGGTGTGGGTCTCGCGCGCCGCGCGGGCTGTTGACGGACCCCTTGCCGCGGTCCGGTCTTGCCGGCCACTTTCTTGCCGGGGGATTCGCCGCCCGATGTAGGCTGGCTTGCCGGGATGCCCGATGCGGCTTTCCGAAGGACACGCTTTGTCTTCTTCGGGGGCTTTCGGCAACTGCGCCGCCTTCTTCCCCGGCAATCTTGCTCTCCTCGGCAGGTTTTGCCTCCACCACCACCTCTGACTCGCTGGCTTCCCACTCTGTGAAGCCAACGCTGCCGGCCTCGGCGGCAAGATTCGCTTCCTCCACTCTGGTAGCAATGTATGCTACCTCCTGATCTGTGGTGGCGTGAATAAGATCTGACTCTTGCCGGACAAGCTTCTCCGTCAGATTGTCGAAGAATTTCTGCGCTTCTTCCTCGCTTGGCTTGACCCAGGTCGGGTCAAGGCCGTGGGCGTTGAACATCGGCAAGAAGGCAATGATCGACCCCAGTGCAGAGTTGTTGCACAAGGGGACGATCCTTGCCGGCAGCCGGTGCTTGTCTTCGCGCTGGAATAACTTCTGGCGGAGAGCGCCAAGCTGCATAACAGTCAAGTTGTTGTTCAGCCCGGGGCGCAGCCTCATGACATCCGCTGCGTTCTTATACTCCCAGGCTGGCCTCCCCCTATTCTGCAGAGGGGCGATGCGGTGGCGGAGGAAGTCGAAGCCGATCATCTCCATTGTCAGCCCGGCAGCCTTCAAGCGGAGGATTCTGGTAGTGGCGATTGTGAGCTTCTCGTCTTCTGCGGCGAGATCGCCCCAATCCTTGCCGCGGACCACCTTCTGTCGCCGGGGATGGCAAAAAGGATGAGGACCTGCTTCCTGAATCCAGCACCATTCGGCCCGCCACTCGTCCCATTTTTCGCGGTAAACTCCATCTGGGTATATCTCTTTGTTCCAGGCCCTTGGAATCCAAGCAATAGATCCAGAGAGAGCCTCTCCTTTTTGGATTCGAGGATAGAAATAGTGGCGGAAAAGAGCAGAATTGGGGATCACGCCGGCGAAATTTTCACAAAGATGGGCAAAGATCGACATGCAAAATACGACATTCGGCGTGAAGTCAAGAAGGCGGAAGCCGTATGTATACATGATGTCGTTGAAGAAATCGGAAAAAGGTGGACAGAGCCTGCAATAAAAGTACGCAGTGAAGAAGGGGTATCTGTCCGATCTGCCTTTGGAATTAGCACCTGGGATTACGCGTGTGGCGGGGTGAGCTTGTGTTCCCTTCGCCCACATGCATTGGTATCGTCCCTTCAAGGTTTCGGCGTCGAGCATCGGAGGGAAGACGATGAGCCTCTTCTGCATCTTCACCAGCTCGCTTTCCGGAACTTCAGCCTTCGGTTCCTTGTCCGTGCCCTTGCCTTTGCTGGCCTTGGGCGGCATGGCGACCATGGAGGTGGAAGCCGGAGGACGGAACGAGCGCGGGAGCGGTGAGCAGAAGGGAAAGAAGGTTTCGCTCTGAGCTCGAGCAGAGGAAGGCGATGGCGATGGCCAGATTGGGAAGAAGAGGGGGGTGAATGGGTTTGCGCCTCCACGACTTCTCCTTTTTTATGGGGAAGGAGCGGGGCCACCTTGTTTATCCCCCAATATGAATGCGCCTCTGTGGGCGCGAAATAGTTTGCAGCCTTTTTGGCACACTTCCCACATCGCGCGCTCCGTGCGCGTAGTGGGGGCACAATAAAACAAGATCTTTACGAGCAGTTAATTCCCTGCCACGCGTGCCCATGCACTGTTTGGGCCTAGCCCAACAACGCCTCGCACTCGTGTATGGCCCAGGCCCGGGGGCTCCTGTCGGTGTACTAAGTATTGGGCCACTAGTACCCCTTACTTGTGCACGGGCAGTTGTAGCCGTCCTCGCGGCAAGCCTTGCCGGGATCAGCTCGAGGTCGATTTAAGTCATCAAGGAAATCATCAAGTCAGAGATCTGAGGATCTGCAGATAAGCAAAGCTGGAAATCGAAGGCCAGCTTCCCCGACAAGATCCTTGCCGGGATGGCCGTGGAGCCCGGCAAGCCTCGGTGCCCGGCAAGGCTTGGTTACCAGCAAAGCTCGGCGCCCGGCAAGCCCTGGCGCCCGGCAAGGATTGGTGCCCGGCAAGGATCGGCGCCTGGCGAGATTCTACCACTGTGCCACCGCTTCGGCACAGTGACGAGCCTGACATTCTGGGTCCTTCTCTGGATGCGTGGCAACGCGCCAGTGGAGGAGAGCTTAAGCGGTGCTGATGGGATGGCCCCTTTTTCCATCCCCAAGAAAGTGAGGACACCTAAACGGACACCTCACGGTGCATTAAATGCGCTTGTCCTAATCCGTCAGGGGTTAGGTATGATACCCTGTAGCTACTTTACACCTCAATGTATGTACATTTTGCCACTGTGGAGACCCCTTTGATCATATAAAAGGAGGCCCAAGGAAACTGCTACAGAGGAGGAGAACTTCTGGCCCATTCTGCATGTGTAGCTGCTCTTTGAACGCACTGTTCATTGCGAGCGCTCCTGAAGGCTGGGCTCGAGAACATCAATAAGAACATAAAGCAGGAGTAGGGTTTTACGCTGATCAGCGGCCCGAACCTGGGTAAAAACCTCCCGTGTCGATCACTGGTTCTGCTCTTTGCGTATACCTCTCCCCCCACCGAATCGTAAAGGGATCTCTCGGGATCCCATAGGTGTCGTGCCCCGACAGTCAGTCCGCCGAGACCCCGGCCCGCGCGGCGCTGGGCATTACCGCCCTGTCTGGAGCCCTACGCGCGGGCGTACAGAGGAAGCGGGAAGCTAGGCGGAGGCCGCTCGTACCAGGGCCGCGCCACCTCTTGCCTTTCGCCGGCGTCATAAGGGCGGCCAAGCCTCTTCTTCGGCGGAAGTGGCCCCGGCTCCTCCCGAGGGGTTTTTCTCTTCTCCGCTGAAGAGAATCTCCTGATCGGCGCCATGGATGCTGCTGCAAGACGGTGAGACAAAGAAGAAGAAGAAGAAGAGGGAGCGGGCAACGAGAAGATGGAGATGAGTGAGGGGGGCTCTGCCCCTCCGCTCATTTATAGCCGGAGGGAGGCCAACCGCCGGCCTCCATGATCCCACGCAATGATGGTTTTTCTCTGCATGCAGCAGAGTCTCGTCAAGTCGAACGGTTGCCGAGGCAGCGTGGGGAAGTGGGGACGCCCACGTCCCATCAATCGCCACATGTCGACCAAGGCCGCAGGCGGTTAGGGCCCGCGGCGCTCCACACTTGCCCCTTGGCTTCGCCTCGAAGCCAAGTTCAAGCGCGCCTTGGGCCCGGGGGCTACTGTTGGCATTCTGGGAACGGGGGTACCCAGACTTGCCTGCCTGTGGCCCACGGCGTGGTTCCATCGACGGCCTAGTATGGCCCAGCTTTAGCAACAACGACTCAAGACCCTCGCGAGGGGCCAAGCCTCTCGAGGCGGACGACACCAAGACCTCCACAAGAAGCGGCCTCCTCAGGCTGGCTCCCGAGGAGCGGAGATCTCTATGCAAACCCTCACCTCGTGAGGTTTGGGTGACGCAAGCCATGACGACCAAGGCCAGGCGGGCGCCAGTGGGTGCAGTGTACCAGTTTCCTCTTTGGTGCTAAGGAGGCAAGCGCAGGCGCGGAGTCCCGAGGAATCAGCCAAAGGTTTCCATTCCCATGCAACAAGACCAAGACCGCTAGGATGATAGGACGAAGGTCATCACCGAGCCCACCACAGCGTCACGACCAGAGGCTTTTGCAGGCGAAGACTACTTTTGTCAGGATAGCAT
This sequence comes from Thinopyrum elongatum, assembly GCA_011799875.1. Lineage (NCBI taxonomy): Eukaryota > Viridiplantae > Streptophyta > Magnoliopsida > Poales > Poaceae > Thinopyrum > Thinopyrum elongatum. Next base: position 248,798,909 of record CM022302.1, read on the forward strand.
GTACTAGTTGTCTCCCTTCGAATTTGGCCGTTGTGGGATCCCTTCCCGCCTTTCATTTGGGAAGAGGACCAAGGCCACTATAAATAGGACTTAGCCACCACCGTAGAGAGGGATCGGACCCCCGGACAGATCATTCAGATCACCCTCGCTCCCACCAGCTCACTCGAGCACAAGAACACCTCTCCTCCTGAGGCTATTCACCACTGTACTAGTTCATCCTCAGCCCCTCGAGGCCAATCCACCACAAAGCAGGAGTAGGGTTTTACACCGCAAGGTGGCCCGAACCTGGGTAAACTGCCATGTCTCTTTTCCTTATAGTTCATCGAGCTAGGCTGTGAGATTAGCGAGTAGGCAGACTGGGGAGGACGAGTTCTTCGCACGCACCCCAGAGTTCGAACCTCTCAAGGGTTTGCGGAACCCGAAATCCGACAAATTGTTTCTTCGGAAAGTGCACCATATGCTCATTACCATTGAGATGAAAAGTGACCTTGCTTTTATTGCAATCAATAACAGCCCCTGCAGTATTCAAGAAGGGTCTACCAAGGATAATCGACATATTGTCTTCCTCGGGCATCCCAAGTATAACAAAGTCAGTCAAAATAGTAACATTAGCAACAACAACGGGCACATCCTCACAAATACCGATAGGTATGGCTATTGATTTGTCAGCCATTTGCAAGGATATTTCAGTAGGTGTGAGTTTATTCAAATCAAGTCTTTTATATAAAGAGAAAGGCATAACACTAACACCAGCTCCCAAATCACATAAAGCAGTTTTCACATAATTTCTTTTGATGGAGCAAGGTATAGTTGGTATTCCTGGATCTCCAAGCTTTTTAGGTACTCCATCTTTAAAAGTATAATTAGCAAGCATGGTGGAGATTTCAGCTTCCGGTATTTTTCTTTTATTGGTGATGATGTCTTTCATGTACTTTGCATAAGGAGGCATTTTTAAGATATCAGTCAAGCGAGTACGCAAAAAGACTGGCCTCAACATTTCAGCAAAGCATTCAAATTCTTCATCATCTTTCTTTTTAGTTGACTTAGGTGGAAAGGGCATAGGTTTTTGAACCCATGGTTCTCTTTCTTTATCGTGTTTTCTAGCAACAAAGTCTCTTTTATCATATCTTTTATTCTTGGGTTGTGGGTTATCAAGATCAATTGATGGTTCTATCTCAACATCATTGTCTGGTCCTTTATTATTTGGTTGAGTATCTTCATGAACCTCATCATTATCTTTTTCATTATCAGAAGGTGAGTGTTCACTACCAGATTGAGTTTCAGCATCAGAGATAGAAACTTCATTATCATTATCAGGAGGTTTTTCTACTTCAGGTTCACTAAAGGCATGCAAAGTCCTATCATTTTTCTTCTTCTTTTTCTTTTTAGAAGGACTACGTGCATCAGTGTCAACTATTTGAGAGTCTTGTTCAATTCTTTTTGTGTGTCCCTCAGGATAAAGTGGTTCCTGAGTCATCCTACCTCCCCTAGTCATTACTCTAACAACATGATCATTGATATTATTATTCATTTCATCTAACAACTCTCTTTGAGATTTAGCAACTTGTTCTAACTGAGTTTGGACCATAGAAGCATGCTTTCCTACACCTCTAACATCATTTGAGATTCTAAATAACAAGTCACTCAAGCGAGCAATCATATCAGAATTGTATTTCAACTGTTTCATAACATTTGCATTGAAGTGATCTTTCTTTCTAATGTAATTTTCAAACTCATAAAGGCATTGGCTAGGATGCATATTGTGAGGATTATCATTATCATTGAATTTCATTAGAGAATTTACCTCTACCACCTTAGGTGGTGATGGTGTATCAAGCCCATGTATCTCTTCAATAGGAGGTAAATTTTTAACATCCTCTGCTTTAATTCCTTTTTCCATCATGGATTTCTTTGCCTCTTGCATATCTTCAGGACTAAGATATAAAATACCCCTCTTCTTCGGAGTGGGTTTAAGCGGTGGTTCAAGAAGAGTCCAATCATCATAATTTTTCAATATGTTATTCAATAGTTCTTCAGCTTGCCCAATAGTTCGTTCCCTGAAAACACAACCAGCACAACTATCTAGGAAGTCCCTAGAAGCATCGGTTAGTCCATTATAGAAGATATCAAGTATTTCATTTTTCTTAAGAGGATGGTCAGGCAAAGCATTAAGCAATTGGAGAAGCCTCCCCCAAGCTTGTGGGAGACTCGCTTCTTCAATTTGCACAAAGTTAAATATTTCCTGCAAGGCAGCTTGTTTCTTATGAGCAGGGAAATATTTTTCAGAGAAGTAGTAAATCATATCCTGGGGACTACGCACACAACCAGGAGCAAGGGTATTGTACCAAGCTTTAGCATCACCCTTTAATGAGAACGGAAATAATTTGAGAATATAATAGTAGCGAATTTTCTCATCATGAGCAAAAAGGGTGGCTATATCATTCAACTTAGTAAGATGTGCCACAACAGTTTCAGTTTCATAACCATGGAAAGGATCAGATTCAACCAAAGTAATTAACTCTGGGTCGACAGAGAATTCATAATCCTTATCATCAACAAAGATAGGTGAAGTAGCAAACTGAGGATCACATTTCATTTTAGCATTCAGAGTCTTTTCTTTATACTTGCATAGTAATTTTTCTAGATCATCTGTCCTTACAAGCAAGAATGTCTCTAGTTGCCTCCTCATTCATAACATAACCTTCCGGTACCTTTGGCAATTCATATCTAGGAGGGCTAGTTCTAATAGGTGTATCAAGATTTTCAGTTTCAAGCTCATCATCAGTTTCAACAATCTCATGCTGTCTTACTCTAGCAATTTGTTCATCAAGAAATTCTCCTAGTGGCACATTATCATCAAGCAAGGTACTAGCATCATCATGAGTAGCATTCATAGCAGAAGTAGCATCATCAATAACTTGTGACATATCAGAATTGATAGCATGTGGTGGTGTTGCCAGTCTACTTATAACAGAAGGTGAATCTAAAGCGGAGCTGGATGGCAGTTCCTTGCCTCCCCTCGTATTAGAGGGAAAAATCTTAGTCTTAGCATCCTTCAGATTCTTCATAGTGACAATTTGATAATAATCCCAAGTGACTCAACAAATATAGCTATGCATCCCGGCAACGGTGCCAGAAAAAGGTCTTGATAACCCACAAGTATAGGGGATCGCAACAGTTTTTGAGGGTAGAGTATTCAACCCAAATTTATTGATTCGACACAAGGGGAGCCAAAGAATATTTGCAAGTATTAGCAGCTGAGTTGTCAATTCAACCACACCTGGAGATTAATTATCTGTAGCAAAGTGATCAGTAGCACAGTAGTATGATAGTTTTGATAGTAGTAGCAACAGCAATAGTAACGGTAACAGTGATAGCAGTGATTTTGTAGCAAGTGCAATAGTAACAATAGCAGTAGTAACTTAGCAAGAACAATATGTAGGAAAATCGTAGGCATTGGATCGGCGATTCGTTGGATGATATTCATCATGTGACAGTCATAACCTAGGGCGATACGGCACTAGCTCCAGTTCATAAATATAATGTAGGCATGTATTCCGTAAATAGTCATATGTGCTTATGGAAAGAACTTGCATGACATCTTTTGTCCTACCCTCCCATGCCAGCGGGGTCCATATTGGAAACTAAGGGATATTAAGGCCTCATTTTAATAGAGAACCGGAACAAAGCATTAACACACGGTGAATACATGAACTCCTCAAACTACGGTCATCACCGGGAAGTGTCCCGACTATTGTCACTCCGGGGTTGCCGGATCATAACACGTAGTAGGTGACTATAACTTGAAAGATCGGATCTAGAACATGGATATAATGGTGATAACATAAACGGTTCAGATCTGAAATCATGGCACCCGGGCCCAAAGTGACAAGCATTAATCATAGCAAAGTCATAGCAACATCAATCTCAGAACATAATGGATACTAGGGATCAAGCCCTAACAAAACTAACTTGATTACATGATGAATCTCATCCAACTCCTCACCGACCAGCGAGCCTATGAAGGAATTACTCACTCCCAGTGGGGAGCATCATGGAATTGGCGATGGAGAAGGGTTGGTGATGACGAAGATCGAAGATCCCCCTCTCCGGAGCCCCAAAAGGACTCCAGATCTGGCCTCCCGATGAAGAACAGGAGGTGGCGGCGGCTCCGTCTCGCGAAATGCGATAATTCTTTCTCCCTGATTTTTTCTGGAAAAATAGGATTTTATAGCGTCGGTTTCAGGGTCTGCGGGGCCACCAGGTGGGGACAACCCACCTGGGCACGCCTGGAGGGGGTGGCGCGCCCTGGTGGGTTGTGCCCACCCAGGTGCCCCCCTCCGGTGGTTCTTGGCTCTAGAAATTCTCTTTTATTGTATAAAAATTCCTCACAAAGTTTCGTTCCATTCCGAGAACTTTTATTTCTACACAAAAACAACACCATGGTAGTTCTGCTGAAAACAGCGTCAGTCCGGGTTAGTTTCATTCAAATCATGCAAATTAGAGTCCAAAACATGACGAAAAGCGTTAGGAAAAGTAGATACGATGGAGACGTATCAGTGCCCGCTACCTGGCAGAGGGGCACTTCCTCCACTTCAAGTTGGTGGAGTGCGACGCGCTCTCCGTGAAGATCTTCGGGCCTTCGGGCGCTTGTTTAGGGTGCTACGCGGAAAGCTCGAGCAACAGCGAAAACTTCCCCTCGAGCGATAACGACGAGGGGGAAGCAGATGGTGAAGACGACAGCGATGAGTCCCCGACCTTCAAGTCCGAAGACGACGACTCGGACTCCAGCTGACCGTCGGCAGCACCATCCTCGCCAGCTGAGCACCGGCAGCACCATCATGTGCAGCTGGATCCCAGCAGAGCGGTTTGCTGGGGGTGCTTCGCCTAGGTGCCCCTTTTGCCCTCCTTGCACTTAATGTAAACCCTAGGAGGAAAGGGCCAAGAAAGACATTATCGAGCACTTTTCGTTTTTCAGTAAATGTATGATGTTCGATGTGCTCAAATAAATGTATGCTATCTTCCCTGTTTGTCTCTGCCTTCGTACGATTCTTGACTTCTTTCCCTATGCTGCTTAGAAACTTGCTGGGGTGCATACTCGCCGCAAGTGCTTTGAAGAACTGGTCTTTAGCAGTTTGCCGGAAGCGCGGCCACCGGCAAGGCAACTTGCCAGTCTTAAACACAGCTACATAGACTTTGCCGAGCGGACTCGAGGCATAGCTAGAGCGCGGGGTGAAAACACGACAAGATTCCTTCGCGTGCAGGTTTTTCGTACGAACACAGAATCGCGCAAGGGGAATCTCAAAGTTGTAAACAATGAAATCATAGTTGAAAGAAAATTTTCAACTTATCTTTCGTTGTTGTACTTCTTATCATATTGGAATGAAATGAATGCCAAACGTCCCCCATCATGCGCCAGGTCTAGTGACTCGTACTACCCGATAAGGGCCCTCCCACTTCGGCGTCAACTTGTTTGTTCCCTTGGCGGACTAAACATGCCAAAGGACAAGGACGCCTTCCTCAAGGCTTTGGGCATGAACCTTGTGGCTATGATAGCTTCACAAGGCTTGCTGGCAGGTGCAGCTCGCACAGCTGCCCGAAGACAATCTTCCTCAAGGAGCACGGCATCGTCATGCCGGAGCTGCTCTTGCTCTACTTTTGTCGTAGGCAAGTACTCGAGGTGACCCGTATGTGAGTTCCATGGGTAGCACCGCTTCTGCACCATAGACTAGGGAGAAGGGTGTTTGACGAGTAGCTCGATTTGGTGTCGTTTTGAGTGACCAAAGAACCACCGGCAACTCATCAATCCAACGCCTCCCGCACTTGTGCAGTTTGTCAAACGCTCTTGTCTTGAGACCGCACAACACTTCTGCATTTGTCCTTTTTGCTTGCCCGTTGCTCCTGGGATGGGCAACAGAAGCAAAGCAAACTCTGCTTCCAAGGCTTTGGATGTATTGCATGAAGGCGCGGCTCGTGAACTGTGTGTCGTTGTCGGGTGATGATTCTATTTGGAACCCCAAAACGGCAAACTAGTCCCTTGAAGAACTTGGCAGCTGACTTTGCAGTCACCTTCCTCACTGGCTCCACTTCAGGCCACTTTGTGAACTTGTCGATGGCGACGTACAAGAACTCAAAGCCCCCGGTAGCACGGGGGAAGGGGCCCAGGATATCGAGCCCCCAGACTGAAAACGGCCAAGAGAGAGGGATTGTTTGGAGGGCTTGTGTTGGTTGGTGTATGCTCTTCGAATGGAACTGGCATGCTTTACATCTTGTTACTAGCTCAGTTGCATCCTGGAGGGTAGTGGGCCAATAAAAACCTTGCCGAAAAGCTTTACCGACAAGGGCTCTTGATCCTATGTGTGAACCACATATGCCTCTATGTATTTTTGCCAACAACTTCAGTCCATGTTCCCGGCAAATGCACTTCAATTTCACTCCATTCGGTCTCTTTCTGCATAGGATGTTATCCACAAACTGGTACATACTTGACTGATAGACTACTTTCTCAGCTTGTTCTTGCTCGTCGAGAAGTTCTCCTGTCTGGAGAAACTGAACTATTTGTTGTGCCCATGCCGGAGCCTACGGCTCGACAACAAGGACTAAAGGCATCTCTTCGGTTGTGGGAGTGCTGACCTCAACGGCAAGAATTTGAGACTCTGCTTGAGGCCGCTGCTCACCGGCAAGCGCATCATTACCTTTGGCAACATTCTCGCCGGCGACTTCAGGGAGCTCTGCCGGAAGATACTTGCCAGTGCATAATTTTCTTCTCTTTTTGGCTCTCGCCGACGAGGCGGCTGTTGGTTGATTCAAGTGGAGTACAAAAGTTCCCAGTTCCACGGGCAACTTTTGGGCAGCACACTTTGACACCTGATGAGCAACACTGTTTTCTGCACATGGAATATGCTCTGTTTGCAAACCATCAAAGTGTTCCTCCAATTTCCTCACTTCATCCACATATGCTTCCATCAACGGGCTTTGATAGTCCTTGTTCACTTGCTTCACCACGAGCTGTGAGTCTCCGCAGATTATCAATTTCCTAATTCCCAACTCCACTGCAATTATGAGGTCGGCAAGCAGTCCCTCATACTCAGCAGTGTTGTTGGTAGCTTCTTCCCTGGGAAAGTGCATTTGAACCACATACTTGAGGTGCTCTCCGGTGGGTGCGACAAGTAGCACTCCAGCACCGGCGCCTTGCAGTGAGAAGGCACCGTCAAAGTACATGATCCACCCTTTCTTAGTTTCCTTTCCGGGGAGAGTTGATTCTGGGATCTCTTCGTCTTGTGTTGGCATCCATTGTGCGATGAATTTTGCCAGTGCTCTGCTGTGAATGGTTGAAGTACTTTCAAACTTGAGTGCAAAGCTTGACAATTCTAGTGCCCACTCCACTATCCTGCCGGTTGCCTCCGGATTCCTCAGAATACGCTGTAACGGGAAGCGAGTGACAATAGTGATCTCATATGCTTGTAAGTAATGGCACAGCTTTCTCGAGGCCATAAGGAGGCCAAAAAGTAGCTTCTGCACACCATAGTACCTTGATCTAGCCTCCTGCAAGAGAGAACTAACAAAGAAGACTAGCCGCTACACCATCTTCTTCTTTGGCGTGATGTGCTGATCAACTTCTCTCTCTTGCACTGATTTTGTCTTGTCGGCATCTGGACCTGCCGGAGAGGACCCTGCCTTGTCGGGGGATGGGCTTGCCGCTGTTGTTTCCTCATTGTCGGCTTCTCTCTGTGCAACCAGTGCGGCACTGACCACTTGATTTGTCGCTGCTAAGTATAGTAGCAACGGTTCTTGTGGCTTAGGCGCAACCAAGGTTGGCGCAGAGTACAGGTACCTTTTCAGATCTTGCAACGCAGCCTCTGCTTCTGGGGTCCATTTTACTGGACCCGCCTTTTTTAATATCTTGAAAAATGGCAGGGCACACTCAACAGACCTTGAAATGAACCTACTCAAAGCTGCAACACAGCCGGCAAGACGCTGAACATCCTTGACAGTCTTGGGTGCTTGAATCTGTTCAATAGCCTTGATTTTGTCGGGGTTTGCTTCGATCCCGCGCTGAGACATGAAGAACACTACAAGCTTGGCGGATGGAACACCAAACACACATTGCTCAGGGTTGAGCTTCATGTTAATCTTGCGCAAATTTGCAAACGTCTCTTCCAGATCTTGAATGAGGGTCGATCCATCTTTGGTTTTGACCACTATATCATCCATATAGGCTTCTACATTTCTGTGTAGCTGTGGCTCAAAACCAATTTGGACTGCTCTTGCAAATGTCAAACCAGCACTCTTTAATCTGAAAGGCATACACATGAAGCAATATGTGCCACATGGAGTAATGAATGCCGTCTTCTCCTCATCTTCCTTGGACATGAATATCTGATGGTACCCTAAGTATGCATCAAGGAACGAAAGCAAATCGCAGCCGGCAGTGGAGTCCACAATCCGATCGATGCGTGGCAAAGGGAAAGGATCCTTCGAACATGCTTTATTGAGATCCGTGTAATCAATTCAAAGTCTCCACTTCCCATTTGCCTTGCGCACGACGACTGGATTTGCCAACCAAGTTGGATGAAGTACTCCTCTAACCAGGCCTGCTGCCTCAAGTTTCTTAATCTCTTCTGCTATGAACTATTGCCATTCCAAGGCTTGCTTCCTGACCTTCTGCTTGATGGGTCGAGCATGGGGACAGATAGCAAGGTGGTGCTTAATTACCTTCCCAGGAACACAGGGGATGTCAGATGGTTGCCATGCAAACACATCCACATTCACCCGCAGGAATGTAATGAGCACGCTTTCCTATTTGCTGCTAAGGGTGGCACCGATGGTGAAGGTACCGCCAGTGCCGTCCTCCCTTGCCGGCACCTTCTTAGTCGCAGGTGGAGTGGCTTTGGATCTCTTGTCAGTAGAACTTTCCGACAATTCTTCGACGGGCGCGCAACACTCTAAAGAGGCATGCTTCCCGGAAGCCTCGCTAGATGTCTTGCCGGGTTCCTTATTCTTTTTCTTCTTGGCGGGAGCTGTAGCCTTAACGGTCTCTGCTGCCACCGCGTCTCTGTAAAGCTTGTCCACACATATGACTGCGTCCTTCTTATCGGAGTTCATGGAGATGACACCCATAGGCCATGGCATCTTCAGTGTGTTGTAAGCATAGTGGGATGCTTCCATGAACTTAGCCAAGGTTGGATGACCAAGAATCCCATTGAACGACAAGGGCATCTTAGCAACATCAAACACGGTCTTCTCTGTTCTGTAATTCAGTTCCCCGCTAAACATCACCGGCAGCGTGATCTTCCCCTTAGGTTGGCTCCTTCCCGGGTTGATTCCCTGGAATGTCCTGGTTTTCTTGAGCTCTTCCTCAGGAATTTGCAGCCTCTCGATCATCTCAGGGGAGATCAAGTTCAAGCCAGCCCCACCATCAACTAGTATTTTCGTGACCTTGAGGTTGCATATTGTTGGTGAAACTAGCAACGGCAAACACCCGACCATAGTTGTGCGATCTGGGTGGTCCTCGGCATAAAAAATAATAGACGCGTGGGACCACTTGAGGGCCTTTTGGGCATCCGCTGTTGGGTCCGCCACATTGACCTCTCGCGGCCATTGTTTAAGCTGGCGGTGAGAGGAGTGTAAAGATGCACCCCCGTCAATGCACATGGCCTCTGGTGCTTTCTGGAATTCATGTTCGTTGGACTCATCATCATCTTCCTCTCCACTCTCTTCATCTTCTTCTTTCTTTTCTCTGCCCCTGGCGGGCTTTTCCTTCTGTTGATTGGCACTGCCGCGGTGCCCTCCTCGGCCACCATGACCCTTCTTACCCGAACCACCCCCACCATCCTTGCCTTTCTCCTTGTCCCGCTTCTCATACTCAGCCTTATGTTTCTCAACCAGCTGTTCAACTTGACGACATTCTTGGAGGTCATGGCCCTTGGTACGATGAATCTTGCAGTACGGCCCGTCAGACTTGTCAGCCTTCTCGCCCGTCGCGGCTACCTGGCAATCAGCGCATGAAGCTGCTTCTTTGCCGGAGCTTTCCGTCTTGGTTTTCTTGGCGGGGCTAGACTTGCCGGACCCCTCTACGGCCATAACTGCCTTACCCTTCCGCTTTCTGTTGCGTCTTCGACCTTTCTTCTTCGGGGTGGTGGCATCGTCGTCATCGGAATTGACTTCAATGCTAGCATCTTCCCCAATAAGCCTTCTCCCTTCTTCAGCGCGTGCACACTTATCCGCCAACATGTAGAGCTCGTTGACGGTCTTCGGCAACTGTATATGCATTTTATCCCACATCTTACGATTGCGCACATTCGTATGGAACGCGACGATCACAGCTGCAGGGTGCACATCCGGTATGCTACGGTGTATGCGACTGAATCTCTGGATGTACTTGAGCAGATCTTCTCTTTCCTTCTGTGGGATCGCTTGCAAGTCGCTGGGCAACCCGGGGCCTTTCTAGCCTCCGGTAAAGGCACCAACGAATTCGTTGCATAGATCTGACCACGAAGAAATGGAGTTTTCCGGCAAGTTCATCAACCAAGATCTCACATTGGGCTTGAGTACCAATGGGAAATAGTTGGCTAGGATTTTCTCATCCCTCCCTCCGGCAACTTGTACCGCAATTGTGTAAATGCTCAAGAACTCTGCCAGGTTTAACTTGTCATTGTATTTTTCTGCACTTAGGGTTTGAACGCGTGGACGAATGGCCAATGGACTTGCCGCAGCTCACGTGTGAAAGCAGGGCACCAAACCTCGTAAGGCAGGTACCCGCCAACAACGGGCGCTGGCTCGTCGACGACTGGACCGTTGCGCGCGTCTGATTGACGGCGCACCTCCCGGCACCGCTGAATGGTGGCGCGAACGTCTTCGGCTCGCCTATCCAGCAATACATGCAGCTGATCTTGCTGTGTTTGTGGATCCGAAGAAGCCATTGACATGACGTCTGGGTCGGCAGTTTGCCGGGTCCGCTGCGGCTGCCGGTGCTACTGTTGTGGTTGCTGCCGCGGAGGCGACTACACCATGGGTGCACCACCTGCCACACGACCATTAGTTTGGGCTGTCGGCACGGTTGGCGGGCGCCGCGAGGGTTCCGCCAACTGGTTTCTGTTCGCATCAGCAAACTCGATCAAGCTCCAGATGGTAGCCCTCCATTCATCCATTTTGTTGGTTGTTGGAGGAAAATCTAATAGCATCTGTGCCCACGCCATCGCCTCTGTTGCCGTCAAAGGCATGTTGGAGCGGGAGGAACGCGACGCCGCTTGACTCCTGGCAGAGCCAGCAAGAGCGCCGTTCCGATCCTGTCGCCCAACTGTGGGAGTGGCGACAAGTTGGCGTGGCGGAAGTCGCGAATGATGATCTTGAGCTTGATTGATGGGTGACTTGTCGTGCGGACGCTACTGTGGAGGTACAATGATGCCGCTCGGCATCACATCACGCCCATCTCGTGACGGACGCAGAGTGTGTCATGATGTCGACTCCCTCGCAGCCGTCGGAGTCGGCGCAGCAGGAAGGTCTAGGCTCACGCCCGACCGAGCGGGGGTGCTCTGGTGGATGCGCTCATCAGTGCATTGAGGAGGCGGGGGCTGCGCGGCCACATTGCCCATGTTGTTGTTGCTGTCTTTGCCGGTGGGTTAAAGTAGATGTCCGCCTTCGATATTTCCACCGCCTGTTTCCGCCGTAGTGGGCACGGTGACCGCGCCACCCGCGTCGGTCGTGCCCACCGTGGCGTTCACACCGTCTGCAGCGGCGGTGCCGCCTACGCCGCCCCATAGACGCGTGCGATGGAAGCTTGGACGTGGAAGGCTTCATTGCCATGGAGCCCTTCTTCTTGGGCGCCATGAGTGGTGATGGTGATGATGAAACTCGACGGAGTCGATGCACCGCCTGTTGTCCAGGTTCACGCCGGTGACGCCCCTGCCTGGCGCGCCAAAGATGTCGGTGCGATTCGGCTATCTATGGGACGGCTAGGCCCCTTTGTGGTTCGACAAGGGGATTCCACACGACGCAAAGAGCAGGAATAGCAGAGGATGCAGCAAGATTTACCCAGGTTCGGGCCACTGAGAAGCGTAAAACCCTTCTCCTGCTTTTGGTGTATTGAAATGTGGAACACAAGTACACGGAACACTCTTCCCCGGCAAGGTGCTGGGAGAGGGCAGCTACACGAGCATGTATGCATGGGGTTAGGACGGGTTCGAACCCTTGTAAAGGTTGCCTTGGCCCTCCTTTTATAGCTCAAGGGGTTACCACACTGGCAAAAGGGTCATTACATAGTGATTAGATGGCAAACAGTGCTATCATACCTAACTCTGCTAGTTAAGACAAAAAGCATTAAATGCATCACTAGGTGTCATGAGGAGAAGCCCCGGCAAGGGTCTAGCACCGCTTACCCAACTAACTCCTATTAGCTTGACACGCCATTCGGACGAGTGTCGATAAAGGTAATTTTTTCTCCAGCGAGCCGACACGTACTGGCAAACGCCACCTAACCACCTCCGGGCTCAACACCTCGCCGATCAGCGATCAGTTGGCTGGTGAGGTGGAGCGCTGGTAGTTGTCGGGGGTTTGCTTGTCACGAGGCTTGCCGGGCTTCTGCCTTGCCGGTTTGCCCTTGCCGACAAGAGTTAGTTTCAATGCTTCGTTCTGTAGTTTGTCTTGGTCTTCTTGATGTGCTTCATGATCTCTCACAGGGTTGTGTGACGCCCCCGGCTTAATCATGCACTAATCATACACGCAAATGCACACGATCAAGCCTAAGGACTCACCTGAAGATATCACAACACAACTCTAAAACATAGATAAAGTCATACAAGCTTTATATTACAAGCCAGGGGCCTAGAGGGCTCGAATACATAAGCTCGCTTATAAGCGTCAGCGGAAGGATCAGATATCTGTGTACAGATATAAAAGATAAAATAGATAAGCCTTTAAGAAGGTGGGGCAAAACAAAACACTATGATCGAAAAGGCGCAGGCCTCCTGCCTGGGACCCTCCGAACCTATTCCTGGTCGTCAGCCAACTCGAAGTAGTAACCACCCTCGGGGTGGTAGTAGTAGTCGTCGGCGAGGGCAGCTGTCTCAGGGGCTCCGTCATCTGGTTCCATCAAACGGATATGGGGAAAAGGAGGAAGCAAAGCAACCGTGAGTACTCATCCGAAGTACTCAGCAAGCTAGGATCTACACTACATATGCAACATTATCAAAGAAAGGCTGTATATGTGGACTGGGCTGCAGAAATGACAGAATAGAGAGAAGGCCTAGTCCTATCGAAGACTAGCATCTTCAGCGGTCTTGCAGCATTAGAAGAGTGTATATTAGCACAGTATAAAGTAGTAGTAGTATTAAGTATCAACCTCGGCCAGAGATCCTTTCTCGACTCCCTGCGAGAAAGCAATCCCAGAGCCCTAATATCCAAGTATCAACCATGGCCAGAGATCCTTTCTCGACTCCCTGCGAGAAAGCAATCCCAGAGCCCTACTATCCATATCTCATCTCAAGTATCCAGTTCTAGATGTATCGATCGGGATACAACTCCGAGCGTCCGTTACCGAGGATCCGGCTATGCATAGATTAGTTCTTCCCTGCAGGGGTGCACCAACTTACCCACCACGCTCGATTAACTCTGGCGGGACACACTTTTCTGGGTCATGCCCGGCCTCGGCCAAATGATACGCCGCAACCCGACCTAGGCTTAACAGAGAGGTCAGCACGCCGGACTAGACCTATGCCCCCAGGGGTCTTGGTCCATCGCCTCGGACGCTCCTGCATGTTGCGAACGCGGTCGGTGAGCAGACCTAGCCCCCCTTATACAAGCGCAGGGCGTTACCAGTCCAACCCAGCGCGCGCCGCTCAATCGCTGAAGTCTATTAAGTTTCAGCTGATGCATACGACACAGAGTGCCCATAACTGTTCCTACGTGATGGTTAGTGCTATCGGGCCAAAGGCCCACTCGGATCAAATATCCAAATCGTTAGTGTATTGGAAGTGCAGTAACGAGCAGAGACTCATGAATGATGTGACCCCGTCGCCCCATCTCGAGGACTTGCGGCAAGGGCTAAGAATGCCCGGCCACGCCTCGTAATTATCTCTCGGGTACCGTCCAGGTCAACCCGTCTTCCCTTCACTCGCGGGTACCCCTCAGGTCCGACCCGATGTCATCATGGTTCTGTGTTAAGTCAAAGTAACCGTGTGTCCAAACACCAGGGGAAACCTGAGGAATCACCCTTGATGGATTCCACCTAATGTAGTCGTCAAGGTGAACTTAGGAGGAATCACCCTCGAGGTTCACACTTGAGGTGTTGCACGACGGCGTCGTTATCAGGAGTGGAGAAGGAGGAATCACCCTCGATGACCATGACCGGGTAACTACTCCACGGAGTTAACATCGGAAGTGCTTACGAGGTATCACCCTCAGCACTCGATAGTAACGCTGCAGTGTCGTACAGATAAAAGGGATGTGATGTGCGGTGTTGGGGCCTGGTCGTCGAGTCTTCCGATGATCTAGCGGGGCAACCGGGACAAGTAGGGTCACTGGGGTCTCTATCCAGCCTATACTAAGCAGTTTAGGATAAGCAGGTAGGTATCAACAGCAGTTACAAAAACAGGCTATGCATCAGAAATAGGATAAGCAGTAGCAGCAATCATTTCTAGTGCAAGCATAAGAGAGAAAGAATAGGCGATATAGGCATGCTCAAGGGTGGGGGTGCTTGCCTGGAAGCTCTGCGGCAAAGGCCTGGTCTTCAGGGACGTAGTCGATCTCCGGAGCTGTGTCGGTCTCAGGGACTACGTCTGTACCGGGATCTACCGAGAGAGAAGAGGGGGAGGAAACAAATAAATACACGTCAACAAAAGCAATCACATAGCAAGGCATGGTAATACGCAGTGCAGGGGGTGCCCTAGTGCAATGTTAAGTGCTACAGACGGAGCGGGAATTTAACGGGAAAGTTTTCCCGGTTCCGGATGTCTGTCAGACAGATGAACCGGAAGGGACGGTTCCATGTTCAGGTAGTTAGGGGCACCTGACAGGCATGTGGTTAGCGTATCCGGGTTCGTCTCATTTTTCTGATCAACTTTCATGTAGAAAGTTTTTCCATCCGAGCTACGGATTAATTTCTATGATTTAAACAAGTTTTAAGCATTCTCTGAATTTATTTAAATTAACAGGAATTTTCAGAAAAGGAATATGATGTCAGCATGATGTCAGCATTACGTCAGCAGTCAGCTGACCCGTTTGACTGGTCAAACTGACGCCTGAGACCCACCTGTCATTGACAGTGGGGGTTTTAACAGAGTTTAAACTAACCTAATTAACTAATTAACCTACTGGGTCCCACTGTCAGTGTCACATTTTAACTAACATATTAATTTAATTAGTAAATCAGCTAACTAACTAGGTGGGGCCTACTAGTCAGTGACTGGACCCAATCTAGTCAGCAGTGTTGACCCAGTCAACAGGGCTGTGGGGCCCGTTGGCAGCGTCACAGGGGGGCGCCAGGTGGCGGCCAGGTCAGCTCCGGCGACCAGAGCAGCGCCGGCGAGCCACGAATGCGGCAGCGAGCACGGGCTACCGGCGGGATTTGCCTAGAGGGCACCAAATCAAGTGCTGCCAGCACCGTTCGATCGGGTGGAGCAGCGCGCATCCAACGCCGCCGGTCTCGCGAGCTAGGGGGTGGCCTAAAGCAACGGCGGCGATGACCGAAGCGGCGCCGGAGTCCGGGTAGATGCGGGGTCAGCGACAGAGGCCACAGGGAGGAGATTTAGCGGCACGAGCGGCCGCAGTGAGGTGACCTGAGCATGCTCCCGTGCTCGGGCGAGCATGACAATGACTACAGCGTCGGCAGTGAGCTACGCGGCGGACCCAAGCTCCGGTGACGGTGCTAACGGTAGCTACGGGGTCAAACTCGTGCGGGAAAGTGAGGGGAAAGAGCGCAGGCTTACCGAGCAAGCTCACGGAGGCCCGGCGGTGGCTTAGGAGCAGCAGACGGCGCCGGATTCGAGGAAGTTCGCTGGCGGCAGTAGGAGGAAGAAGAGCTTGCCGCGGTCGCAGTGGTGGCTCCCGGCTCCAATGGAAAGCACCAGGTGACGGAAAAGTCAACTGCGGAGTGATCGGACACGATGGAACGGCACAAGGACGAGGGTGGCCGCGGGATCAACGCGGCGACCGCGTCGGGCAAGGTTGGGATCGAGAGGGAGAGAGACGATGGAGGGGGGAAGTGGATGAGGACGACAGAGAGGCCAAGGAGCTCCCTCTTATCTGCTCGGCGGCGCTGTAGCGACGCAAGGCGGCTAGCGGGTTCGATGTCAACGGCGAACGGCATCGGGCGCACGCACGCGAGGTGACACGGGAAGGAGGGAGACGACGACGGCTCTATTGGGCTGGGCCTGCACACTGTGCACTAAGGCCCAACCAACAGTGGCCCCTTTCCTTTTTCTTTATTTCTTCTTTCTGTTTTTCTTTATTCTTTTCTGTTGCATTTTCCTTTAGCTAGCAAAGTATTTTGTAAAAATGTGGGACTTGGCCACATAAATACCTTGCAGTGCCCAGTACTGCCATAAAAAGTTTGGAGGCCATAGGAATCCATTTGCATTTTCACAATTAACTTAGCACTTTAAAATGCTGAAATGGCATTGTAATAAATGCTACCGTCCATCTTAGGCCATAGGGGATGTTGTTTTCCTTAACAACAAATTGTTTTGGAATATTTGCTAGATGATGAACATTTTTCCAGCAACTTTTGAGCAACTTCAAATTGCACTTTGAATTTGAACTGAATTCAGAGAAGAATTTGAAATGAGATATTAATCCAATATGATTAAGCTTTGTAAATCAAGATGACTTGGCACTGATCCTAAGGGATTACTGTAGTGTGATACTGGGGATGTTACAAATCTCCTCCACTGCAAGAAATCTCATCCCGAGATTTAAATGGGGAAGTAAAGAGTAACTTCGGGAGAACTGACCCTTATAGGGTTAATTATCTGGTGAACAATTCAGGGAATGTGGCAGAATTATCTCTCGAGTTGAAACTTAGGAAAACATCGAGAGCAAAGTATGAAGGTACAATAAGAAGTTTCAAGCGAATGGACAAACGATCGATACCTGAACAGAGTGTGAGAAGGGGGTTCAGAGCATCGGGAATAGATTATCTCTCGGAGGGTGGCTCGTGATAACACACAAAACCAAGGGCATATGATACTTCGGAATCAAGGATGTACAGGAGAGTCAGGTTCCGATCCTGAGGAACTGTGGGGGGGGTGTCGATCATAAGTAGGGAGAACGGTCACATCTTACCGGTCACGACAACAAGGTATGTCAGAGGATAGTCTGTCAGTTATGTCGGTGACAACATCGGTACCAAGGGCGAGGGACGAAGAGAACCATTTTCCTGCTCGTTAAAACGAGGCGGACCAATAGGCAAAGTTCTTGTTCATCGGTGGTTACCGGAATGTCATCAACAATAGTAACAGGGTCTCACTGACAAGGTTGTACATCGAGGTGTTTCCATAAGCAGGGAATTATTTCTGCTTATATCATATAGATCACAAGAAAGGTTAAACAGACCAATGGAAAGGAAAATGTGTTTACACACAAGAACTAGGAGTATATCATTTCCCAAGGAAAAGTAGAGCATGATATACATGTCAGATCAACAAGTACATCACCATTTAAATAAAGGGACAAGGGAATTCATGATGTTATCCATACAACGGTGTTTGGATAATAGAGCAAGAAACATTTGGCGATGCATTTCCAATGTTCTTGTTGATATTCGGAATACCACAGTCATGCTTCGAGGTAGCATTGGTATGGTGTTTCAAGTAAAAGGTTGGATCTGAAGAGCACAAGAGTTGCAAAGAAACAATTCACAGATACAAGATGAACTTATATCAAGGGAACAATTGATTTTAAGAGAAGCTTCCATGATAAGATCTACATCATGTCTATGGGCATGAACACAAAGTTCAAGGTCGACTCCCACTTCTCCAATGCATAATCTTTCATTCACTGCTCTGTTAAAAATTATATGAACGTGAAGAACTACCTGGTGAATTACCAGAGGAGTACGACCCACGAAAATTATCGGGTTCACACAGATTAGAGAAGGCATAGGTTCAACCCATAGGGGCATCTTAGGAACATATACCTCGAACTTCAGGAGTAATTAACACAAGCTCGGCAGCAGAGCATGGTTGACAAAAGGAGAGGATACAATTTACCAAAGGCATTATGTATCAGGGAAAAACTCACAAGATTTTGGATGTTAAGGACACTGCCGGATAATAATCCAACAAAGGATTCAACGGTCCTCAATGGATCTGATGTGAGTATCAGTACTCAATCAGAAGGGGGAAAGAATGCAAAGGCATCGGATTGTAGAAGCAACTGAATAATTCAATGTTCAATTATAAAGGGTTTATGATTTCCAAAGCAAGGGATTAGAAGGAGATGCTCGGATCAAAAGATGGGTAAGTAGAATAGAACTAGATGGACAACCATTTGCAACTTGATTGCCCGAGAACCCGCTCAGGTCCAAAATGACGTCTGAGCAGGAAGAACAAATTTCAGGGTTCGACTGATGATTGCGAGAATTCGCAACACAATGAATCAAGGAGCTCAAAATGATAGAGGTAAAGGAGGTTAATGAATATTGCTAGACATATGGAATTAACCATAATGCAGGCAAGCAAGACTTTCGGGAGCACTAGGCTGCAGTGGATCTTCGGGAGATCGAATTGTATTCGAAGAATTTTGTGAGACATATGAACAACTGGGGATGAACGAATCCCCGATAAGTGTGAGGAATTATTCGTAGGGGTATTCAGGCAGAAAAGAGTTGCAAGGCAGTCAGAAAAAGGATTCTCGAAAGTCGGAGAATACTTTCGGGTATCTTGTAATAACAAGAACAACTAGGGATGGAAGTATGAACGGCGAGGGTACGCAGTTATCCATAAGGATTCAACGGTGTTAAGGGATTGCAAAAGGAATGAACACAAGTTCTCGGGAGAAGATCGGAGAGTATCTTCGAAGTCTTCTGGTGAAGCAGGCAACCATCCGGAATGAAGGGGCTCTCCGGGGAAAGTCGTTACGAGAACCTAATGTAGTTAGTAAATTCATTTAACTCGAATAGAAGAGAGATCAGAGTCCCAGAGTATAGACGAGAAATAAAAGAACCTAATCCCATCCAATGGCGACGTGGGCCCGTAAGCCACACAGCCATGTTAGTAAAATGGTTTTTGAAAGACTAGACTCAACTTCGGCCAAGGAGTTGGAAAGGGGGTTCCTACAGGCAGTCGGCTCTGATACCAACCAGTGACGCCCCCGGCTTAATCGTGCACTAATCATACACGCAAATGCACACGATCAAGCCTAAGGACTCACTTGAAGATATCACAACACAACTCTAAAACATAAATAAAGTCATACAAGCTTTATATTACAAGCCAGGGGCCTCGAGGGCTCAAATACATAAGCTCGCTTACAAGCAGCATCAGATATCTGAGCACAGATATAAAAGATAAAACAGATAAGCCTTTAAGAAGGTGGGGCAAAACAAAACACTACGATCGAAAAGGCGCAGGCCTCCTGCCTGGGACCCTCCGAACCTACTCCTGGTCGTCAGCCAACTCGAAGTAGTAACCACCCTCAGGGTGGTAGTAGTAGTCGTCGGCGGGGGCAGCTGTCTCAGGGGCTCCATCATCTGGTTGCATCACACGAATATGGGGGAAAAGAGGAAGCAAAGCAACCGTGAGTACTCATCCGAAGTACTCAGCAAGCTAGGATCTACACTACATATGCAACATTATCAAAGAAAGGCTGTATATGTGGACTGGGCTGCAGAAATGACAGAATAGAGAGAAGGCCTAGTCCTATCGAAGACTAGCATCTTCAGCGGTCTTGCAGCATTAGAAGAGTGTAGATTAGCATAGTATAAAGTAGTAGTAGTATTAAGTATCAACCTTGGCCAGAGATCCTTTCTCGACTCCCTGCGAGAAAGCAACCCCAGAGCCCTAATATCCAAGTATCAACCTCGGCCAGAGATCCTTTCTCGACTCCCTGCGAGAAAGCAATCCCAGAGCCCTACTGTCCATATCTCATCTCAAGTATCCAGTTCTAGTTGTATCGATCGGGATACAACTCCGAGCGTCCGTTACCGAGGATCCGGCTATGCATAGATTAGTTCTTCCCTGCAGGGGTGCACCAACTTACCC
Organism: Thinopyrum elongatum; assembly: GCA_011799875.1. NCBI lineage: Eukaryota > Viridiplantae > Streptophyta > Magnoliopsida > Poales > Poaceae > Thinopyrum > Thinopyrum elongatum. Next base: position 248,819,104 of record CM022302.1, read on the forward strand.
ACCACGCTCAATTAACTCTGGCCGGACACACTTTTCTGGGTCATGCCCGGCCTCGGCCAAACGATACACCGCAACCCGACCTAGGCTTAACAGAGAGGTCAGCACACCGGACTAAACCTATGCCCCCAGGGGTCTTGGGCCATCGCCCCGGACGCTCCTGCACATTCCGAACGCGGCCGGTGAGCAGACCTAGCCCCCCTTATACAAGCACAGGGCGTTACCAGTCCAACCCAGCGCGCGCCGCTCAGTCGCTGACGTCTATTAAGCTTCGGCTGATGCATACGACGTAGAGTGCCCATAACTGTTCCCACGTGATGGTTAGTGCTTTCGGGCCAAAGGCCCACTCGGATCAAATATCCAAATCGTTAGTGTATTGGAAGTGCGGTAACGAGCAGAGACTCATGATCGATGTGACCCCGTCGCCCCGTCTCGAGGACTTGCGGCAAGGGCTAAGAATGCCCGGCCACGCCTCGTAATTATCTCTCGGGTACCGTCTAGGTCAACCCGTCTTCCCTTCACTCGCGGGTACCCCTCAGGGCCGACCCGATGTCATCATGGTTCTGTGTTAAGTCAAAGTAACCATGTGTCCAAACACCAGGGGAAACCTGAGGAATCACCCTCGATGGATTCCACCTAATGTAGTCGTCAAGGTGAACTTAGGAGGAATCACCCTCGAGGTTCACACTTGAGGTGTTGCACGACGGCGTCTTTATCGGGAGTGTAGAAGGAGGAATCACCCTCGATGACCATGATCGAATAACTACTCCACAGAGTTAATATCGGAAGTGCTTACGAGGTATCACCCTCGGCACTCGATAGTAACGCTGCAGTGTCGTATAGATAAAAGGGATGTGATATGCGGTGCTGGGGCCTGGTCGTCGAGTCTTCCGATGATCCAGCGGGGCAACCGGGACAAGTAGGGTCACTGGGGTCTCTATCCAACCTATACTAAGTAGTTTAGGATAAGCAGGTACGTATCAACAGCAGTTACAAAAACAGGCTATGCATTGGAAATAGGATAAGCAGTAGCAGCAATCATTTCTAGTGCAAGCATAAGAGAGAAAGAATAGGCAATATAGGCATGCTCAAGGGGGGGTGCTTGCCTGGAAGCTCTGCGGCAAAGGCCTGGTCATCAGGGGCGTAGTCGATCTCTAGAGCTGTGTCGGTCTCAGGGACTACGTCGGTATTGGGATCTACCGAGAGAGAAGAGGGGTGTCGGTGTAGTAAACAGGGGGGTGTTCACTACCCCTGGACACGCACCGGCAAGTCGCAGCCTCCAGGCGGGAAGGACATGGCGGAGGAATCCACCCAAGAGTACATTCGAAGCCCGGTTCCCGGCAAGGTCTACTTGCCGGGAATGGGTCCACGCAACGCCGGCAAGGCAGAGCTGGCAAGACAAGACTCCAGGCGGGTCGACCAGAAGATCAAGTCTACTACTGCCGGCGAGATCAGGGCCGGCAAGCTCAGGACTCGACAAGACTAAAGATAAGGCCCCGGCAAGGTTCTTGCCGGGATGACCAGCTGAACCCGGCAAGGCTTGCCGGGGGACAGCTAGACTGAAGACAAGGCCCCCGCAAGGTTCTTGCCGGGATGACCAGCTGAGCCCGGCAAGGTTCCTGCCCGACAAGGTTATGCCACTATGCTGCTACTCCAGTGCGGCCGCCAGCATGGCACTCTGGACCCTTCTCCAGGCATGCGTGGCAGAGCACTGTGCCAAGCAGCGCTGATGGGATGGCCCCTTTTCCCATCCCCAAGAAGCTAAGGGACACCTAGACAGAGCATTTAATGCGCTTGTCCTGACCTGTCAGTGATAAGCATGTAAATGCTGTAGCAGAGTACTTGCCGCGGCAAGGTACTTGCCCAGGCAAGTCATTGGCTGCGGCAGGGTATTGGCTACGGCAAGATAGCAGCTGCGGCAAGGTTCTTGCCCCGGCAAGTTACCTTGCGCGGCAAGCTATTGGTTGCGGCAAGCTATCAAGTGCGGCAAGGTCTTGCCGCGGCAAGCGTTACTGTACCACTGTGCTACTGTGCTGCTGCTCCAGTGCCTCTGCCAGCGTGGCGCTCTGGGTCCTTCCAAGCGTGCGTGGCAGGGCACTGTGTAGACGGCGGTGCTCTGTAGCTAGCGGTGCAGGAGCAGGTGGGATAGGCTTTTCCCACGTCCAAGGCGCCCAGATACATGTATCTGGACAGCTAAGGCATGGGCATTTAATGCCCTTGTCCCATGCCATCAGTGGTAGGTAGGACATGTCATCCTAGTAATAATAGCCTTACTGTAGCAACTTTGCACCTCTACCTTTACTGTTTGCCACCTGTTGGTGACCCCTTTGTGCGTATAAAAGGAGGCCCATAGGCAACGTGGAGGTGGGGGGAGGAACTGAGAGATTGAGAACTCCAGTATTGTACGCAGCTACTCTGTTCTGTAGCGCTCCTGGAGCTAGAACAACCATCCAGATAATACACCAAAAAGCAGGAGTAGGGTTTTACGCATCCGTGCGGCCCGAACCTGGGTAAATCTCTCGCGTGCGCTGTCGTGTTCTTCGCTAGATCTGCTCTTCGTGCGACCGTCTCTCCCTGCCGAACGTAAAAGGGGTCCTTCCCTGGGTCCCATAGGTGATCGTGGATTCGTCCCCGACATCTTTGGCGCGCCAGGTAGGGGTGAGGGGCTGCGCGAACCTGATCTGGCGATCAGCGCGGCAGTTTCTTCATCATCTTCACCGACATCTTTGGCGCGCCAGGTAGGGGTGAGGGGCTGCGCGAACCTGATCTGGCGATCAGCGCGGCAGTTTCTTCATCATCTTCACCGCCATAGCGTCCAAGAAGAAGGGCCTGAACCTTCGCAAAAAGCTAAGTTTTAAAGCTTTAATTACTTTCTGCTGTTAAGTCTTATCATGGACGATATTTTTGTGCATAACCTGTGCGCGAAGGAGCGCTCCTGAAACATTCTGCGCTCCTGGTTGTTTTGGGTCCGCCCAACAATGCAGACGCAGCTGCGATTGTTTCTAAGGCGTTAAGCTCCCGAAGAGGCGGCGTTCTCGATAGGCTGCTGAACAGGACCCGATCCTAAGCGCCATCGACCGGAACGTGCGCATTCGGGGAGTATTCCGGCAAGCGTGGGGGGCTCACTGTGCAAAAATGCAGTCGTTTAAGGAGAAGGACTTAGCGAGTTTTATTCTAAGGTTCCTGTGTAAACCCGTATGCTGAGGAGCCTTCCCGGGGCTAGTCGCGCTCCTAGTTGCCTCGAGTCCGCTCGGCAACCTGAGCAGCTGCGCCAGAGCCGGGAAGGTAAACCTTTTCGGGAGGCGGCGTTCCCGGCAAGCTGCTAAGGATCCGTTCCTCAAAGCGCTGCTGACTGGATCGTGCGCACCGAAAAGTGTTCCGGCAAGCAAGGGAATATTCAGCAGGAGTCAAGATTGCAGCTAATCCGACATTAACAAGAAGCTAATCAACTTGTTGTGCTCAAACGCTGTTGTGGCATTTCATGCCCAGTCAGTGTTGCAGGAACACGCATGGAAGGCGAGCTCGGGGGCTGGCAGCGCCCCAGAGAGTAACCCCCTGAAGAGCCTCCCCGGCAACAAGCTTGCCGGAAGCTGGCGTTGAGAACATCAAGGTTCTCCGCCAGAGTCAAGAGCCTCCCCGGCAACAAGCTTGCCGGAAGCTGGCGTTGAGAACGTCAAGGTTCTCTGCCAGAGTCAAGAGCCTCCCCGGCAACAAGCTTGCCGGAAGCTGGCGTTGAGAACGTCAGGGTTCTCCGCCAGAGTCAAGAGCCTCCCCGGCAACAAGCTTGCCGGAAGCTGGCGTTGAGAACGTCAAGGTTCTCCGCCAGAGTCAAGAGCCTTCCCGGCAACCCCTTGCCAGAAGCTGGCGTCGAGAACGTCAAAGTTCTCCGCCAGAGTTAAGAGCCTCCCTTGCCGGGGGCTCCGACAACCACTCTTTGAGCAAGAAACAAGCTCGGGGGCTAGCGGCGCCCTAGCAGAAAAAGCTAAGTTGCACAGATTTTTCGGCAATTGCATTCATTTTACTGTCCTCACTCGCTTCTTACACCTACACGCGAAGGAGCCTTCCCGGGGCTAGTTGCACTCCTAGTCGCCTCGAGTCCGCTCGGCGATGTGAGCAGCTGCACCAGAACCGGGAAGGTAAACCTTTCCGGGAGGCGGCGTTCCCGGCGAGCTGCTAAGGACCCGATCCCCAAGCGCCGCTGCCTAGAGCGTGCGCACCGGAAAGCTTTCCAGCAAGCGTGGGTCGTCTTGATTGATTCCTCGTTCTCGTATATCGACCTGCACGCGAAAGGACCTTGCCGTGGTTAGTCCGCGCTCTGGTTTTGCCTCGAGTCCGCTCGGCAAACTTAGCAGCTGCGTTCTGGCCCGGCAAGTCGCCTTGCCGGCGGCGGCGTTTCCAGCAGGCTGCTAAAGACCCGCACCTAGCGCTCGCGGCAAGCGTGCGCACCGGCAGGGTTTCCAGATAGCGTAGGGTACAAGATATGTGCAAGGACGGAATCAATCAAGGGGGAAGCATGCATTCATTTAGCATGAAGGAATATCTCTTGTGCCATAAAGCTTGGCCTAATTAAGGTAAATTGTTTCTTTATGCGTGCCATTGCAGCAACAGGGTTGCGACCTCCAGGCGGGAGGAACGGTAGGGAACAGATCTACATGTTGTCGGTGCGCGTCGTTGGGCCTAGCCCGGACAACCACTGTGCACGCCTGTCTGGCCCAGGCCCGGGGGCTCCTGTCGGTGTAGTAAACAGGGGGGTGTTCACTACCCCTGGACACGCACCGGCAAGTCGCAGCCTCCAGGCGGGAAGGACATGGCAGAGGAGGAATCCAACCAAGAGTACATTCGAAGCCCGGTTCCCGGCAAGGTCTACTTGCCGGGAATGGGTCCACGCAACGCCGGCAAGGCAGAGCTGGCAAGACAAGACTCCAGGCGGGTCGACCAGAAGATCAAGTCTACTACTGCCAGCGAGATCAGGGCCGGCAAGCTCAGGACTCGACAAGACTAAAGATAAGGCCCCGGTAAGGTTCTTGCCGGGATGACCAGCTGAACCCGGCAAGGCTTGCCGGGGGGCAGCTAGACTGAAGACAAGGCCCCGGCAAGGTTCTTGCCGGGATGACCAGCTGAGCCCGGCAAGGTTCCTGCCCAGCAAGGTTATGCCACTATGCTGCTGCTCCAGTGCGGCCGCCAGCATGGCACTCTGGACCCTTCTCCAGGCATGCGTGGCAGAGCACTGTGCCAAGCGGCGCTGATGGGATGGCCCCTTTTCCCATCCCCAAGAAGCTAAGGGACACCTAGACAGAGCATTTAATGCGCTTGTCCTGACCCGTCAGTGATAAGCATGTAAATGCTGTAGCAGAGTACTTGCCGCGGCAAGGTACTTGCCCCGGCAAGTCATTGGCTACGGCAGGGTATTGGCTACGGCAAGATAGCAGCTGCGGCAAGGTTCTTGCCCCGGCAAGTTACCTTGCGCGGCAAGCTATCAAGTGCGGCAAGGTCTTGCCGCGGCAAGCGTTACTGTACCACTGTGCTACTGTGCTGCTGCTCCAGTGCCTCTGCCAGCGTGGCGCTCTGGGTCCTTCCAAGCATGCGTGGCAGGGCACTGTGTAGACGGCGGTGCTCTGTAGCTAGCGGTGCAGGAGCAGGTGGGATAGGCTTTTCCCACGTCCAAGGCGCCCAGATACATGTATCTGGACAGCTAAGGCATGGGCATTTAATGCCCTTGTCCCCTGCCGTCAGTGGTAGGTAGGACATGTCATCCTAGTAATAATAGCCTTACTGTAGCAACTTTCCACCTCTACCTTTACTGTTTGCCACCTGTTGGTGACCCCTTTGTGCGTATAAAAGGAGGCCCATAGGCAACGTGGAGGTGGGGGGAGGAACTGAGAGATTGAGAACTCCAGTATTGTACGCAGCTACTCTGTTCTGTAGCGCTCCTGGAGCTAGAACAACCATCCAGATAATACACCAAAAAGCAGGAGTAGGGTTTTACGCATCCGTGCGGCCCGAACCTGGGTAAATCTCTCGCGTGCGCTGTCGTGTTCTTCGCTAGATCTGCTCTTCGTGCGACCGTCTCTCCCTGCCGAACGTAAAAGGGGTCCTTCCCTGGGTCCCATAGGTGATCGTGGATTCGTCCCCGACATCTTTGGCGCGCCAGGTAGGGGTGAGGGGCTGCGCGAACCTGATCTGGCGATCAGCGCGGCAGTTTCTTCATCATCTTCACCGACATCTTTGGCGCGCCAGGTAGGGGTGAGGGGCTGCGCGAACCTGATCTGGCGATCAGCGCGACAGTTTCTTCATCATCTTCACCGCCATAGCGTCCAAGAAGAAGGGCCTGAACCTTCGCAAAAAGCTAAGTTTTAAAGCTTTAATTACTTTCTGCTGTTAAGTCTTATCATGGACGATATTTTTGTGCATAACCTGTGCGCGAAGGAGCGCTCCTGAAACATTCTGCGCTCCTGGTTGTTTTGGGTCCGCCCAACAATGCAGACGCAGCTGCGATTGTTTCTAAGGCGTTAAGCTCCCGAAGAGGCGGCGTTCTCGATAGGCTGCTGAACAGGACCCGATCCTAAGCGCCATCGACCGGAACATGCACATTCGGGGAGTATTCCGGCAAGCGTGGGGGGCTCACTGTGCAAAAATGCAGTCGTTTAAGGAGAAGGACTTAGCGAGTTTTATTCTAAGGTTCCTGCGTAAACCCGTATGCTGAGGAGCCTTCCCGGGGCTAGTCGCGCTACTAGTTGCCTCGAGTCCGCTCGGCAACCTGAGCAGCTGCGCCAGAGCCGGGAAGGTAAACCTTTTCGGGAGGCGGCGTTCCCGGCAAGCTGCTAAGGATCCGTTCCTCAAAGCGCTGCTGACTGGATCGTGCGCACCGAAAAGTGTTCCGGCAAGCAAGGGAATATTCAGCAGGAGTCAAGATTGCAGCGAATGCGACATTAACCAGAAGCTAATCAACTTGTTGTGCTCAAACGCTGTTGTGGCATTTCATGCCCAGTCAGTGTTGCAGGAACACTCATGGAAGGCGAGCTCGGGGGCTGGCAGCGCCCCAGAGAGTAACCCCCTGAAGAGCCTCCCCGGCAACAAGCTTGCCGGAAGCTGGCGTTGAGAACGTCAAGGTTCTCCGCCAGAGTCAAGAGCCTCCCCGGCAACAAGCTTGCCGGAAGCTGGCGTTGAGAACGTCAAGGTTCTCCGCCAGAGTCAAGAGCCTCCCCGGCAACAAGCTTGCCGGAAGCTGGCGTTGAGAACGTCAAGGTTCTCCGCCAGAGTCAAGAGCCTTCCCGGCAACCCCTTGCCGGAAGCTGGCGTCGAGAACGTCAAAGTTCTCCGCCAGAGTTAAGAGCCTCCCTTGCCGGGGGCTCCGACAACCACTCTTTGAGCAAGAAACAAGCTCGGGGGCTAGCGGCGCCCTAGCAGAAAAAGCTAAGTTGCACAGATTTTTCGGCAATTGCATTCATTTTACTGTCCTCACTCGCTTCTTACACCTACACGCGAAGGAGCCTTCCCGGGGCTAGTTGCACTCCTAGTCGCCTCGAGTCCGCTCGGCGATGTGAGCAGCTGCACCAGAACCGGGAAGGTAAACCTTTCCGGGAGGCGGCGTTCCCGGCGAGCTGCTAAGGACCCGATCCCCAAGCGCCGCTGCCTGGAGCGTGCGCACCGGAAAGCTTTCCAGCAAGCGTGGGTCGTCTTGATTGATTCCTCGTTCTCGTATATCGACCTGCACGCGAAAGAACCTTGCCGTGGTTAGTCCGCGCTCTGGTTTTGCCTCGAGTCCGCTCGGCAAACTTAGCAGCTGCGTTCTGGCCCGGCAAGTCGCCTTGCCGGCGGCGGCGTTTCCAGCAGGCTGCTAAAGACCCGCACCTAGCGCTCGCGGCAAGCGTGCGCACCGGCAGGGTTTCCAGACAGCGTAGGGTACAAGATATGTGCAAGGACGGAATCAATCAAGGGGGAAGCATGCATTCATTTAGCATGAAGGAATATCTCTTGTGCCATAAAGCTTGGCCTAATTAAGGTAAATTGTTTCTTTATGCGTGCCATTGCAGCAACAGGGTTGAGACCTCCAGGCGGGAGGAACGGTAGGGAACAGATCTACATGTTGCCGGTGCGCGTCGTTGGGCCTAGCCCGGACAACCACTGTGCACGCCTGTCTGGCCCAGGCCCGGGGGCTCCTGTCGGTGTAGTAAACAGGGGGGTGTTCACTACCCCTGGACACGCACCGGCAAGTCGCAGCCTCCAGGCGGGAAGGACATGGCAGAGGAGGAATCCACCCAAGAGTACATTCGAAGCCCGGTTCCCGGCAAGGTCTACTTGCCAGGAATGGGTCCACGCAACGCCGGCAAGGCAGAGCTGGCAAGACAAGACTCCAGGCGGGTCGACCAGAAGATCAAGTCTACTACTGCCGGCGAGATCAGGGCCGGCAAGCTCAGGACTCGACAAGACTAAAGATAAGGCCCCGGTAAGGTTCTTGCCGGGATGACCAGCTGAACCCGGCAAGGCTTGCCGGGGGACAGCTAGACTGAAGACAAGGCCCCGGCAAGGTTCTTGCCGGGATGACCAGCTGAGCCCGGCAAGGTTATGCCACTATGCTGCTGCTCCAGTGCGGCTGCCAGCATGGCACTCTGGACCCTTCTCCAGGCATGCGTGGCAGAGCACTGTGCCAAGCGGCGCTGATGGGATGGCCCCTTTTCCCATCCCCAAGAAGCTAAGGGACACCTAGACAGAGCATTTAATGCGCTTGTCCTGACCCGTCAGTGATAAGCATGTAAATGTTGTAGCAGAGTACTTGCCGCGGCAAGGTACTTGCCCCGGCAAGTCATTGGCTGCGGCAGGGTATTGGCTACGGCAAGATAGCAGCTGCGGCAAGGTTCTTGCCCTGGCAAGTTACCTTGGGCGGCAAGCTATTGGTTGCGGCAAGGTCTTGCCGCGGCAAGCGTTACTGTACCACTGTGCTACTGTGCTGCTGCTCCAGTGCCTCTGCCAGCGTGGCGCTCTGGGTCCTTCCAAGCGTGCGTGGCAGGGCACTGTGTAGACGGTGGTGCTCTATAGCTAGCGGTGCAGGAGCAGGTGGGATAGGCTTTTCCCACGTCCAAGGCGCCCAGATACATGTATCTGGACAGCTAAGGCATGGGCATTTAATGCCCTTGTCCCCTGCCGTCAGTGGTAGGTAGGACATGTCATCCTAGTAATAATAGCCTTACTGTAGCAACTTTCCACCTCTACCTTTACTGTTTGCCACCTGTTGGTGACCCCTTTGTGCGTATAAAAGGAGGCCCATAGGCAACGTGGAGGTGGGGGGAGGAACTGAGAGATTGAGAACTCCAGTATTGTACGCAGCTACTCTGTTCTGTAGCGCTCCTGGAGCTAGAACAACCATCCAGATAATACACCAAAAAGCAGGAGTAGGGTTTTACGCATCCGTGCGGCCCGAACCTGGGTAAATCTCTCGCGTGCGCTGTCGTGTTCTTCGCTAGATCTGCTCTTCGTGCGACCGTCTCTCCCTGCCAAACGTAAAAGGGGTCCTTCCCTGGGTCCCATAGGTGATCGTGGATTCGTCCCCGACAAGGGGGAGGAAACAAATAAATACACGTCAACAAAAGCAATCACATAGCAAGGCATGGTAATACGCAGTGCAGGGGGTGCCCTAGTGCAATGTTAAGTGCTACAGACGGAGCGGGAATTTAACGGGAAAGTTTTCCCGGTTCCGGATGTCTGTCAGACAGATGAACCGGAAGGGACGGTTCCATGTTCAGGTAGTTAGGGGCACCTGACAGGCATGTGGTTAGCGTATCCGGGTTCGTCTCGTTTTTCTGATCAACTTTCATGTAGAAAGTTTTTCCATCCGAGCTACGGATTAATTTCTATGATTTAAACAAGTTTTAAGCATTCTCTGAATTTATTTAAATTAACAGGAATTTTCAGAAAAGGAATATGACATCAGCATTGCATCAGCAGTCAGCTGACCCGTTTGACTGGTCAAACTGACGCCTGGGACCCACCTGTCATTGACAGTGGGGGGTTTAACAGAGTTTAAACTAACCTAATTAACTAATTAACCTACTGGGTCCCACTGTCAGTGTCACATTTTAACTAACATATTAATTTAATTAGTAATTCAGCTAACTAACTAGGTGGGGCCTACTAGTCAGTGACTGGACCCGGTCCAGTCAGCAGTGTTGACCCAGTCAACAGGGCCGTGGGTCCTGTTGGCAGCGTCACAGGGGGGCGCCAGGTGGCGGCCAGGTCAGCTCCGGTGACCGGAGCAGCGCCGACGAGTGACGAACGCGGCAGCAAGCACGGGCTACCGGCGGGATTTGCCTAGAGGGCACCAAATCGAATGCCGCCGGCACCGTTCGATCGGGTGGAGCAGCGCGCATCCAACGCCGGCGGTCTCGCTAGCTGGGGGGTGGCCTAAAGCAACGGCGGCGATGACCGGAGCGGCGCCGGAGTTCGGGTAGATGCAGGGTCAGCGACAGAGGCCACGGGGAGGAGATTTAGCGGCACGAGCGGCCGCAGTGAGGTGACCTGAGCACGCTCTCATGCTCGGGCGAGCATGACAATGACTACAGCATCGGCGGCGAGCTACGCGGCGGAGCCAAGCTCCGGTGATGGTGCTAACGGCGGCTACGGGGTCAGACTCGTGCGGGAAAGTGAGGGGAAAGAGCGCAGGCTCACCGAGCAGGCTCACGGAGGCCCGGCGGTGGCTTAGGAGCAGCAGACGGCGCCGGATTCGAGGGAGTTCGCTGGCGGCAGCAGGAGAAAGAAGAGCTCACCGCGGTCGCAGTGGTGGCTCCCGGCTCCAATGGAAAGCACCAGGCGACGGAGAAGTCGACTGCGGAGCGATCGGACACGGTGGAACGACACGAGGATGAGGGTGGCCGCGGGATCGACACGGCGACCATGTCGGGCAAGGTTGGGATCGAGAGGGAGAGAGACGATGGAGGGGGGGAAGTGGATGAGGACGACAGAGAGGCCGAGGAGCTCCCTCTTATCCACTCGGCGGTGCTGTAGCGACGCGGGGCGGCTAGCGGGTGCGGTGGCAACGGCGAACGGCATCGGGCGCGCGCGCGCGAGGTGACACGGGGAGGAGGGAGACGACGACGGCTCTGTTGGGCTGGGCCTGCACACTGTGCACTAAGGCCCAACCAACAGTGGCCCCTTTCCTTTTTCTTTATTTCTTCTTTTTGTTTTTCTTTATTCTTTTCTGTTTCATTTTCCTTTAGCTAGCAAAGTATTTTGTAAAAATGTGGGACTTGGCCACATAAATACCTTGCAGTGCCCAGTACTGCCATAAAAAGTTTGGAGGCCATAGGAATCCATTTGCATTTTCACAATTAACTTAGCACTTTAAAATGCTGAAATGGCATTGTAATAAATGCTACCGTCCATCTTAGGCCATAGGGGATGTTGTTTTCCTTAACAACAAATTGTTTTGGAATATTTGCTAGATGATGAACATTTTTCCAGCAACTTTTGAGCAACTTCAAATTGCACTTTGAATTTGAACTGAATTCAGAGAAGAATTTGAAATGAGATATTAATCCAATATGATTAAGCTTTGTAAATCAAGATGACTTGGCACTGATCATAAGGGATTACTATAGTGTGATGCTGGGGATGTTACAGGTTGCTCCTTGACGTGAAAAATACTTAAGTGAAAGCTTAGTTTGGTGGGGGAGCTGCCGCTTGCCTATGCATAAGTCTGGGTATTACACATCCATATCTAATACACCGACACGTGGAGTGATACGATCATTGGATGACCTTCCAGAGGTATGAACTGGCAACCTAAATTGCAAGTAAATCACCATTGTGTATGCTAGTGGTGTACATGTGTAGATTGTAGGGAAATACTAGTCGAGTTTTGCTTGTCGAATGAACACGATGAATAGTTATGTTATTTCTTGGATTGGTAGTTGTTCACTTTTTATGCCAGTGGCCCTGCTTGCAGGAACACAATTAGAGGCTTGTCTAAGTTGGTCCAGTTAAGTTCTGGGGTTAAAAAATTTTGCTTTGATATATGTATATTCATCACTCCTAGCGATTCTTTTCTATGAATCCTTTGTGTATCTTGATCTGTTGGTTTTTGGTACAACTTATGACCATCCTGTTGTATTGGTTTGTATAGTTATATTGCCAATTTTTCTGAAAGACGCGCGAGTGCGATAGCATGGATCATCTTCTTTCGACCATTGGTAATGTTTGATGCTCTCTCTCTCTCGTCAACCACCGCTACAACCATTATTCATGTTTTCTTGTTTGTGTATCGATGGTTGTGCTTCCAGCAGTCAAGTCTAAAGACTTGATTTTGTATTTGATTATCCTTTGATGTCTCAGTTAAAAGGATTTACTTGAACTTTCACCTTACAATGAGAATGAAGGCACAAAGTTCTTATGGCCAAGGTAATTTTACTACCAACTTATTTTTCCTTGCTAACAAAAATTTCAAGAATTATAATTTGTGAATGCTGGGAAATGCTTTCAACAAATGTGAGATTTTAATCATTGCAAGGCACTGAATTTTGCTATTGGTGAATGCTAAAAGAAGAGTCTATTCAAAAGGCGGGTCCATCTTATTCCTTCCAACTAATTAGATCTTCTTTATTGTTAGTTATAAGTCACATTCACTATATGAACTCGTGGCAGGTGATTTCAACCTATTGGTGAATCAGGAGGACAAGAACAATGCTTTCATCAATCGAATGATGATGAGCAGATTTCCTGCGAAGCTAAACATGCTTGAGTTGAAGGGACTATATGTCAATGGTCTATACTTGGTCAAGGCCGAATGCAACACTAGAGAAGATAGATCATGTCTTTGTTTCCTATGAGTGGGATGAGGCATTTCCATCTTGTTTCCTCTCAGCTTTGGGTACGGCCATTTCGGATCACTGCCCACTGATGCTGGACATGAATGTGGAGGTTTGCACATGTAAAAGATTTAAGTTTGAATCTTTCTGGGTCAAAGTGGAGGGTTTAATGGAAACGGTACAAGCTGCGCGGAGCTCCACACCAGTGGCTTCAAATGACTACCTTACGCTCCATAATAAGCTCAGGGCCACGGCTATTAGTCTCCAAAAATGGAGTGATAGGTGGATCGGAAATGTGAAACTGCAAATATACATAGCACTCGAGGTGATCAATAGACTTGATATTGCCATGGATTCTCGGGCCTTGTCGGCAGTAGAGATAGAGCTACACAAATGCTTGAAAAGAAAACTCTTGGGTCTATGCTCCCTTGAGTGAACTATTGCCAGGCAGCGGTCACGCATGCTGCAAGCTGAAAGAAGGGGATGGTAGTATGATGCTCTTTCATCAACAAGCAGGTCATAGGCTGAGGAAGAACATACTTCGAACTATGCGACACAATGGAAATATGTTCACAGGGCAATACAAGGTAGCTTCAACAGTGGATGACTACTATAGTGAAGCATTTGGATCTTGCGCTGTGCAGAGGCATGCACTCAACTTGGAGGCACTTGGGTTGTCGCGCCTTAACCTGACACATCTAGAGGAACCATTCATGGTGGAGGAAGTCGAAAAGGCGATCAAGTCTATGCCTCCGGATAAAGCACCGGGGCCATATGGCTTCACGGGACGCTTTTATGCCACGTGTTGGCATATCATACAAGATGACTTCATGAAGGCAATGAGCTGCTTCTATAACGGGGACGTAAGAGGCATGGCGGCAATCCACAAATCTCTAGTGTCTCTTCTTCCTAAGAAGGATGGGGCACTGGATGTGGGGGATTTTAGGACAATAAACCTTGTGCATGGTGCTATAAAGATTTTTGAGAAGGTGCTCTCAACTAGGCTTGTGGTGGAGTTGCCGAAGCTTGTTGGAAATCATCAAAGTGCCTTTGTCAAAGGAAGATTGTTGCATGATAACTTCATGTTAGTTCAGAGCATGGCTCGCCGCTTGCATGCCTTGAAGAACCCCACAATACTTCTAAGCTTGACATATCTAAGGCGTTTGATTTTGTTCAATGGCCGTTTCTTCTGGAGGTGATGCAGCAACTTGGTTTTGGTCCGAGGTGGAGATCATGGGTGTGTGGGATTTTAGCCACCTCGACTACCAAGATTATGGTAAACGGCGACCCCGGCGACACTATATACAATTGCAAAGGCTTGCATCAAGGTGATCCCCTGTCGGCGATGCCTTTTATTCTCACCATGGAGCCGTTGCAAAGGTTGTTTGAATGGGACTCCGACCGAGGGTTCTTGGGCCCCTTGGCGACGACAGGAATGAAGAAGAGGCTCTTGATTTTCGCAGATGATGTGGTCTTGTTTGTCAAGCCAGAGCCAATGGACCTTGCTATTTGCAAGTGCATTTTTGAGTTATTCGGTGAGGCGTCGGGTTTGCACATCAATATGAGAAAATCGGCTGCGCTGCCAATACGGTGCTCGGACCAAAGCATCACTATGGCCAACGAAGAGCTAGGATGCCCAATGGGCTCGTTCCCAGTACGATACCTTGGACTACCTCTGTCCCTAAGGAAGCAATCAGCTGCACAACTTCAATATCTCGTGGATTAGATGGCGAATCGCTTGCCGAGGTGGAAGGCGTCTCTCATGCCAAAGAGTGGTAGGCTTACTTTGGTCCAATCTGTCTTGTGCGTAATGTCGATACATGCGATGATGGCATTGGATCTCCCCATGAAAAGGATTGCGACAATGAACAAGGTGTGAAGAGGGTTTTTGTGGTGCCGTAAGACAGAGGCAAATGGTGGTAACTGTGTGGTGGCATGGGAGGCTGTGTGTGCCCCGAAATGGGCAGGAGGATTAGGCCTGCCGAACCTAAGATGGATGAATGTGGCTATGCAGGCAAGATGGTCGTGGCTACAGAGGACGGATACTAGCAGACCGTGGAGTGAGTTCTCAATTAAAGTGCGTGAGGAATCGAAGACCATTTTCCAAGCGGCAACCAGAAGCAATGCACATAATGTACTCAACACTATTTTTTGGGAAGACCGATGGTTGAACGGGATGAGGATACAGGAGATTGCGCCAAACATCTATGACATGACCCCGCAGCGCATTCGAACAACAAGATTGCTTGGCCAGGTGATGGAGAAAGGGATGTGGGCCGCGGACATCAGCCTCTACTTGGGTGCGGATGCTTTACAAGAATTCCTAAGGCTTTGGCAGAGAGTTCAAACATGGGAGCCAGTGCAAAATGTGCCGGACAAGATCACTTGGTCTTGGGAGGCAAATGGCAAGTTCTCAGTGAGATCAGCGTACACAGCCAGGTTCCAGGGCAGGGAGGTCATATCAACAGCAGAGTTGACTTGGAAATCGTGAGCTCTGTCACAATGCATATTCTTTACTTGGCTTGCACTCCACAATAGATGTTGGACGTCAGATCGCCTTGCCAGGAGGGGGTTACCGCATCAAGACAAGTGTCCCTTCTGTGATCAAAAGGAAGAAACAATAAACCATGTGTTGCTTACATGCGTCTTTGCCAAGACGATATGGGCGGTGGTCTGTGAGGCATTGGGGAAGCAGGAGTGGACGCCTACTCCGCAGGACTCCCTCGAACAATGGCTATTCACCAAACAAGGACTAAGCACCATGAGCATAAAAGATCTTCACACTTTCCCCTTGTCGACGATGTGGGAGTTGTGGAAACATAGGAACGCCATTGTGTTTGACGGAGCCTCGCCATCGATCGGTTTTCTTATGCGTAGAGTCAAATCCGAGGGCAAAATTTGGTCGTTAGCTGGACTTGTGAAAAGGAACGTTGATTTTGTGTTTGTAGGCTTAGAAAGTTGGAGCAATGGGGAGGAGTAGTCTCGAACTTAGAGGTGGAGTTGAGTTGTGTGTGTGTGTGTGGAGTTAATGTATCCATAAATGACCGGTGGAGGCTTTCTATGCCTTTTCTTCTTTAATATATGATATGCACACACGTGCATATTCGAGAAAAAAATTATAACTTCTATAGTCATAAAAGGTGGCCAACCAGCTATGCCACGTGACGCATGCTGATTGGTCACGATGAGATTTTTTTTAGTTTTTTAGATTATTTTTTAAGATGGAAGTGAGACTTTTTATTTTTTTGATAAAAGTTTTTCTAGCTTTTTTCGCTTTTTTGTTTTGAGATGGTGTCGGCGGACGACACCTATGGGATCCGAGGGACCCCTTTACGGTTCGGCAAGGGGAGAGGGATGCACAAAGAGCAGAACTGAGGATCAACGCGAGGGGATTTTTACCCAGGTTCGGGCCGCTGATCAGCGTAAAACCCTACTCCTACTTTAGTTTATTATCAGTGATTCGTCCCAGTTCCTGGAGCGCTTGCAATGAACAGTAAGTTCAAGCAGCAGCTACGCATGCAGAATGGGCTGAGAGTTGTCCTCCTCTGTAGCAGTTGCCTTGGGCCTCCTTTTATATGATCCAAGGGGTCACCACAGTGGCGAACTGCTTATTTGCGAGGTGTAAAGTAGCTACATGGTTATCATACCTAACCACTGACGGTTTTGGACAAATGCATTTAATGCACCATGAGGTGTCCGTTTAGGTGTCTCTACTTTCTTGGGGATGAAAAAAGGAGCCATCCCATCAGCACCGCTTAAACACGCCCCCACTAGTGCCTTGCCACGCATCCAGAAGTGGGGCCAGAATGCCAGGCCGGTCACTGTACTAGAGCGGTGGCACAATGGCGGAACCTTGTCGGGTGCGAATCTTGCCGGGCTTGCCGGGCCGCCCCGGCAAGATCTTGCCGGGAGCCAAGCCCTTGGTCTTCAGTCCTCCTTATCTTCCGATCCTCGGCATGGATGTCTCTTGATAACCTTGGATCGATCTTCAACTGTTCCCCCGACAAGCCTTGCCGCAGGTATGGCTACAACCGCCCGTGCACAAGTATGGGGTACTAAAGGCCCAATATTTAGTACACCGACAGGAGCCCCGGGCCTAGGCCACACACGGGTGCGAGGTGTTGTTGGGCTAGGCCCAAACAGTGCACGGGCACGCGTGGCAGGGATTAACTGCTTGTAATCATTCCGTTTACTACGCCTCCCCACTACGCGCGTTGAATGCGCGACGTGGGAGGCGTGTGCCGAACGGTCGCGGCCGCAGCGCGCTCGTATAGGCGTGTTCACATTGGGCAGTAAAAGAGGCAGCCTCGCCCCTTCCCCATAAAAAGGAATCCACAAAGGCGCTGCTCTTTTACCCCCTCTTCTTTCCAATCTGAAATCTGCCATTGCCCTCTCTCTCCCGAGCCCAGAGCAGAACTTCTCCTCATCCGCTCGTCGCCTCCACACTCGCTCCATCCTCGGCATCCGCCTTCGCAACCACCATGCCGCCCAAGGCTAGCAAGAGCAAGGGCAAGGAGACGAAGGCCGATGTTCCGGAGAGCGAGTTGGTGAAGAAGCAGAAGAAGTACGTCATCTTCGCTCCGACACTCGACGCGGAAGCTTTGAGGAACCGGTACCAGTGCATGTGGGCGAGGGAAACGAAAGCTCACCCCGCGACTCGTGTGGCTCCAGGTTCTTCTTTCAAAAGCGGCCCTCATAGATATCCCTTCTTCGCCGCTTACTTTTACTGCGGGCTCTGCCCTCCATTCTCTGATTTCTTCAACGATATCATGTATACATACGTCTTCCATCTCTTAGACTTCACGCCGAATGCCGTAACTTGCATGGCCATCTTCGCCCATCTTTGCGAAAACTTTGTCGGAGTAGTTCCCAACACCGCCCTCTTCCGCCATTACTTCATTCCTCGCGTCCAAAAAGGGGATGCCCTTGCCGGTTCTATCGCCTGGATTCCAAGGGCATGGAACAAGGAGATATATCCGGACGGGGTTTACCGCGAAAAGTGAGAAGAATGGCGGTCTGAGTGGTGCTGGATCAAGGAAGCAGATCCCCATCCCTTCTGTTCGCCCCGACGACAAAAGGCGGTTCGCGGCGAGGACTGGAGCGATCTTGATGCTCAAGATGACAAGCTCACAATAGCCACGACCAGGATTCTCCGCTTGAAGGCCGCCGGGCTCACGATCGAGATGATAGGCTCTGACTTTCTTCGTCGGCGCATCGCCCCTCTGCAGAACAAGGGGAGACCGGCCTGGGAGTTCCGAAACGCGGCGGATATCATGAGGCTGCGCCCCGGACTGAACAACAACCTGACGATCATGCAGCTTGGCGCTCTCTGCCACCGGCTATTCTAGCATGAAGACAAGCACAAATTGCCGGCAAGAATTGTTCCCTTGTGCAACAACTCCGCCCTGGGGGCGATCATTGCCGCAATGCCAGTGTTCAATGCCCACGGCCTTGACGCGACCTGGGTCGAGCCATCTGCGGAGGAGGCGCAAGAGTTTTTCGACAACTTGTCGAAGAGGCCCATTAGAGAGGAGACAAACCTCATCCGCGCCACCACTGACGAAGAAGTGGCGTACATTGCCACTAGAGTGGAAGAGGCAAATCTTGCCACGGAGGCCGGCAATGTCGGCTTTACAGAATGGGAAACCAGCGACGCAGAAGTCGTGTTGGAGAAAAAACCTGCCGGGGAGGGTGAGGTTGCCGGGGAACAGAGCGACGCAGCCGCTGAGAGCTCATCAAGCGAGGAGGCAGCTGAGGAGCAGCCGCAAGAGGAGCCCCCAGCTCCAAAGAAGGCAAGGCACGTCCTTCGGAAAGCTGCCTCTGGCGTCCCGGCAAGTCAGGCTTCGTCGAGCAGCGAAGCTCCCAGCAAGGGGGCGGTCGACAAGGATGCACCGCGGCAAGGGGTTCGACAGCAACCCGCGCGGCGCACGAGACACGCACCTGCGGCAACCACTAGGGCAGCAGGGGCGTCCCGAACAGCAGCACCGGAAGCTGGGGCGGCAGAGCCACACCAACCCCCTGCACCTGCCGCAGCCAAGCGACCCAGGACTCCTCCTCCGCCTCCCCATACGGACATTGCAACGGAGGTCGACTTCGACATCTCCGGCTTCAGCCCGGAACGGGAAGAGGAAGAGTAAGTGTCCCATCACAATCTTTATTTCCCAAATTCTGAATTCAATCGATCTCATCGCCTTGCTTTGTCTTGTCTCTGCAGGGAGACAGAAACTTTGGCGGAAAGGATGGCGAAGAGGGTGAAGACCTCTACAGGCGACGAGCCACCGACAAGCTCTACGAGCGTGCCAGAGACTATCTTCATCAGCCCGGAGCTTAGACCTCGACGCAGCCCCCAGCACAGCCCCCAGCGTAAGTTCATTACTTGTTTCCCGCTGGCGGGTGCTAAGGTTTCTACCTTTGCCGCTTACATCTTTTGGGTTTGCAGGAGAAGAACGGCAACAAGAGGAGGCATTGGAAGACGCCCCCGTCATGCCGCCCCCACCGACCGTGCAGCCTGCAGGCGCATCTCCGGCAAGAGCCCCCACCGACGAGCCCATTTTGGAGGAGGAGGAGCTGGCAAGCAAAGGCACCAGCAACCTTTCCCCGGCAAGCAATGTTGCCGGGAGGGATGAAGCTACTCCTCATCAGCTCGACACAGGTGACTGCTTGCCTCAGAATATTTGTGGTTCCTTCCTTATCTTTCTGAGCTTTGATCTTGATATGATTTTGCTTCCCTCCTTCGTCCTTCAGAATTCCCTGTGATGGAAACTATGGACGTCGATGTCGTCATCGAGGAGACCGCCAGGGATGCTGCCGCCGAAGCTGACAAGATTGCCGCTAGCGAGGCCACCGAAGATGCCACCGTCAACGTCAGCGAAGCTGCCGCCGAAGAGGCCGCCAAGAAACCTGCCGAGAGGGCCGGTGAGGAGGTCGATGACCGTACTGACGGCATTCCTGCCGCAGGAGCGCCAGGCGCTACGCCGGCCACAGAGCCCCCAACCACCGGTGAGACGCTTGCCAAAGATCAACCATCAACATCCGGGGCCCCCTCATCGAGCAAGTATATCAAGGTTGGCGACAACTTGTTCGTCAACCTACCGGGGACGGCAAGCGTTGGGGCACCAACCGAAGGAGAAGCTTTTGATGAAGAAGTCATCACCGCTGCCGGGCTCAAGATTGTCGATGAACCAAGCGCCAGCAGCAGCAAATCCGAAGAAGATCGGCTCCTCCAGGCCATGGGCGATAACTTCCGCAAACTCTAGGCGCTCCACCGTGCTCGAAAGGAGAAGGTAGACGCCAGAGCTGCAGTTGTCGAAGCAGCCGAGGCGGATTTCCAGAAATGCGTCGAACAAATGCAGATCTGGTACGCCGAGGCCTTCCAAGAATTGACTGTCAGCCGGGAACAAGTGAGCCAAAGCTGGACGGAGCTCCAATTGAAGCAATCTGATATGGAAAGGGCGCAAGAGGAAGCCGCGCAAAAGGTTGCCGCTGAAGAAGCTCTCTTGACGCAGCGCCGCATTGGGCTTGACGCTCATGAAGAAGACCTTGTCGCGCGCGAGCAGGCACTTGCCGCCAAACTCCGCGGCAAAGATGAAGAGATTGAGAAACTTGTCACGCAGCGGACCCAGGAGCTGGAGCAGAAGCACAAAGAGGCGCTCGAAGCTGCAATTGCAGATCACACCAGCAAGCTCAAGGAAGCCGTCGATGCTGCCAAGGCCGCAGAAGCCGCCAGGAACAAGCTGAGCGACAAGGTGAAGAAGCTGGAAGTGGACCTTGAGGAGCACAGCAAAGAGCTCTCGACGCTCAAAGCCGACAGGGAGAAAACTCTCCACAGCCTGGCGGAGATGCAAGTTGCTATGTCTGACAAGACCAAGCAGCTATCTTCAGCCAACGACGCCATTGCCGATCTGAGGCTGAAGCTGACCACATTGGAGAAGTCTCTCAAGGATGGCAGGGCCCGCGAGAAGGCCCTGTGCAAAGATCTCCATGAAGAGAGGAACCTGCACAAGAGCGCCGCCGCCACCCAAGTTGACTATGAGAAGGGCGTGCAAATCTGGACTGAACGCCTTGTTGACACTGTGGAGAAGCTCACAGCACAGCTGTCAACCATGGGCCGGGAGGGCCTGCAAAACTTCAGGTACTCTTCTGATGAAAGAATATCCCCGAGCGCCAGGTTGACCATGTTCTTCGAAAGCATCATTGATGCTCTGAAGCTGCTCCAGTCCAACCGAGCGACCCAGCTGGCCAACGAATCCCGCAAACTTTGCCGGGCCGTCCTCCACAAGGTGCTCATCAAGGTGGTGCATAAGAACCCTAGCATCGATCTCACCAACGTGCTCGACCGCTTGCCAAAGGATGCAGATCTCCAGGCCCTTGAAAAGCTTGTCGCGCCCATCCTTGATAAGGTGGATTCTATCAAGAGGGTCGAAGGCCAGCGCAGGGACTAGCTGTCTCGCTTTTTCTTGCCGCCACCATTCCATGTCAAAGGCAATTTAACCTTAGATTAGAACCACGGCAACTATTGATGTAATATGGCTTGCTATAATTGAATATATGCATGCCATTCCCCTTGTTCGATTTCTTTTCGTATGGTTGCGCCCTACGCTTATTGGAAACTTGTCGGCGCGCAACCTGCCGCGAGCGCTGGGTGCGGGACTTCAGCAGCCTGCTGGAGGTGCAGCAGCCGGCAAGACACCTTGGCACTCTTGGCGCAGCCACTTATACTGTCGAGTGGACTCGAAACAGAACAAGGGCGCAGCCAATTATGACAAGGGTTCCTTCGCGTGCAGGTTTTCCCATACAAGGGCCGAAATCGTCCAAAGAAAATAGCCTAGTAGTAAAAATTGAAAAACTTGCTCAAAGTTTCGAACTTAGCTTTCTGTCGCTGTATTTCTTCCGGCAAGAAACCAATTCTGAACATCGTCCATTGGTATCCATACCTTCCTCCCCCCCCCCCCACGGCAAAGTTGCACGTGAGGGAACCTTCTATCCTTTAAGAAAAAGAAAGAAGAGAAAATAAAGATATGGAACCTTGGCGGTTCGTTAATCTTATCGGGAATCAAGTGCCATACAATATCTCAGATAAACATGCATATATATAAACATGGAAATCAACAAGAAATGCACAACACTTAAGCTCATTCAACTATGCACAGGGTCTGCGCCTGGCTTTGTACAAAGGATTATATGCCTTGCCGGCAAGACTTGTACAAAAGGAGGTTGTCGGGGGCCCCCGGCAACCGCGCCTTATGGGTAAAACTTGCGAAGATGTTCGATATTCCAGGAGTTGCTCACTGGAACGCCATCTTCAGTCTCCAGGCGGACAGCGCCGGGCCTAGTGACTCGTACTACCCGATAAGGGCCTTCCCACTTTGGCGTCAACTTGTTTGAATTCTTGGCGGACTGAATCCGTCGAAGAACAAGGTCGCCTTCCTCAAGGCTTCGGGCGTGAACTTTGCAGCTATGGTAGCGGCGCAAAGCTTGCTGGTAGCGTGCAGCTCGCACAGCAGCCTGAAGACGATCCTCCTCAAGGAGCACAGCGTCATCTTGCCGCAGTTGCTCTTGCTCAAGCTCATCATAAGCGAGCACTCGAGGTGACCCGTATATGAGTTCTGTGGGGAGAACTGCTTCCGCTCCGTAAACCAGAGCGAAGGGTGTCTGGCCAGTGGCTCGATTTGGTGTCGTTCTGATTGACCAAAGAACCACCGGCAACTCATCAATCCAGCGCCTTCTGCACTTTCTCAGCTTGTTAAAAGTTCTGGTCCTGAGA
Organism: Thinopyrum elongatum; assembly: GCA_011799875.1. Taxonomy (NCBI): domain Eukaryota; kingdom Viridiplantae; phylum Streptophyta; class Magnoliopsida; order Poales; family Poaceae; genus Thinopyrum; species Thinopyrum elongatum. The sequence goes on from CM022302.1 coordinate 248,841,661, forward strand.
CCGCGCAGCACTTCAGCATTAGCCCTCTCCGCTTGGCCATTGCTTCTCGGGTGAGCAACAGAGGCAAAACAAACTTTTCTACCAAGGTCTTGGACGTATTGCATGAAGGTGCGACTTGTGAACTGTGTGCCGTTATCGGTGATGATCCTGTTGGGCACACCGAAACGGCAAACTATCCCTTTAAAGAACTTGACGGCTGATTGCGCTGTCACCTTCCTCACTGCTTCCACCTCCGGCCACTTTGTGAACTTGTCGATTGCAACGTACAAGTACTCAAAGCCCCCGGTAGCACGGGGAAAAGGGCCCAGTATGTCGAGCCCCCAGACCGAAAATGGCCAGGAGAGAGGGATTGTCTGAAGAGCTTGAGCTGGCTGATGCGATTTCTTTGAATGAAACTGGCACGCTTCACACTTGGTTACTAGTGCAGTTGCATCCTGGAGAGCGGTGGGCCAAAAGAAACCTTGTCAGAACGCCTTTCCGACAAGCGCTCTTGACCCTATGTGGGAGCCACATATGCCTCCATGTATCTCTGCCAACAGCTCCAGTCCATCTTCTCGAGGAATACACTTCAATTTCACACCGTTCAGCCTTTTTCTGTACAGAACGCCATCGACGAACTGGTACATACTGGACTGACGGGCTACTTTTTTCACTTCTTCCTGCTCCTCAGGAAGTTCTCCTGTCTGAAGGAAATGGACAATGGGTTGTGCCCAAGCTGGAGCCTGGGGCTCGACAACTAGGATCAAAGGCATTTCTTCTGCCGGGGGAATGTTTGTCTCGACGGCAAGGGCCTGAGCCCCTGCTGGAGCCTGTTGTTCCCCGGCAGGCTTGCCGCTGACTCCGGCAACCTTCTTGCCGGCGGCTCCCGGGAGCTCTGCCGAAAAGTAGTGACCAGAATTCAACTTCCTTCTTTTTGCTCGTCCTATTGATGGCACTACAGATGGCTGAGTCAAATGGAGCACAAAAGTTCCTGGTTCCACAGGCAACTTAAGGGCAGCGCGTTTCGACAGGTGTCGGTGTAGTAAACAGGGGGTGTTCACTACCCCTGGACACGCACCGGCAAGTTGCAGCCTCCGGGCGGGAAGGTCATGGTGGAGAAGGAATTCACTCAAGGACGTATTCAAGGACCGGTTTCCGGCAAGGTTTACTTGCCGGGAATAGGTCTGCGCATCGCCGGCAAGCTCAGGGCCGGCAAGATCGAGATAGACATTCCGGGAAGCAAGCCTTCCCGGCAAGGTACCCTCCACATCCACGGCAAGGCTTGCCACGGCAAGACTTGTCGGGGGTTAGCCGGGGAAGATTTAGAATAAGGCGAAGACGTCAGGATCAGAAGACAAGAAGACTAAAGATCGAAGGTTTGCCCCCCCCCCCCGGCAAGATCTTGCCGGGGTGGCCTGCGAAGCCCGGAGGGATTTTGCGCCCGGCAAGGATCACACCCGACAAGGTTCTGCCACTGTGCCACCGCTTCGGCACAGCAACAAGCCTGACATTCTGGGTCCTTCTCAGGATGCGTGGCAATGCGCCAGTGGAGGAGAGCTTAAGCGGTGCTGATGGGATGGCCCCTTTTTCCATCCCCGAGAAAATCAGGACATCTAAACGGACACCTCACGGTGCATTAAATGCATTCGTCCTAATCCGTCAGTGGTTAGGTATGATGACCCTGTAGCTACTTTACACCTCAATGTATGTACATTTTGCCACTGTGGTGACCCCTTTGAACGTATAAAAGGAGGCCCAAGGCAACTGCTACAAGGAGGAGGATCTTCTGGCCCATTCTGCACGTGTAGCTGCTCTTTGAACGTACTATTCATTGCAAGCGCTCCTGGAGCCTGGGCTCAAGAACATTCATAATAAAACAAGGCAGGAGTAGGGTTTTACGCTGATTAGCGTCCCGAACCTGGGTAAAATCACCGCGCGTCGATCGTTGGTTCTGCTCTTTGCGCATACCTCTCTCCCTGCTGAATCGTAAAGGGGTCCCTTGGGGGTCCCATAGGTGTCGCACGCTGACATCTTTGACGCGGCAGGTAAGGGTGAGAGGTTGTGTGAACCTGATCTAATGGTCAGTGCATCAGCTTCATCGTCCATGGCGACTTCGCTCAGGGGCTTGCAGCGCCCTGAAGAATAACATCGCCGTGGGGATGAACGGCAGGAAAAGCTAAGTTGCAAAGATTTTTGATAATTACATTTATCTTCACTTGCTTCTTATATCTACACGCGAAGGAACCTTCTCGGGGCTAATTATGCCCCTAGCTGTCTCAAGTCCGCTCGACAATTTAGGTGGCTGCATAAGCACCGAGGAGGTAAGCCTTTCCGGGAGGCGGCGTTCCCGGCAACTTGCTTAGGACCCGTTCCTCAAGCACTGCCGACTGGAGCGTGCGCACCGGAAAGCTTTCCGGCAATCGTGGATCGCCTTGATTAATTCTTGTCCTTGTACATCAACCTGCACGCGGAGGAACCTTGTCGTGGTTAGCCCGCGCTCTAGCTTCGCCTCGAGTCCGCTCGGCAAGCTTAGCAGCTGCGTTCTGGCCCGGCAAGTCGCCTTGCCGGCGGCGGCGTTTCCAGCAGGCTGCTAAAGACCCGCATCTAGCGCTCGCGGCAAACGTGCGCACCGGCAAGGTTTCCAGACAGCGTAGGGACTAAAATATGTGCAAGGACTGAATTAATCAAGGGGGAAGCATACATTCATTCAGCATAAAGTAACATGCATTGCATGCATAAATATTGATTTAACTAAGATAAATTGCTCCTTTGTATGTGCCGTTACAGCAATAGGTATGCAAAAAGCACTACAGTCCCGGCGGCAGCCTTATTCTTGGCGGCACGCGGTAGGCGAGGAGGCCAGGGACGCCATGCTGGAGGACGGCAAGATGGCAGTAGGGCACTCGCAGTAGACGGTGGCAGCAGCAGAGATGAGTGTATGAATCGAGCGGCTCACCCATAGTACCCTTTTTGGGGAAGGCTCGGGGGCTGGCTCTTCATCACATGGTGTGGAGCTCCCTTTCGGGCCCACAACTCCTGTTGTTGTCCTGTTCTGTTTGCCCATGCTGCTGGCAAGCTCGAGGCCCGGCAAAATCACAAGCTCACATGCGCCATTCATTGGCGCGCAGTTAAAAGTCATGAGCGGCGGGTAATTCTCGCCGCGCGTGAGCCGGTGCGTGTTCTTGGGCCTAGCCCGGACAAACACCGTGCATGCTTGCCCGGCCCAGGCCCGGGGGCTCCTGTCGGTGTAGTAAACAAGGGGTGTTCACTACCCCTGGACACGCACCGGCAAGTTGTAGCCTCCGGGCGGGAAGGTCATGGCGGAGAAGGAATTCACTCAAGGACGTATTCAAGGACCGGTTTCCGGCAAGGTTTACTTGCCGGGAATAGGTCTGCGCATCGCCGGCAAGCTCAGGGCCGGCAAGATCGAGATAGACATTCCGGGAAGCAAGCCTTCCCGGCAAGGTACCCTCCACATCCACGGCAAGGCTTGCCACGGCAAGACTTGTCGGGGGTTAGCCGGGGAAGATTTAGAATAAGGCGAAGACGTCAGGATCAGAAGACAAGAAGACTAAAGATCGAAGGTTTGCCCCCCCCCCCCGGCAAGATCTTGCCGGGGTGGCCTGCGAAGCCCGGCAAGATTTTACGCCCAGCAAGGATCACACCCGACAAGGTTCTGCCACTGTGCCACCGCTTCGGCACAGCAACAAGCCTGGCATTCTGGGTCCTTCTCAGGATGCGTGGCAACGCACCAGTGGAGGAGAGCTTAAGCGGTGCTGATGGGATGGCCCCTTTTTCCATCCCCGAGAAAATGAGGACACCTAAACAGACACCTCACGGTGCATTAAATGCATTCGTCCTAATCCGTCAGTGGTTAGGTATGATGACCCTGTAGCTAATTTACACCTCAATGTATGTACATTTTGCCACTGTGGTGACCCCTTTGAACGTATAAAAGGAGGCCCAAGGCAACTGCTACAAGGAGGAGGATCTTCTGGCCCATTCTGCATGCGTAGCTGCTCTTTGAACGTACTGTTCATTGCAAGCGCTCCTGGAGCCTGGGCTCAAGAACATTCATAATAAAACAAGGCAGGAGTAGGGTTTTACGCTGATCAGCGGCCCGAACCTGGGTAAAATCACCCCGCGTTGATCGTTGGTTCTGCTCTTTGCGCATACCTCTCTCCCTGCCGAATCGTAAAGGGGTCCCTTGGGGGTCCCATAGGTGTCGCACGCCGACAACAGGTCATCGGCAATACTGTTCTCAGCACGAGGAATGTGCTCTGTATGCAGACCGTCAAAGCGCTCTTCCATTTTTCTCACTTCATCCACATAAGCTTGCATCAATGGACTCTGATAATCTTTGTTAACTTGCCTGACAACAAGCTGCGAATCGCCTCTGATGATGAGTTTCTTGATACCAAGGTCCGCCGCGATCCTGAGACCGGCAAGCAGGCCCTCGTACTCCGCAGTGTTGTTTATCGAGCTCTCCCGAGGAAAATGCATCTGAATTACATACTTAAGGTGCTCTCCGGTGGGTGCGACAAGCAGCACACCAGCCCCGGCGCCTTGCAGCGTAAAAGCACCATCAAAGTACATAATCCATTCTTGATCTGTTTCCTTGCCGGGAAGAGTTGTTTCTTGAATCTCCTCGTCTGGCGTTGGGGTCCATTCCGCAATGAACTCTGCCAAGGCTCTGCTTTGAATTGTTGAAGTACTTTTAAACTTGAGGCCAAAGCTCGACAACTCCAATGCCCACTCTACAATCCTGCCGGTTGCCTCTGGATTTTGTAAAATCCGCTGCAACGGGAAGCGAGTGATGATGGTAATCTCATGCGCTTGGAAATAATGGCGCAGCTTCCTCGAGGCCATAAGAAGGCCGAAAAGTAATTTCTGCACACCAGAGTATCTTGACCTAGCTCCCTATAAAAGAGAGCTGACAAAATAAACTGGGCGCTGGACCATCTTCTTCTTCTGTATTGATTCCTCTGACTGCGCAGATCTTGTCTTGTCGGCACCAGACCTCGCCGGGAAAGATCCCGGCGCGTCAATTGACAGTCCTGCCGCTGCCGTTGCCTTCTCGTCAACTTATCTCTGCGCCACCAACGCAGCACTAACCACTTGATTTGTTGCCGCTAGATACAGCAGCAACGACTCTTGTGGCTTAGGCGCGACTAGTGTCGGCGGAGAGGAGAGGTACCTCTTCAAATCTTGCAGCGCTGCCTCCGCTTCCGGAGTCCATCTCATCGGACCTGCCTTCTTCAAAATTTTGAAAAATGGTAGGGCGCGCTCAGCAGATTTGGAGATGAACCTGCTCAAGGCAGCAATGCAGCCGGCAAGGCGACGTACATCCTTGACGCGTTTTGGCGCTTGAATCTACTCGATAGCTTTGATCTTGTCGGGGTTCACTTCGATCCCATGCTGAGATACAAAGAACCCGAGAAGCTTGCTGGAAGGGATGCCAAACACACACTTCTCGGGATTGAGCTTTAAATTGATCTTGCGCAGATTTGCGAATGTTTCTTCTAAGTCTTGTATGAGCGTCGCTTTATCCTTGGTTTTGACCACTATATCATCCATGTATGCTTCCATATTTCTATGTAACTGAGGCTCAAAGCCGATTTGGACCGCTCTCGCGAATGTAGAACCAGCACTTTTCAACCCGAAAGGCATTCGTATAAAACAATACGTACCACATGGGGTGATAAATGCGGTCTTTTCTTCATCTTCTTTTGCCATGAAGATATGATGATACCCCGAATAGGCATCAAGGAACGACAGTAGGTCACAACCGGCAGTGGAGTCCACAATCTGGTCGATGCGCGGCAAGGGGAAAGGATCTTTTGGACAGGCTTTATTGATGTCTGTATAATCAATACACAACCTCCATTTCCCATTCGCCTTGTGCACTACGACCGGATTGGCCAACCAGGTTGGGTGAAGCACCCCTCTGACCAAACCTGCCGCTTCCAACTTCCTGATTTCTTCGGCAATAAATTCTTGCCGCTCCAAGGCCTGCTTTCTCACCCTCTGCTTGACGGGCCGCGCGTGAGGACAGACAGCAAGGTGGTGCTCAATTACTTTCCTGGGAACACCGGGGATGTCAGATGGTTGCCATGCAAACACATCGACATTCGCCTCCAGGAAAGCAACGAGCGCGCTTTCCTATTTGTCATCTAGGGTGGAACTTATGGTGAAAGTTCCTCCCGTTCCGTCCTCCCTGGCAGGCACCTTCTTGGTCTCTGGTGGAGCAGCCTTGGACTTCTTGTTCTTGCCGGTGGAACTCTCTGGTGCGTCCTCAACGGAAGCGCAGCACTCCGAAGAGGTGCGCTTGCCGGAGTTTGCGCCAGAGATCTTACCGGTCTTCTTCCCCTTCCCTCCGGGAGTTCCAGCGACAGGAACAGATGCCTTGACGGCAGGTGTTGTGACTGCCTCCCGGTAGAGTTGGTCGGTGCAGATCAGTGCATCCTTCTTATCAGAGTGAACAGTGATGACACCAATCGGTCCAGGCATCTTCAACACATTGTACGCATAGTGTGATGCCGCCATAAACTTGGCGAGCGCTGGGCGGCCAAGGATCCCATTATATGTCATGGGGATCTTGGCGACATTGAACACTACTTTCTCTGTTATGAAATTGAGCTCGCTACCAAATGTCACCGGTAGCGTGATCTTGCCCTTTGGCTGGGTCCTTCCTGGGTTGATCCCTTGAAACGTGCCCGTTTCCTCGAGATCTTCATCAGGAATTTGCAGCTTCTTGAGCACATCCGGCGAGATTAAGTTCAGCCCGACCCCACCGTCAACTAGCATTTTCGTCACCTTGAGGTTGCGGATTGTTGGTGAGACCAACAAAGGCAAGCACCCGACCGCAGTTGTGCGATCAGGGTGATCCTCGGCGTAAAAAATGATAGGCGTGTGGGACCATTTCAAAGGTTTCCGTGCTTCAGGTGACGGCTCCGCTGCATTAACCTCACGCACCCACTGTTTAAGTTGGCGGTGAGAAGAATGCAACGAGGCGCCCCCGTCGATACACATGGCCTCTGTGGCTTTTTGAAACTCGTGCTCGCTAGATTCGTTGTCTTCATCATCATCATCGCCTCCCTCGTCCTTGTCGCGGCCTCGGGCGGGCCTCTCCTTCTGTTGCTTAGCCTTGCCGCGGCGGCCTCCTCGGCCACCATGCTTCTTGCCGGATCCCTCAACACCGTCCTGGGCCTTCTCCTTATCTTGTCTTTCATACTCAGCTCTCTGCTTCTCGACAAGTTGCTCAACTTGCCGACAGTTTTGGAGATCGTGGCCCTTAGTGCGATGGATCTTGCAATACTGGTTGCCGGAGCCTTCCGGCTTGTCGGCAGCCGCCAAGGCCTGACAGGAAGCACACCCGGCAACTTCCTTACCGGGTTCGTCAACCTTGGCCTTCTTGGCGGTGCCGAGGTTGCCGGATCCCTCGACACCAAGCACGGCCTTGCTCTTGCGCTTCTTGTTCCGCCGCCGGCCTTTCTTCGACGGGGTGGCAACATCTTCATCTTCGGATTTGCCCCCTGCGCCAACATTCTCGCCGGGGAGTTTCCTCCCTTCTTCAGCTCGAGCGCATTTATCTGCCAAAGCATAAAGCTCGGCAATAGTCCTGACCTTGTTCATCGCCAGCTCTTCGCGCATCTTGCGGTTACGCACGTTCTGATGAAACGTGCTAACAACAGTGGCAGGATGAACGTCTGGAATATTGTATTGCACTCGGCTAAACCTCTGGATAAACTTGCGCAGGGGCTCGCCCTCCTTTTGAGGGAGGAGATGCAAATCACTTTCTTGGCCAGGAGCTTGGTGGCCTCCAACAAAGGCGCCAACAAACTGATGGCACAGATCTGACCAGGAAGAAATGGAATTCTCCGACAGATGCATCAACCACGACCTGACGTTGGGTTTGAGCACCAACGGGAAGTAGTTGGCAAGTATCTTGTCGTCTCGGCCTCCGGCAGCCTGCACCGCAATGGTGTAGATGCTCAGGAACTCCGAGGGATGAGTCTTACCGTCATATTTCTCCGGGACCTCTGGTTTGAATGTTCGGGAGTTGGGCCACTGGACCCGCCGCAGCTCATGGGTAAACGCCGGGCAACCTACCTCATAAGGCAAGTCGCATGCGTCCCCTGGCGCAGGCTTGTCGACAGTAGGCCCTGCACGTTTATCAGACTAATAACGCGCCTCCCGTCGGCGCTCGATGGTAGGTCGAGCGTCTTCTTCACTCCGTTCCCGAAGAACTTGACGCTGATCGCGGCGCATCCGCGGATCGGACGACGCCGTGGAATCGTCATCACAGCCTTCGGTCCACCGGAGTGATGGCCGTCGTTGTTCTCGTGGAGGGGAGTGCACCGTAGTAGCACTGCCTCCAGTCTTCTCAGCACCGGCTCGCGCCGGAACGATAGACCGCTGCCGCGAGGGCCCCGCTTGCTGCGGTCTATCCTTGTTGGCGAAGCCGACAAGGCTCTGGATAGTAGATCGCCACTCCTCCATCTTCTCCGGAGCAGGAGGAAAATCGAGGAGCAGCTGCGCACGTGCCAAAGCTTCTGCTGGCGTAGGCGGCGGCGGCAGGTGCGAGGCACGTGAGGTGCTCTGACTCCTAACAGTGTTAGATGGAGCATCGTCATGACCACGCGACCGCGCGCCACCTCCACCGGCAGTTTGGTGTGCATGCTGGGCCTGCGCATCTTGGGATTGGTGCGCAGAAGTCTCTGCATGGGGACGTTCAGAACCACCGCCGTCACGGCGCTGCTCGCCGCGTGCGGCCTGGGAAGGCCGTGACGCTTGCTCCGGCGCGGGTGCCCTGGACAGCGTCCCCCGATCTCTGGAGTTCGTTGCGCCGCCTGTAGGCAGCACGGCTCCATCTCTGGATCCAGCGACGTGTGGGTTGCCGTCGCCGCTGCGAAGGCCACCGCTCGCCTGGCTTGGATCACCAGAACGTCATGGAGGCTCTAAACCTCCACCTCCTGCATCCACGCCGTCACCCGTCCGAGTAGGCACGGGCAAGACGGACGTAGACGGAACAGCCGCTGCCGCACCCTTCTTCTTGGGCGGCATGGTAACAAAGATGGTGAAGAGACTGACGCGCTGATCACCAGATCAGATTCGCGCAACCTCAATCCTCCTACCCGGCGCGCCAAAGATGTCGGCGGACGACACCTATGGGATCCTAGGGACCCCTTTACGGTTCGGGAAGGGGAGAGGGATGCACAAAGAGCAGAACTGAGGATCAACGCGAGGGGATTTTTACCCAGGTTCGGGCCGCTGATCAGCGTAAAACCCTACTCCTGCTTTAGTTTATTATCAGTGATTCGTCCCAGTTCCTGGAGCGCTTGCAATGAACAGTAAGTTCAAGCAGCAGCTACGCATGCAGAATGGGCTGAGAGTTGTCCTCCTCTGTAGCAGTTGCCTTGGGCCTCCTTTTATATTGATCCAAGGGGTCACCACAGTGGTGAACTGCTTATTTGTGAGGTGTAAAGTAGCTACATGGTTATCATACCTAACCACTGACGGTTTTGGACAAATGCATTTAATGCACCGTGAGGTGTCCGTTTAGGTGTCTCTACTTTCTTGGGGATGGAAAAAGGAGCCATCCCATCAGCACCGCTTAAACACGCCCCCACTAGTGCCTTGCCACGCATCCAGAAGTGGGGCCAGAATGCCAGGCCGGTCACTGTACTAGAGCGGTGGCACAGTGGCGGAACCTTGTCGGGTGCGAATCTTGCCGGGCCGCCCCGGCAAGATCTTGCCGGGAGCCAAGCCCTTGGTCTTCAGTCCTCCTTATCTTTCGATCCTCGGCATGGATGTCTCTTGATAACCTTGGATCGATCTTCAGCTGTTCCCCCGACAAGCCTTGCCGCAGGTATGGCTACAACCGCCCGTGCACAAGTATGGGGTACTAAAGGCCCAATATTTAGTACACCGACAGATGGATATGACGTCCACGTGACGTGAGAATGTTTTCTAATTTTAAGATGAAAATAAGATGGACTCAACGTCCTCTCGAGCGACCCGCAATGACGGACGCCAACCACTAGCAAGCTCAAACACACCCTTAGGCCAACTCCAACGCATGACCTCAATTCGTCCGCCCGCGTTCGTTTGGGAGTAAACGGACAGAAACCGCGGCCCAACGTGCGGGAGCAAACGGATAATTGTCCATTTTTGATCCGCTTTCGCCCCATGCCAAACGGACACGCGCTGACGATCGCGACGCGTGCCCTTGTCCGCCCCTGGCCCGCCCGTCGGTGACACACCCGTCCCTTTTTCTATTCCCCTCCCCCCCAAACTCTGACCGCACACCCCGCTCCTCTCCCTTCTTGTCCCTAGCCGCCTCCGTCGCGCCCGTGTAGCTACCGAGCACGACCGCGTGCTCTCCACACCACGAGCTGTCCAACCCCCCGCCCCCGCCTTCAGCACAACCGGTGGCCGGATTTGGAGCGGATCTAGCCGGATTTGTGCGCGGCAGGCCACTGGAGGCTGCAGCGCGCCATGGACTGGCCGGGTATCGGTCGGCGCAGCTCCGGCAACGCCCCAGGCCGTATGCAGGTACTGACTCCGCCTCTAGCCGCTCGGATCTACCCCATCGCCGGTTCGGCAAATACACCAACGGCCGTCGTCCGGGCTCGGTGCTGGCCCAAATGCTCGTCGGCGCACCGATGCCGCTCATAAAGTGCGACGATTATCCACTGAAGGTCATGCGCCGCGTTTCTACAACGTCGGAACACCCCGGATGGGTGTTTGTCAAGTGCAAAAATGATGGGGTACGTGCTAGTTTAGCTTCAGTTGTGATTTGGGATTTGGTTTGTTTTGCTTATGATCAAATATTTATTATGTAGGATGGATGTTACTTTTGGTTTTGGGAAGAAGAATACATCGATGTACTTATAGCACGTAATTTAATAGATGTTCGTGCACTTCTTGCTTGAGTAGACGCTAGAGATGAGAGTAGATGTGCGGAAACAACGTATATTTCTTTAGACGCGAAGAAGAAAGAAGCATCCAAGGCGGAGACTCCGCAGATCAACAACAAATGCATCGAGAAAGCACTAATCCAACTTACGGGAGCAGTTATGGAAGCTGGATATCTTTTAAAATGCTTTCTTGTAGTTCTTGTTTTCTTTGGGCTTGTTATTCTAGCCAAAATTTGATGAATGTATTTCAGTGTATTAGAAAAATGGTTGGTAAATTTAATAAGAAAATAAGGACAAAAATGTATGCGAACGAGATGCGGTCGAAGATGCGTCCGCGCGTTGGACGTCCGGCCGACGCAAACCCAAATCCGAGCGAACACGGCCCCATTCTGACCCCCAAACGGACGAAATTCGGACAAAACGGACTTTCGTTTGGGGCCATGGGTTGGAGTTGGCCTTAGGCCTTGTACGATGCAAGGCGCTTATGAGAGGTGCTTGGAGAAATAAACCAGGCTTTTCTTAAACACCGGTGCTTTTTTTTTGAATTTGTGGCACACTTTATTCAACTCAAATAAGGAATACATCATAAACAAGTTCAGCTAAAATAAACTATGGAGGATCATTATCCCACGAGATTACAGAATTAGAATCGTAACAACATCTAGCTAACTTGTGTGCCACTTGGTTTGCCCCTCTTGGACAATGAACATAAGATACTGACCCAATTCTTTGAGCTAATATAAAGCAGTTACTCAAAATAGCCGAATAAGGACTCAGAATGTCCACTTCCCCCTTGCATGCTAAGATAATTTCGAGGCAGTCTGATTCAAAAGTGATATGGAACATCCAAGTTGGTATGCAAGCATCATACCATTTTTCAATGCCATCGCCTCGGCGGAAGGGGCATCGAGAACGTGACTAACCAGGGACGATGAACCAGCCAAAGCCCGTCCATGGTGGTTTCGAAGAACAGCCACAGTAGCCCCGCATCCATCCTCCATAAAGCATGCGTCCACGTTCATCTTATACATGTTGTGACAAGGTTTAGACCACCTTCCTTCTTGAGCACCAATGCTTATTTGTACAAGACAGACGCTTAATTAGACGTCTCTCTTGTAGAAATAGACACTGGTGCTTCAGAAAATTTCAGTTTATTTTCTAAGCACCTCCCTAACCATCTAGCATTGTACAAAGCCTTTAGAGAGGTGTTTAGAGAAATAAATCAGGTTTTCTCTAATCATCGGTGTTTATTTATACAGAATAGACACTTAATTAGACGTTTCTTCTATAGAAATATGCACTGATGCTTTAGAAAAATCCAATTTATTTTTCTAAGCATCTCACTAAACACCTACCATTGCACAAGCCCTCGTGAGCCAGCCCGATGATAGTACGAGGGGCCTCATGGTGAAACGCACGAGAAAAAACCCTACTGGAGCGAACTTCTCCTGCTAGCCACAAGTCTGCGCCTCCCCCACGTTCTCCCGCCACGTTCTCCACGACTCCTGTCCTGCTCGCCGTCGCAGCGGCCTCGCATCGCAGCCCCGGGGGCTCGGGCAGGTAACCGGTGCCCTTCTCGATCTGAAATTTGCATCTCGGGTTGGTTGATTGATGGATGGCCACCTTCAAAAAATAATTAAACGGTGAAGTGTGGCAGTAAAAAATATCTTTAATTCTTGCTTAAAATGCCCGCAGTTTCCCCCCTCTGATTTTCTCCATTTTTTTAGCGCAACCTATTCCGCATGATTTCTTGCTCTCTCCGTCTTCCCTTCTTCCATTGAGGTCTGAAGGATCTGGGAATTTTTGTCTGTTCAAGGTAACCTCCTCCCCACTTTCCCCTTTTCATTCGTCGAATAATAGCAACAATCGCCTGTTCATTTGGTGCACTGCAGTTTTCGTGTTGGAGTTCTGACTGGTTCTTCCGAAATATTCGATTTGTCGAAGAAAGCACCTCTCAAAAGAGTAGGAGTATGCTCCAGCGCGGTTTTCTGTGGTTTGTTCGTGCGGATCTATCTTTTATGTCCTTGGCTTGTAAACGAAAGCGCACGAAAGATGCTTGCCGTGTGCTAGCATTAGCGCTTCAGCAACGTATTGAATGGCCGTAGATAAATATGTAGTGCTTGAATTAGATGGCTGTTTCGGATTTGGTGTGCCATGCGACAGTTCGCCCCGCAAAAAAAAGAAATGTGAGATGAAACACGCACTTGATTGCAAGATTCCTAGTTCTCTAATAATCATTGTGGGAAGGCCAAAGGTAAACAGGATGATACGAGTAGGCGATATGCGTGGTGCTTAGTGTTAGAACTGCCAGTTCTCTCACCAGGATCCTCTCACTGTTTTTCTCTCACAAACACGCACACAAGGAATCAGTATTAAACTCTATGACCCTGACGCCCCGCTTCGTAATGCCCCCGCATCGTCCGGACCGACGGCACGGGCGGCGCCCCCAATCTCCTCCTCCTCCGGCAGCCTCCTCCTTCGTGCTTCTTCCTTGGCTGCCGCCGGACGACGCCGTCAGGCAAAGCCCGCGCGGCCGACGGCTACCTGCCCAAGGTGCTACTTGATGGCGGTGACGGTTGATTCGAGCAGCGTCCATGGTGGTTAGCTGCATCATCACATGCATGGCGAGATGGACTGCATTGCCTCAACTTCCGCGCATGTGATTTGATTGCAGCAGAAGACGGATCTTGAGGTGGATTGCATCGCCTTCTCGTCCGCGCGTGCGATTGGACTATAGTGCACGGCGGACCCTCCACATCTTACCATCTATGGGGGCTCGATCGTGGGCCTCTAGTGCTGATGATGCCTCCTCTACATCGCTGGTTGGCGCACATTAGAGAGCATGTCCACCATTTGTGCTCACTATGCTCGCCGCTGGCCTAATTGGCTCGGCAGTGGACATCGGCTTCACAGCTACGGCGATGGTTGCCAAAGGCCCGAGGTGGCTTTGACGCTTGGAGCGCGTCGGTGTCTGGTTTGTTGGCGGCTGCTCGTGTCCGGAACGGCTCTGTTGTGCACGTACATGTGAGAGGTTGATTTTGCTGGCAAGCTTCGGCTCTCTGTGTTGTGCGATAGTTCGTGTCGGCAAGCATGGCTTCGATCGTTTCCGTGAGCATGGTGCAAGGCTCTATCCGTTGAGGTGGTAGTCAGCAGGTGTGCTCCGTCGTCGGTGCTGGCCTGTGTGGTGGCCACTCCGGCTTGTGGCGACGCCCTTAGTGCGGTTTGCGTGGCCACCGAAAGGTCTTCTTCAGCGTTACTTCCTCCAGAACCAGTGGTTGCTGCCGGCGACTCGTACTGGTTGTTGAAGTGTATATGTGGATTGCCTAGCACTTTACATCAGTTCAGACTTTTGGTTGTGTGGCTAGTGCATGAAGCTTAACGTGGTATCAGAGATAAGGTCTTGAGTTCAAGCTCTGGCTTTCGCAGTTTATCCAAAAATTTATTGTTCCCCCCTTTGTGTCCATGTATAGGCCTCTTAAGCCATACCTCTGAGTCTATTCACGTGTTGACTTCCTGCATCACACGTAAGAGGGGGTGTTGAAGTGTATATGTGGGTTGCCTAGCCCTTTCCATTAGTTCGGGCTTTTGGTTGCGTTGGCTAGTGCATTAAGCTTAACATGGTATCAGGGCCTAAGGTCTTGAGTTCAAGTCCTGGCTTCCGCAATTTATTTAAAAATTGTTACTGCCCCCTCTGTGTCCACATATATGCCTCTTGAGCCATACCTCTGAGTCTATTCACGTGTTAACTTCCTGCATCACACGTGAGAGGGGTGTTGAAGTGTATACGTGGATTGCCTAGCCGTTTCCATCAGTTCGGACTTTTGGTTGCATTGGCTAGTGCATGAAGCTTAACATGGTATCAGGGCTAAGGTCTTGAGTTCAAGTCCTGGCTTTCACAGTTTATCCAAAAATTGCCGTTCCCCCCTTTGTGTTCATGTATAGGCATCTTGAGCCATACCTCTGAGTCTATCCACGGGTTGACTTTTTGCGTCACACGTGAGAGGGGGTGTTGAAGTGTATATATGGATTGCCTTGCCCTTAACATCAGTTCGAACTTTTGGTTGCGTTGGCTAGTGCATGAAGCTTAACAGCTGGTACTGGTGACGTTGCAGGATGCAGCAGGAAGGCTCGTTTGTTTGTTTTGACGGCTCTCAGTCCAATCGGTGCAATCTATGGACGACGGCTTGAAGCAGAGAATATGGTTGTGCAATTGTAGTGGGATTTCTAGCCCACCGCATGTGGCTGCTAGGATTGAGGAAAAGGGCCGGTGGCAACACATGATTGACTTCGATATGATGGTGCTTCTCGAGGACTTGATCTCGAGCTTCGGGGTGAAAACCCTGTGTCTGGCCAAGTTGGTATACCTGGCAATGGCGATGTTTTGTGCATCGTTTTCTTGTTGAAGGCATTGCTCAGATATGCTCGTACTTGTTCTTCTGGATGAAAACCTAGAATCTAGCCTTTGGTGGTTGCATGCTATGACGGCGGCGCTCGAGCGTTGTTCCCTTTTTGAAGGCGTTGCTATTGAAGAACCTCGTTGTCCTTGTGTCAAGATGGTTGATGCGGATATAGTCGTCGATGTAGTTTTTTGATCGCTTTGTCTTTTTATCTTCTTTTTTCCCTCTTAGGCATAGCTTTGGTCTTGCATGACTTTGCTATTAGCGTGTTTATTTGTGTGTGTGTGCGTTGGTGTTGGCTGTGTGCATCCTAGCTATGCAGAGGCTGGGTGTGTGATCATGGTGGTTGTATCCACATGATGCTTCATTTTGAGTCAATAAAATCCACCCTTTGTCGAAAAAAGTATTATACTCTATTGGCTTACATCATTATCAACAAGCTTGTGATTATCCGGGACCGACTCTAGGAATTTGGGGCCTCGTAGCGGAATAAAAAATGTGGCCTTAAAATTTAAAACTTATATCTGTAACTGAAGCATCGAGTAACAATGAAATAGTTGTTAACTTGGTGTATTGCATCAAGTAACGGCCCACTAGACGGTTTAGGGTCAGTGTAGCAGGCTCGCGCGAACGGTGAACATACAGTCATACAAGACGGAGTGTTGACAAGCGGCAGGGGCGGCTGACCGGGAAATTCAATGGTAGGGATTTCTGCTTCTTTTCAGCCGCGTAGATCATGGCATTGCGCGATTCTCATATATGGCCACCAACACCGATCATGCGACCTAAGGATACTACAGGCGAGGTGGTGTCCTTCTGATCAAGCGACCCATGCAGATCAGGATGAAGCGGACGAAATCATGAACCGGGAGGTTTGGTTGTTTTTCTCTCCGGTGGTTGGCCCATGCTTTTGGGGACCCTGCTCGCAACCCTCATCGACGGGTGTGGTGGTTACATATGTGGTGCCTGCCCTTATATAGAGACCGTAGGGGCAGGGGCACTGGTACAGTGGCTAACATTTGAACTAAAACTACCAAAATTATTTTGGAATGGAGGGAGTGCTTTTTTACAACTCAAATTTAGCTAGCTAAATGGCAAGAAATCTAAATTGACTTCTTTCTCTTAACTTTACCACCATAGCATCTGATAATGCATGAACTTTCTAGCACCTTCTCACATTGTGGACATGTACATGTATAATATGCATATTTTTAGGGTAATGAGAAGATTAATCCTAGCACTAATATGTCTCAAGGTCTGCTTCAACATATAGAATTTAAAGTTTCTTTTCTTCTGGACGCAACTAACAGGAGAACTCTACTTGTGGACACAACTACCAGAAGAACATGTGTTGTAGAAGCCCCTATTACACGACCATATTTTTTTGTGGACGCAACTAACACGAGAATTCAGCTTCTCGTGGATGCAACTAACACAAGAAGTATCTTTTGGACGCAACTGACACATTATCTTGGTTACACAGAAGATTTTATGGACACCTCTAGCAAAAAAACTTAGGTAACCACACACACAGATTATCTCGTTGACGCTGGTAGATATGTGTGTGTGTGTGTAGCCGTGAAGGTTTTTATTTTCCTTGTTGTATAAGGGGCTTGTGCATATTTCCTGGCATGTATATATATTTTCCTATGGCCCCATGGCAATACAAGTTGCTTATCCTAACATGTATGAGAACCCTTGTTATTTTTTTCTCCGCACACACTTGTGCTCAATCTTGATCGGTCTTGGTCTTCTTTTGTTCTTGTCGTTTCTGCGGTCAACGCGTTCGATCGCCATCTCCCCGATTGGATCGACCCTGTCCACGCCAACCTCCACCTCATAGTTGGCCGTCTATCAACAGGACGCCGCTACCAGCGCCCTCAATTGTCGATGTCCAGATTGGATCAGGCCGCAAATCCCATCTTTTCGATTGGATAGTGACCGCTGCCCTGCCACCGAATGCTTGCCGTGCACCTCCTTTTGCCGAAACCACGCCATGCTTCCCTACCGTGTGCCGACCATCACCTTGTCCTTGACTACCTAGTGTTGTCTCTGCCTTCGTCCAACTCGAGGTCACCTCTCACTTGAGTGCCACCGTCTCCCAGGCTCTTTGCACTCTTCATCGGGACACTGGAAGTCAGCGTCAAGTTTTGCTCTACTCGTGCTGCTAGATCTTGGTAAAAATGAGTAAAAAAAGGTATAATATCTTCGTCATCGTGTTACATTTCCATCCCTCATTGCCTGGTGATTTTTTGTGGTGTTAACAACACCGAGTTTGTGGTCCGCAGACGTATCCATATGCACTCTCTCGGGTGTTCTCTCTAGCAAGGTCTCCTCTCCACTGCACTCTGTTGCCCCTGTAGATCTTATGCTGCCGACACCACCGGCTCCTACCCCGGATGCCTACCAGGCTGCTAAGGATGCTGACAAGATTGCTGATGCTGCTGCCATTGCTGCCTCAACAAACATGATTTCAGACTACCAAACGGCTCTCGACACTTACCGCCATGAACTAACCGCCTATGCTCTGTGGCTTGATGATGATGCTCATTCTGCGGCTGTCCTCTGTGCCAGTGTTCTGCCTTGGTTTTCTTCCGAGTTTGTGGGATTATGTAAGGCCTTACAAATGTGGACATCTTCGTCAACACTATCAGCCCACCGGTGACGTTTCGTACTTGTCTGTGGTTTGGCCTGAGCACACTTCAGCAGGGTGATGCCATCGTTGATGAGTTCTACGCTTAGAGTTATGCTATCTAGCGCAACTTGATTCTTCTCGCATTACTTGTGGCTCATGTTCCTGTTGTTAGACTATTTGTTCGGACTTGGAGTTTCACCATGTTACGAGTTCTTTGAGATAACGAGAAGATGGTGCATCAGAGGGAGACAACCCATCAAGAGAAGATACAAGATGAGTATGAAGAGTAGATGGTTGTCATAAGAACATGGCACATCAAGAGAATGAAACATTACACAAAAAATCCTGGCCCAAGACACCGGCGATGAAAGAAGCTTGACAGCCAAATAATTAACTTAGATCAACGACAATGCAAAAGGAGGCCACAAAAATCCTATAAAAAGAATAATGACCAGAAAACTGGAAGGCATGAAAAACACGAAAGAGCAACGGGTTTGGTGGACACAGTGAAAAATATAGAAAACTGGAAGGCACATACTAGACTACGCGATGGAGCAGAGATACCGGCGGCGGTGGCAGCGGAAGAAGCATGAAGCCAGTTAAGCTCGCAAATGGCATGAGAATCGTGGTAGCGAGGGCCAGAACCAAACAAAGCTCTTGTGTGACGCTCCCGACTATGAATAAGGTGGTCTCCCTGAGATTGAAGAGTCAGTAACAAGACTGGCAAAACCCTGAGTTGCACAATATCTTGCTCAATGAAGGCCATGGTTGAAGAGGTTGAAATAAAATCACCAGTCCTTTTAGAAGAGCCTCGTGAAAGGCGCCGCTTCTAATTGTAGCAGGAAGACTCATATTGACCAGGTGTGTCGTAGCAAGTGCAAGGAGGACTAGGGCGACCACTAGCGTCGGTGGGAGACAATATAAGAAGTGGAGCACTAAGCGAGAAGCATCCGGTACAAGAGTCGATGGAGCAGGTGAGCGAGTGGCAAGCATCGAGGGTACCTCCAATAGACCAACACCGTGCAGACGAGTATCCTCAGCACAAACCTCTGAGAGGGCCCCGAGAAAAAAGGCACGAGGCATGCGTGTAAAGAGCTGGGCATGTCGCGGCTTAAACTCCTTATGGAGCCGCGACAAGAACTCATAAACAAGATGAAACTCAGTCTGAATGAGCATCCTGGCAACACATACAAGAGTGACAACCAATAATACAAAGCGGATCGAGCTGGCGCCAAATAGTGCAATTCTGAGAATAGAAGTCGTCGACGGTGGAATCACCATGTTGTAGTGCCTAGAAATCGTCGATGGTGGAATCTCCCTGTTGTAGTGCATGCTCCCGGTGAACCATAGACATATAGAGAGCGTCACTGGGGGGTTGATAGCGCTGGCGAAGGTGAGTTGTCATCTCGAAAGCTGTAGAGAATGCCACGGAGGAAAGCCGAGGCATGACACTGGCATAAAGGACATCCGCAGAATGAGCATCATCATCAAATTACCGAGCATTGGCAGCTAGCTGATTACGTTAAGTGTCAAAAGCTGTCAGGTAGTCTGAAACCTGTTGGTCGTAGACGACAACAACATTGTCAACAATGCAGCATTGGGGGAAAGAGCAGGTGGTGCCGGTGGCATAGGCACCACCAGGGCAATATGACGCTGTGAACAGGGGACCTCGCCGAGAGAGTGCCCCAGAGATGACACATGTAGGCAATGAAGTTGGTGTAATTAACATCATAAAAAATCACTGAGAAACGAGGGACGGAAACATAGCCTGACGTGTACCTATTTTTTTTTAGAAAAGTTCTCAGCGATTGAGATCAGAGCCCTAATGAAATAGAGGATTGTGCCCCAGATACATATGGGATGCAGAGCTCCGGTTAGAAGGCGTCGGTGGATGTCGATCTAGAGGTGGCGCCAACAACCAGAGAGGCGACGCTGGATGTCGATCTTGAGGTGGCGACCTTGAGGAGACGACGTCGGCTTTTGGAGGAAGATGAGGCGACCGAAATATGGTGGTGGTGGCGACCTTGAGGAGGAGGCGACGTTGGCTTGAGGAGGAAGAGAGGCGGCCAAAATGTGGTGGTATCGGCGAGGTGAACTGGAGAGCAGACGTCGAGCAGGATTAGGAGGGGACGAGCAGAAGGCGTTGGTTGTCTTGCTTGGAGGTGACTGATCCAATTGAGTAGGAGACCGTGGGTTTTGATATGGAGTTCGAAAAATTAGGGAATCAAGTAGGTCGAACAAGAAAATCGGGACTCGGTCAGAAGACCGATCTATGAAGAGCAAAGATCGATCAAGATGAACCAAAAAAAAATCTGCATGGAGAAAGAAGCATGAGTTGCGTGTGCGGAAAAAACTAGCTCCAATACCATGTTATGGATGCAACTTGATTGTATTGCAAAGATCATGGGGAAAATATATAGTACAAAAGACTAGGAGCACAAAACTGAAAATCTGAACTAATATGTACACCTAGACGAATTCTATCATTAACAGTTCGACATGGTAAACCCTAGTGAACCGGCAGGGTCAAACATCAACAAGGCTACCCACCCCCTGTCGATCACCCATGGAGCCTGTGGGGACCCCGACTTACACAGTCGAAGCCACCAATTGTGCGTGCACAGTGACCCCAAGGATCAATGCTCACTATACACGACGAATTGAATATCAAGAGTTTACATCCATTACATACCGTCTTACACAAATAGGACCATTATGGTCAAGTCTTACATATATAAAGCCTCAAGGGCTAAACACCAAATAAAACATCGCAGCGGGAATCTTCATCGATGAGTTGGACCCATGCCATCTGCCTTAACCCTACAAGCATTCTGACTGGGAAAGCGTCCTAGTTCGCATGTTCGTCGCCGAAGAACTCTTCTTCAAATTCCTGTTCTTCCATGCCTGGCCAATTTAATAGCCAGGGACAAGCCAATGAGTACTTTTGAATGTACTCGCAAGCAACCCATGATTGATAACAGAATCATTATGCAAGGCTCTATTACTAAGTAGGCACTTTGCGGAAAGCTAGTTTTTCTTATGCCAGTATGATCAATATCTTAGAAATCATGAATACGTCCGCAACAAGTATGAAAAGGACACAGACATCAACATCGAGAATGAGTTATGAACAACTCAGTCTCAAGCTCATCGTGACTTCCTCATGAGTCACTCTAACAATATTCCTCAACCCACACTTTTGTAAAATCCGGACATAGTTTAAGCAGCACCATCCAACTGTCCTTGACTGTGGACACGGCTATTCGAATAGTTTTACACTCTGCAGAGGTTGCACACTTTACCCACAAGATCCGGGGAACTTTCGTGTCATTCACGACCCGCGGTACCTGAAGTACCCGGGGTAAGCACCCGGTCACTATCTTTCTCCTGAACGATACTAACATAGCTTCCACTCGTTTGGTACCCAGCCTTTGTGGCATCCTTTATAAAAGGTCTTGGGACTTGGCCCATCTTATCGTCACATGCACACGAAAAATCAGTCATGGCCGTCTATCCAAGCACGACCCCGTCTCGAGAGTGAACCAGTCACTCTCGCCACTAGTAATGCAGGCACTTTGCTAGTATTGAACAAGGTAATCAATAATGCCCCGTCCCATAAGGGGTAGAGTGGTTGTACATGTATGGTTGGGACGGTCGACAAATCTTAAATCTAATCCATTTTTTAAAACAACACACTCCGCTTACCTCGGTACACCAATTCTTCACCAAGTAGTGACCTAGCTCATCATCATCTCCCAACGGCATTAGTGTCACCCGATGAGGTTTTTGAAAGTCTTTGTTAAACCACACTCATTCCTTTCCATGCATAACCCTGCCCAGTTTTGCGTAGCCACTATTCTACAACATCTATCTACTTCCCGCCAACACAACTCAGCAAGGACAGAGTCATGAATAATGCAAGTATCAACGGAAACATGCAACGGAGGCAAGCTTAGCAAGGTTGCCACTCAAAATGTCATGCATTCGGTGCAACAACGGGAAATGCTATAATGATGTAAAAAGGGTTCATCATGATCAAAGGGCTGCTTGCCTGTCTCAGCAAAGTCTTCAACTCTTCTGGTCCTTCTCCAAGCACTCCGTCTACTTCGTCAACTAACGTCAAAAGCAATCACAAAATAAGCAACACAACAAGGCAGAAAATGAAAGTGCTCTAAAAATAGGAATTCCATTTTTCTAGGACATCCCTGGTTATATGAAAAATAACCAAAGTGGTTCTACTGGATTTGGATCAATAAGGATTTTTGAACATTTCAAATAGGTGGAATCAAGGGAAAAATGAATCTGCAAGAAGTTTACAGGATGCCTTTTTATAAAAATGAGTGAAAGTACTTATTAAATCAGGCATGATTTTAGAAACATTTAGAAATTGGTTTCACTGGATTTGGATTTGAAATCAATAGTATATGGATTTTTGAAGTTGACTTATGTGAATAAATGACCTATTCAGTGGATCCAGTGGAAACTAGGCAAAGTAAAAAATGTTCACTATATCCTATCAAATAGCTCAGGATTTTAGGATTTTGAAGCATTACATTTGGACTAGTATTTAATCTTGTGGAAAATTTTCAAGTTTCTGGAAAAAGAAAAAGAAAAGTGCACTGTTGCACTGGGCCAGAACAGGCGTGGCTAGGCGGGCCTAGAGCCAAATCCGCCCGGGCAAACCGGTACGTGCGCGCGCGCGTTCAAACCCGACAGGCGGAGCCCAACTGCCAGTGACAGAGAGGAGAGAGAGGTGAGGATGACAGGCGGGCCCCACCTGTCATCTCCAACCTCACGACAAAGGGCCTGGCGTGCTCACCGGCGGCGATGCAGGGCACGGCGGGAGGAGTGGCTGGCACCGTTGAGCTCAGCGTGGAGTCGCCGTTCGGGAGGTGCCGGAGTTGGTCACCGGGGTGGCCTGGTTCGCCGGCGACGAGACAGGGCAGCGGCGCTTCGGGAGGTGCTCGCTCCGGTCGCCCTGGGCTGCGAAGGAAGGGGAAAATGATGGGCGCGGGGTCAGTGTGCTGCTGCGGATCCAGATCAGAGGAGAACGGCGGCGGAGGAGGCCTGTACTGCGAGATCACCGGCGAGCCGAGGCGGCGGAGCTCGAGCTCGAGCTCGGGCGGCTCCGGAGATGAACGAGTGGTGTAGGAAGGCGATTAGGAGTAGGAGAGGGCGAGTGGTGGTGAAAGAAGGGTTCGAGGCGGCCTTAAATAGGCTGGACGGCGGCTCACCGTGGACGGAGCTCATTGCCGTCCGCGGGATCGGCTCTGGTGGCCGAGGGAGAGAGCCAGGAGCTCACAGAGGTGCTCGTGGGGGTGGTGTAGGGTGCTGGGGAGAGAGAGTAGGGCGAGCTCGGGGCGGGTCCCGTGCGTGGGCAGAGAGTGGCGGAGTTGGCGGCGCTCGGGCACGCGCGGACAGGGGAGAGAGAGAGAGTGAGAGAGGAAGGAGGGGGCCGACCTTTTGGCGTGTTGCGGACGCCGAGGGGCATCGGCTGGCATGCGGGGAGGCCCGAGGTCGTCGGGGGCGTTCGGCAGAGGGTGGCTACAGTGCGGAGGTGCACTGTAGCGTGCTCCGGAGCACGCCATTGGCATGGCATGGCATAAAATAGGTGTTGTGGGCGCAGCCACTTGTGTCTAGGGGGTCTCGGGGTGAGTAAACAAGGTGGGCATGGCCTTGGATGCCTTGGGGAGCCACTGGGTGAGAGGGGAGGCTGAGAGAGAGAGGAAGCTGCTGTGCAGAGGAGTAAAATGGGTTCCCCCCCCCCCTCGATCATTGATCCATGGGCAAGAAAACTTACTGGAGGTAGAGGGTGACTAGGAGGGGCTGTGGTAAAAATTGGTGCTCAAGGAGAATCCATTTGGTGCCTGAATTATTGATCACCATGTTGTGGTAGAAGGTGTTTGATGATGGCTTGGGGTATCTAGAGGAATCCAATGGCTCTAAAAATTAATAGGAATTGGTTTGGGATCAATTTGAGCTAGTGGGCAAATTTGTAGCTCATTTGGAGAAACTTGGCAATGTAATTATTTCTAATCCTAGAAATGCGCAGAAATGGTTTTGGCAGGATTTGACCAAGCTATCTTGTTCTTCTTGAACCACTTGGTCTAGATGAAAGATTGGGAATTTTGAGAATGTGCACAAAATTTGAGAACATTTGGTGAAACTTGGTAGTGCGAAGTTATTACCGAAAAAGGCTTTCGCCCCGCTTTATATATAAAGCAAACCGCCCGAGCCAAGCATCCAACATAGGTTCACACACACATACGCAAGGTCCACACAAACACAGAGTACCAAATGAGGTTAATGCTGAGGGCACAACTCAACAAGCCCTGAAAACATAAAGAACACACACACGCACAACTATCCCGAAACCGCAGGCCTAGTCGGGCTCCGGGGCGGCAGCGGAGGCGCCACACGGAAGGCCATCGCGCGAAGGTCGGCGAGGAGGGTGTCGATGGCGTCCCAGTCCTGGGGGCGGCTAAGCGGCCGCCAAAGCTGCAGGTAACCACACAGTTTAAAGATCGTGTTAGTCGCACGTCGAAGAGGCACTTTTTGAATGACAAGCTTGTTGCGGATGGTCCAAAGCGTCCAGGCGAGGACCCCAACGCACAACCACCTAATGTGGCAGTGCCGGGGGGCGGAGGCGTGGATTTCTGCCAACAAGTCCGGGAAGTTGGTATTACACCAACGTCCACCGACCGTCTCGCGGAAGCAAGACCACAGGAATTGGGCCGTAGAGCAGGAGAAGATGTGGTTAGCATCCTCCACCGTGCCGCAAAGGGGGCATATCCCATTTCCCGGGCCATTACGCTTGAGGACCTCCACCCCAGAAGGGAGGCGTCCCCGAATCCACTGCCACATGAAGATCCGGATCTTCAGTGGGAGTCGGATGTCCCAAATCAGGCTAAACGGCTCAGGAGCCGACGAGGGGGCGATGGGTGAGTATAAGGATTTTGTGGAGAAGCGTCCGGTGGGCTCCAGCCGCCAAGATAGGGAGTCAGGAGCACCCTCCACGTCAAGCGGTAGAAGAGTGATGTCCTGGAGGAGGGAGTCCCAGGCGGTCACCTCTTGGGGGCCGAAGGGGCGCCGGAAAGCGAGCCGCCCTAAGTCAATAAGGGCCGTCTCGACGGAGACCCGAGGGTCAACCGCGATGGAGAATAATTCCGGGAACCGGGCGGCCAGGGGTGAGTCCCCCACCCAACAATCGAACCAGAACAGTCGCGGAACCGGAGCCAACCGAGACGGACGTGCCAATTCGGAGGACGGGAAGGAGCTGAATCACAGCCTGCCAGAACTGGGAGCCACCGGAGCGCTGGCAGAAGGCTAGGGGTTGACCACGAAGGTATTTATTTCTGATGATGGTTAGCCCGAGGCCCCCATCCCCATTGGCGATCCTCCAAAGCCAGCGGGTCAGGAGAGCGATGTTCATGCGTCTAGATGACAAGATCCCAAGACCTCCCTGGTCCTTGGGCTTGCAGATGTCAGGCCAGCTCACCATCTGGTATTTCTGCTTCTCGCCCTCGCTCGCCCAGAAAAACCTGGACTGGTACTTGGCGATCTCCTGATGCAGGGTCACATGAAGGCTATAGAAGCTCATGAGGAACCATAGGAGGTTGGACAGCGAGGAGTTAATGAGGATCATCCTGGCTGCCTTCGAGAGCCACCTACCCTTCCACGGTTCTATCCGGTGCTGCATTCTAGTCACCGCCGGGCGGAGGTCGGCCACGGTCAGTCTCGAGTCACTAATGGGTATCCCCAAGTAGGAGGTGGGGAAAGTACCCAGCCAGCAATTCAGCCGGTCAGCCATGGCCTGGGCCTCCACAGGGGAGTAGCCCAGAATCATCACTGCTCCTCCACCCACGGAGGGTCCGGCCGCGGGCTCCTCAGGCCCCCTACCGCCGGAGTCCGTCGCCTCCCCGCCTCCTCTCCGGGCGGCCGCTGAAGACCCCCTCGCCACTCCGAGGCCGCTGTCCGTGATGGTGCCCGACGTCGTGACTACTCCTGTCACCTTGCACCCGCCGCGGACGATGGCGTACGCTCGGTGGACCCGCTCCACCTCGACGTCGGTGACTGCCTCCCGCCGTAGTGCCCGCCTCGATGCGGCTCGTCCGTCGGACCTCCCGGCCCCGTCCGTCCCCGAGCGGGCTGAGCTTCGGGCGGCGGCCGGAACCTCGAGCCAGGTGCGGACACCATCCCCCCCAGTTCTTCCAGTTGTTCTTTCTCCGCGCTAGAGGCCGTCCCCCTTGGGCACCTCGCTAAGGTGGCCGCCGACTCGGCCATCATCTTCAGGGGGGAAGTAGGTCCCCCCTTAGAGCAGATCGAGGCCATTCGGGCCCATGAGATCCTAGATGGCAGACTTGCCGAAACCCGGGCTCGCCTCCTCCGCTCACCCGCGGAGCCGACCACCACCTCAGCGGTGGTGGCTCCAACGGTGCCCGAGGAGGTGATCCGTGGTCGCACCCGCTCTCGCACTGCGGCCCTCCGGGCGCAGAGCGCCTCCCGTGTTCTGGGGTCAAGCAGCCCCCCGATGGCAGTTTAATGCGGGTCCTCTTCTGGAACATCCGCGGTTTCGGCCATGATGGCCGACGCCGCCAACTCATCGAATACATGCGAGACGAACACATTGACATCATAGCCATCCAGGAAACCATGCGTACGGAGTTTTCCCTCCCCGAGCTTGATGGCCTTAGCCCCCACCTATTCGCTTGGCATTGGCTCCCTTCTAGTGGGACCAACGGGCATTCGGGTGGCATCCTTTTAGGCGTGAAGGATGCCACCTTTGAGGTGGGCGGCATGGACCGGGGCGAATTCTTCGTTAGTATGGAGCTCTTCGAACGGGCTCTCAACTTCAAATGGGAGGTAGTGATTGTCTATGGCCCTGCGGATCACCGTCGCTCTCCGGCCTTCCTTGCCGAGCTTCAGAGGAAGGTCTCCGCCTCCCTCTTGCCTGTGGTGGTGGGAGGCGACTTTAACCTCATCCGCTCCCCCGATGAGAAGAACAACGACCGGGTCAACCTCCCCCGTATGCAGATGTTCAATGACTGCATCGCGGAGCTTGGCCTTCGTGAACTAGATAGGACGGGTGCCAGGTTTACCTGGACCAACCGTCAAGCGGACCCGACGCGTTTTGTTCTGGACCGCGTCCTAGTCTCCTCGGAGTGGGAACTTCGGTGCCCTTTGGCCTCGCTTCGCGCGATTACCCGGATCGGGTTCGACCACGTCCCACTCCTCCGACGATCGGCCCCCCACCCCGCCTCGGTTCCGGTTTGAGCTCTTCTGGCTCAACCAGGCGGGATTTGTCGAGGTGGTCCGGGCTAGGTGGGTCTCCGCGCGGTCATCCCCCCACCGCTCCCTTTCCGCCGTAGACTCGTGGCAGTTCTGCGCCAAGCTCGCCCGCCAATTTATGAAGGGGTGGGGCGCGAACCTCGGCCGGAACCTCCGCGAGCGCAAGAAAGCCCTCCTGACGGCTATTCAAGCGCTAGACGCCCGCGCGGACACCTCCGGGATCTCCCCGGATGAGTGGATGCTGAGATATGATCTCGAGGATCAGCTCTCGACCATCTACACCGATGAAGAAGCATACTGGAGGCTCCGCGGTACCCAACGGTGGGTTCTCCGCGGGGACGCCAATACGGCATACTTCTAGGCGATAGCCAATGGGCGGAGGCGTCGGAACTCCATCCACTGTCTGTGGGATGGGGACACCCCTCTCCTCCGCCCATCGGACATTCGAGCTCACGTCGACGGCTTTTATAAAGCCTTATTTTCCCCCTCCCCTAGGGGTGGGGCTGCCCTGGCCCCCGACACTTGGTCGGGCGGCCAGCTAGTTTCTGCCGAGGCGAATGCTGCCCTTGTGGCGCCGTTCTCCGAGGATGAGGTCCTCATTGCCATCAAGGGCATGAACGCCTCCTCTGCCTCGGGGCCGGATGGACTCCCAGTGACGTTCTTCAAAACATTCTGGCAGACCATCAAACCGGAGGTCATGGCCCTCTTTGACGAATTCTATTCTGGGTCCATGGATCTTGGGCGCCTAAACTACGGGATCATTACGCTTATCCCCAAAGTACCGGGCGCGTTTGACATCCGCCAGTTTCGGCCTATCACCGTGATCAATGTGATATTCCGGATCATGGCCAAGGGGTACGCCAATAGGGTGACCCTTCTCGCGTGCAAAGTTATTCAAACTTGGAAATGGGCAGAGAGGGTTTTGAGGGGGTTTGATGGGGTTATCTTGTTCTCAATGACATGAGACTTGGCAAGATCATCAACTAGGGAAATTTTGACATGGTAGAATTTTCCTGGAATTTATGGAGAAAATTTTCTTTGTACATATTTCAAAAGCTTGAAATATCCAGAAAGGGTTTTTGAGGGATTTGTCCAATATTTTTAACATGACCATGTGTTGAAACTCTTATATATGGACAATATATGTCCACTGAGTCTCCCTAAATTTTCTCAAATATTCTTGAAACAATAAAATAATTTTATCCTATAAAAGACCATTTCTGGCCTCAAGAAAAAGCCTTTAAATAAAATAGAAAAATAACTTTTAAAATAATATTTTTGTGGTTTCAGGGAGTCCTATGGCTAATAGAATTCAAATATAATTTTTGAAAGATTTTTCTCAACCTAAATTAAGTACTTGTAGTTCAAGCCTTAACTCAGGGGTTTTTGAAAAACCTAATTTAGAAAATACTTTTTGGCCAAATTATTTTTGTAAGAAAATACTTTTATGCCCTATACACATGGCATGATCATCGGACAAGGTTTTGGAGCAAGGGGATGAAGTATAAGAGTTGTGGAATTTATTTGATTTAAGAGCAATTGAAAACAGCAAGCAAAAATCCAAATCAACACAAAAGTTTTTGTTGGATCATGCTTAATTAACTTAAATGATGTGGTATAAAAATTAGGGTGTGCCAGAGCCACATCAAAGGGATCCAATGGACCACCCGTAAAGCTTCGTGATCACCTTGATCATGTTGTCACCCAATGGGACCTCAAATAGTCAGTGGTAAACGGTAATCACCTCCTCTTAGATCTTCTCACTCCCCTCGACAAGCCCCACTTACGGAGCATGTTCCGAAGGGCACGTTGCCTAGTGTTGAGACTGCCTCCTTGGCTGGCGATGCGCCGGCTATGCCTAAGCTGGAAATCCAACTCTAGGAGGAGGACATCTGTGTGTGTCTTAGCTGCGCTTAGGAATTCACACATGGTGCGCGTTCTAGCACAACCACCCACACTCGTCGGTCTCGCAACCCTACTTATTCATTATTATGACTAGGTCTTTTTATGAAACTGTTTGGTATTTTTTCTTCAGTCTTTCTTTCGACATAGGCTTGAGTTGGGGTGTCTGAAATATTCTTTCCTGTCCATATTGGTTTTAGCACGGAATAAAGAGAAGTCCTGTTCCTGAGGGGCATCGTGTTTCTGCATCAGTTCCTTCTCATGGTGGACTGACATTGACTGTAGAAACTTAAGCAATTAAAGGTTGGTTTCTTTCGTTATGACATCTTCAAATGAAACATAACATTGCGTGTCTTTATTAGTGCAAAAATTTGTTCTTGGCAGCTCAAGCAAAAGCAACCCGAGGTTGTAAGTTTCTATTGAGCAAGGAAGATTGAGCTATTCTTTAGTAGTTCACTATATGCAGTTTCTCCTTTTATCTTTCCTTACCCTTCCTTATTCTTTGGATTGCAGGAATTGGTTCCTGGGTTATTTTAGTTCGTAAAAAAGTATCTCCTCAAATATGGTGGCCTCTCTAGATAATGTGAGAGGCTTGACTTTAGCCATGTCATCTAGTGCATTCATCGGTTCAAGCTTTGTAATCAAGAAAATTGGGCTGAAGAAGGCTGGGGATTCTGGGGCAAGAGCAAGAGCAGGTTATGCCTCTTCTGACACCTACGTAATCAGATCAAAGACTTAATTGCATAGCATTGTTAAGTGAATCCTTAAATGCTTTTGAGCCTTATCCAATATGAATGATATGTACGATATCTATTGAGATTTTATATAGTATAACTTCTTAATAATTTCGATTTCTTATGCTAATATCTATTGTAGGTTCTGGAGGTCATTCATACTTGTATGAACCATTATGGTGGCTGGGAATGGTCACTAGTAAGTGTGGATTAAGATCATGCTTTTGAAGCAATTAGCACTGTACTATAAAATAATGAAGTTAGCTATACTGCTTATTGCAGCCGACTACAGTTCTGCTCTCTTTTTTTCTTTTCGTTTGTGCTTGTGTAGATTTTATATCTAGCTTATATGCTTTGTGTTGAATCAGGGAGGGTCTCACCTCTGTCTCTTTCTTCTTTGGTGGCTGGATGGTGTGATGTGTGTGGCTCTCGCACCTCTTCAGACACTGGCTGGCTCAACCTCTTCTAGGTCAAAGCCATGGGCCTGAGCCACATGGGCTTAATTAAAGATGGGCAAGACCCATACCGGTTGAACACCCCCCTCAATATGGGCGGTAGTTATCTATCAACCCCATCTTGTCACATGCCAAGTTACAGTCCTTTGATCCTAGTCCCTTTGTCAAGCAGTCTGCAATCTATTTCCCAGAGCTGACATGAGTAAGGCTGATGATGCCAACAACAAGTTTCTCCTTGACGAAGGAGCGATCAATTTTCACATGTTTTGTCCTATCATGTTGAACTGGGTTATTGGCGATGCTTATAGCTGACTGATTGTCACACCATACTCTCAAGTGTCCCTTCCTAAGAAGTTTCCAACTCGCTCAGCAGGTTCTTCACCCACAACATCTCACTCAACCCTTGAGATAACGCTCTATACTCAGATTCTGCTATTGATCCAGACACAATTGTCTGTTTCTTGCTCCTCCATGACACCAAATTTCCTCCCACAAACACACAATAGCCCGAGGTTGATCTTCTATCATCTTGACAGTTGGCCCAATCAAAATCACTATACCCATCCACCTCAAGATGTCCACTCTTAGCAAACCACAACCCTTTTCCCGGAGTGCCCTTCAAGTATCTTAGTATTCTGTGCACTGTATCAAGATGCCCGCTCCTTAGTTCCTTGGAATAGGCTTTCGCCCCGCTTTATAGATAAAGCATTGTTCCGTACAACAGTCATCCAAATCTCAAACGACAAACCGACGGCTGGGGCCACAGCACAGCGATGCCCAAGAAAACATAAAAGAAAAAGAAAAAAAAAGCCATCTAGTGGCAGTCGCCAAGCGACACTAAGATGCTGAGAGCCGACGCGCTGTAGCCAGTAGCGCATCCATCATGTGGCCGAGTCGGTCATGGTCACGCTGCCTTGAGAGCGGGTGCTAGTGCTGCATAAAAGCAAGGAATTTGAAGGAGTTAGATGCCTTTCTCGGGAAGATATTCTCAATCACCATCTTATTACGAGTCGTCCAAAGTGTCCAAGCCAACGCCGCAAAAACTAGCCAAAAGAGGCGGCGATGTTGCGGCGGGTGGGTAGCCCTATATTGGAGAAAGTCCACAAGGTCCAGGGCCTCCCAGTCGGGCCCCAGCGCCTCGTAGACGAACGTCCACATCATCTTGCCTCCGTACAGGAGAAGATGATATGCGTCTCCGTCTCTAGTACCGTGCAGAGGGGGCACAAACCGTTCCCCGGGCCGTGCCGCTTAAGTACCTCTGTCCCCGAGGGGAGGCGATTTCGCAGTAGCTGCCACACGAATATCTTAATCTTCAAGGTGACGGGAGCTTTCCACATTGGAGCTAAAAAAGGTGTGGCAGGTGCCTGGCACAGAGCATGATATGCCGAGGTCACTGAAAATTCCGCCGTCGGGGTGAGCCTCCACGACACAGTGTCCGGATAATCCGCAAGCATCTGTGGTAGAGCAGCCCGCAGACTAGACCAATCGTCACTCTCTGCTTGTCCAAAGGTGCGGAACCGAACATTTCACTGTCCATCGCGTAGCATCGTTGAGACAAGTGCGGACGGGTCTGGACAGATCGAGAAGAGACTAGGGAACCTCACACGAAGCGGTTCGGACCCAACCAGGGGTCCAACCAGAATTGGCTCCTGTCTCCATTTCCTATGGAGAAGGAAATCCCTAAGCGGATTTCCTCCTTGATCTTCTGGATGGCTCGCCAAAACTGTGATCCTCCCCTCCGAGAGCAATGCCAATAGAGGCTCACCCCTAAGGTATTTTGCCTGAATGAGCTGAAGCCATAGCCTACCCTCCCCGCACAAGATCCGCCAAACCCATCACAACATTAATGCGACGTTCATACGCCGGGAGGCCACAATGCCCAAGCCACCTTGGTCTTTGGGCAGACAAATGTCTGCCCACTTGACCATGTGATACTTTTGGCGGCCATCAGCGGCCTGCCAAAAGAATCTAGCAAGGTCCTTATCGAAGGAGCTATGGACGCCCTCCGGTAGGATATACAGACCCATCATGTACATGGGGAGGCTCGCTAGGTTTGCACCAATGAGGATCGATTTGCTCCCCTTGGAGGTAAACCGTCCACGCCAGGGTTCGGCCCTAGATGCCGCTTGCCCTACCAAAGGGTCGAATGCACTTGCCAGGATTTTTGAGTCGGCCATCGGCATCCCCAAGTATGTGATGGGGAATGTGGCCAGCCGACAGTTAAGGTTGTCCGCAATCCTTTGTTGCTCTTCCGCTGAGAAGCCCAGGACGACGGCCTCGCTCTTATCAAAGTTAATCTTTAGTCCAGACATAGCCTCAAAACACAGGAGCAGGAACTTAAGATTCACGATGTCGAGGTCAGTCCCCTCCACCATAATCATGGTGTCATCGGCATATTGTAGGTGGGTGACCCCTCCGCCGGGGATCAAGTGTCCAACTACGCCGAGAGGTGGCCGGCCCTCCTAGCCTTATCCAAAATCCCCGCTAACGCATCAACGGCGAGGTTGAAGAGGAGTGGGGATATCGGGTCTCCCTGATTTACTCCTGCAGAGGACTTAAAGAATGGCCCCACCTCGCCGTTAATATTGATCGCCGTGCTACCAGATTGAACTATCTGCATGATCCAGGAGCACCAACGGTCATCAAAGCCCCGACGCTGCATGACTAACCGTAAGAAGGACCATTCCAGACGATCGTATGCTTTCTGGAAGTCCAACTTAAGGAAGAAACCTTTGTGACCACGCGTCCTAACCTCATGGACGATTTCGTGTGGGGCCAGGATTCCGTCGTGAATCCGTCGGGCCATTAGAAATGCCGTCTGGAGGGGGTGGTCCAGCCGCCGCTCCGCTACAGGGGCTAGTCGGGTCGCGCATACTTTGAGAAGATGCGCTCGAGAACGTTGATAACCTTGATAGGCCTAAAGTGTCTAATGCCTGTAGCCCCTACTATCTTGGGGATCAGGGTAATGACACCAAAGTTTATTCGTGACATATCGAACGTCCCAATATAAAATTCATGGAACATCGGCATGATCATAGGTTTTAGGACATTCCAGAATTTCTGGAAGAACACCACCAGCAAGCCATCCGGCCCCGGAGCCGACCCCGCCTTCATAGAGGCAATAGCCCTACCCACCTCCTCCGGCGAGAATGGGATAGTCAATTCCGCATTCTCAATGTCAGAAACCCTGTCCGCAAGCGGCCAGAAGTTCACTGCCAAAGAAACCCCACCGTGAGGTTCCGGCGAGAAGAGCTCCTTGAAAAAGGAGTATGTGGGATCTAATCTCATCCGGGTATTCCAGAAGGGAGTCTCCCTCCCAGAGACACGGGATAGAACAC
This sequence comes from Thinopyrum elongatum, assembly GCA_011799875.1. Lineage (NCBI taxonomy): Eukaryota > Viridiplantae > Streptophyta > Magnoliopsida > Poales > Poaceae > Thinopyrum > Thinopyrum elongatum. The sequence continues at coordinate 248,875,311 of CM022302.1, forward strand.
TTCCGGCGCCGCCCATTAGCGATCGCCTGAAAGTAGGCGGTATTTGCATCGCCATGGAGGGGAGCCATTTCTGGCCTCCCCGACGCTGCCAGTACAATTCTTCCCCCTTGAATATCTCCATCAACGAGGATTCAAGGGAGTACCGCCTTATCCAGTCATCAGCCGACTGGCCGGTTGTATCAGCAACCACGTCCAAGGCCTTAATCTGATCTAGCAGGGCCCTTTACGAGCCCTGAGGTCGGCACCCAGATTGGTGCCCCATCCTCGCATGAACTGACGGACGATTTTTGAGCAATGGTGCCATATATCAGTAGCACAAAAAGCCTGTGGTGGATTGGCCATCGCTTGTAGCCACCGGTCCCGTACCATCTCAAAGAATCCCGATTGTAGGAGCCACGGTGATTCGAAATGGAAACGCCTCGACCTCGGTGGCGATCCGTCCCCTGATGCAAATAGCAAGGGGACGTGGTCAGACCCAATACTGGTAACCGCTCTAAGTGAGCACAATGGGAACATAATCTCCCATTGTACTGATATGAGGACCCTATCCAGAACACTTTGAATCGGTCCACTTGTTTATTAGTCCAAGTGAATCTAGCCCCCACACAGACTATTTCCCGTAGGGCCAGATCCGCTATGCAGTCGTTGAACAGTCGCATGCCGTGCCCCCTCCCAGGCCAGCCGTCAGCGGAGTGGCGAGCACGAGCGCCGGGGACCCCAAGGCTGGCGAAGGGGGAGACCCAGGCGAGCGAGTGTAGCACACCACCCCAGGTGAGCGCGGGGACGACTGGAGGCGAACATCCATTCCCGCACTCAGGGAGTCGTCGTCGGAGGCCGAGACCGGCGAAGATGCAGTCTCATCAGCGGGGGCCAGCTCCTTCCTGGCAGCTGAGGGGCCAGGGCGGCGCGACGTCTGCGCCGGGGAAGCATGCTGGCTGTCCGTGTCTGTGGAGCTGTCCTCGGACAGGTCATCACCCCCGTCCTATCCAAAAGCCGGCGGCGCCGACGGAGGCGGTGGCACGCCACCCTCAAGCCCCTCCAGAGTCCCCAGGTCCAGCTCGTATGTTAGGCGCCCCCCCCTAGTCTTACCGAAGTAGAAGACCAGGGAGAGGCCGTCGATGTCGTTAGGGGACTGGCACAGGACCTCGATGCGAGCCGGGCCATCGCCCTCTAGGGAGGCCGAGTCGACCGAGAGAAGCTTGCTCACCGGCTCAGACACGACCTTCAGGATGTGTGCACACTTGCCCCCTTCTGGGAGCCCGTAGATGTACAACCACACCTGAGCCAGTGGTGGTATCGCATCCGGCTCTTCTTCGGCCTTCTGTATGGAGATCACGAACTTGTTAATCGGGCACTTGACGGTGTCTCTGGTGCAGACATTGAGCATCTCGGCCGAAGGGAAGGGCATAGAGAAGACCAGCGGGGCCGTCTCCGTGACCACCCAAGAGAAGTCGTTGTCTCTGTAGTCTCCAATGTACGCGGACAGCTCTGCTCGGATGACCTCCGCGGTGACCTCAACCGCCGATGGCGGCTCCTGACCCGGCACGACGGTGATCGTCGCCAGGTGTGGCCTGACAGGCGCGTTCGACGGGACCGCGTCCACGTAGTAGAAGCTGCCATCGACCACCCCATACCCCAGATATGCAAGCGCCGCGGGGCATCGAGGTGGAGCCAAGCACTCTGACCGGAAGTGACCGGTACACCCGCAGTTGATGCACATCGTCTCTTCACGGGTCCGGGGCCATTCCGGCCTAGCCTGAGGAGGCACCGGCATGGGCTCCTCCAGCACCGTGCCCCCGACAAGCGAGGCATCCACCGGCAGCGAGGGACCCACGTCATCGGACGTGGCCGCCGGCCACGCCCGCACGCTTCTTCTTGAGTTTCTTTCGCTTCACTTGGGCAGCCCCCGAACCCGCAGCATCGGCGTAGCGACGCGGGGGTGAATCCCCCGACGAACCGGAGGCCGCGCGCCGCCAGTGAAGGGAGTCGGCCCTCTCTGACAGCAGCGAAGACCGATCGCGTCCTCCCGATGGCATCATGTGCCGACCACCATCACGCGAGCCTTGCCTCGTCTCCGACTCTTGGTCACTGTGGCCGCGGCGGTCCGTCCCCGCGTGCGAGGGTCTCCGAACCAGCTCCTCTCGAAGCTCCGCCTCCCGCCGCACGTCGGCCTCGCGTCGCCCGGGGGCGCGCACCAGCAGAGCTCGGGAGAGGCAGGCAAGGATCACAGCCAGTCGAGCGGCTGCCACCGTCGGATCCACGTGCAGGCCGGGGGGAGGGGGGGTATGGCGCAGCACCCGGGGCCCGGCGGGATGCGCTCCAGTCGTCGTGGTCGTTGAGCCGACGGTCGTCAGCCCTACGACGCGCCATCGCCGGCCGGCGGACGGGAGGACTTCGGCTGCTCGAGTGGGAGCTTGGGACGAGGAACCGCATCACCAGGAAGTCGCGGGGCTGACATCAAGGCCTGGGTGTAGGTGCGGTCTAGGCCAGGGATGGCCGGCGGCGCGTCGGGAGAGTGGGACGGAGCGCGAGGGGGGGGGGGGGGGGATAGGACGCGGCGCCACCGGGGGGAGAGTTTGCGAGCGGATGCAACCCTAGTCGCAGGGGAGCCCAAGTGGGGGTCCAACACGCCCCGACGCACCCACCGCCACCCAGCCGGGTCAGCTGGCGCTAAGGTCCACTCCCGGTTTGCCCGATGCAGAGCCAACTGGGTCCTCGGCGAGAGGACAGGCCGAGGTCTGGCCCAGCAGACCCGACCACCAGTGGGCCTCCACGACTCGCAGGCCGGCACCGGCCCACGAAGCCACGCCGCCCTAGCCGGCCCGGTCCACAGGAGGGAATCCTCCCCCCCGATGCGAACCTCGCCAGACGGCGGCGGCGGGCAGGAATCCGGGTTACGCGTCGGCGCCACCTCGGGGGAGCTCCAGCCAGCAGCCGATCGACGCTCCGCCCCCGGCCGCAGGGAGGACGCGGGGGGAGAGTTTGCGAGCGGATGACCCGAACCTAGCTACGTCAACCCTAGTTGCAGGGGAGCCCAAGCGGGGGTCCAACACGCCCCGGCGCACCAATCGCCGCCCGGCTGGGTCAGCCGGCGCTAAGGCCCACTCCCGGTTTGCCAGATCCAGAGCCAACTGGGCCCCCGGCGAGAGGACAGGCCGAGGTCCGGCCTAGCAGACCCGACCACCAGTGGGCCTTCCCAACTCGCAGGCCGGCACCGGCCCACGAAGCCGTGCCGCCCTAGTCGGCCCGGTCCACAGGAGGGAATCGTCCCCCCTGATGCGAACCTCGCCAGCCGGCGGCGGCGGGCAGGAATCCGGGTTACGCCGGCGCCACCTCGGGGGAGCTCCGGACAGCAGCCGACCGACGCTCTGCCCCCGGCCGCAGCCCCTCTGACCTCAGCGGCGACGTCAAACTGCGGGCGCCGGCTCCGCCATCCCTGGATAAGAGGACAGCAAGGCGAGCCTCCCTCAAAGCCGCTGCCCCGGCCGCCGACGTCACGCGAGCAGGCCCCCGTCGCCCATCGCGAGGTTTCGACGCCACCGCGCACGCCAGGAACTCGCCAAACTCGGGAGGAGCGAGGGAGACCGGTGACTCCACGCGGCCATCGCTATCAGCCGCTTCGTCATTCACGTCGGCCCAGCGGAACGACGCCGGAAGCGGGCGCCATGTCGGCCGTCGCGTCTCCTGTGCGACGCCCCCTGGCCCAGCCTCGCGGGGCACTCGCCAGCAACGCCGGCCATCTCGTCGGCCAGCCTGCCGGTGGGGGGGGAAGAGCGAATTCAAAATCGCCGCTCTTTAGTTCATGCATGTATGCTCACCACACCCACGACAACATACGCAATGTCAGGCCTGGTATGACCAAATACAATTACCTCCCAACCAATTTATGATAATCTTATTCACTAGCTTCACCCGAGCACTTGATGATTTTGTTCAATCGGCATAGGGGCTGCACGACATCCCATCATGCCATGTTTATTTTCGTTGGTAGAAAGATATCCCCTTGTCTCTCCAGGCCACGGCGATGCCAAGGAAGTATTTTAGTTTACCCAAATCCTTTACCTCAAACTCCTTCCCTAGACACCCCTTCAATCTCTTTATTTCCTCCTTCTCATCTCCAGTGATGATAATGTCATCCACATTAACTGCAAGAATGGTGATCTTCTGATCAGAGTGTCTGTAGAAAACCATGTGGCCACTGTTACATTGACCATACCCTATACCACAGACAACACATTTGAACTTATCAAACCAAGTCCTCGGCGATTGCTTCAGTCCATACTATGATTTCTTCAGTCTGCATATCTTCCCCGTGGTCTGTGAAGTGCCAAACCTTTGACTATATCCTCCGGCAATCAATCTAGCCTCATGCCATTCAACCTTCCCCTCTGGATTCTGCTTCACAATATAGATCCACTTACAACTCACTGCTTTCTTGTCTGCCGGTAATGTGGTTAGCACCCATAGTTTGTTTTTCTTCGGTGCTTCCAACTCCTCTATCATCGCTTCACGCTGCTTTGGATCTTGCTTTGCGACACTCCAATCCTTTGGGATTTACACTGTTTGTAGAGAGGCAACAAATGCTCTATAGGAAGGAGACAAGGCCTCATATGACACAAAATTGCCAATGTCATGGTCATCAAAGACAGTTTGTAGAGCCTTCCTTGCCACTTCACCCTTTCTTGCCACTTCACGTGTCCCCTTTCGCAAACGTAATAGGCAGTTCCACTGTGTCAAATCAGCTTGCATCACTTCGTTACTATCCCTTGCACTTGTGGCTGTTGCCGTGAGTACACCAGGGGATTCTTCTGCCATCGACCCCGAACCGAATAGGAACCTGGAGAGTACCAATCTGAATAGTACCCATGTTGGCTGGACATCATCATTACTGGGAGTACCAATCGGAATTGTACCCACTATTGACTGGACCTCACATCATCATCCGTGTTAGTGCCCACTGGATCACCATCCGTATGAGACACAACCTTTCCCCCTCTTGACGATCTATCACAGAGTGTAAGTGGGCAAGCTCTTCAAACAACAAACCGAGATCTTTTGGCTCACCACAAAATGGCTTTTTACCCCTGAAGGTGACATCCATACTTACAAACCTGCGTTTCTCGGAGGGACACTAACATTTGTGTTATGGATGCAACTTATCTCCATTGCATCCCCTAGGTGGTAGGAAACATACAAACATTTGTCCTATATATATGTTGTATGTTTCCTACCACCTAGGGGTAGTTACCCTCATGTGAGTTTTGTATGTTGTATGTAGTATCTGTCAAAATCGTCAGTATGTATGTGTAGTATGTAGTATATAAGAACATTTGGGTAGCATATATCCTACTTTTTAGGTAGTATGCACTATTTTTTTAGTATATTGTTTTATACGTACCAATATGAAGGTAGTTTCAAAACATACAAAAAACTATGGACTCACATGCAATTTTTTCGTATAACTTTGCTTTGAAATATCTTAGATATAGTATATGAACATACTTAGAATGATAAAATAGTATATATACTACCACATGGTAGTATATGAAACATGAGGGTAACTACCCCCGGGTGGCGTATATAGCATTTCATTTGAAGAAGTGTAACACTAGGAAAAAAAATGATAATCCAAAATCCACGTCTTGAGTGTCGTTGTAGCATGAAGAGTCTTCTAAACCTGTCAAGTCAAACCAAAGGGGATAATGAAGAAGATGGCGCATCGGAGGAAGACATCACATCAGTAGAAAATAAAGATAAGTATCAAAAGAAGATGGGTTGTGAAAAGAAGATGGCACATCATGAGAATGAAGCATTGCCCACAAAATCATAGCCCAAGAAAACCGGCGGCCAAAGAAGCTTGACGGCAAGAGAATAGGCGTAGACCGACAATGCACAAAGAGGCCATGAAAATCCTATAGAAAGGACAAGGACCAGAAAAAGGCTGTCCGACAAAGGTATGGTGGACTCGCATGGCATAAGAAACACCAAAAAGAGCAACAAACTTGGTGGACGTAGCAGAAAATATAGAAAACTAGGAAGCACATACTGAAGAGCGACCAACACAGCCTGCGGAATACACTGAATGGGACCACGTCATAGGCGAACGAGCACCAAGCACCGAAAGACGGCGCATGTGCGAGATGAGGTCAATGCAAGGGGCACAATCTAGAGTCCGCTGGCAGCGAGGGAGAGGTGGACTGGACAAAAATATCACACCATATCCAGACAGCAAGTAGCCACGTTGTAGCAGCACCACTTAGAGGAACCGAGGCGTGAGGCACGACGTAGCAGCAAAAAATTCCCAAAACCTGGGCTCATGATACCATGTTATGGGTGCACTTATCTCTATTGCATAGCCCATGGGGTGTATATGTAATGGCGATGTACAAGGAAAGTAAACATAGCTTAATAGGACTCCTAGACCAATTACTAATACTCCTTAACAACTTGTACCCCTGCTGACTAAAATAATAGCCTAGAAAAACACACTTCACTTCCCGCGGATAAGCTTCCCAACAGAAGGTCAGTGATCACGAACAAAACAGGTAGTGCCAAACAACTTGGAGGAAACAACAAACTTATTTCCTCCAAACAACAATTCACACGAAGATTTCATGCCTAGTATCCTCGAAGGTGTTTCGGTTGATCAGGTATGTGGCTGTCATAACTGTTTCACTCAACAAGAACTTGGGCACATTCATCATGTACATCAACGTCCGAGCAACCTCAAGAATATGTCGATTTATCCTTCGGCAACTCCCACATTATGAGAGAGGAGGGGGGGGGGGGGGGGGGGTCTGGACATGAAGTTTGATGAAGAATACCTTGGTCACACAAGAAGGCCCCAACGATTCAGTCCTGCACCTGCATCTGGAACTGATTCTTTACAAATGCATGGAAGTTCTGAAAACAGGTGAACACCTCATCCCATTGTCCCCTTCAACTGCAATGTGCCCTCTGACCCCCTGAGTTTCCCAAGTATCCACCTCTGCCTCTAATAGTCTGCCCCCTTGAGTTTCCCGAGTATCCACCTCTGCCTCTAGCAATGCTGCCACTTCCCCTCTGTTATATCCCCTGCCTCTGCCACGAGTTGGACAGTTGCACTTCAGGTGGCCTATCTCCCCACAGGTAAAACAACCCCGGTTCTCTCTCCACTCTGGGCGCTCAATAACAGCAAACGTTAAAGCCGGCACAACCTTCACGTCTGCGTGCTCAAGAGATAGCCGCACCTCCTCTTGAGTCGTCGCTACAATAACCTCGTCAATAGTAGGCAGTAAAGTTTGGTGCAGCAGGGATGCCTTCCTGCCATCAAAGCAACCTTTGAGCCCCTCCAAAAGTTTCAACACACGCCTGCGTGCCATCCACTTGTTCCTTGACTCGATGCAAGCCGCATCATAGAGTTCCAGAGGATCACAGCTATCCTGGTCTGCCCACAATGCTTGCAGCTCTGCCACATATGCCATCACTCACATGTCACCTTGGCGCAACCGACTAATCTTCCCATCAATCTGAGCAATGAGCATGACATTGCCCTTGCTGGAGTACTGGGTGGACAAAGTCTCTTCCATATTTCAGCAGATGTGGATAGCCCTCCATAGAGCGTCCAATGGAGGGCACCACCGAGTTCCACAACCACCCAATAAGCACAGAGTTGATGACCTTCCACCTCTTGCTCTCCGCACTAGTCTTATCTCCTGGTTCTTCAACAGTACCCAACAAGTGCCCATCAAGTTCCTTCTGCTCCACAGCCAGCAATGCTCTCTAAGACCAGCTCAGATATTTGGTAGCCCCCTCTAGGTTGATGTCCGTGGGCGACAGCTTGATCTTCTGAGCCACTTCCTGTTGACGAATGACGGCCCGAGGGTTCGAGCCTGCGAGGAACAAAGAGCTTTTCAACAGCCTCAGCAAGACCTTTTGGTTCGCCCATCTTCGCTCGGGAGAATCACCAGCAGCAACACTCAGTAGCAGCTGCAGACACAACCTCATTCTCCTCTTCAATCAGCAGCAGTAACTGCGGTTCAGCCAGCCTCCTTCTCACCACCAACAGCAAGCAGCAGCAGTGCAAAGAGCACCCTCAAGTGCAAGCAGCCGAGCACGAGCAGTAAAAAACTTCAGCAACAGCAGCAGCACGCAGCAGTCACTGCCTTCTTCTCCTCTGCAAACAGCAGCAGCAACGTGCAGCCTCCAGGAACCCCACGCTGGCGCACCTCCACCTTTTCCTTCACTGGCCCGGATCAGCTGCATGCAGCAGCAAGGTCTCCTGCCCCCCCTGTGAAGCAGCTGCACGCAGCAGCTACACTGCCAGCACTCTCGTCACCTGCCTCCCTTCATGCAGCAGCAGCACAGGACCAACGCCAGGAGGAACAACAGCCAATACAGCAGCAGCAGCAGAGGGCACCTTTTCCGACGTCTTTCCCTTGCCTCCACAGCCATGCAGCCCTGCCGCGCCGCCTCGCACACCACCCCCTCTTCGGCCAGGTCTGCCACCGCATTCCCATCAGGCTCTGCCGTCACCGGCATCTGATACCATGTTGAGTCAGGGAGGGTCTCACTTCTGCGTCTCTTTCTTCTCTGGGGTCGGATGGTGTGATGTGTGTGGCTCTTGCACCTCTTCAGACACTGGCTGGCACAACCTCTTCTAGGTCAAAGCCATGGGCCTGGGCCACATGGGCTTTAAGTGAAGATGGGCGAGGCCCGTACCGGTTTAACATTTTGTAACTCATTGTTCATAACTAAGTTAGGCTACACAGCTTCAGTAAGTTGAATACATGATATTTGTTGTATTTGTTTGTTTACCTTAGCCATAACTTTTTTTAAACAAGAACTATTTGGATGCTGGGTTAAATAATATTTCATCGTATAAATGCTACGAGTAGCATCAAAGTTTTGTAGCCTCTCCCCAGATAGGAAGACTTGGACAACTTCATATCATTAGTGTTACATGCCTTCTCTTACAGTATATGACTTCAGTTAAAATATAAAAAGATTTAGGAGTTTCTTCTTACATTTAGAAATCCTCTGTGAAATACCAGACTTACAAATACTAGTAGAACTTGCTCAATAATTAGGACATCTATTCTGTTCTGTTGGAGAACACAGCAGTAAAGTTATTTTGGTTTCACTATGCGTGGGTCTTTTTAGAGAGCCTCTCCTAGCTTATCTCTAAGAAGATTTATCTGATTGGTTTCATCTCATCGGTTTATCTGTGGATTTTTCATCGTTTAGTGAATCTTTGACTAAAGTGACCATTAATACATATGACTTGCAAGTCTAAATGACTAGATTGTTGCAGTATTTATTATTCTCTGTTTGCCTTCATTAGTTTCAGTTTCTACTTTATAAGTGCACAAGGACAACCTCTAGCGAAGTTCAAATTGACATTTCTAATAGTTATAATTACAGCCATTTCATCTGTAACAACATTTGTAACATGGAATGGAAGCTGAAACACTCTTGATGCGTATCTTGATATATATATATATATATATATATATATATATATTTGCAGTGATTCTGGGCGAGATAGCAAACTTTGCAGCATACGCATTTGCCCCTGCCATACTTGTTACTCCTCTAGGAGCTCTGAGCATCATATTTAGGTAGCAGTCATACCATTTTCTTGAATTTACTTATTTGTCATAGTATATGTTTCTGTTTAATCTTTTGCTGATGCAGTGCAGTGCTCGCACACTTCATCCTGAAAGAGAGATTGCATATGTTTGGTGTTGTTGGTTGCATCTTGTGTGTTGTTGGGTCTGTCGGTATAGTTTTGCATGCCCCAAAGGAGAGGGAGATTAATTCAGTGGAGGAAATATGGCATTTTGCAACTCAGCCAGGTAGCAACTTGAAGACCTGCTCCTGTCAATAGAAACCTGTAGTATTTCATGCTTTATTGATGCAATGCTGCTAATTGCATGATCATGCATTCAATGTTTGATATTTCATGACTTGACCATCGGTTTGGATTTCATGGAAAATTGTCCAATTGCAGATAGTGTAGAATTTGGCAACTGTTGGTCAAACGTATGAATATCTAAGAATTAACTTGCCTTTTATATTATAATTTACTCGAGTATTTTAGTTAAGTTTCCACTTGTTCTGGTCACAGCATTTCTTAAGGATCACTGATCACAACGATTCAGTATATGAAAAGAGAACTTGAACTTCATAAACTTTTCTTCAGGGGAAAGATATACTTACACTATTTTGTTTTGCCTTGCTCCCTTTTATCTGGCTGTATCTTTGTTGGCACTCTCAACATTGACATGCAAGGGTAATTTCTGCAGGTTTCATTGTTTATTCATGTGTGGCTGTGGTTGGCGCTCTTTTTTTGATTTTCTGGGCTGTCAAACGCTCTGGTCATAGGAAGATGCTCGTCTATATTGCAATCTGTTCACTAATGGGATCACTCACGGTACATTAGAAGTGCAATACCATCTGATGAAATCATTAAATGGATCAAGTTAGTGATTGTTCAGTGACACATTTTTTTGACTGGACAGGTTATCAGCGTAAAAGCAGTTGCCATTGCCTTGAAGCTGTCATTTAGTGAATCAAACCAATTCATCTACGTCCAGACGTGGTTCTTCATATTTGTTGTCATTATTTGCTGCTTGGTGCAGTTGAACTATTTAAACAAGGTAACCATTATAAATCTCTCAATCTCTCAGCCCCCCCTCCCCCCCCTCTGTATAAGTTTGCATTTTTGAGAAATTGGGTATAGCACTTCAATTTCAATCAAATGGCATAATCCTGGATTTAGTGACATCTGATATATGAACTTGCATGGTTCTTATGAGTGTCATTGTGTATAACTATGCGTGAATTCACATACTTTTTAAAGTATAGATGTTTGACCATGATGAGCCACCATCGAATATTAGGTCTATTTTACATTAGCATTTTATTCCTGATCGATAGCAGTATATGAACAGAACCACAGCTAGTTAAGCATATAATCAATCTAAAATATCTTACATTGTCTAAGCCTTAACTGGCTGAGCACAAAAAAGGCTTTTGGTTTTGTTTTGCAGAAAGCTGGTTTCAACCTACTTCTACTTACTAGTCAAGTCCTGTTCATATCTAGTTAACCTATTGTTAAATTGGATCGCCTCCAATCTAACCCGCCTATGAGCGCCTCCGAGGATCATAGATTTTAATTAAACCCACTTCATATTAGTCATTTGAGATGATAAGATCTTCCAGAGGTTTCAAGTCCAGTTGCTCAAAATTGTCCATAACTGGGGAGTGGCAAATCATGATTAGTCTTTATACTCTGCAGAGTTTTGTACACACTACCCATGTAACGCCCCGGGACCGGCATTATACAGAACAAGTGTTAACCTCATAGTATCATTGTTCCACCCACATAACGTGTATGTTGTGACGTGCACGTTGTGTTTGGTGGGCGTCCTGGGAATGATATTATGCGGTTGCTATGTGTCAGACTCAACCATTGTGAGCGGGAACAAGGATCGGCTAGAGCCATATAGGATAACCGCTTGCTGCACCACATTCTTATATGTATGCAAATATTAGGTGATAACCTCACCCAATGATTAAATAACATCTCATACTTACCGTTGACGAAGATGTTTCATGCAACTTTGTGTATGCCAAATGGAAAGCCCGAACTGAAGTGACCCCACAAGTGGTTAGCGCGCTCAGTCTTGGATCAAGATAACAAGAACTTGGGTCCTAGTGCGGCCTGAATGGAAGAGATCCGTTGCTCTAAACATGGCCTCCCACCATTGCCTTTAATTACGTATTAACATAATTAACTCTTGTCACATAACAAAAAATGTATCTGAGCCAGGTTAAAATGTGTGATACCCCAAAAGCAACATCAGGCAACAGGTTAGGAATGGAAGTAAAGGCAATATCAAGGTGACAATAATTAAGCTATGCAAAAGAATAGTTATCGCAATACCACTACAACATCGTGATTCTAGTGCAAGCAAGGAGGGAGAAAGCAATATGATGTGTCAGAATGGACAAGGAGGTTTTTCTTACCCCGTTTCGCACATGCGCCTGCCTTCATTGTTTGGTGCTCGTCGCTTGTTACGTTGGCACCTTTCTCAGTCTGTACTGGCCGCTCTTCTGCGACTCCTCTCGCGTCCTCCACACATGGTGATTATTGCTCTACACTGACTCCTCTCGTGACTTTCACCGGTGATTGTCGTTCTACACAGACTCCTCTAGCGACTTTCACCGGCAATGTTGGTGCATATGGCCCCATCAACTAAGCCTTGCACACGCGCCTACCCTTGGCGCTTGGTGCTTGTCTGCATGCGACCTCGTCTCCACTCCTGGTCATCCTACAACGCCTCTAGCGGCTTCCACAGGTGGTGGTGGTTGCTCCTCGTTCGGTGCTGCTATGTCGACTACTCCAGCTGTATCCTTAACTCAGTAGGAGACTGTGCAACTTCATGACCTACTTATTGCCTCTAGTTCTTCCTTGTCGTCGGGTGCATCTACGTTGACCCCGTTGAGCCCCTGACTGAGCAGGAGATTACGCGACTTCGATGCCTGCTAGCTGCGTCCTCTGGTTCTTAACCGGTAGGTTCTGCTACCGACTCTTCTGGCATTGTGAGACCACCTTCTACACAAGCAGGTACATCTCTGTGGATTCTTGATACAGGAGCATCTTTTCATATGACTCATCATTCATGCACTCTGTCCTCTATTCACCCTCTGAATTCTCCTTGCCTGGTTAATGGTTGAGGCATTCTTGACACTTTGTCTTTTATCGTTCCTGATGTTGCTCATTTTCCTCGACTTACCATGCAACTCATTTCCGGTGGTCAGATTTTTTGACTATGGTTGTAGGGTCATTCTCGGCTTTGACTCATGTTTTGTTTAGGATCGTCACACTGGTGCTCTCTTTGGTGCTGGCCTCCGACGCCGTGACTCCTAGGGTCTCTGGGAGCTTGACTGGCTCCACCTTCTCTCCGCTACCACTGCCTGTCTGTCCGCCAATGTTGCCTTGTTTACCAGCTCTTTTCAGCAGACATCATCTCCTTGGTCACTTGTGTGGCTCTCGTCTCTCATCCTTAGTTTGACCTGGTCTTCTCGGATCCGTCTCCGACGGTGTGTCTTCAGACTGACAGGGTTGTCTGCTTGGTAATCAGGTCCAGTTACCTTAGCGAGATTGTCTCAGCGTCCTTTCGACCTTGTTCACTCTGATGTTTGGGGTCCAGCTCCCTTTGCCTTGAAAGGAGGTCATCGCTACTATATTATCGTTATAGATGATTTCTCTAGACACATCTGGATATATTTTATGTCTTCTCGTAGTAAGGTCTTACCTATATATAAGTGTTTTGCTACCATGGTTCACAATCAGTTCTCTACGCATATTCGTTTGTTTCGTGCTGACTCTGCTGGAGATTATATCTCCAAGATGTTGCATGGAGTCCTTGCTGAGCAGGGTATTCTTGCTCAGTTTTCTTGTCCTGGTGCTCATTCTTAGAATGACGTGGCTGAGCGCAAGCATCGTCACCTTCTTGAGATGGCTCCTGCATTGATGATCGCGGCCTCTCTTTCGCCTCACTTTTGGGCTGAGGCTGTCTCCACTTTCACCTATCTCGACAACATTCAGCCATCCTCTGCTTTGCAGGATGGCATTCTGCAAGTGTAGAATCCGGCAAGCCCCTCGGTAGGGTGTCGCAACTAGCCTGAAAGCCTAGAGGGGAAGCAGGAGGCAGTTACCCAGGTTCGGGCCCTCTTTCTGGAGGTAAAACCTTACTCCTGTTCTTATTGTATTGATGTAATCGGGTGTACAATGGTGATCTCTGAGATCGTAGGTATACTGAGGGATGATGATAAGGTGCCCTAATGGTTTGCCCGACCTCGACTTATAAAGGGTGTCGAGGCCTAGGTTTACACGAATCCTAGTCGGCTAGGGCAGTGTGGAGACTCCTCCTGGAGATTCGGTCTTCTTGCCTTGGACGCCAAGATGTCGGTTCCTTCCTTCTAGAGGGCCCACATGCTGGGTTGATGGTTGGGGCCGTTTGGTGACCTAAGGGGCCTTTGGCTACCCTGATGGGCCGACTTCCGATGGCTTGTGGCACCCTTCGGCCGTAACACCGTCAGTAGCCCCTAAACGGGTCCATGACAAAAAAATAGTATGAATCTGTCAAAAACTTTGCCATGGTCACGATTTGGGCAATGTTGCCGCATTTACTAAGGATGTGCCACATGGCATGCTCTGATTCGTCAAAACCTCTTTGGTTAAGTGGATGGGCGTGGGACGTCTGATCGAGATCTGAGGGCTCAGGGCGCGTACCCCTTCGCGATATAATCTCGACATTAGGAAACATATCGTAATGTGGCGGAGCGGCTCACCGAAGAGAGGGGATCTAGCTGTCGGAGTTGGAGAAGAACGGGGCGGCGGCTCGGGAATCAGCGACGGCAACGTCTACGGTGGTTCTTGGTGATGTTGAATCCGTCCTTGGCGGCGAACTTGCTCCTCTGACGACAGTGACCGGCTGGAGCGGCGATGGTGGAAACTGGCTTCAGGTCGAGGTACGTTTGCTAGTTTTGGTGCTCCCCTGCATGACATAATAGATGAGGGAGGTAGAAAAAACCGAGGCGATCATCACAGAGGAGGAAAGAGAGGCGGGGAACCCTCTATGGCAACGAATTTGACACGCGACAGACGCTTTGGGCGGTGGAATCCGGCGAGATCGTGCGGTCACTCTAGGGCATGACAAATCGAGATTATTTGAAAATTTGGAAGAGGAGGTGGAGATTATTTAATAAGGATAAAGGCGTGGTCGAGGGTCAAATGATTGAACCAAATCGATCGAATTTGGATCTGGCACGACATGATTGTCGTAAGGAAACATGATAGTGTGCAGAGGTTGAAGATGAGCGGGTGGGCTAGCGCCGTCACCGGTGAGAGAGAGGGTGGCATGGCGCGTGCTCAATTTTAAGTGGACCTAACGGTCTTGGGAGTTCCACATACCGTTTGGGGAGAAAAATGTGAAGTTGGCCATGGGCTGGGCCGAACAAGGGAGAGGGAAGCTACGTTGCTCACACGGCGGAACATAGCCTTGGGCTCACATAATGCAGCCCTGGTAGGCTAGGGTTTGCTTGGTTTTATCCCTATTCATTAAATACACGAAGTAAATGTGGCTAAATAAAATGCCAATTTACTTCCTAAAAATACTAGACAAATCACAAATATACCACTACTCTATATCCCTATATAGTGTGCGAATAACTTTGAAAGTTGGTCGTTGGATGAAGCCAATCCGACGGTGCAGAGATGGCAAATCCGAGCACTACTGGCCGTTGGATATCATCTACATTCCACCAGATTCTGCCACATGTACAATCTAGAAGACTCCATGGTTGAACTAAAGCATAATGCACAAACCTCAAAACACAAGCACTTCTCCTTTGTTCTAGAATCTTTCATATCATAATTGGCCAAACTTTTTTTTTTCTAAATGAATTGCCATTATTTGTTTTTACTTTATGCTTTACAATGCACAATTCCATGAATCTTAAAACAGATTAACTTTTTTATAAAACTAATTGATTTTGAATGAGATGAACTATAAGAATTAAACGAACATCTACATCATGCATATATGATTCAAAGCTTACATGCTGTAGTGTGGTATTTATTCATAATTTGGTTACCAGATCTCATGCATGCAATGCACGTGTACCTTACTAGTAGTATAGAGCATATGAAAAATGTTTCTAGCCTCAATGCAATTTTGTAAATTCATTTTCTCCAAATAGAGCTAACTTGAGAGTCTTAATATAATTTCCTAAAAAATATTTAGGGTTTAATCTATTCCCAAAATTAGTTCTAAAAGTCCATAAAAATGCTCTTAACATTTTCCAACTATATATAACAAGGGAGAACTCATATTATCTCCTCCAATAATTTGCCTTGAGTTGAAAAATACTTTGAATATTCCAAAAAAATTCAAATATGTACTGAAATAATGATGCAAATTAAAGATTCTATTAACATTCCAAATTTAGAAATTATGGGATGTTACACCTGGCCAGATGTCCATGGACATGCCCGGACATGTCCACGGACATTTGATGGGGTCTGTTTGCTTAGCCGCATTGGAGATGCCCTAACCACTCTAAAGCATCTGATGGTTTATCTCTTGATTTTCCAAGCATATTTCTATTTGTTTTTTACTGATAATCTTAGCAAGCAGAGTTTTCTCATTATAGAATATCTTTGTAAGCATGCTATTGGTTTAAATGGGAAACTTGCAGATCCTTTGTTTAGTTTAGATTTTGCAAATGTAAGGACACTTGCAAGAGCCTGGTAATAAATTTATCCTTCTCTCAATCCTGACTAGTTAGTCATCCAAAGATAACTAACACAAAATATTGGTTTAAAAGAAAAAAGCAGGTAGAATTCTAAATTATTCATACAAATGGTGAGTTCTTGTTCTACAATATTTTACTGATATCTTAAATGCTGGAGAAAGAGGTTAATCTGAAATCTGTTCTAACTAGTCTCTTGTGATTATTTCACCTCTTGTTGAATTGTTCTAGGCTCTGGACTCTTTCAATACGGCTGTGGTCTCTCCGGTATACTACGTGATGTTCACCATTCTTACGATTCTCGCTAACATGATTATGTACAAGGTGATATATCTGCGTGTCAACTTGCAAATATCTTTGCATGATAGCATTCATAGCTTATTTACTCCTAGATAGAATTGTACTGCATAGTAACGATGAACTAGCAGATTGTCACTGATTAGATGAAACCATTTATAAGTGATAAGGGTCGAAAGTTTCATCGCCAGGGATATATGAAGCTAAATTGTTCTACTTTCTTTTGTATCCCCGTTTGTCTTTAATGTATTAATTGATTAGACAATTTTAAACTGTGTTTCCATGTTGCAGAAGAAATTATTTCCATATTATATAAGCTTTAACGAGATGCTTTGGATAGAATAATGGTCCGAAGACCTAGGATAGGGCACTGTCCCTGTCTAGCTACTGCAGGACCTAATCTGAGCTAGAGCTTTACCAGGAGGATTAGGAGAGAGTATCCAGTGCACCAGGGCTTGTGGTGCACACGGTGCACCCAACCTCAGTGCACTCATCTAAAAGTCGTAAAAAAATGGAAAACAAATCAGCACATAATAATACACAACTCGAGAAGCAAAAAAAAAGAAGACAAATCTCAATGAATAGTAGCTAATCTAAATTGGGTTGTGAATTCGTCCAATTATCTCTATTGACACTGAGTTCGTCTTTTTGTTTTACAACCTGTGTTTTGAATTTGGATTTGATTTTTTTAGATTTTTATACGTCATTGTGTCTACGCACTCAATTATTTTTATATATTTTTAAAGCTTCTGACATTGTAGATGGATGTCCAATACACCAGATACATTCTCTCTGTTAAGGAGTATTAGTATTGGTCCAGCATTCCTTATGAGGCTATGTCTCCTTCCTTTAAGTCTTGTGTAATATATATGCCCTTTAGGCTATGCAATAGAGATAAGTTGCATCCATAACATAGTAAGAGCCCTAGAAAAAAAATTCGCACGCACAACTCGTTCTCTCCTGATCCAATATTGCGCCGCCGCTGCCTTCTATTGGTCGGTCAACGCTACTTCATCCCCGCACGCTCCTGTGTTGACTCCTGATCCGGCCGCTTGGCTTGGTCTGTTGTTAAGCCGCCGCGGCTTGTCCCGTTGAGGGCTCGTTCATGGAGTCAACCCGCCTGCAGCCGTTGTATAAAGCCACCATATCGCTCCTGCAGCCATTGCGTGAAGCCACTAGATCAGCGCTCCATTCGCTGCCTTCCGTCCGTCCACTCGCCACACCAGCCGCCTGACCATTGGATCCTGCCTTCTGTGCCTGGTTCCCATCGCATCTAGTCTAGTATGTGCTTTCTAGTTTTCTACATTTTCCACTGTATCTTCGTGGCCTCTTTTTGCATCATTGGTCTACGCTCATTCTCCTGCCGTCGAGATTCTTCCGCCGTTGGTTTTCTTGGGCTAACGATTTTGTGCGCAATGCTTCATTCTCTTGATGTCCCATCTTCTTTTGACAATCCATCTTCTCTTGTATCTTCCATTGATGCACTATCTTCTCGTTATTCCCTTTGGCTTAGCTTGATCACGTTGCTCCCTCGCGTCGCCCTGCCCAGGGCGACTCGGGGGCTGCCAACCCTAGCGGCGCCGCCTCCTCCCTCTACCTCCCTCTCCTCGCGCCGCCGCCGAAGGACGCCGCAGGGCGAAGCCCGCGGCAGACGGCGGCGGCGGGAGGTCTTCTCGCGGCTCCCCTGTGTCTGCGGGCGGCGGATCTGGGCGGCGGCCGGCGGTGTCCCGGAGTGCACGCGGTCGGGCGCGTGGCTGTGGGCCTCGGCGAGTGGTGGCGCGGCTGGGCTTCGGCGCACGGCGGCGCTTCGGCGTGTGCACGGCGGCGGGCCTCAGCTGGCGGTGGCGGGCGCGGGCGGCGACTCCTCCCTCCGTCGTCTCTGACTCCTCCCCCCTCGGCTTTCGCCCCGATCTGGCTGGATGGGCACCGGATCCGGCCTCCTTGGTGGCTGGCGGTGCTGCCAGAGGCCCATGGCGGGCTAGATCATGGGAGGTCGGGGGTCTCCTGCTCAAGATGGGGCCTTTCCGGCGTTGCGGTGATGCTCGAGGGTGGGTGCTTGGTGACGGCTGGATGCGCGGGTGCATGCCCGGCGGCTTCGACGCCTGGAGCTCGCCGGGCGGCGCGGGTTGGGCAGTGGCCGGGGCAGCTGCTGCTCTGGTCGTGGATGGCTCCACGGTGGCTTGGCAAGTCTGCTGCGACGGTGGCTGGCCTATACCGGCGTCGGCTCGTCCGTAGGCGGCTTGTGTCGACCCTTGATCTATCCCCTCGTCGTCCGGGTGCTATTTCCGTTGAAAGATGGCCCTCTCCCTGCTGCGGCCCATCGCTTGTCTCGCGCTCGGGCAGCAGGACCGAGCTCGTCTCGCGCCCGGCAGCAGGTCTGAGCTCGTCTCGCGCCCGGCAGCAGGACTGAGCTTGTCTCGCGCCCGGCAGCAGGATCGCGCTCGTATTGCGCCCGACAGAAGGACCAAGCTCGTCTCGCGCCCGGTGCTGCAGGACGAATTGATGGAGGCTTGCCTCGGGATCCGATCGTCTCTTCAGTTGGGGTAGCGGCGGGTGTCGGGTGAGGTGGTATCCAGGTCTCGGATGCCGGGGCGGCGGCCCTGGTGGTGGTTGCGCGGTGCTCATGGGCAGAGCCCGTCGCTTGGTGTTGCCCGGTGGCCATGGCTGTGTGGGCGACGTGGTTGTCGGGGTGCGGCGTTCGTGGGCGGTGAGTATTGGCCGGGGTGAAAACCTGCTCTATCTTCGAACGGACCGGCGGCGGCGTAACTCGTTCCCTTCTTGAAGGCGTCGTCGCGGCTCTCATTGCCTGTCGTGTGGCTCCTGGGGAAACGTTGATCCTCGGATCGGGCGGTGGCGGCGCTCCGGTGTCGTAACCTTCCTGAAGGCACCGTCTTGGAGCCCACGGTTCGTCATATGCGGCTTCATCTCCTCGTGTTGGCGTGTTCACTGGTGGATCCCCCGGTTGCTCAGCGCCTTTGTATCCCGCCTTGGGTGTGTGCGTGTTGTGGTGGAGTGCGTCTGTACTGGGATGTTGTTGATCATTGCTTTATATATAAAGCGGGGCGAAAGCCTTTTTCGGTAGCTTGACCATGTTTTTGAAGACTCTTAATGCCACGACGACATTCTCAAGACGCGGATTTTGGATTATCATTTTATTTTCTCTAGTGTTACACTTCTTCAAATGCAATGCTACTGCATTCGCCTTGCATTTTAGGGGGGTGGGGGTGTTAAGGGGTATTATTGGTCTAGGAGTCCTTATTAGGCTATGCCTCTTTCCTTGTACCCAAGTCTTGTGTAATATATATATATATATATATATAGGAAAAATCCATCCTACCACACAGGGGTAGTTACCCCACATGTCTCATATATTACCATATAGTATTATATATACTACTTTATCATTATAAATATGTTCATATATTATATATAACATATTCCAAAGTGAGTTACATTAAAAAAATGCAAGTTGGCCCATGGTTTTATTATATTTGAAAATACGTATATATTTGTACGTAAAAAAGAGCATACTCAAAATATGATGCATACTACCTAAACATTCTTATATAGTACATACTACGCGTATATACTCTCTGATTTGATAGATACTACATACAACATACTAAACTCAAGTGGTGGTAACTACCACCGGTGGTAGATAAAATTTGTCCCATATATATATCTATATATATATAGAAAGTCTATTCATCACCCAGGGTGCAGAATAAGTTATTCTTCACCCGAGGTAGTCTTACAATCATTTCATAAATAAATTACATTTGAAATTCAAATAATTACATTCATATTGATTCCCTGCATAGAATTTGGCATAAGAAAAAAATATAGGTAATAAGACCAGAAAAATTATATTTTATGTACATTTTACACTATGTTTTTACATTTGTAATTTTACGTAACATAAAATGTTTTTTACGGCAATTATATATTTTCTTACGTTCTCGTTTTACGTCTGAAATAAGACAAAATTTACGGAACGTAAAAATACGGTGCATTTATGTTAAAATAGAGGGGGGTGAAGAATAGCTATTCTTCACCCCCCTCTATTTTAACATAAATGCACATTCCTCATCCAGGGTGACGAATAGTCAATCCCTGAGAGTATGTACTCCTGCTCCTCATATACCACATAGATGAATCTTTTATACCTTTTTATTATTTTTAATATACTTCATTAACAAGTATTAGATACCCCAAAATGAGTTTCATGAAAAATTCATGTGGGTCTCATATTTTTTGAACGTTTACGTATACACTGATTTGTTCGTACGTGAAAAAGCTATATTACAAAAAGTACGTCGCAAATAATAATTTTTTCAACAAAGCCTATACGAGGTATATTGAAGATGGGAGTACATACTCCCAGGAGTACAGAAAATTAGTCCTATGCAATAGAGATAAGTTGCATACTCCGAGGTGTATATATGCTCTTTGGGCTATGCAATAGAGATAAGTTGCATTCATAACACTATCTTAACCGGATATTATTATATTAAATCTCTATTTCTTTTATCGTAATCTTTTTTCAAGAAAACACAAAAGTCTTGCGTCGCACTAAATGGTATGCGTCACCCTTGCTGGCAACAACGCCGCCAGACACCATGCGTCCGCTGTTGCCCATTGCCTGGCTTCCACCTTGATAGTGTCAAGGAGGATGACTAGGCTGAGCTGAGCGTTGTCGGAGATGATTGCATTACGATGCTTCCGGATACACCATTGTACCAACATCATATGACTGAGGACGTGCTCTTCCTAGCAGCAGAGTTGCCCATAGGGGGGGGGGGGGGGGGGGGCATCAATCAGATCTAGGAAAGCACCTCGTGCCATACCGTGCATGAAAAAGAGCAACCTGTGAGGAGGTGGGTCATCGTCTCCTCTAACTAGTCGGAAAACATGCAGCTAGGTGCTTTTTGCAGGCATCATCTCGCCAGTCTCTCAGCGATCTAGCAATGGTCTTGATAGGTGAGCCACATGAATAACCTGACCCCGGAGGGAGCCTGGGACTTTGTCTACTTCCAAGAGCTCCAACCGACCGCTCCCTGAAAGAGGGCTTCATAGCAGCTCTTGCACGTGTACTGACCCCTCGGTGTCCATCACCATTGGAGGACTTTTAGCGAAGTGGAAAGCAATACCCCACGCACCATATGCTAGACCTAGAGGTACCGCTTAAGGGTCAGAGGGCTCAGGACCCTTGATGTTCGAGATCTAGTGGTGGTTGATCAAGGCCCTCCCTTATAGTCTGTCGTTTCCTAGTGCGTCCTGGCACCAGGAAACTGCCGGGAGCGAGATCGGCTCGCTGTCGTCGATGAAGACGCGGTGTGTCCCAAACCAGATCACTAATTTTAGAGGGGAAACTAGCTAGGGTTTATATTAAGCAAAGGAGTTGTATGAGGACGACAAAGACTTTGTCCATGTTTGGGTAAAGCACATTAGGGACCAGCCATTAGGTGAAGACTATCTTGTGCATGATGGCCATCTCTACAAGAATGGTCGTCTATGCATCCAAAGAAGTTTCTACGTGTCAAGCTGATTAGAGAGCTCCATTCAAGTGATCTTAGTGGCCATGTTGACTATCGCTAACCTCGAGGCTTGTTACTTTTAGCCACAGCTAAGAAGAGATGCTGGGAAGGGGAGCCTTGGCGCAGCAGTAAAGCTGTTGCCTCGTAACCATGAGGTCACTGGTTCGACTCCTGGAAACAGCCTCTTGCAGAAATGTAGGGAAAGGTTGCTTACAAAAGACCCAAAGTGATTGGACCCTTCCTCGAACCTTGCGTAAGCGGGAGCTACATGCACCAGGATGCCCTTTCTAAAAAAGAGATGCTAGGAATTTTGTTCAGAAGTGACCCATATGTCAAACCTTCAAAGGTCAAGTCCAAAAACAAGGTTATACATGCCTTTGCCTATTCCTGTCGTTCCATGGGAGGATATCTTTATGGACTTCGTCTTGGGTTTGCCAAGAACAAGACGAGGGAGTGATGTTGTGTTTGTGGTGGTGGACCGATTCTCTAAAATGGCTCATTTCGTTCCATGACACAAGACACTAGATGCTCATGATGTGGCAAATCTTTTCTTTTGGGAAGTGGTCAGACTTCAGGTGTTCCAGTGACCATCTTAGCCCGTGATAGCAAGTTTCTTGCGGCATTTTGGCTCACTTTGTAGAAGCAATTCAACACTGAATTAAAATTTTCTAGCACTGCCCACCCACAAACATATGGTCAAACTAAAGAGGTGAACAAATGTTTGGGTAATCTGATCCATTGCATGTGGAGAAATAAAGGGACAATGGGATTTGGTTTTATCTCTTTCCGAGTTCTCCTGCAACAACACAAGGCATATATCCTCATGAAGGGAGTCCTTTCTCCATTGTCTACACTAAAGTTCCAAGACATGTGGTGGACCTGATGAAGCTACCGTCAAGGGGAAACCAAAAATCAGCATTGTCTTCTGCTGATAACTACACTGAACTATTTGAAGATCATAGGGTTTTGGAAGCACATAATCAGAAGTAGAAACAGTTAGCTGACTGCAAAAGAGGTCGAAATCATTCTAAGTTGGTGATGGTATACCTCCGGAAAGAAAGACTGCCTTTAGGTGTTAAAGAAGCATAGGCATGAAATTATGGGCCCTTTTCTATTCCAAGGAAGATAAACAATAATGCTTATGTGATCGATCTTCCAAGCAAGATGGGTATATCTAACACATTCAATGTTGTAGACTTGAGACTCTACCACCCAGAGCAAGCCCTTTATTAAGACAACTTGAGGTCGGTTTCCCAACAACCACGGGAGAATGATGAGGAACATTAGAGAAAATTAAAGAGAGAAAAACAGAAGTCAAAACCGTTTGACTTCTACATACTTCTACTCCAATCTAGACAAGCTGGTCCATAAGTCACATTCATTGTTGTAGACTTAGACTCTCTACCACCCAGAGCAAGCCCTTTATGAAGACAACTCGAGGTCGGTTTCCCAACAACGACGGGAGAATGATGAGGAACATTAGAGAAAATTAAAGAGAGAAACAGAAGTGACTTCTACATACTTCTACTCCAATCTAGACAAGCTGGTCCATAAGTCATTGCTTGTTGTATTAGTTTTCTTATCCTATAGATAATGTTTCTGGACTCTTCTAGCTATGAGTAGAGGCTGAACCTTAAGTAAGTAATGTATTCTAGAGTCTTCTATCTAGAAGTAGAAGTTGAGATGTGAAAGCTTCCCAAGCCCTATAAATAGAGGTCTTCACCATAGTATCCTGGAACGCGGGACGAAAAGGGCTTTGCTCACCTCCTCTCTAGGGTTAACAAAGTTTAGAACACAAACTTAGAGAGCTTTGCTCCTTTATCTACCCAATGGGATATCCCCAAGTGGGTTCAAGGCCTCCCACTTGCGGAGAAACTCTATTGAAGTTCAAGACCTCCCTTGTGGAGAAGATTCCTCTACGAATTCAAGACCTCATGGAGATGAACTATCTTTTGGTTTCCATCTTCCTTTGTGGTGTTTGGATCAAGAAGTACCACCTATGTTAACTTTTGGTTATGAAAAGTGTGTTTGGTTGTGAATCTTGTCCTTGTTGAGCGTTTTCCTCTGCTTATGTCCTTCCCCACATCCATCTTCAATTCGTGAAGATCGGGTCACCCCTACAGTTTGCTTGTTTGCTCTTGCATAAGCATGCCACCTATGTCGGTTCCACTTGCATCACATTCAATCTCAAAACTATTCGCAAAATCCGGTAGAACACAAGTTGTTGTATTTGTTTTCTTATCCGATAGATAATGTTTCTAGAGTCTTCTAGCTATGAGTAGAGGCTGAACCTTAAGTAATGTTTTCCAGAGTCTTCTAGCTATAAGTAGAAGTTAAGATGTGAAGGCTTGTTAAAGCCCTATAAATAGAGGTCCTGATTTCTAGTTTGTAACCAACCTATGTACCCACTACCTATAATAGAACTTGGTGTTTTAATCTAAGATCTTGGACTAGATCTTGTGTTTAAGGAGTTTTGGACTGCACTCATGCTGCCATATCGGCCTATAGTTGCTTCTAGAGCGATATCGGCGCAATACGTTGAAGTAGTTCCTTCAACACTAGTGATGTACACTTCCTAGCGTTGAGGTGGAGTTGTTCCTCTACAACCTTGTGCTGATTCAGTATAGTTATTTAAGTTCGCAATCATTGAGGAAACGGCATAATCTCCTCACCATGAAGCGGTGGAGGCTGTCATTGCTCTTGTCCTCATCGCGGTAGAGCATCTTTAAGTCCCTAAATGACGACCTAGTGGCCTAGTAGGACATCTCGCATCTCATCGAGGAAAGCGACCTTGTCCAACCACCAATGGTCTTCAACAGAGGGGGAGACCAGAAACGTCACACAATTGTCCGATAAAGTGGACGCTGCTCATCCAAACTGCGCGACTAATCCAAGCAACCAAGATGCCACCCCTTGTCTCGATAGCCGGCAAGTAGAAATAACCAAAAATCCGTCCCTAAGGCTTTCATAACCAATACATGGAATAATCCGATAATGTAGTCACTGCCTTCCATATGTACGCCCCTAGCCCATCTCCACATGTAGATAGTGGAAATATGCGACATTTTACGTGCTCCTGTAAGATTAATCTTGTACTT
This sequence comes from Thinopyrum elongatum, assembly GCA_011799875.1. Taxonomy (NCBI): domain Eukaryota; kingdom Viridiplantae; phylum Streptophyta; class Magnoliopsida; order Poales; family Poaceae; genus Thinopyrum; species Thinopyrum elongatum. Next base: position 248,900,548 of record CM022302.1, read on the forward strand.
AAGTGATCTAAACGCTCTTATATTTCTTTACCGAGGGAGTAATATTGAAGTGGTTGCTTCTTTCCTTGATGAGTCGTGTACTATAGACAATATCCTGGCATAATTATTTGCATTAATAAATTGATCCTTTCTTAAGTAATATGTATACATCATTTTTATCTGACTTAAGGCCATGGTTATTTCCCCATTTCAGGACTGGGTTTCACAGAGTGCAACACAGATAGCTACTCAACTATGTGGGTTCGTGACCATTGTTGCAGGGACTTTTCTACTTCACAAGACTAACACCAGCATCACAGATAGACATGTGGAGAGTGCACCAACACCTCCACCTCCACCGCCGCCGCCACCTGATCAAATTTGCGTGCAGGGATGAAGCCTGCTTCCAAGTTATTACCTAACTTCAGCTCCACGTCTAACATGTACCAAAACATTGAGACAACGAGCACATGGAATCCGATTGAATATTATTATTGGTATCGTAGTAGCATTTTTGTTAAAGATGTTTCTCTTTTACCTGTATAGTTGAAGTGTATGAATATAGAGTCTTCACTACACATGACTTGAAATTTATGCAGAGTTTATTGTAAAAAAAAATATAGAAATGATATTACCAAACGAAGTCTATTTTAATGAGAACTCTAATGTTCCTAAACAATATCAAAATACCTGACTTTTTTAGAACAGGTCTGAGTAAAATAGCAATGATCCGAAGCATTTCTTTTTCTATTACACTATTTCGGAAACCTAAGGACTCGAAAATATAGGATTTTCAATCCTAGCTAGAAAATGGAGGAAACGAATACCCAATTTAAAGTGGGTAAACATAATTCCATATTCGATCTCATAGATCCCTAGAACAAACATCTATATACCTCTAATTCAGAAGAAGTTAAAAATCTTACGTATATTTGTGGTGTCAAAAATGCTTTTATATTATGTGACGAGGGAGCATATTTGTGAAACGAAGAGAGTAGTTAAGACGTTGATTCTTATGTATGTAATCGCATTCATTTAAATAGTGGAGCAGCAGTTAAGATGTTGATTTTTATGTAATTGCATTCATTCAAATAGTTCCACGAGACAATTTCTCTACAAGTTTTTGCTATTTAGAGGAACAAAATCCTGCTCATGTATTTTTTTAAGGAAAAATAAATCTTGCTCCAAGTTTATTTGACATTTTTCTAGAATAGTAAGACTTTATTCATCATATTAGATGACGTTCCGTCCTTGCGGAAAGACCAATTAAAGTCAAGCAATTTATGAACAACATATTTTATGAATGCAAAAAACAAATACAATGAGAACTTAGGCGAACTATTTGAAAGATGTTTTTCTTGAACTGTCTGCAAGTGATTATCTTTGTATTGCGTTTGTATTTACCTTGTATTTACTAACGACGGACAACAACGATGATCATTGTCCATGTATTTCTTTGATGATACATAAGTCGTTTGTTTGAGTAGGGAACAGAGTCTAAGAGAAAATCTGACCGCACCCCCGCGGCAAATGACCCAAACCATCGGAATCAGACCCCTCCACCTGGAACCACATGAGCAGAAGGAAACCAAGCGAACCAACCAGATGATTGACAGACCAAAGAAGAGTGCGATCAACGACGGTGTAATACACCGGGGGTGGCTTCTCGAAGGGGAGCCCAGCAGCAGGCCTACCACAGGGCCCAGGGGGCCACCAAGGATCTGGCGACAGGAAGGAGCCCGAAGGATTGGATATGCATCTAAAGACCATCTTGGTCCCCAAGTCAATATGGCGGCGGACATATTGGATCTACCCCATCTGTAAAACCCTAGCCTCACCATCTATATAAGGTGGAGGCTAGGGGCTCTCATTCTCATTTACATCCGTAGAACCATACTCTCGGTAGACTCACTCTCCACCTCCCATTGTACTCCCAGACATGAGTTATCCCACCATGAATATAAACAGAAAGCAGGACGTAGGGTATTAGTCCTTCCCGGAGGCCCGAACCTAGGTAAACTCTCCATGCGGCCTCCGATCTGGTAAGTTCGGCTACGTTATCTACCTTACCGTGGGTACTAACGGAATTATGCACCATCAATTGGCACGCTAGGCACGGGCTGCATTGGCCGGAGGCCGATCCCAGATCGGATCTCCTCCAGTTTCCGGCAGCCTCACGCCGAGAGAAAGTGAAAGCGCAGGTTTACTCCCAAGGGGGGGGGGGTGTGAATGGGACATTTTTAGAAATTCGTCAAACTCTGATGAATTTGACGAAGATCAGAGTGAAGAACTAGAAAAGCGAGGGAAACTAAGTCATCATAGAATCAGAGTACATGCACACAGGACACGTAAGAGTGAAGAACATGCAATCATATAAGCATACAAGCATGACAAACATGAACTGAGGAAATGAAACATAGCATGATGAAATTCTTCAGTTCAAGTTCTTCAGAAAGTATATCACAAATTCTTCAGCAGCGGAATAATGTAAAGACAAGAGTTGAGGAATTTGAAATCAGGTTGGCTCGGTGAAGACACAATGATTTGGTAGACCAGTTCTAGTTGCTATATCAACTGCACGTCTGGTTGAGGCGGCTGAGTCGCAACTCTGAGGGCACTCAGTCCTCACCGTATTCCTCTTGAGCTAAGGCCAAGCAGACCTCGCCCAACCACTCATGGTAAGTCTTCAAGGTAGACTTCCAAAACCTTCACAAACTTGTTCACCGGCACACCACAATGACTCTTGGTGTGCTGAGAACTTGACGCCTAACCGTCTAGAAGAATGACAGTCTTCAAAGGTAACAGGCGTCGGATCACACAGATCACTCTCTTCAGTGATGCTCAATCACTTTGGCTCTGGGTTTTTCCTCACTTGGGATTCTCTTAAAGTCGCCAGAGGATGGGTTGCTCTCAAATGACAACTGCCAAGTTCTCTCGGAGCAGCCAACCAACAGGTGGTTGTGGGGGGCGGCTATTTATAGCCAGGGGGCAACCTGACATTAATTGTCATAAATGCCCTTCTCTGATTCGACCGTTGTCAGGATAAGGATCCACTCGATAACTGGCCCCCGGCGCAGCAACGGTCGGAATTTGAACTCTCAAATTCGTCGGGGCACTCAATTTCCTCACCTTTAGGCAGATTGCACTGGCAAAATCCTAACTCCTCAGCATGACCAAATTCGTCAGCAACCAGATGAACTTCGTCACTGTCACTAGCAAATTTGTCAGCTGTACTAGAGATTTCCAAAGGCTTCACTTGAAGCGGCTAGAGTAGTATAGGTTTTGAGTATCACTTCGGAAATGTGAAATATGTTTCACCTAGACCCCCTTTAACAGTACAATTTTTCCTATGACTCAAATAAGAAGAAAGAAACTACGAAAACAAAAGTATTCAAGCTTCCAGTCTTCACATCAATTCCTTAAAAGGCCATACCAATTTCATCATCAAATTCTTCACCTGAAGAAATACACTTTTAGGGGTCGTCTTCCATGTGTTAAACCAAATCTTTAGGGACTATAGCACCTGTGTACACTCATAAACACATTAGTCCCTCAACCTATTTGTTTTCAATACTCCAAAACCACTAAGGGGGCACTTGATGCACTTACAATCTCCCCCTTTTTGATGATTGATGACAAATTGGTTAGGCTTTCAACGGGAGTGAAATAATTGAAGTGTAAGTACAGAGTATGAAGAAATTGGTTACAAGATATTGAGGAACTCCCCCTGAAGATGTGCATATGAAGAATTTGCTTTGGATTGCAAATGCACATGATAGGTTAAAATTGTGGAGATCTCCCCCTTTATCTTGGAAACCAATCATGCATGATCATAAGATATTTTAAGAATATGAATGCATGATGAAAATTGGTGTCTGACGAAATTGTGCATGCATGAGCAGATATATTTAAGGTCAGTGCATGCGTATCAAGTGTAGCAAAAGAGTCAGACGACCAATAATTTTTAAGTTACAACTCATCAAAGAGCAAATCCAATAAAGTTCAAGAGTTGCAACTAAAGAAAAAACAACCCATATATAGACCCGCTTGAAGACTAACTCAGACTTCTCCCCCTTTGTCATCATATGACCAAAAGGAGACAAAGCTGAGGACTAACGCCCCTGACGTAAATCATGGTGAAGTCAAGGAAGCGCCAGCATTGTTGGGGTCGCGTGATGCAGATGGACCAGCAGCAATTTCTTCAACAACTTCATTTTCATCAGTCACGCGTGAAGAAGCCTTTGAGCTCGACATAAGAGGAGGAACTTGGGTTTTCTTGAACTTCTTCCTGGGCGGATTTGCCCAATCAAAATTCATCTTAAAGTCCATAGCAGCAAGTTCTTCATCGGATTTGAGGTGCGAGTGTATGGCCCATGTTTTGTCGAAGATTTCATGCACATTGTAGCGGTTCTTGCGCACTGCATTATGCATCACTGTCATGTTGGCTTGAATGGCAACAAACTGACGCTTAACCCAGCGGTGATTTTTGTCAACTTTTTGGCGCAATCTTATGAGCAACTCACGACCCGTCATGACACATGGTGCTACGGGTGAAGAGGATGGTCTTAAAGCTTTTGCAGCAGTATCCTGGCCAGCAGTTTCATCAACAGTAGAGGTTGAGATAGGCTGACGAAATTGTCCATCAAGGGGACGAATTCCTTCATCAATAACAGTCTTGCCTTTTCCAGGAACTGTGGACAGAGTGCTCTGAAGAATTTCAACTTTAGGCAGATGGCTTAAGTGATTCTGACAATCAACCTTGTAGTGAATTGAGACCTGGGTCTGATGAATTTCATGATCCATGGAGCATACGACTTCAAATCAAACTAGGACTGTGCCACTGTAACCAAAGTCCTTAGGAAGAAATCATGAATTTTGATGGGAGTACTATGAATGATATGGAATAGCAAATTCTTCATAACTCCCACAACTTCTTCAGTATTGGAGTTGTGACCTTTGATGGGACTGAGGGTCTTGGACAGAATGCGATAGATTGCCTTTGGCACATGAAGCAAATCCTTCACAAGGAAGGTTGTCCTTGGAGCTTCTCCTTCAGCCATTGGCTTCATAAGCACTTGCATCATGTGGTTTGGCAATTCAGGTTCTTCATATATTTTTCTGGCTTCTTCATGGGGTGGATCAACTGGTAGAGCACGAAGAAGTTCGTCAATAGGTGCTTTGTAGTGAGTATCTTCACTCATTCAATCTAGAGCCCATGTAGCAATGTCGTCAGCGTTGCCAGACGTCAGAGCAGAAGTTGAGTAATCCAGCATCATGAAGAACAGCCAAAACAGGCCGGAAGCAGGGAATAAACTCCATATCCACATCAGGAATATGGCGATGCGGGAATACTTTATTCTTCTCAAATAGAAGTGAAGCATAGTAGTTCATCTGTGTCTTCGTCCAAAAACGCAAGCGTTGAATCTTGGCTGAGTCATATGGGGACTCGCCAACGAAGAAGTTCTTCTCCTCGAAGAATTTGGTATTGTCAAACTGGGGTCGCCTGAGGACTCTGCCAATCTTTGGCATGACAGGAACAGGTTGAAGATTGTGCTTCTTGGGTCGAACATCAAACACTGGTTGTGGAGACCCAGTGGAATCATTTGGACCAGTCACGACAAGAGATTTAACAATTTCCTCAGCAGTGGCAGTAGGAACAATATCTGTATCTGCTGAAGGAATTGAGTCTGCACATGAAGGTGATGTACTGACGACATCCACCATTGGATCATCTTGAGCAATTTCAGCAGTTGCTGCAGCTGGAATTTCTTCAGGAATGCTTTGAAGTGCTGGTTGCCTTTCCTTAGAGCATTATGAATTTCTTCAGTGCGCGCAGGCGACCGAGGCTCTTGAGTGAGGGGAGTGGTGACGGGTGAATTAGGGTGAACTGCGTCCCAAAATTCATCATGTAGAACGGGCGTTGTAGCACCGTCAATATCCACATCCTCGTCAGTTGCTTCACTACTTCCAGATGAAGTAGCAGCATGTTCTTCAGTCAACGGAGTATGTGAAGGCTTCCGTGATGACACCTGCTGAAGCGAAGCATTTTCTTCAACTTCAATTTCCTCATCCACTTGCTCTATGGTAGCAGCAGAGTGGTTGTCATTTTCTTCATCTTCATCAGCATGAGGAATTTCATATTCCACCCCATACGAAACAATCTGGCGGTCATCACTTGCATCAGGTGCAGGGGGCACTAATGAAATTGGGATAGCATCAATTGGAATAACAATTGAAGACAATGATGCCATCTTCAATTTCTTCACTAATACAGGAGCAGAGGGAGGTGCTGAAGCTTTTCTCTTTTTAGCTTCCTTCTCAGCAGCCTTGGTCCTCTTCGCTTCTGATGCAGAAGGAAGGGTGATGATCTTCAAAGATGAAGTCGTTGGTGGTGGTGGTGCTGCTGAGGAACTTGATGGTTCAGTTTCTCTAGGCACAACTGTTACTGTCGCCCTGGTAATTTCTCCACGCGCAACTTCTTTAGTTGCCCTGTCTGTCTCTTCAGGCACAACTTCTTCAATTGCCCTGGTAGTCTTACGAGGAGGAGATGGAGGCGCAGTCTCACTAGCATGTGCGGTAGATGGAGGAGCTGAAGAACTAGAAGGTGGTACCATGCCAAACTTGGCTGCTTCACGCTGATTGTGGTCTTCAACAACCTTGGTGGTTGCAGTGATGAACCTGTCACGCACACCACAAAAATGACTTGACTGTCGTTCAAACTCTTCTGACAATTGTTGAATTTCAAATTGAAGAATGACTAGCTGCTGAGGAGTGGTTGAAAATATGTTTTTCCGCAATTCCTTCTCCTTCTGAATTTGTTGTTTCTTCACCATCTTTGCTTGCACAATTTTGTGCTTCTCATTCAAGATGAATGAAGACAACACATGACTTGGGCCAGGAGGTAAATTGAGATCATCAAGCGGCGTATCCGGCTTAGTGCACCATATGTCAGTGAAGTCCAGTAACTTCTTGGGTCCAGCAGCATTGGAGCTGAAGAATTTTTAGCAATTGCAGCTTGCTCTTGCTTCCTTCTAAGGAACTCGGCTAGCTCATCTTTGTCAGCCAGCCCATGTTCATCAACCCGAGGCACACCAGCCTTGCTTTTGGGGCTTGGCCTAGTTCCACGGCCAGCAGGGACCTTTTGCTTCAGCTTGGGCATTGAAGAAGATGGTTGCCCACTCGCTGAGGCACTTGATGTTATTGAAAAGCCCTCGGTGCGCTGGCAAGATGCGAGCACGACCGGTGTTGAAGCTCTTGCTGCAGCCATTGAGGAACTTGTGGCAGGAGGAGGAACTGAAGAGTTTGAAGTCTCGGGTTCTAAGGCCTTTGAAGCTGCTGGCTTGGCCACTGAGGGCTTTGGGTCAAACGGCTTTGGCTTGTGTGCAGGCTTCTTTTGCATAGCCTTCTTGGGAGCTCCATCACTGCCACTGCCACTTGCACCAGCTTCAGCTAAGGCCATTGTAGCCCTGTTGAATTCTTCAACGGCTTTCTTGGCTTGTTTTGCCAATTTGGCTTGATGCTTAGCCCATTCCTTGGGAAAATTTTCACCCCTTCGCACACTTGTGCGATCAGCAACTTGACCAGGAGCAAGCGGTGGCCTATTGCATGGAGGCTTCATAGCAAAATCCTTCATATATTTTGGAGTGATGTATTGGTAAGCTCTCCATTCGTACATCCAGTACCTCTTGATTTTCTGAGTGCGTGTTTTGCGATGCTTCTTCGTTTCAGGGCCATGTACATTTTCATCAGGCGTACACTACCCTGCATATAAGTCATCAGGAATCTCGAAAGCAGTATGTTCCTTTTTCCTCTTGCCTCCTTTCTGAAGCCTCTTTCCTTCAGCCATTTTCTTCAACTGAGGTTTTTGAACACGCGAGGACTCTGAAGATGTTTGAAGGTTTTCCTCAAGCAATGCTGCAAATGAATTAATTTGATGAGAACCAAGAGATTCGTCGGCAGACATTGTACCTATGAACAGAGTATAGTTGCGAGGAAATAGGGAAGAGTCACATGCGTTCTCAGAGATTTTTGAAAAGAAACCAGTTGAGGAAATTGACCCTTATCGTCTTGAAGAATTTCACTAAGTGTCCTTGACATAGGTTCCAGAGTTGTACAGGTTGAAGCAATTGCACAATTGAGGAATCTAGTTGTTAAGCATAACTTAGATGAAATACACAAGACTAGCCAAAAGGAAGTGCTAAAGAATTGAAAGAGTGGTAAAAACAACACTTGAAGGTTTTTGAGTAGAGTGAAGATCAAATGGGGCAATAAAATTAGCATTTAATTGCCCCAGCGATGAACTCAATGAACTGGAGGACGAAACGATGGAAATCGTCAGTTCAGATCTTCCGCGCCCTAACTTGGCGACGAAAGACAGCTACGGCAGCGGCGGGGGTGAAGAAATCCGCGTCAGGTGTGAGTACGTCGACGAAGAAGTCGAGGTAGTGAAGCTCTTCTTCTCCGACGACGATGAAATCCAGCGGCGGCGCTAGGGTTTGAGGTTTGAAAGCGACGGGAGCAGAGAGGCGAAGTGAAATTGTGTTGATGGGGTCAAGGCTATTTATAGCCGCAGTGAAAACAGAGTGGTCCGAAATATTTGGACGGATAAGCCCCTGACTATTCGCATCTCAGTGACACGCGTCACACATGCATTTTCATCCCTATCCATGCGAATGGAAGCGCGGGATGAAGTTACTGTGGCAACCACCAGAAAAAAAACTTTTAAGAATTTTTAAAATGTGTTCGTAATTTCTTCAGCTATCAAGGACACAGTGAAGACTTTGAACAGTGTCAAGTAGAACGCATATGAAGAATTTGTGAACATAGTGGTTTGAGTTTAGCATAGAGGGGAGCAGGTCCGATCACATCCACATAAATGAAAAAATCAAACTGAAGAATTAGCAAAATGTGGATGCTGTTGAGGACATGAAAAACTCATATATATATATATACACACACACATAAACACTATTCTGATCACGGGATCAGAATATTATTCTGATCACAACCTGAACTTTCCTCTGTAGGAACCCGACCTTCGGGCTATCTTCGCAACCGTGTCTCCCCGCGCGAATTATTCTAGTCAGTCGTGTTCTATGTGATGTAATTGTGACCTAGAAACGGTTTTTAGCAACTAAATGCCCATTTTAAATAGGAATCTCGCTCATTGGCGGATTTGCTCTCGGGTCGTGATGAACGTGTGTCTGTTACAAGTTTAATGCATGTTGTGGATGTTGTCGAAGCTCTGGCACGACGGGAATTAGGTTTTGGTACGAGTTTGGTGCACAATTTTTTATATTTCAAACGAATTTGAAATCGGCCGTGTTCTTCATCCGCCCGAGATGCAGCCTCCGCTTCTGATGATTTCTCGTTTTTCTGTAAAGTTTGCTGGCTGATTTGCGTACTTTGGTGAAATTCAATGCTTACTACGTCGTCAATTTCAATCGGGAGGGTCCATACGGTTTGATTTCTGGTGATTTGATGTTGGCACTCCCGTGGCTGTTGCATGGGGTGTTTTTGCGGTTTTGAGATTTGCCCTCTCGTCATTTTTGTTGTAGAAAGGGAGTTGCCAGATCATTTCCAAGGGGGTGCGGACGTGTTCTAATCTGGCGCAGAGGATTTTATGCTTCGGACGAATTCGTTCGTTCATATTTTCTAGATCATGCGTTGTTCATACCTGAACTTCTGCTTTTCCTTCTTTGCAAGGTAATGCAGCAAGTCCTCTGTATTTCTTTCTTTTTTTCTGTCATTTTTCATTCTTGCATTGGTTTTGATTTTTTGACTTAGTCCCGTGAGCAACCATGGAATTGGCTGACGGATATGCGTATATATTTTTTATTTTTTCTAGTATGTTTTCGTACTTCTAATAGTTGTTGGACTTCACTGAATAACTATCCTGAACTTTTGTGTGCTAATTGTTTTTAACATGTTAATTTGAGGTTTTACAAAACCCCGAACTTCTATATCTTCACTATTTGAACTTCTTATTTTAATTTTGTTTGTTATTTTTGGATTTAAATATTTGTAGACATTGAAATCGGCATTGCGCCTATCGACCAATGCGGTAGCGCGAGGCCGAGCCGGGGGGGAGGGGGGTCGAGACCCCCCTCCCCTCCCCTGCGAGGCCGAGCCAGGAACGAGCCGGAGCAGGCGACGACGCGCATGCGGAGGCGAGTCCGTCACATTCGTGACCCCACTATCTATCTTAGGGGTGTGGCTCTGGGGTGCGTGCGGTGGGGGTGGAAACAGAATAAGCGCATTGCGCCTGTCAACCTAGCGCGCACTGCCACGGTAGTGCGAGGCCGAGCCGGGGGGGGGGGTCAGGACCCCCCTCCCCTCCCCCTGCGAGGCCGAGCCAGGAACAAGCCGGAGCAGGCGACGACGCGGCGTGCCGCATCGTCGCATGCGGAGGCGAGCCCGTCACATCCGTGACCCCACTATCTATCTTAGGGGTGTGGCTCTAGGGTGCGTGCGGGTGGGGGTGGAAACAGAATAACCGCATTGCGCCTATCAACCTAGCGCGCACTGCCGCGATAGCGCGAGGCCGAGATGGGGGGGGGGGAAGGGGAGTCGGGACTCCCCTCCCCTCCCCCTACGAGGTCGAGCCAGGAACGAGTCGGAGCAGGCGACGACGCGGCGTGCTACGCCGTCGCATGCGGAGGCGAGTCCGTCACATTCGTGACCCCACTATCTCTCTTAGGGGTGTGGCTCTGGGGTGCGTGCGGGTGGGGGTGGAAACAGAATAACCGCATTGCGCCTGTCAACCTAGCGCGCACTGCCACGGTAGCGCGAGGCCGAGCCGGGGGGCCCCGCGGCGAGAGGATGCGACTCCGCGGGGACCCTCGGTGAGGCCGAGCCAGGAACGAGCCGGAGTGGGCGAGGACGCGACGTGCCGCGTCGTCGCATGCGGAGGCGAGTCCGTTGCATGTGTACTTTGTGTGTAGGTGAATTTGAACTTCTATATTGTTTCTAAGTTGTGTATTTTAGTTAGATATGGACTTCATATGTTTTTGTATTTGCACTTCTTCTTTGTTTCTTAGTGTTTATTTATTCATATGCCTTACTTCGCTTGATAGTGTACTTGAACTTCTGTTCTTTATTTTTTGAACTTCTTCTTTGTTTGTAAGTGCTTATTTGTGTATGTATTTTACTTCCCTTGGTAGTGTATTTGACCTTCTGTTTGCCATCAATTTTTGGTTTTAAGGGATTACAACAGATTGTTATTTGATCTTATCTTTTTAAAACAGATGCATTCAAATGGTGCATTCATTTTTCAACAGATGCATTTACTTTTTAGTGGTTGGGGGGTAAAACTGTAATTAACCCCGGTGCTCCAACACCCGCTAGAGAGAGGCATTTACTGCCCATCTTGCTCGCGCACCACCTGTCAGAAACCCCTTCCCCTTGTCGCTCGCTCTCTTCTCCCTCTCTGTCGCTCCGCTCCCTTCCTCCAACCTCCCCTGACTTCTCCGTCGCTGTCTCCTACGCTCGTGAGTGGAGTAACCGGCGCACGCCCCGCTCCTATTTCTGCCCCACGCCCCGCTCTCCCTCCCTCAGCCCGCTCTCTTCTCCTCTGAAGCAAAGCCGGCAACTGTCTGCGCGGTTCCAAGGTGCGCGTGGCGTCGTGGGGGTGGAAGAACCACCGTGGATTCGTGCATCGGGGTCGTTTGGAGAGGTACAAATCCTGCTTCCCCCCAATGCTTGCTCTTAGTTTTCGCCAGATCTGTCGAGCTCTCTCTATTTCTTCTGTGTGCTCTCGCATCCGCCTCCTCCCTTTTCTTCTGATGGTTGGATGGCAGATTAGGTGGGGTTCTTGTGCGTGTGGTGGGTGGATTCCATTTCCCCGTGGTTAATTTTATCTGTGAGATGCTTGTGTGTGCTATTTTTACCCTTCAGACTTGTGTGGATTTCATTTCCCCTTTGGTAATTTCACCAGTGAGATGCATGTAAGAAGGGTGTGGTGTGGTGGTTGCTGCTGGATCTGATGTATTTACATCCATTAATGTTATTGATTTCGTAGTCTAGATTGTGTCTGTCACATGCTAGTTAGTTTATGAGTACTGTTTTTGCTGTGCTTGCCTAAATGTGCTACTGTTCATCTTCATAATTGTGTGATGTGTTTTAGTTGTTTTATCCTAGGGTTTGATTTAGTTGCCTTTTGTATTGTTGTTTGATTTTCTACTTGCTAATTAGATGTAATTTCTTCCCTGTTTTTTGTAGGTGGATCTAGGGTTTGGACTACCATTCATTAAGGAGTGGTGTTGTCATGGCTTCAAAACCTTCTTCAGGTATGTAAATGTATATGCATCTTGTATTTTAAATAGGAGTTTTCTTTTATATGTCTGCCCATATCTTCACTTGGTTGTCTTGTTGGACTGCCTATGTTTAAAAGTGTGAACTTCTAACGTAGGTGATGTGTATGCATTTAACTCTTAGTTGGAAGTTAGTAGAGTGTTGCTTAGTTTTTTTTTGATGAATTGCCAGTGAACTATGTCACCAAGTGTGTTTGGACTTCCCAATGTTTCATATTTTAGTGTATATGTTTGTATTTTTGTTATCATTTTCATGGTATTGAGAAGTAGTTTGGCTGTGAAAAAGTATTTCTGCTCATGCTTCATCTTTTTTATGTAGTATTGCCTTGGGTCACATAGTTGAACTTCTGGTTTTAATTATTTGTTTATAATGAAATTTGGTTGAACTTCTGTTTGTGCATTGTTTTACTGCTTTGTTATGTATTGTTGAACTTCTGGACATTCATCTATATGTAGTACTTCCTTTGGTGTAGATTGTTTTATCTTTAGTATGTAGATTGTAGATTGTGCATTGTTTTACTGCTTTGTTAGGTATTGTTGAACTTCTGGACATTGGACATTCATGTATATGTAGTACTTCCTTTGGTGTAGATTGTGGATTAAAACTCAGCTGCATTTTTACTTCCATTTTTTGTAGTTGGTGATGAATTTAATAGTTCTGAAAAAAATGCCTGTGATCAAGATGGAGCTTCAGAAGTTAATACTGATGCTCCAAGATCTGATGCGGCTAAACCACCTATTATTCCTTTGACTGTAATTGCTGAGGTTGCTTTGAGCCTTGATAAAAATTTAAGCCTCGTGGATCTTGCTTCTGCAGCTCTTGATTCACCTAGTATGTGCAACTCCTTTTCTTTTTTTTTTAAATTCTCGAGCCATGTTTTTGAACTTGTTCTTGTCGTGTGTTTTGTATTTGTTCCTGACTCTTTTCCTTTTGTTATGTTTTTGTGTCCTTGCAGATGTATCCACAGAGGAGGAAGCTGTGAACACCATAAACGATGTACTATCTGACTTGGGTGTGCCAGATATCACTGCTGCGGCCGAGCAGGGGGCTCCACCAGTTGAAGGTTGTGATTCCGTTCCGGAGCCTTTGTGCTCTCTTTAGATGTCAAAGACATAGTCCCAGTCTGTTGATGGCACTGAACCTGTCACGCAAGATGAGGATGTGCCCCTTCAGCTTCTTCTAGAGGATCAACACAAGAGGAAGAAGCAAGAAGATTTTGATAAGAAGATGGCGGCACGCCTTCAGAAAGGTTCTCATGTTTCTGAATCTGGTGATCTTGCTGAGCTCACAGTTGGGCATGGCTTTGTTGCTGAAGAAGACGTGCCGTGTGCCATTGATGGCATGGTTGCCCCTGTGAAGAAGAAATTCAAGAAGACTGTGGTGAGGAAGCATTTAGTTGTGAAGTTACTCCTCGGAGGAGCCCACGTGTTTCAAAGGCTGCAGGACCAAGTGTGGGTGAACTTCCTGAAGTGGAAGGCCAAGCCCCCGGTGGTACGCCACATTGTAGTCCTCGTGTGCTTGCCACTGTGGCGCCTACACCTTCTCCGCTTGGCGCTGGTGCATCTGGTAAGGGCAAGAAATGCGGTGTTAAGCGCAAGGTTGCACCGGCAAAGGTTAACAAGGGTTGCAAGAAGCGTTCTCTTGTTAATCCAGACGACCAGGGTGATGCTGATTTCAACGCTGATGACGAGGATGACGACGATGATGCTGCTGCTGCTGATCAGGTATGAATCTCTCATGTTTACTGTTTTTGAGAACATTGTAGATTTGTTGTTATATTTGTGTATGTAGTACTGCCTTGGTGTACATAGCTGACCTTCTGCTTATATACATGAAGAAATTAGCTGAACTGCTTGGTTTATATGGTATTACTGCCTTTGTGTACATAGCTGAACTTCTGGATATATACATGAAGAAATTAGCTGAACTTCTTGGTATACATGGTTGTAATGCCTTGGTGTAGATAGTTGAACTTCTGCTTTGTAAATTTCTAACATTTAGAAAGCAGCTTAACTTCTGGTCATACATGGTTGTACTGCCTATGTAGACATAGTTGAACTTCTGAAATGTACAACGCTAACATTTAGAAAGCAGCTGTACTTCTTGTTTTTAATGGTTGAACTTCTGCCATATACATTTTTTTGGTCCATGCTCTATTTGCTTATGTAGTTTTTCCAATTCAGCATTAGTGAACTTTTGGTTTAGTTTGTATATCTCATTGTTCTGCCTTTTTTTTCCTGTCATTGCATTTTTTGCAGTATCAGCCTGTGAAGCGGCCTGAGCTGAGGAAGAGAGGAGGCAAAGTAGTGGAAGAAGCTGATGAGGTAGGAGATGATGCGAAACGTTTTAACAAGATAGTTCGCTGGTCACTGAAAGAGGTCAAGTTGTGCGCAAAATTGCTACAACTTAGGCACAAGGAGAGGGTTATCAAGGCTGGTTTTGGTTGTGTGTTTGATTTGAAGATTGATTCCAACATTTCTCGTCCTTTGATGGGCCACATCTACACCAGGATTGACCCTTTAACTATGATTCTGGACATGGGTGAGGCGAACAAGGTTTTGCGTATTACAAGTGATGCTGTTCACCATATTTTTGGATTCCCTCAAGGTGATCGTACCCCTCCTGGGCCCTCGGAGGATGGGTTTGATGATGCTGTTATGAGGCTGAAGGCCAAACTTGGCTACAAGAGGAGTGATGATATCAAGACAAAGGATCTGTGGAAGATCCTCGGGGAACTTGTGAAGGATGAGAAGAATGATGACCTGGCTCTGCAGGTGTTTTATCTAATTCTTTTCATGAAGGTTATTATTCCTGGTACGTCTACATGAGTGTCTAGGGAGGCAGCAATGGCTGAGAATCTTGTCTTTGAAGATATGGCAAATATGGACTATTGCCAGTTGGTTGTTGATGATCTTCGAAGGGCTGTTACTAGGTATCAGCAAGGGACTAGCAGAGGAAAAGCTGTCACAGGCTGTGGCATCGCGCCGCTTCTTATGTATCTGGACTGCCTTATCATTGGCAAGAAGCCTAATTCTGACTTAAGAACTCCTCGCATCAATTTCATGGATCAGGCCAAGCTATTTGAGCTTGCTGCTGCTGACTTGGTTAAGAAGGGTGATGATGACCCAGCCAACTGGGTGTTTGGGAAACTGCCTGTGAGTGTTTCTATGCATCATTCTTTCTTGTATAGTTTAACTTGAACTTCTGATACTGTCTTCAATATTTGTTCCATGTTCCTTCGTTGTTTTTTGACGCGTTGACTTTTTGTTTTTTATGTAGTGGAAGACACAGGCTGAGGTTGTGTTCTTTAGGCATATCGAACGTCCTATTCTTACTATGCCTCGTGCCACCGGCCTAGGGAGTGGAGCTGCCCCAAGATTTGAATTCTCCCAGGATGTCAATACTGGTGCTCCGCCTGTAGATCCTGGAGGTTCTTCTGGCCGTGTGAGTGTTACAGGTGGCGTTTCTTCTGAGGGTTTGTTTGATGCTGTCAATGTTTCCCTTGTTAGGATTGATGGTCTTCTGGAAACTGTTTGTGGGGAGATGGCCCGTGTTCCGACAACTCTTGAGCGTCTTAGTCGCGTCGATGGGATTCTTCCTCCCGGCCATGGTTTTGACGCTGATTCTTCGAAGGTGGTTTTGTCAATTGAAGCTAGATTTCTTGTTGAGCTTCGTCAGAGCACTTCCCACCTTCGGCCTAGCTTTGGGCTGTTCAAGGAAATGCAGGATGCTCGTTGGAAGCCTTTTGAAGATGAGGCTAGTGTTGTTGTCAGTGCGATTCAGAGGCAAGATTCTGTTCTTTTGGGTTGTGAAGGAGGCAACGAGGAGCGTACTGAAGAGGTTTGTTTATGTTGGCATTGATAGTTCTTTGAATTAATGTTCATTGTTAGCTTTCAGTTATTACTGTTTTTTGTCATAGGTGACCCTTCTTGATTTCATGTGTTCTGAACTTCTTTTTTCAGTATTAGTGTTTCATAGTTGACCTTCTCTATTTACAGTATCTGAACTTCCAGGCCTACAGTATCTGAACTTCTATGCTTTCCATAACTGGCCCTTTTTTCCTTTGTATGATAGTAGTTTGATATCTGACCTTCTATGTTTACTGTCTTTGGACTTCCTCCATGTGTCAGTGGTCATAGCTGACCTTCTTTAATTATATAATGTGAACTTCTCCTGATTAGACATTGTGTTCTATATGATTTTTTGTAGGCTGTTGATGATGGTGCTAGGGTTGATGAGGATGTTTTACCTGAAAGTGCAACTGTCCCTGTGCATGAATCTGCTCCCGCAAGTGATTTATTTGTTGATGAGGTTCATGGCAGTGATCCTAAAGTATCATTTTTCTTGTCCATTTTTACTTCTTGTACATTTTTTTACTATGTGCCCATTTTTATTGACTTTTTGTTCTTGCTGCAGAATGACGATGCTAGTGTTCCTTCAGAGAAGGTTGCAAACAAGGCTGTATCAGGCATTGGCTGCTTCGATGGGCTGGATCCAACTGAACCTCAGTCGTCCATCGGTGCTGGGGTTTCTGATGCTGAGCAGGGCAAGACAGCTGGAGATATTATTTCAGAGAAAGATCCCATCAAGGCTGCTGTTGAGACTGGTAGTGCTCGTGCAGGCCCGGAGAAGTCTCCTGCAGCAGAGCCATCAGTTGCTGTTGATGCTGGTTCTCCAGCTCTTCCTACTGCAGCACAACCAACAGTTTTTGTTGTTTCAGATTCTCCAGCTGCTACTGGTGTGCTTGCCGACGACACTGCAATGTCTACTGGAGATGGTGATGAAGAGACTGAAAGTGATAGCTTGGGAAAGGAGTATGATCTTTCGAGTGCTGCAACTAGTCTAGGCAAGAATCCATAAAGAGAGGAGCATGCTTCTCTCTTCTTTCCCCATCCCCATCCCTTCTGTTGTTGGTTTGAGTCTTTGATATCCCTATGTACTGTCTGTGTGGTGCAAGTTGAACTTCTGGTTTGTGCTTTGTCATGTGGTTTGTAAATAAAGTGAAGTTGTTTTTATGTGGGGGTAATGCATGGGTTGTGATGTTTATAATCCTGTGGTTTATCTTTCGGTGTAGCAGCGGAGATGTGCTTGTGTTGTTTGTTGCTCCTGCTGTGATCTATGTGTTTGTATGTTGCTCTTAATTTCTATTCTTTTGCTGAGCAGATAGTGAACTTGCTGTCGTCCGAAAGAAGGTTGATGACTTTTATTTCAGTGTAACTAGGCTTAAGAATGATCGTTCTAAGAGGTGAGTGCAGTTGGTCAGAATTTTTATTCATCTAACTTATGAACTGCCTGTGGTTTTATACCTGAACTTCTTTACTTTCTGTTGCTGAACTTCTTTACTTTTCTGATGCCGAACATCTAACTTTTTGTACTGCCTGTTTGTTATGTAGCTAAACTTCTATGCTTTCTATGTGATGAACTTCTTGAGTTTCTGATGCTGAACTTCTTTACTTTCTTTTGTTTGTTTTAGATCAAAGATTATGTTCCAAAACAATGAGTGTGAAGCTACTGTTGAAGATGTCACAATGTCTTTTTCTCCTCGCGGAATGCTTCGATCTAATGTAGCTGAGGTTGCACTGTATTGTCTATGTGCCAAATACCAGGAATCAGAAAAACTCATCCTGCCGTATTGGGTTTGTGTAAGTCAACCCTATACTAATTTCTTTTCTGTTGTTCTTTACCATATTAGTTAAAACTTGTTGGTCTCATTGTATTTCATATGTTGCTGTTATCTGCATTATATTAGGACAAGATTTTCAGAGGGCAATTTGATTCCTGTGTGAGGAAGTACTTCTTAGCGACTGTTCCAGATAGCATGGATGCGCATGATTCTGTAAGAAATATTTTGTTCTTTGTCTCTGTATTTGTTTCCACTGTGATCCACTCTGTTTATATTGTTTATTTTTTTGTGCTCTTGATATTAATTTCAGTTTTAATGATTGTGTGTTTATCTTGCGTCAGGTTGTTTTTCCCATTTTTGACCCACCTGAAATTCCTGCTCACTTGGGTGGTGTTGGTCATTGGGTTTCCATATTTCTTGACCTGAAGAATTCAAGGTTCCAGCTTCTCGACTCCTATTATGGACCAAATGATGACTGTGCGGTACGACTGTTTCGGCGGATGACTGATAACATCAAGAAGCTTTGGAGCGATGCCAGCAATGACAGGGAGACACCCTTCAGTCCACTTTATATTGACCATTTCCCTTTGGATTGGATTGATGTCCCCCAACAGACTAACAAGTATGAGTTCCACTTTCTCTCTATCACTTTCTGTTTAATTGTAGTTGTACGTAAGTTGCAACGTCTTTTATGCTTTGACTTTCTTTGTTTTAACACTGTTCTCTTTGTTTGATGACAGTATGGACTGCGGATTCTTCATGCTTACGAATGTTAATTCGTTTCATGAAGGGGTTCTTGCAAACTATTCCCATGATAATATCTTGGACATCAGGAAGACATGGTTGTACTCAATTGCTTCTTCTAACTTGTTTGAAACAGACTTCCATGGTCTGTTTGGCTACTATTCATGTAAGTATTGAAACTTGGACTGCTTACTTGGACTGCAGCTTTATTCTACATGAACTTCATTGTCTTTTATTTGCTTGTGTATTTTGCTTCAGTATTTTTTCCTGTCATTGCTTACTTGGACAGCAGCTTTTATTCTACATGAACTTTAGAGATGATACCTTTTTATGCTTTTGTTAGCTGTAGTTGAATGTTTTCCATTTCATCAGTTTATCTTGAACTGTGCCTTGGGTTGTGCCTGAACTTCATTAGTTTTTAAATGCAACACATTTTTAGGTCAACTTGAGTAGTAATCATGTCGTCTATATTTGTTGGATTGTACATTGTGTTGTACCTAAACTTCAGTTATATTTAATGGTCTTTTTTTCCTTTTTTTTGACAGTGGAGCCATTGGACTTGACCGATTACCACTACTCATTCCTCGGGTCTTAGGAATACCAGCCTAGGGAGGAATCGATGAGTACAACTCCGAGAGAAGATGAGAGCTCTCGAACCCTTATTCCTTCCAAGTTGGAGAAGCAACCTGTCGGTATTGGTGCTGCTCCAAATACCCCTTGCTCCAGGAAGGTTGGTGCAGTCGAAGCAGAGGTGATATCGTCGAATGATGATTTTGAGAAGATTGCTTACCCGAAGAAGGGTAAATCTGCTGCTGCTACTGTTGTTGGGAGAGGTGGGAAGAATGATGTCATTACCATGAGGAATCCGGCAATTGTGTCTGGCAACATAACTTCCTCGAAGAGAGCAGCAAGATTGCCTATGAAGTGGCGTTCTGCTGTCGCTCCCCTAAAGAAATACAGTTACCCTCATCTATCTGAGGCCCGGAGGTTGAAACAGTTTGTGCTTAGTGAAGATGGTCTGAAGAAGTATTCTGAGTGAGTATTCTTCTTATGTTTTTGCTACCAGACATGCTATTTTTTGTGAACTTCTGATGTTATAGTATCTGAACTTCTATTCATTCTCCGTGTCTTGGAGTTGCGCTTCTAATATTTTCCCATCCTTTAAATCTGCAGGACAAGCTACTGCATGTTTACCGTCCCTGGGAATGTGATTGACCTCACAGGACGTGTCCTTTATACTCTTTTCGGTGAAGGGCAGCAGATGGAAGGAGACATAATGGACTTTCTCATAAACTTGTGGAAGGATAAGCTGGAGACCTCTGAGATCTTCTCTTGTGCTGGCAGGGTTGTTCTGAGTCCCTACTTCATACAGGTTTTTGTTCTTGTAACCCTATCTCCCTTTTTTGCGCTAGTTTTGGTGAAGTGGCATTGGGAGGTGTTTTTATTTGTCGTGATTATTTTGTGTTCTTAATCTTTGTTGATGGTCTGTTTGTGAATGCAGTACTGCCTGGAGTATGATTATTTCGGTGCATCAGTTCCAAAATTCGATGTAAAAAAATCGGTTGCACTCCTCCCAATGTTTGTCCGTAAGGAAGAAGACCTTCTTAATGCAAAGCTGGTGAGGTTTTCATAACTCTTGCTTTTTTTATTATGTACATCCTTTTGCTGAGTTTGTCAAGAAGTTTTTGTTCATCTCGGCTGTTCAATACTTATGGTTTATAGTTTGTGTTGACCATTTTTTCAATCTTGGCAGGTTTTTTTTGATACTTTTCGAGCCAATTGGTAAAATAGCGCACTACAGTGTGTATGTGCTGAATAGATATCATGGGAGCATTGACATCCTTGATTCACTTCCTTACTTTAATAAGGGACTTTCACGAACACGTTTCCACGGAGACTGTCAAAATATCATGAGTGTTTCTTAGCCTGAACCTCCCGTCATATTCTCTTTTTGACATGCATTTTATTCTGCCTTCCGTTGACAAAATATTTTTATCACTTTTTGGTAATACTGCTTCAAAGTTGTGTGGTTGAACTGACTATCATTTGACAGTTGAACTTCTGGTATCGTTTAGTTGGATTTTATGCAAGTGTCGCTTTATGTACCTGAACTTAGCTATTTGGTTAAGATGTTTTTAATTTTATCGTATTTGTCATTTCTGGAAGATCAAGAGATTTGTTGGGTTGCTGGAGGAGATGTACGGCAAGGCTGAGTACAAAGCGAGCAACCAGCCAAACTGGGTGACTATTGCAAAGAGGCCGACTTTTGTTGATGTCCCAAAGCAACTGAATAATGAATGTGGTTTCTTCGCAGTGAAGCTCTGCTCTACATATGATGGCGATGAGCTTGTTGAAGATTTTGGTGATGTGGAAGTATGTTTTTGTCTCATCATCCTTTCATGTATTTTTTGTGTTTTTGCCGACATGCTCCTGCTGTGGTTTTAGTTATCCTTTACTATTTTTTTATTCTTCATTCTTTTTGTTTGCAGGCTGCTGTAGATGACTGGAAGGCCGAGTTCATGCACACTCTAGTCTTCAGCGAGAAGAATGAAATTGTGCGTGGAGAGCTTCCTGCCGAGATCCAGTCCTTGGGCCCGTGAATTCTGCGTGTAGAAACATTGGTTCTAGTGTAGATTTGATTTCGTAAAGATTTGGTTTGATAATGATTGGAACGATTTCGTAAAGATTTGGTTGTAAGAATGGTTTAGTAATTTGTATATCTATAGCTGTAGCACTGTTATTATGTTATTGAGGACAAATGTATTTGGAATGAAGAATGATTGGCTTGTGAATTTCAATGTATTGCATCGTTTTCAGTATTCCAGTGTTGTTTGTTTTTCCCCAACATATGTACTTGAACTTCTGCCTGGGTTCTGGCTGAACTGCTGGTTTTTTGTGGACAGTGTTTTTTGTCCACAAATCCAGTGTTGTTAATTTTGGCCCCAACATATGAACTTGAACTTCTGCTTGAGATCTGGCTGGGCTGCTGGTTTCAGATGGAGAGAATTTTTGTGTTGTAGAATGTATTATTATTTTTCAACTCAATCAAGGTGTATCCTTTTGCATAGAATCTATATGTGCTTTTTGTAAATTTTTAACTGCAAATAGTTTTCAACTAGAACTTCGTGTAAAAATATTCTCATACACTCCTTTATGTTTCTTTATCTTGTCGGCATTCTACGTGAACTTCTCCAGGTATCCAAACAGAACTTCATATCTGCACGCGTCGTCTTAGGCTTACTAGCTTAGTTTATACGGCAATACGTATTTGTCAAGCATATTTTTCCTACATCGATTATTATACCAGAACTTCTATAGTAAGATTACTTGAACTTCATAGTGTATATTCATTTATTCCTGCTTGCTCTTTTATGGAATACATCACCAGCACCTCCTCTCATAAGATACCAGAACTTCTACAGTAAGATTACTTGAACTTCATAGTGTATATTCATTTATTCCTGCTTGCTCTTTTATGGAATACATCACCAGCACCTCCTCTCATAATATACCAGAACTTCTACAGTAAGATTACTTGAACTTCATAGTGTATATTCATTTATTCCTGCTTGCTCTTTTATGGAATACATCACCAGCACCTCCTCTCATAATATACCAGAACTTCTATAGTAAGATTACTTGAACTTCTATTGTATAATTTCTTTGAAACTTCTACAATAGAAGTTCAAGTAAGCTTCTCCTAAAATACTGTTCAATAGTGGAATAACATTCTGTACACTGACATGACATAAGTTTGCTTTGTTTAATCGACCTAGTCTAATTGTTCATCAGCCTTGCGCTCCTCCTAGGCTTTGCTTGTAGTGGTTTTTGTTTGACATGTACCTCTTCCTCTTCTTCTTCCTCTTCGTCTTCCTCTTCATCTTCCTCTTCGTCTTCCTCTTCTTCGATGATGTCTTCATCTTCGTCTTTCTCTTCTTCGATGATGTCTTCATCTTCGTCTTCCTCATCCTCCTCTTCATCTTCCACCACTTTCTTGATGCTGGCTCTAGGTTTTGCTTTCTGTTTCTTTTCTGGCTTTTGGCTTGTCTTTTCAGCTTCTGCACGCTTCGGACATGTTCGTGCATTGTGTGGAGCATATTCCTTGCATATGCTACAAAGCCTGCTGCTAGCTTTCTCTGGGTGTGGTCCCTTGTTTTGTTTTAGAACTTTGGGCTGCTGTTTTTGAAATTTGGGTTGCTTGACCTCCTCGGGATCGTTTCTTTCTAAGAGTGTTGGACAGGTGAGTTTGTTGTGTCCTGCAACCTTTTTGCACACACTACATTGCCTGTGTCCAAGTGGTACTCCATTCTCATCCAGCACAACGACTCTATCTGCAGATGGTGCCTTTATTTGAGCTCTCTGGTCACATTTCTTTGCTGCAGAAAGTTTCTTCCTACCCTTTGTTTCAGAGTACAGCGACAGTTTTATCATCTCTTGTTGCTGCTGCTGCATTAATTGGTCAACATCCTGCTTGCATCGGTCGGCTTGAGCAGCGGTCTGGAGCATTTCAGCTTCATAATAATGAAGGTCATCTTCAATTTCAGCATCCTCTTCAGCCATCCTTTCGTCAGCATGTGCTTGATTTGCTGAATGTATTGCATCAAGTTCTTCCACGAGCCTCTTGAGAACATAGAAGGCTCTGTCATATTGTTGTTCACATCTCATCGCTTTCTTGTTAACCGTCAAATTTAGCTGCAGGAGGATGTCTTGCTTGGATAGTTTTGAGCTGCCATCCGATGCAATTGTGTTGTAGTCCCTTGTATCAAATGTTGGTTGTGATTTTGCAGTCTTTGTGTACCATTTCAGGATATACTTGTCTGGAAATTTTTCAGGCTTCAGGTAGTCCAGTATGTTCATTATGTGAAGGCAGAACAGACCTGCATTTGTGATGAATGCAGAATACATAGTTTGTGAGACAGCAATGAGTTTCATATATTGATATGATACTACTAGTTTAGCTATTTAATGAGTTTGTTTTTTCGCTCACCTGTGTGTGTCCAAAGCTTGCATTCGCACTCATATATTTCATTCTCTAGGTCAGCTACAACCTGGAATTCATGCTTTGACCAGGCAAATCTTTCTTCATCATCATGGCCACCCTTGTTGTGGTAGTACACAAGGTACTTTGCGGCCTCTGCTGTCTTTTTTGCGCGAAATAGTGTGCTTTTTCTCATCCTATCCCTCATCCCATTGTACACGGCTCTCGTGTACTTGATAGCCATGTCTTCCTCGTAGCCGTAATTTGTTTTTGTCACAGGATTGCTCTGCACATGTCAAAAAATAAGATATTAGTCGAGCAGAGTCATGGGTTTCATTTAAATACCAAGTGCACATGTTCAAGGAAGTTACAATATGGGGGTGTTTTTTTGTCTTAATACCATGCTGGCCATTGTTTGCTCGTTCTCCTTCTGCGGCCGAGTTTGTATGCAAGCATTTACCTGCCTAGCAAACTTGTGTAGGTTCTGGGTCCCCTTGACAAACCCTCTCTTGAGCACGTGATTCATGCTCTCGCTTCGTTGTGTAGAAGTCATTCTAGCACAGAAAATGTTCTTGTAATATGCTGATATCCACAGTTTCCTATCACTCCACAGCTGCATCATCATCTGGTCGTTCTGCAGGTTGTACTTCTGCACAAGTGCAGCCCAGGCAGCTTCAAACTCTGTTGGCATTAGCGGCCAGTTTAAGATAGCTGTGAACTCCTCTTTGAATGTTGTATACTTTTTGTACAGCAACACGAGGTATTCCTTGAACTTCTTCAGGATGTGCCAACGGCATAGCTGTGGACGATATTTGGGAATGATTGTGGTATAGCTTTCGCCATTGACGGGCATTGGTCTGCATGAATTAAAAAAATGAAACTTGCTTCTTGCACTGATGGTGAACTTATGTGATACAAGTACTTGAACTTCACAAGCAGCAGTAGGACTACCTAGTAATGTCACACAAATTTTTCTTATAGCAGTGTTGTTGAACTTCTGTGGTACCAGTGATTGAACTTCACCGGTAGCAGTAGGACTATCTAATAATGTCACATATATTTTCCTTATAGAAGTGTTGTTGAACTTATGTGATACAAGTACTTGAACTTCATAGGCAGCGGTAGGACTATCTAGTAATGTCACACAAAATTTTCTTATAGCAGTGTTGTTGAACTTCTGTGGTACCAGTGATTGAATTTCACAGACATAACTATATTTTTCTGAACATGTTACATATATTTTTCTTACAGCAGTGTTCTTGAACTTCTTTGATTCCTGTATTTGAACTTCACATCCAGAACTATATTTTTCTAAACATGTGACATATAATTTTGCTTCTTGTACTGTTGTTGGACTTCTATGCTACCAGTGTTTGAACTGCTTGGTTTACATTATTTTCAGTTAAAACCAGTATACCCAATATACACCCAGAGCTGAAAAGATGATGAAACTTGTAGAGTTTTTTTGAGCTTACCTGTTAGAATGCAAGTTGGGTGTTTGTTGTTCATGCACCGTACAAATGTATCGAATAGCCACTTGAGTGACTTTGCATCTTCGTCTCTGATCAGGGCAACAGCAAATATCATTGACTGCAAATGGTGGTTTGTTCCAACAAACACTCCTAGAGGCATATGAAATCTGTTAGTCTTGTAAGTTGTGTCGAATGTTACGCAATCGCCAAAGTCTTGATATGCTCCTCGGCAGCTTGCATTGGACCAGAAAATGTTTTTTATTGCATTGTCGCTGTCTACTTGTATGTCATAGAAAAACTCATCATTGATTGCCTTCATGTCTTTAAAGAAAGATACAAGTTTCAATACACCATCCAAATCATCTTTCCTTGCATTCATGGCTTTCCTGCAAATTATATGCAAACATGCATTTGTTATTTTTGCTAGCAAGGGTGGTGAATTAGGATGCTATGTACATTCAGTATGTGCATTTTTCAATACTTACTGGTTTAGTAGGTCTCGTCCGGTCATGCTTAGGAAGTAGCTTCCATCTTCATTTTCGGATAGCATGGACATGATTGTTGTATGTTTGACATCATGGTACTGCAAGAGCTTAACGTACTCCAAAATAGTGGGTTCATAATTCTTGTGTGAGTGCAAGAATACCAGCATGTCATCAGTTTGGATGAGGTGGTGATTATGATTGTACTCAATGTCCACTACCACACATGTGTTATCCTCTTGCACCTTCACCCTCATTCTTGCATTGCAGCCTGTCCTCTGCGATGTTTTGTTTCGCTTCCTGTCAGCCTCTGAAACAGAAGTTGTGTGTTTCCCTTGGAACACGCAAACAAAATACTTGTGATTGTCATTCCCTCCCGTCTTCCTGATTCCAAAACCAGCGTGTCTGGCGTATCTGTTGTAAAATTCCCTGGCTTTCTCTACATTCTTGAATGGCATCTTTAGTCTTGGTATTAGATAATCCGGGAGATCCGGCATCTGCAAAAAAAGAAAAAAAATCCAAACGGTATGTTAAAATGCAGTTTATAAATTTGTTATCCTGGAGGGAGCAGAAAAATTGCAGATCATACAAGATGCATATATAAATACTTAAATTTTGTTCACTTACGTGCGTGTATGATTGCAACTCCACCGAAGTCTGCTGCTGGCCCTCTGGGATGGGGCACGGCAGCGTTATCATAGCAGGGTGTAGGAGTGGATCACGAGGAGGAAGGAGGGCTGAAGATGGCCTCTCTCTTGTTTGCGTCCTTTTTGCTTGTGGTGGTTGTGGAGGTATGGCGATCCTGGTTTTAGTTTGCTCTTTTGTTCTATGAAGCAATCCATCTACCTCATGTCCCGTACGATCCTGAGTTGTAGCAGCAGCAGCATCCAACGGCGGTAGTGGGTGCAGAGCACTCTCCTCCGTGTGTGTGTTCTTGTTGGATTTGTCCTGGCATCTGGTTTACTTGCTGCCCTTTCACATTGACGAGCCACACCAGGATAACCTCCAGAGTTATACGCAGGACCTGAGTTAACACCCTCCTCCATCGGTGTGCTTGGAAGTCTGCTGGTGGATACAAAGAATCCACGGGGGATTTCCGGCATCACCCAATTAGGTGGAGGCGCAAAGTGGTGCGGATCGGGCTGTGACCCAGCATCTTGGAAGTCTGCATGTGTTTTGGGTGTCACCCAATTTTGGTGTGGAGCAGATTGGGAATGCTGTTGGTGCGTTTGAGGTGTGACCCATTGAGGGGGCGGCACAACGTGTACATGCTTAGGGTTGTGTACTTGCTGCTCGGAAGTTCTAACCTTCTTTCTGCGTCTCTCATCCTGCTGGCATAAAAAAGAATGTGTTAGCAGACAAGTCACATCTGCCTATACTAGTGTAGCTGAACTGAGCATTATTCACAGCCTGAACTTCTCATAAAAGTGTTGTTCATGTACATATTTTTCCTAGGACAGGTATCACACTCTGAACTGAGCTGAGCATCTGCCTATACTTGTGTACCTGAACTGAGCACTCTTCACAGAATGAACCTCACATTCTGAATTCTACACTATTTTTTTTCTGTACTTGAACTGAGCACTCTCCATAGACTGAACTTCCGGTTTGCAAAGGGGAAATACTGTCTACAGTTAAAAACCTGACCTTCATGTGTTTTCATGGTTGAACTTACTTGTGCATACCAACCTGACCTTCATGTGATCACATGTTTGTTTTATTTTCCTTTTTTTTTCACACAGCCAGATACATACCAACCTGAACTCTAGCCCACTTACTAGTTGAACTTCACATGGTTTTTTACATATGAATGCAGGCAGATTTTTTAATTTTTGCAGCCTGGACTAAGGCTCACACACTACTAGAACTTCACATGGCTGAAAGAAAATAACAGACAGTAGGAAGTTCAACCATACCTCGGATAGAAGTTTGGCCAGCCTTTTTCCAGCAGTAGATAGGCCACCTTGAGAGCAATTCGTCGGAGAGTTGGGAGAGGAATCCCATGGCATTCCATGTCTTGCAGAGGGCGCAAATTTCATCTGCATGAAGCAAGAAGATCAGGTAAGGCAAGATTGAAGGAGGAGGCAAGAAGAGGGAGGAAGTTCATGTACCTGTGGTGCCGCGTTCGTTGCTAGATTTGAAGGCGCCGCCAATGCGGCCTCCGCCACTGAGATGCTCCCTTGGCCGCGCTGTTCGCCGTACCTTGCGTCTTGGCTTTCATCAGCTCTGCTAAGCCATCGGGAGGTGAGGATGGAAGGAGGAGGCCTCCAAAAGTCCATGGCGGCTTCGTCGCAGAAAGTCCGGCGGCTTCGCCGCCTCCAGGCGACGCGGGCTACCTCGTGCCGGCGGTCGGACGGGAGGTGGAGACGGAGGGAAGGCGCTGGATCCGGTCGGCCGGGAGCTGGAGACGGAGGGGAGACGCTGCATCCGGTGGAGTTCGGCGGTGAATCACGACGGAGGCTGGTGATCGAGGGGAGGAGCGGCGAGGAGGGGGGCTGGGGCGGCCTCGATCGGGATCCGGACCAGGTGGATCATGTCGGGGTGGGCCGGTAGTTCGGGAAGTTCGGGAGGGAGCAGTCGGGCCCTTATAGGGCTAGCTGTGATCCAAATAGTTATTCTAATCCCATGATTAGAATAGTGCCACTCTCTCTCTCTCTCTCTCTCTCTCTCTCTCTCTCTATATATATATATATATATATATATATATATATATATATATATATAAACACTATTCTGATCACGGGAACAGAATAATATTCTGATAACTACCTGACCTGTCCCAGCGGTAGTAGTTGAACTCCCCCCAGTGCTAGGTTGAACTTCCACGAGCATTGTCCAAATGGGGCTTGAGATACACCGTTGGAAAGCTGTGGACACGAGTATCATGATCTAAGCTAAATTTTTGCCAAAATCTAAGCGGTTTAAGAGCAGTTTTGAAAACCATTTTTTCTTCATACAAAAAACGTGAATTGTATTTTTGATCCCATTTCTAAATGGTTTATCGGAATGAGCCAAATAATATGGCGTTGGAAAGCTGCTGCAAATGCGCTCCTTCCACATGTAGAAAGTTTTCTCTAATTGCATATGGTTAAAGAGTAATTTAAAAAATCATAGAATTTCACAAACTGAACAGCCGAGTTCGTATTTTAGATGCCATTTATAAACGGCTAATCCAATTGAGGCAAATGATATGGCGTTGGAAATCTTATGAAAATGCGCTTCTTTTTCATGTACAAAGTTTTTTCTAATTTTGAATGGTTCAAGAGTAATTTAGAAAACGGTCCAAGCTCTACCGAGTTCGTATTTTCAAGTTAATTTTTTAACCGTCCATCGGAATGCAGCAAATGATATGGCGTTGGAAAGCCTGAAGAAATGCGAAACTCTTCGGTATATAATGTTTGAAAGAACATGCGGTGCCCCCATGTTTGGTTTTGGTAATTGATGACAATCTCTATGGACTAATGGTTGCCTTGAGTTATATTTGAAGGATTTGTCCATAGGCTTTTCTTGGAGTCCATTTGTTGGTTTCAAGGAGAGTTTGTGATGACCAAGGTGCTATTCAAGGAATTACCTAAAGATTGGTCATGTGAGAGGTTGATCAAGACTAAGTCAAAGAGTGAATCAAGTTGATCAACACACAAAGCGTAGAAGATGTACCGAGGGGGACCAAGCGATCCCATGGTATGGTAAGCATTGTCAATTACGCTTTGTGTACTAACCCATGGTCTTCGTGAGAGTTCTTTGTGTGGTTAGGTTGCGGTGTGCAAGTTCAAGTGGATCATCACGAAGAGATCACATGCTTGAAGCTTGCTGTCCATTGTGGTGGCAATGGACTTGTGAAGATGAGCCATAGAGTGGCTCACCCATAGTGGAGTATGGGGGAGCAATCAACTAGTCTTCACCGAGCCAACAGAATCAAGAAAGGTGGTCCAACTTGAGGAAGTCAAGATCGTCATCATCTAGCTCAAGTGGTCTTTGTGCAAGGCAAAGGTTTGCCCTTGATAGGTTTTCTATTTTACCGGTCTCATGGTGGTAGTTGGGAGACCGGGTTACTGGATCGATTGTCGTACTATCAAGGGGGGCTCTCGATGAGTAGCTTGATCGTATCGTTCGTAGAGAGCTCAAACCATTGCATCCTTGCATCATCTTTATTGGTTCTTGTTTGGTTCTTCTCCTTGTGAGATTTGGAGCTTATGGTCATTTTCATGACAAGCTCGGGTTCATCGAAAACGGAGTTCTCATGCATCTTCTATGATGTTTTCGATGTTGGAGGTTATGCCGGTTCTTCTCTGTTGGAGGTTTCACTCCTCTATAAGCTAGGCATACCTCCCCTGCCTCTTCTTACTATAACCAGTCGCTGTTTGGATAGCTCTCATCGTCCTCTATCCAACAAGCTTGAGTTTGCTCAATTCGGAGCTCATTTGCAGAAGTTATGGCAGTTCTGGTTTTATTGTTTCCTTCTATTGTCTTTAGCTGCAAAATGAAGGCCTCCAAGTGCTATAGTTCTGTGGCGTGCGGAAGTACTGCTCAACGGAGCAGTAGTACTGCAGTGGCCCATGGTAGTACCGGCCAGGGAAGCGGTAGTACCGCGCTATGCGGTAGTACCGCTCCTCAGGTGCGGTAGTACCGTGGCCTCTAGCCCAGAACACTGGCATGCGCGGAAGTAGGAGCGGAAGTAATTTTTTACATCCGCGCCCTACGCGGTAGTACCGCTCTCAGCGTGCGGTAGTACCGTGCCGGATTTTTGCACTGACCGAGAATCAGCGGAAGTAGCCACGGATGTAATTTTATTAGTCCGTGCCTTCCCAGCCTAGTCGAACCCTGCCTTGTGGTAGTACCGCGAGGGCGCGCGGTAGTACCGCTCCGGCGGTTCTACCGCTCGTTGTTTTAACACAACAGGGCCTCGTCTGGTCACTGCCGCCCGAGCGGTAGTACAGCACCGTCTAGCGGTAGTACCGCAACTCCTTGCGGTAGTACCGCGGACGTGTGCGGTAGTACCACGTGTCGCGGGCTGAGTAAGTGGGTAACGGTTGGATTTTCCCCCTCCTATAAAAGGGGGTCTTCTTCCCCCTTGAGTTCTATCCCTTTTTGGCAAGTTCTTGAGCACTTCTCTCTCCTCCATTGTTGACTCTCTTGAGCTTTCTTATCTCTAAATCCCTCCATGGATTCTTGCTAGTTTTTGGGGGGAAAGAGAGAGGAGATCTAGATCTACGTTTCCACCAATCACTTTCTCCTCTAGGTGAGGGGAACCCTTTGGATCTAGATCTTGGAGTTCTTCGTGTTCTCTTCTTCGTTCTTCCTCTCATTTTCCTCCCTAGCATTAGTTGCTTTGGTGGGATTTGAGAGAGAAGGACTTGGGCACTCCGTGTGCCCTTGCCATTGCATTTGGTGCATCGGTTTGAGTTCTCCACGGTGATACGTGGAAGTGAAGTTGAGTAGCTTATTACTCTTGGGTGCTTGGTACCCTTGAGCTTGTTCCTCTTGGGTGCTTGGGCGCCCTAGACGGTTGGTGGTGTTTGGAGCTCAATCATTGTGGTGTAAAGCTCCGGGCAAGCGTCGGGGTCTCCAATTAGGTTGTGGAGATCGCTCCGAGCAATTTGACGGGTACCAGTGACCGCCCCCAAGGGTTGCCAAAGTGTACGGGTTCGGTGACCGCCCCCAAGGGTTGCCATTTGTACGGGTTCGGTGACCGCCCTCAAGGGTCCCTTAGTGGAATCACGGCATCTTGCATTGTGCGAGGGCGTGAGGAGATTACGGTGGCCCTAGTGGCTTCTTGGGGAGCATTGTGCCTCCACACCGCTCCAAACGGAGATTAGCATCCGCAAGGGTGTGAACTTCGGGATACATCGTCGTCTCCGCGTGCCTCGGTTATCTCTTACCCGAGCCCTTTTACTTATGCACTTTACTTTGTGATAGCCATATTGTTTCTTGTCATATATCTTGCTATCACTTAGTTGTCTATCTTGCTTAGCATAAGTTGTTGGTGCACATAGGTGAGCCTAGTTGTTGTAGGTTTTGTGCTTGGCAAATTAACCGCTAGGTTTATTCCGCATTTGTTCAAGCCTAAACCGTAATTATTTTAAAGCGCCTATTCACCCCCCCTCTAGGCGACATCCTCGATCTTTCAATCTCTCAATTATTTACGGTTTTAAGTCAATTTTGAAAATGGGTAAAAAAGCTTTTTGGCCGTAATTTTTGCAAACTTTGTCGGAATGGGGCAAATAATATACCCTTGGAAAGCTATCAAAAATGCGAAACTTTTTCGTATATAAAGATTTCTCTAATTCCCTGCCATTTTTAAGTAATTTAGAAAATGGCGAGATCATGATTTCTGCCTTCATCGCGAATGGAAATGCACTGCGTGAAGTAGTTGAACTTCTGGGGCATGTCTGTTTGAACTTCACTCTATTTTTGACGTGTTGTTTTTTGCCAGTAACTCGCAAACCACTTGCCGGAATTGAGCAAATGATATACCGATGGAAAGCTGTTGAAAACACGCAACTTTTCCGTGTTGATCTTTTTTTCATACTCGCGATGGTTCAAAAGAATTTTTTGAATACATAAAAACGTGTTTTAAACGGTATACATGAAAATTTTAAACCGTTCATTCAAATGTAGCACATAATATACCATTGTAAAGCTTATGAATAGCAGCAAGTTTTTCATGTAGACAGGTGTTACAAATTCGTTGCCGTTTGAGAGCAGTTTTTAAAATGGCAAAACAACATAGTTTTTTTGCCTTTTTTTCAACATGTAAATGAACGACTGACGTCTCGCGCATGAATTTTGAACTATGCTAGGAGGAGCACGTGAACTTCTTGCAACAAACCTTTTTAAGCTTTTTATTTTCTATTCTTATATTCTTATCTGAAACGCATTCCGTGTAGTAGTTGAACTTCCCGCTGTTTTCACCTTGAACTTCTGTCACATATTTTTGTTCAACCTCTCTCACAAGAAAGTTTGAACTTTCTCGGGCC
Source organism: Thinopyrum elongatum (assembly GCA_011799875.1). Lineage (NCBI taxonomy): Eukaryota > Viridiplantae > Streptophyta > Magnoliopsida > Poales > Poaceae > Thinopyrum > Thinopyrum elongatum. The sequence continues at coordinate 248,933,115 of CM022302.1, forward strand.
GAGCACTTGAACTTTTAGCAACAAAACTTTTAGCCTTCGCTTTTTCGTTCTTTGTTTTCATACAAAATGCACATCGTGTGGTACGTGAACTTCTGGCAGTTATCAATCTGAACTTCTCTCTGTTACGTGAAAATATCTGAATTTTTTTATAGACATTGAACAGCTCTACCCTTTTTGTTTGAACTTCATTGTGTATTTTTAGAAATGTGAAAATTGGAGGTTTTTTTAGAAACATCGAACTTCTTCGTTATTTGAAATTGAACTTATTGGTTTTATTCTTTAGTAACTAGAAAAATCCAATTTTTCAAATAAATATCAAACTGCTCCGCTTTTCCCAATTGAACTTCTTGGTTTTATTCTCTAGTAACGTGAAAACTGAGTTTTTTATATACATTGAACTACTCCATTTTTTGAAATTGAACTTCCTGGTCCTTAGTATTGGGGAAAATCTGAGTTTTTATAAAACATCAAACAGCTTCATATTTTTTTAATTTTGGACTTATTGGTGTTATTCATTAGTGACGGGAAAAGTGCTAGTTATTTAATAAATATCAAACTGCTCAATTATTTAATGTTGAACTTCTAGGTCATATTTTTAGAAGAGGGGAAATCTGTTTTTTATTAACTTTTTGAACTGCTCGGTTTTTTCAATTTGACCTTCTTTGGTATTATAATAAACATTGAACTTCTCCGTTATTTAAATTTGAACCTCTAGGTTTTTGTAGAAACGGGGAAAACCATTTTTCTCTACAAAATTTTGAGCTGCTCTACTTTTCTAAATTGAACTTCTTCGTTTGTTCTTTAGTAACGGGGAAAATCCTAACTTTGGAATAAACATCGAACCTATTCGTTGTTTAAACTTGGAGTTCTAGTTTTTTTAAAAAAAATGGGAAATTCTATTTGGACTTTGTTATTTATTATTCTTTAGTAGCGGTTAAAAATCTGACTTTTTAGTAAACCTTGAGCCGCTCCATTATTTTAATTTGAACTTCTAGATATTTTTGGAAACGGGAAAAATTATTCTTTTTATAAACTTTTTTGAATTGGTATGTTAATTTAATTCGAACTTGTTGGTTTTTTATCGGTTTAAAAAAATCTGAGTTTCTTATAAACGTCGAACTTCTCCGTTATTTTAATTTGTACTCAGTTTTATTCTTAAAGAAAATATGGTTTGCAAAAAAGTATCAAAGATTTTTTTTTCAAATTGAATTTTATACTTTCATTTTTCGTAGAAACGGAGAGAATTTGAGTTTCCCGTATAGATCGAACTACTCCGTTATTTTTAATTTGAACTTCTTGATTTTATTGTTTAGTAACAAGAAAAATATGACTTTTTATAAATATCAAACTGCTTTCTTTCTGTAATTTGGACTTTTTGGTTTATTTCCTTTAGTAACAAAAAAATCCTACTTTTGTAATAATTATTGAACCGGTCCATTATTTAAATTTGAACTTCTAGTATTTTTTAGGAACGATGAAAATCCTTTTTTATGAATTTTGAACTGCTCTATTTTTAAAATTTGGACATCTTGTTTTTTTAGTTTTGAACTTCCTGTTTTCATTATCTAATATTAAGGAAAAAAAAATCTGAATTTCGGATAAACATCGAACTGCTCCTTTTTGAAATTTGGACTTCCTGGTTTTATTTCTTTTAGTAACGAAAAAAATCCTAGTTTTTTAATAAACATCAAGCCGCTCCATTTTTTAAATTTGAACTTCTTGGTTTTTTAAAATGGAGAAAATCCTTTTTTTATAAAATTGTTTTGAGATGCTTTGCTTTTTTAATTTGACCATGTTTTGGTTTTGTAACAAACATTGAACTTTTTCATCTTTTATATTTGAACCTCTAGGCTTTTTCTAGAAATGGGAGTGAGCGACCACAACAAAATAAACTGTATCTCTGTAATGCTGCCTGACAAATGATTTTTTATTCCATATGCATCTTCTAGGCAGGATGCGTTCTCCCTCAGAAACAATATCTTTTGAACTTTCTGGGTGGAAGTCATTGAACTTCTAGATTATTAAAAAAGCATGCCCTTTTAGTTCTCAATCAATATGGTTTTTTAGGAAAGGTACTTTACATACAAATAAAAAATTATTCACACTGGGAGAGAATGTTCTTAGTCCAGGAACAAAACATTACTTCAGATAGGAACACAAATTTATTCACACAGGGAACAAATGTCGTTACACTTTCTGCTTTTGCCAAGAAATAGATGAACTACGAAGAAGCCTATCTCTCTCACTTGAGTAAATGGTTCGTACAAAATGTTCTAGTGTGATCTATCTAAACAACAACAGCAGGAACAAATTTCACACTGCGTCCATGTACACTTTTGAAGATGAGTTGCACTAGCATTAATCAAGTTGGCCTGCTGAAAAACAGACACAGTGGACTGTAACCATGTTAATTACTGCTGAAAATTGTCGGCCATAAAAATTACTACAGAAACTGGTCAAGAACAGTCAGACCGTGTGCAGCCATACTAATTTCTTTTGTGGAATAAACATAGGCAGCTTAGAGGCATACTTTTTGTTCGTACTGATGACCTACAGAGCATGTAGGGAAAGATCTAGGGGAAGGACTAATCAATATTGAGCTTGAGCGACCATCTCAACAATATATCCAAAAGTGGCAGCAGCATATATCTCGCTACACTGCCCCTCAAGGGAGATCAAATCCCCATGTTGAATAGCATCCCAGCAACAGCAAGATCACTCACCCGTTCAAAGACCGACTATCTTTCCTCGTGAATGGCGACAAGCACCAGGATCAATACCTACAGGAAAGAGGTAGATGTTCAGAGGCATAACAACAAGTTCAGCTTCATAGGTTAACCCATGGACCGCTATTTGAAATCAAGACAACTGTGTTTATGGCTTCAAAGATATCTTCAAGCAAGACCCTTGAAATGGAAGTGAACCAAGAAGTAGTAACGCTCCAACACCCCACCAACGCCAAACTATTCCTTATTTTGTATTTTTTTTCTCTATTTTGTATTTTTTTCTCTATTCATTATTTATCAGTAAGATGAATTCTTCCCAAAATCCAATGATTAAACTCTCTAGACTATAATCTTTGAACTTCCAGATTACTTTAAAAAATACGTACTTCTTTAGATGAATGTAAATGGAGAAGTTCGCACTTATTGTTTGCTGGTATTGCATAAAATTCTATTTTTTTAGTGGACACTTACAAGATGTGGAACATCAGACAAAAAATGCCAATGGTTAGTGGCAGCTTGAAATACAACAAGAAACAAACATGGGGATGAAAATTTTGTTGTTGGTGCTTCATACGAATGAAACCACCTGCTCCTTGAATTACTTCATCAACAAGAGAACACATCGGACCTGGCTGTGTCCTTCCTTATCCTTTTTTTTCTAGATTTTGGTGAGGTTCAATTTTGGCCTCCCGATTGTAGTAGCATAGCAGGTCAAGCATTCAACAACCATCTTGATGAAATAAAATAGGTGAAAAATGACAAAAAAGTGGCGGGTCTACACACAGATTGTTGGGCGGGCCAAACTAAACATGTACTACACCTGGGCTGTTGTAGCTGGCTTGTGTTGTAGTGCGTGGGCTGGGCCTAGTTACAAATATGTATTTTTTGTAGAAAAGTAGGGCGGGCCATGGCCTGGTTTGGCCCTCACGTAGCTTCGCTAGTGTACGAGGTGGAGACGATGAACGCTGCCGCAGTAATTTCCACAAGCTGCGGCTGTTGTACCTCCAGGGGCTGCGTACTTGAATGGCTACAATGAACGCCCTTGGTGCTACCGCTGTGGAGCCCCACCGGGAGGAGGCTGCGCGGCGGCAGTGGAGCCTCGCCGGGGCCAACCTAGTCAGGGGTTCCGTCTGAACTGCTAGCAGGAGAGGGCAGCTCGAGGTGTAGACTGTGGTGCGTGGGGGCCAGAGTCCAAGGCGGCGGCAACATGGAGGAAGGGGGGGCGCTGTTGCTGCGAGGCGGCACACCATGGGAGACCACCCGATCTGCGTGCGCTCTAGCCGCACGACGCGCCGGAGACGACAAGAGGCAGGGGTAGGAGAGTCCGATAGCCGGCGGAGGAGGACGGGTGGTGGCGGTGGAGGGATCCTGTGATTGGGGTCCGGTACGAAGCCGCAGGATCCGAAGGTTCGGGGCACTACCGCGGTGGTTGGATCCGGCGGTGGGGCAGGGACGAGGGACGGCCGCCGCTATGAGGGAGAGGCATTTGGGCGGTTGGGACTAGCACAGTGGGCGGTGAGGCAGCGGCTGCAGCTGGGGAGTGGTGAGGAGGCCCGTCCGGCCTTGAGGGAGGAGGCGCGCGGCGGCGGGGATGGCGGCGGCTGGGAATCGGGGAAAGAGTGAGGGAGAGGTGGGGTTCGGGGTGGATTTTTTTTTCTGTTTGGGCCTTTTCCTTTTTGCTTCGCTGCGAGTTGGGGAGTTCGGGAACGTGTCGGTCGCGCCCTTACAGGGCCGATCGTGATCAGAATACCCAGGATCAGAATAGTGTTACTCTCTCTATATATATAGTAACACTATTTATCACCTAGAGTGCAGAATTAGTTATTCTTCACCCGAGGTAATCTTACTATCATTTCATAAATAAATTACATTTGCAATACAAATAGCTACATTTATATAGATTTACTACGTAAAATTTGGCATAAGAAAACAAAAATATAGATAATAATATCAGAAAAATTGCATTTTATGTATATTTTACACTATCTTTTTACGTTTGTAATTTTACGTAACATAAAATATATTTTTACGGTGATTATATATTTTCTTATGTTCTCTTTTTACGTATGAAATAAGAAAAAATTTACGGAACGTAAAATTATGGTGCATTGATGTAAAAATAAAGGGGGTGAAGAATAATTATTCCTCACCTAGGGTGACGAATAGTCAATCCACCGGCCCGACTCCGTCCCCGCTCCCCACCTCCCCACAGCGAGCCGTCGCCGCCTTGCCATCGGCCCCGCCACCGTGCCACCTTCCCCTGCCGCGCCGCTGCCCTACCACCCCCTCCCCCGCGCTGCCGCCCTGCCACCTTCCCCCGTGGCCCCGCCGCCCTGCCACCTTCCCCCATCGCGCCGCTGCCCCGTCGCCGTGCCACCTTCCCCTGCCGCGCCGCCGCCCTGCCACCCCCTCCCCCGCGTCGCCGTCCCCCACCTCTCCCCGCGGCCACCGCCCCCGCCTCGCACCGCGGCTGCCGCCTCATCTCCCATCATGGCCGCCGCCCCCATCTCCCGTAGCGGCCGTCGCCCTGCCCCCCGGCACCCTGCACCGTGAATCCCGTCGCCACCCCGCAACCCAGTCGGCGACTCCGCCATCTCCCCGCACCGGATCGAGCTCCAGATCGATGCCCCCATCTACACTTGTATGTTTTTTTTCATTTCACACTGTAGGTAGTTTTTCAGTACACATTGTCAGCTTTTTTCAGTTCAATGGATTCCAAAAAGAAAACAACCGCAGTTGGGTGAGGATTCATTAGTTTACATCTGCTCTCACACTTTGCTGCATGGGGCAAAAAGTTGTACTGTGTTGATTCAGCTTCTGTACTTTTTCTAGTTTCAGACATTTGGTACCACTTGTCAACTAGATATGTTAATACATGTGCCAAAAGTGGCTGAGCTGCCTGTCCAAACTAAGTATAGTTTGACAACAAATAGCTGCAGTATTTTATCAGTACATGTCCATTAGCAAAAATTCATGTTATAAATGTTTTCGTACTTCCATTTTACAAAAAACAGATGGCATTTGTCGCTCCAATTGTGAGAAAATGCAGTGAAATAAATAAATTGTCCTCTCAAAAGTTCATATATACTTGCAGAAAACATGATGCTCTTTAGGTGTTTGTTGTTAATGCAAAAAATAGTTTTTAATACCGAAGAACAACCCTAGCGAGAAGTTCATGTTTAGAAAGTTGGTAGGTTCATACAGAGAAACTTAACAAATATTATCCATTTTAGTATTGATCGAGTATCCTATATGCTTCAGTTCTAGATACTTTGTTCATTATGATCAAGGATAATACAAAAGCACATCCTTCAGTTCTGCAGATATTTTACAACTTCTCTGAACATGCGTCCACCGACGTGCTCGGTGCCGTCCACAACTTCATCGTGTGTGAGCTTCTGTTCCAGATCCTCTTCCTCCGTGGTCCCTGCCCACCGCGACGACCAGGTCTGCAACTGAAACTGAAGCATAGTGTTTTTGGAAAAATTGATTGCCAAAAAATGCTTGTGTTTATGAAATTTAATTTTGCCATATGTTTCTTATTTTAATTCAGTCCTGTATCTAATTTTAGTTCAGTTCAATTATTATTTTGGTTTAAGTTCAAGTCAATTCTTATTTTATTTTATCGTCTTGTGCTTCCATCCATTCTGTGGTCTAGAGCAGCTATCGAGGTGTTAATTTGTGTCTTCTGACTTGTGCAGTTTGATTTCTTGGCACACTGTCTTGTCCATGTGTGTGGCATTAATCTACCGTCTAAAGGAGAAAGGTGTTCTAGATTAAATTCATCTATTTGTCAGTGCGAGTTTATTATTTTTTGTCAGGCTTCAAGTTCAACTATGGGTTTGTTTGGACTTGCAAAATTCAGTTGACAACCACTACTGTGCAATGATATGGGTTTGCTATGATTGGTGTTTCCTACCCATTCTGTTACTAGGGTCAATAATGCATATCAATAAACATGCTTTTTGTACCTTGTCATTCCCTACTGTGCAACCATCTTTTTGGTGTTCTTGCATACAACATTTTGCATTGCCTTTTCTGTGGATAAGGGCATATACACATGATACTCAGTTCAAAAGTTCGATGATAAAAATACATCAGTTCAAAAGCATGGAGCTGCTGATGCTGTAGCGATGTTGTGCACGGCCACAAGGATCTCGTTCTTACAAAAAATACATCAGTTCAAAAGAAAAAAGAGTTGTTACAAATCTAAATTTAGATATATCATCAGTACTAGTATCAGCACCATGGCTACCCATTCAAGTAATCACAAAGACCATCATGGACGACGACAGGCCTACAACAACTATGGTTTTAGTCAAGTGTTTCAGAAATGCGCAGTACTACTTTGTATCCTTCACTGTTTGTCAGGGGAAGGTTACTAAAGCTCCATATTGCAATTTCACTAGACTATCTAGATTTCATTTAGTGTTTAAAATTAAATACTTTCTTGTCCAATCATACTAGTACTGATGAATATCCAGTTGACATTGTGCTCTGTCATAGGACTGCCCTTTCTCTCTCCCTTTGGTTCAAGGAGCAGCAACTGTTGGCCTGCAGTGCCGCCATCTGAAGATAGGGGAGATGGCGGTAATTCCCTTATGGTAATTATGCATGTGCAGAACCTCCCGAGCGCACGATAGCCTCCTCTATCCAAGTTGAGCACTGGGCGCCATCCGAGTAGAGCACTGCGCCCCGTCCAAGTTCCCATCTAATGTTGAACATTGCATTTTGTCATGTTGAATAATATGCCGCTGAGTGCTATTGACAGTCAGTTACTTCTTCCTTTCATGCTGCACGTGTGAACTGAAAACTGTAGAAATGAGAGTTTAGTATGTTTTGCAGAGCTTAATTTCCCAAGTGGCAAATTTGATCTGTACCAGTAAGTACATGATTAATATTTTAGGATATGTGTGGTTCCAGTAAGTACATGAGTACTATTTAGCATGTTTGATTGCTTCTAAAAACTGAAAATGTCAGCGTGCACTGATGCATTTCAAAATTGTGCTGTGTGTTTTGAGGAAAAAACATTTGTCAGGTTTTTGGTGGCCAAGTGTTATTGATTTGTGAGAGCTAAACAAATTTCCTATTCAAGTGGAAGCTCCTAGTATATGATGGATGTGGGAGTTAATTTTACATTCACTGTTCAGTGCTTCTATTTGTGTAATGTTTTATGTTTTTAAGTGCTCGTTGAAAATTTATGTTCCTAGTAGTTCATGTATTATTGCGTGAGGAATTCGTGTTATTGCCCAGTAAGTAAACTATTAATGACTCTCTCAAGTGATGAAAAAATGGGCAGTAAACTGATGAAAAAATATCATTCAGTTCAACGATATAAACCATGCAAGTTCGGGGACGATAATATATTAAACCGTTGAAAAGTTACGGGCAGAACTCTAACAAAAAAACATAGTAAAGTCGAGTCTATGAAAGCACACGTTCAGCACAAACCCATACGGAGATCAGTTCAAGTACTATGTTTCCGAAACAGAAAAAATAGCACAACTGGTATCACCGTATTCAAAACTACTCTGTGAAAAATACCTCAGTACAAACACACACATAGATCAGTACGAGTACTCTATTTTTTAGACAGGAAAAAACAACACGATGGGTTTCACCTTATTCAAAATTACTCTTAAACGGTTGCGAAGTAGAGAAAATGTTCAACATGACTAAGTTTTGCATTTTCGATAGCTATCCAACGGTATATTATTTGCCCCATTTCGACAAACTTTTTAAAAAAATCGCGTTCGAAATCAAATTTGACTGTATTTGAATTCGAGTTTAAACCGTAAGGAATTAGAAAAACATTTCTATATGAAAAAGTTGCGCATTTTCCATAGCTTTTCAACGCCGTATCATTTGCGTCAATCCGACAAACCGTTTGCAAAAAAAAGCAAAAAAACATTTCGCCCAGAATTTCACCGTTTTCCAAATTACTTTTAAATCGTATAGAATTTGAAAAACATTAGATATATGGAAGAAGCGAATTTTCATCAGCTTTCCAACGCCATCTTATTTGCTCAATTCTGACAAACCTTTTAAAAATTAAGTCCAAAATATGATTCACGTTTTCGGTTTTGAAAAAAGAAACGGTTTTTTCAAGTTTTTTCAAAACTGCTCTTAAACCATAATTTTTTTGCAAAAACAAATTATATGATTGTAATGTAGATGTCAAGAGCTTTCCAACGATATATTACACGCCCCGTTTCAACAAAAAAAAATTGCAAAAAAAATTGAACTAAAGAAGACGATTTTCAACGGAAAATGAAAGCATCAGTTCAACCGCTCGAATTCATCAGTCCAACCGCTCAGATTCATCAGTTCAAGTAGGGTTATTCTGTTACGCGAAACAGAATAGCCTAGATGTGTGTGTGTGTGTGTGTGTGTGTGTGTGTATATATATATAGTAACGCTAAACTAAGCGTGAGTGTAGAATAACTTATTCTACACCCCAGTAACGGTACATACAAAATATAGTAACATAGCTTGAGAAATATAGTATTTTTTTTGACAATGTAGTAAATTTAAAACTTGGATAATAAAACAAATATTTCAAAATTACTAAATTTTATACAGTGTTTTACTAGATTTTGTACATAGCATTACTGGGGGTGTAGAATAAGCTATTCTATATATATATATAGGGTAACACTATTCTAAGCATGAGTGTAGAATAGCTTATTCTACACCCCTTAGTAACGTCATATACAAAATCTAGTAAAATGGTGTATAAAATATAGTAATTCTGAAAATAACCTTTTTACTACCAAAGTTTGTAATTTACTTCATTTTTACAAAAATACTATATTTTATATACCGTGTTACTATATTTTGTATGTATCATTACTGGGGTGTAGAATAAGCTATTCTACACTCACGCTTACTTTAGCGTTACTATATATGTATATATATAGTTCAGGTCAAACACTGAAGAATGACCTCAAATGACCAATTTCAAAAAGTTCGACGAAATTGCAAATGACGAAAAACTCAAATTTGAAGAATGCCAATAAGAGATGGTGGCGTTACCCACCATATAAGAACTATGATGACTTCAGACACCGCGTATAATTGTCGTAGGGTTCTGAGAGTCAAGTTCTTCATTAATTTCTTCACACTTAGAGGGTAAGTCTTCATTGATTGAAGAAATACGTTACTTCGTGTGTTGTGCATCAAAGTCATCAAAAATGAATAAGCGTTAGGATGTGTGTCCACCTCAGAGGGCATTCGAAGATTCTAAGATGTTTAGCTCACACCGCAACATGCAGAACCTTTTCTCATCCAAGGGCTTAGTGAAGATATCGGCAAGCTGGTCTTCAGTCTTCACATGGTCGATGACGATGTCTCCCTTCAGCACATGATCACGAAGAAAATGGTGACGAATGTGAATATGCTTCGTCCTTGAGTGTTGCACAGGGTTGTGGGCGATCTTGATAGCACTCTCATTGTCACAATAGAGATGGACTTTCTTCACGTTGACGCCATATTCCTTGAGGGTCTGCTTCATCCATAGCAACTGTGAGCAGCAGGCACCAACGACAATGTATTCAGCCTCTGCTATAGAAAGTGCAATGCTGTTATGCTTCTTTGAGAACCAACAGATGAGAGATTGTCCGAGGAAATGACATGTGCCTGATGTTGACTTGTGATACGTCTCTAACGTATCTATAATTTTTTATTGTTCCATGCTATTATATTATCTATCTTGGATGCTTTATATGCATTTATATGCTATTTTATATGATTTTTGGGACTAACCTATTAACCTAGAGCCCAGTGCCAGTCTCTGTTTTTTCCTTGTTTTTGAGTTTCGCAGAAAAGGAATATCAAACAGAGTCCAAATGAGCTGAAAATTTACGGTGATTTTTTATGGACCAGAAGAAGCCCCCGAAGCAAAAGAGTTGGGCCATAAGAGCCACGAGGCCTCCACAAGGGTGGAGGGCACGCCCTCCGGTCTTGTGGGCTCATCGTGGACTCCCCTGACTTGTTCTCGATGCCAAAAATTCCTATAAATATAGAAATCCCCAGAAATAAACCTAGATCGGGAGTTCCGCCGCCGCAAGCCTCTGTAGCCACCAAAAACCAATCGGGAGCCCATTCCGGCACCCTGCCGGAGGGGGAAATCATCACCGGTGGCCATCTTCATCATCCCGGCGCTCTCCATGATGAGGAGGGAGTAGTTCACCCTCGGGGCTGAGGGTATGTACCAGTAGCTATGTGTTTGATCTCTCTCCCTCGTGTTCTTCATTTGGCACGATCTTGATGTACCGCGAGCTTTGCTATTGTAGTTGGATCTTATGATGTTTCTCCCCCTCTACCTTCTTGTAATGAATTGAGTTTTCCCTTTGAAGTTATCTTATTGGATTGAGTCTTTAAGGATTTGAGAACACTTGATGTATGTCTTGCATGTGTTTATCTGTGGTGACAATGGGATATTCACGTGATCCACTTGATGTATGTTTTGGTGATCAACTTGCGGGTTCTGTGACCTTGTGAACTTATGCATAGGGGTTGGCACACATTTTCGTCTTGACTCTCCGGTAGAAACTTTGGGGCACTCTTTGAAGTTCTTTGTGTTGGTTTGAATAGATGAATCTGAGATTGTGTGATGCATATCATATAATCAAACCCGTGGATACTTGTGGTGACATTGGAGTATCTAGGTGACATTACGGTTTTGGTTGATGTGTGTCTTAAGGTGTTATTTTAGTACGAACTCTAGGGCTGTTTGTGACACTTATAGGAATAGCCCAATAGATCGATCAGAAAGAATAACTTTGAGGTGGTTTCGTACCCTACAATAATCTCTGCGTTTATTCTCCGCTATTAGTGACTTTGGAGTGACTCTTTGTTGCATGTTGAGGGATTGTTATATGATCTAATTATGTTATCATTGTTGAGAGAACTTGCACTAGTGAAAGTATGAACCCTAGGCCTTGTTTTGAAGCATTGCAATACCGTTTTCGCTCACTTTTGTTACTAGTTACCTTGCTGTTTTTATATTTTTAGATTACAAAAACCTATATCTACTATCCATATTGCACTTGTATCACCATCTCTTCGCCGAACTAGTGCACCTATACAATCTACCATTGTATTGGGTGTGTTGGGGACACAAGAGACTCTTTGTTATTTGGTTGCAGGGTTGTTTGAGAGAGACCATCTTCATCCTACGCCTCCCACAGATTGATAAACCTTAGGTCATCCACTTGAGGGAAATTTGCTACTGTCCTACAAAACTCTGCGCTTGGAGGCCCAACACGAGTCTACAAGAAGAAGGTTGCATAGTAGACATCAACTTGCGAGCCACAGGATCTCCAGCGTAATCAGAATCAGAAAATCCAACTAGATCAAACGATGAGCCCTTGGGGTACCATAATCCAAGCGTTGGTGTGTGAGCTAAATATCAAAGAATTCGTTTCACAGCTTGGTGGTGTGATTCCTTCGGTGTCACTTGAAATCGGGAACACATGCAAACGCTAAGCATAATATCTGGCCTAGATGCACATAGGTAAAGCAATGAACCAATAATGGAGCGATATACCTTGTGATCGAAATCTTTACCATTTTCGTCAGTGCCAAGTTGACCATTGGTAGGCATTGGAATTTTGAGGTCTTTGCAATCTTGCATGCCGAATTTCTTCAGGCAATCTTTGAAGTATTTCTCCACTTGGCCATTTTCGTATTGCTTGTTGCGGTAGATCCACTTGGTGCCCATGACATTGTGCTTGCGTGGATCTGGACGCTTGACAAGCTCCCACACATTGTTGAGCTCGAATTGATGCAATTCATCTTGCATGGCTTGAATCCATTCAGGCTCCAAAAATGTGTCATCAACTTTGGTGGGCTCTGTGATAGAGATAAATGCGAAATGCCCACAAAAGTTAGCTAAATGTGAAGCTCTTGAGCGAGTGAGGGGACCAGGTGCATTGATGTTGTCGAGGATCTTCTCAATCTACACTTCATTCGCCACTCGTGGATGAGCAGGATGAGGGTCTTGTTGTTGTTGAGCATTTTCCTCAGAGTCATTTCCTTCAGGATCAGCAGATTCTTCACGATGGGGAATGATCACTTCTTCATCAGCTATTTCTTCACTGGGCACTATTTCACCAGTGCCCATCAACTTGATGGATTCCTCAAGAGGCATTTCATCTAGCACAGGAGGCAGGTGCCCTCTTTGCGAGCCGTTAGTTTCATCGAACCGCACATCTACAATTTCAACAACCTTATTGAGATAGGTGTTGAAGACTCTGTAGGTGTGCGAGTCCTTTTCGTAACCAAGCATAAAACCCTCATGTGCTTTCGGTACAAATTTGGAATTGTGATGAGGATCTCTAATCCAATATTTAGCACCGAACACTTTGAAATAACTTACATTGGGTTTCTTGTCAGTGAGGAGCTCGTATGAGGTCTTCTTGAGGAATTTGTGAAGATATACCCGATTGATGATGTGACAAGCAGTGTCAATTGCTTCAGGCCACCATCGATGAGAAGTCTTGTATTCATCAAGCATAGTGCGAGCCATGTCAATGAGTGTCCTGTTCTTGCATTCAGCAACCCCATTTTGCTGAGGGGTATAAGATGCACTATCTCCCTTCAACCCTTGCGAATATCTATTTGTTTATTAGAATTCCCTCTAATGACTTATGCGTTCTGTTATCATTTCCAACTGGAGGATCCCTTAATCCAATTAAAGGAGGATTATAAATGGATAGATGTCTGCGATTTCCACTGGAGATTGGGAATCGATGGACTTTCATTAGGATCTATTTTATTGACAGGATTTATCACTACTTTAGCTACTTTAGCAGCTTGGTCAATTACACGGAATTCCTGATTATTCTATTTCCTGATGCTCGCAATGTATAGTGGTCAAATAGGATTATTTTCTTCGAGAGACCTTTTACTTTTTTTTATCATGTGGGAGTTAGAATTAATTCCTGTTTACTTACTTTTATCCATGTGAGGGGGGGGGGGGGGGGGGAAAGAGCGAAGGGAAAGGAGTCTATATTCAGCTACAAAGTTTATTTTGTATACTGCAGGCGGTTCCATTTTTTTCTTAATCGGAGTTCTGGGTATGGGCTTATATGGTTCCAATGAACCAGGATTAGATTTGGAAAGATTAAGTAATCAATCATACCCTGCAACCTGCTCATGAGTTATACCAAGTTTGTTAATATAGTCACCAAGGCCGATGTTCTTGAACTCGGTGCCGTTGTCGCTTCTGATGTGCTTGATCTTGAGACCATAATTTGTCATGGCCCGATTAGCAAATCATCTGAAAACACCCTACACTTCAGTTTTGAAGGTAATGATATGCACCCAGGTGTAACGAGAATAATCATCAACAATGACAAATCCATAGAATGATGCTGCATTGGTTAGTGTGGCATAATGAGTAGGACAAAAGAGATCCATATGAAGTAATTCAAAGGGACGAGTAGTGGTCATGATTGTCTTTGTGGAGTGCTTGGATATGGTCATCTTTCCAGACTCACAAGCACCACAAAGGTGATCTTTGACGAATTTGACGCCCTCGACGCTAATGATATGCTTCTTCTTGATGAGTGTGCTCAAATTCCTCATGCCAGCATGTCCAAGTCATCGATGCCAGAGCCAACACTCTGAAGCTTTTGCAAGTAGACATGTAGCGGGTCGAAGACCTAGAGAGAAATCTACAATGTCCAAATCACCTCTCCTAAAGCCTTCGAAGACTTTGGACTTGTTAAATTCCATTAGCACAATGCATCAATATTTGCCAAAGATGACAATCATATCAAGATCACAAAGCATTGAGACAGACATGAGGTTGTATCCTAGAGACTCGACAAGCATCACCTTTTCCATGTGTCGATCCTTTGAGATAGCATCCTTACCAAGACCCAATAACTTGTTCGTTTGTCAGCGTAGGTGATATGCTTCAGATGAGACGGAGTAAGGGGAGCATTGGTGAGGAGGTTCCTATCACCAGTGATGTGATTCGTGCATCCACTGTCCAGAACCCATTCAATAGTTTTTGGAGTATCATCATGTAGAAGCATTAGTCTCACTTACAAGTTCATATACTTTAGTTTGAAGAATATGATGATCAATTTCGTCAGTGAAGTTCATCAGTAAGAATATAGCTAGCAGCAAAAGGGATGTGTGAAATGAGGAATTCATTTCATCATGATTAGCTTGCATCCCAACAAGCATTTGTCAGGTCTTCAACAAATTCGTCAGACATTTGTTGTGTCTGAAGACCTGACCCTGCAGAAGACATTAGTTCTTCTTCTTAACCACCCACATCTGAATGGGTGGCTGAGAATCAATGTAGCGCAATGCATTGATAGAAAACTTATGCATTGAAGAATATGCATTTCTCTTCACAGGAGGGTTATGGTAATTGAATGAATAAGTAGAGAAATTCTTTGAAGTTTTGTGCACATAATGATTTGACGAATAATGCACATATTCATCATAACGCTGTCTATTTCCCTGCGAAGAAGTGTCAGTACGAGCATGAGTTGGCCTACGTCCATTTGACGACTTTAGTCCAGGTGAAGAATTTGCCTTGGGATGTTTCTTGTTCTTTGGTCGTGTCATGATGACATTCACCTGAAGATTTTGAAGAATACTTTTGGGTACGTAGATTTTCTTCACCGGGGGACCGTTCCTGCAGTTAGTACCAACAAATCTAGTGAATACTTCACCATTATGATTTTTGAACAACTTATAGTTGGAGTCAAATGACTCATCAGAAGAATGTGGAGTATCACAATTGTACCCAGATAGAGAGGATGGATCAACTGGAGGTCCTTTTGCAGGAACCCATGTGGTTTGGGGATACTACTCAGGTTTCCAATAAGATCCATCTGCGTTCAGCTTTCTCTCAAAGGCAATACCCTCTTTTCTAGGGTTCCTGTTCAGAATCTGCTTCTTGAGCACATTACAGAGAGATTGGTGCCATATGAGGATTTTGTACATGCCTATGACGTACAATTCCTTCAGACCTGCATTTTTGTTAGTAATACTCGTGGTCTCCTCAGATGAGGGGATTGAAACCACAGAGACATTTGAAGGAATAACAACAGTTGAAGCATTTGAACTTTCAGCTGAAGAATTTGCATTATCACATTCAAGGCATTTTAAGCAAGGAGCAGAAAATTCTTCCTGAGCAGTGCTGATCTGTTGAGCGAGTAATGAATAATTGTCTTTCTGAAGATCTTCATGAGACGCTTTCAGTTTCTCGAGTTCTTGCTTCCTTTGAAGGAATTCATAGGAAAGCTTCTCGTGCTTGGCTGAGAGGGTCACATGAAGACTTTCAAGTTTGTCATATTTTGAATGGAGACGCTCAAGATCTTTAAAAGAATTTGAGAACATTCCATTTCATCGTTCAACAAATTATCACTTTTATCTAACAATTTGTGAATCCTTTCCATGGCAGTTTGTTGCTTTGCAACAATTTTAGCAAGTTTGGAGTAGATAGGAGTCATGTTTTCATCAGATTCACCTTCACTTTAAGAAGATGGGGAATGTTTGAGTACCTTGGCACCTTTGGCCATGAGACATGTTGCTGAAGATGATGAATCCTGATCATAAGCCATGGATTTGAGGGATTCCTTGAATTCAAGGAACCAGGGATCCAGGCGAGTGCAGTGTCCTTCATAGACGTCAGAGATCCTGTCCCAAAACGAGCTTTGCGTTAGCTAGATGCATGAACCGCCTGAACTCATCTCTGGATAAGCTGGAGCAGATGATATCCCTTGCCCAAGTATCCACTCGAGTATACTTGCGAATGTCATCAGCATGTGCCATCTTGCATAAATCGGTAAGACCAATCTTAGTGTCCGTCCACAGCTCGCTGTTCGTCGCTAGAAGATGCTTCCTCATCATGACCTTCCACTTGGGATAGTCAATGCCATCAAAGATGGGGCACACATCGGAGACCTTGATCATACCCGCAGTCGACATAACTAAAACTCCAGGCGATTAAACCAAAATCACATAGAATAAGGGAGTACCTTGCTCTGATACCAATTGAAAGCGCAGGTTTACTCCCAGAGGGGGGGAGGGTGAATGAGAGATTTTTAGAAATTTGTCAAACTCTGATGAATTTGACAATGATCAGAGTGAAGAACTAGAAACACGAGGGAAACTAAGTCATCACAGAATCAGAGTACATGCATATACATGATACGTAAGAGTGAAGAACATGCAATCATATAAGCATACAAGCATGATGAAATTCTTCAGTTCAAGTTCTTCAGAAAGTATATCACAAATTCTTCACCAGCGAAATAATGTAGAGACAAGAGTTGAGGAATTTGAAACCAGGTTGGCTCAGTGAAGACACATCGATTTGATAGACCAGTTCTAGTTGTTGTATCAACTGTAGGTTTGGTTGAGGTGGCTGAGTTGCAACTCCGAGGACACTCAGTCGCCCAATCACTCATGGTAAGTCTTCAAGGTAGACTTCCAAAACCTTAACAGACTTGTTCACCGGTACACCACAATGACTCTTGGTGTGCTCAGAACTTGATGCCTAACCGTCTAGAAGAATGACATCAGGTTACATGGATCACTCTCTTCAGTGATGCTCAATCACTTTGGCTCTGGGTTTTTCCTCACTTGGGATTCTCTCAAAGTCGTCAAAGGATGGGTTGCTCTCAAATGGCAAGTGTCAAGTTCTCTCAGAGGAGCCAACCAACAAGTGGTTGTAGGGGGAGGCTATTTATAGCCAGGGGCAACCCGACATGAATTGTCATAATGCCCTTCTCTGATTCGACCATTGTCAGGATAAGGATCCACTCGATAGCTGGCCCGTGGTGCAGCAACGGTCAGAATTTGAACTCTCAAATTCGTCGGGGCACTCAATTTCCTCACTTTTAGGCAGATCGCACTGGCGAAATCCTAACTCCTCAGCATGACCAAATTCATCAGCGACCAGATGAACTTCGTCACCGTCACTACCAAATTCGTCAGCTGTACAAGAGATTTCCAAAGGCTTCACTTGAAGCGGCTAGAGTAGTATAGGTTTTGAGCATCACTTTGGAAATGTGAAATATGTTTCACCTAGACCCCCTTTAACAGTATGGTTTTTCCTATGACTCAAATAAGAAGAAAGAAACTACGAAAACAAAAGTCTTCAAGCTTCCAGTCTTCACATCAATTCCTTCAAACGCCGTACCAATTTCATCATCAAATTCTTCACTTGAAGAAATACACTTTTAGGGGCCGTCTTCCATGTGTTAAACCAAATCTTCAGGGACTATAGCACCTGTGTACACTCATAAACACATTAGTCCCTCAACCTATTTGTCTTCAATACTCCAAAACCACTAAGTGGGCATTTGATGCACTTACAGAAAGCCTAACTTTTGGCTCCTTCACCTTCACCGCAGATGGGATGGGCTGGGTCGACGTCAACTCATCAGCCTCCCATGCTCGCACAACTAGATGGACGGTGATGTTAGAGCCTGGTTGGACTTGTCAAGCTCCACGATGTCCTCACCAGCAACTTTCGACTCAGAAGGCGATGACCCTACCCCCAATGAGCTCGACGATTGGGGCTCGAGCCCTTGCCTCGAGGTCGGGCTGCTGTGCCAATCTCATGGAATACCACCAACTTGTCCCAAGTCACACCTAGTCGCCATGGTGTGCGACATCTGCTTCATAGACCATATACGAGAGGACTGCATCATCAACGAACACATCTTCGACTGCAGCATCAACACAATCAAGGTCGTCCCATTCTCTGATGTGGAGGGTTCAAAGCCGACATCACTCCCGACCTCAGCCATGGAGGCTGGAGACAGCCAGTCGGCCTCAACTCCCGCACCAACATTGAACTACGAGGAGGCCCCATAGGCCATCACTCTCCAACTGGTCAGGATGACAACACCAACCGAGACCTCTTCAGCACCAATGAGGGCCGTGACAGCACACGGGGGGCATCCCGCCACTCCTCTGGCTTCGTAGCCAGCAGTCATTGCTCCATCAGCAACTCTGGCCCCACCTCCCCTGAGACACCATCTGGGCACATTCAACACCCTCGGTGCTGCCCCTGGGCTTCGTTACTCCTAGGGCTAGAATTCCTGGCCTCATCGGTGTAACAATGACGTAGCCCATCATCACAAAAGAGGCGTTGTGATTCCTCAGCACCCCCATACTAGGGGCGACTCCACCACACAGGCAATTGAGACCTTCCGGTGAGGCACATTAGTCGCCCAACAATAGCTCCAACAAGGCATTGTGGATGCTGCCGCGTAGGAGGCGTGATGGCTTGAGAGGTTACGAACGAGAGGCGATGCCGATCACGACGCTAGCCGACAACCACCAACGCCCTTGTGGCCTTTGAAAGCGCAGGTTTACTCCCAGGGGGGTGAATGGAAGATTTTAGAAATTTGCTAAACTCTAATGAATTTCATGAAGATCAAAGTGAAGAAATAGAAACGCGAGGCAACTAATTCACCACATCAACAGAAGACATGCATACATGATACATACGGGTGAAGAACATGCAATCATATAGGCATACAAGAACGAGGATGATCTGAAGGAATGAATGACAGCATGATGAAAGTCTTCAGTTCAAATTTGTCAGAAGGTAGATCACAAATTCTTCAGCAACAGAATAAAGTAAAGGTAGGGATGAGGAATTTGAAACTAGGTAGGCTTGGTGAAGACACAACAATTTGGTAGACCAGTTCCAGTTTCCGCATCAACTGTACGTCTAGTTGAGGTGGCTGAGATGAACTCAGAGGACACTTAGTCCTCACCGTATTCCTCTTGAGCCAAGGTCACTTAGACCTAGCCCAGTCACTCGTGGTAAGTCTTCAAGGTAGACTTCCAAAACCTTCACAGACTTGTTCACCGGCACAACACAATGACTCTTAGGTGCTCAGAACATGACGTCTAACCATCTG
Source organism: Thinopyrum elongatum (assembly GCA_011799875.1). NCBI lineage: Eukaryota > Viridiplantae > Streptophyta > Magnoliopsida > Poales > Poaceae > Thinopyrum > Thinopyrum elongatum. The sequence continues at coordinate 248,952,754 of CM022302.1, forward strand.
GAAGAATGATAGTCTTCAAAGGTAATAGGCGTTGGATCACGCAGATCAATCTCTTCGGTGATGCTCAATCACTTTGGCTCTAGTTGGGTTTTTCCTCACTTAGGATTCTCTCAAAGTCGTCAGAGGATGGGTTGCTCTCAAATGACAAGTGTCAAGTCCTCTCTCAAGCAGCCAACCAACAAGTGGTTGTGGGGGGCGGCTATTTATAGCCAGGGGAAACCCGACATGAATTGTCATAAATTCCCTTCTCAGATATGACCGTTGTGAGGATAAGAATCCACTCGACAGCTGGCACGCGGCCTAGCAATGGTCAGAAAATTGGACTCTCAATTTTGTCAGGGCACTCAATTTCCTCACGATAGGCAGATCGCACTGGTGAAACCCTAACTCCTTAGCCTGACCAAATTCGTTAGCGACCAGATGAACTTCATCACTATCGCTAGCAAATTCGTCAGTTGTTCCGAAGATTTCTAAAGGCTTCACTCGAAGTGGCTTGAGTATGTATAGGTTTGAGCATCACTTGGGACATGTGAACTATGATTCACCTAGACCTCCTTTAACAGTACGGTTTTTCCAATGACCCAAAATAAGAAGAAAGAAACTACGAAAACAAAAGTCTTCAAGCTTCAAAGTCTTCACATCAATTTCTTCAAAGGCCGTACCAATTTCATCACCAAGTTCTTCACTTGAAGAAATACATTTTTAGGGGTCGTCTTCCATGGGTTAAACCAAATATTCAGGGGCTATAACTCCTGTGTACACTCACAAACACATTAGTCCCTCAACCCATTTGTCTTCAATACTCCAAAACCACTAAGGGGCACTTGATGCACTTACAATCTCCCCCTTTTTGGTGATTGATGACAAATTGGTTAGGTTTTCAAAGGGAGTAAATAATGGAAGTGTAAGTACTGAGTATGAAGAAATTGGTTACAAGATATTGAGGAACTCCCCCTAAAGATGTGCATATGAAATATTTGCTTTGGATTGCAAATGCACATGGCAGGTTGGAATTGTGGAGGTCTCCCCTATATCTTGGAATCCAATCATGCATGATCATAAGATATTTGAAGAATTTGAATGCATGATGAAAATTGCTGTCTGACGAAATTGTGCATGCATGAGCATATAATATTAAGGTTCGGAGCATGCATATGAAATGTAGCAAAAAAGTCAGACCACCAACAGTTATTTAAGTTACAACTCATGAAAGAGCGAATCAAATAAGGTCCAAGAGTTGTAACTTAGCAAAAACAACCCATATATAGACCCGCTTGAAGACTAACTCAGATTTCTCCCCCTTTGTTATCAAATGACCAAAAGGAGACGAAACTGAGGACTAACGCCCCTGAAGAATATCATCACGAAGAAGTTGGTGGAGCGCCAGCGTTGTTGCCGGGGTCGCATGAAGGGCCTGCTGCAGTGTCTTCAACATCCTCATTTTCATCAGTGGAGCGTGAAGGAGACACCAATCTTGGTATGAGAGGAGGAACTTGAAATTTCTTGAACTTCTCTTGGGCGGATTTGCCCAATCAAAGTCTTGTTGGAATTCCATCGCTACAAGTTCTTCATCCGTCTTCAGATGTGAAAGAATGGCTCAAGTCCTGTAAACTGTTTCATGGGAATATTAGTGGTTCTTGCGAACAACATTATGCGTCACTATCATGTTTGTATGAATTGCCACAAGTTGATGCTTGGTCCAATCATGATTACCGTCAATCTTTTGGTGCAAGTTGATGACGAGTTCATGGTCAGTCATGACCCGTGGTGCTTCTGGTTGAGGAGTTGGCCTTGATACCTTTGCAGCTGTGTCCCGGCTTGCAGTTTCATCACCAGTGGAGTGGGAGGCAGGTTGACAAAATTGTCCATCAAGGGGACGAATTCCTTCATCAATGACTGCCTTGCCTTTGCCAAGAACTGAGGAGATTGTGCTTTGAAGAACTTCTACCTCTAGTAGAAAACTAAGATGATCCTGTCTATCAGCCTTGTAGTTGATTAAAGACCTGGATCTGATGAATCTCATTATGCATGGAGCATACGGCTTCAAATCAAAGGGTGACTAGGCCACTGTGACCAAAGTCCTCATGAAGAAATCGTGTATGTTGATGGGAGTGCCATGTATAATATGAAAGAGCAGATTCTTCATGACTCCCAGAACTTCTTCAGTTGTAGAGTTGTGTCCTTTGATGGGACTGAGGGTCTTGGCCAGAATTCTATAGACAGTTCATGGCACATACAACAAATCCTTCACTAGGAAGGTGGTTCTCTGAGCTTCTCCTTCAGCCAATGGATTCATTAGCACTTGCATCAAATGATGTGGAAGTTCATGTTCTTCATAGTTCTTCCTTGCTTCTTCTAGGGGTGGATCGACTGGAAGAGCACGCATTAATTCATCAACAGGTGCCTTGTAGTGAGTGTCTTCACTCATCCAATCCAGAGCCCATGTCGCAATGTCATCAACATTGCCTAAGAAGTGCAATGTGGCATAAAACTGAAGAATGTGTCCTTCGTTCCAGTCACAGACATTTGAGCATAAGCTAAGTAGCCCAACACCTTGAAGAACTGCCAGCACTGGCCTGAAGCATGGAATGGACTCCATGTCCACATGAGGAATGTGATGATGCGGCAAGATCTTGTTCTTCTCAAATAGCAAGGATGCATAGAAGTTCAATTGCATCTTGGTACAGAAGCGCAGACGCCTGATCTTGGTAGAGTCATAAGGAGACTCACCTATGAAGAAATTCTTCTCCTCGAAGAATTTGGTATTTTCAAACTGCGGCCGTCTGAGGCTTCTGCCAATCTTGGGCATAACTGGAACGGGCTGAAGATTTATTTTCTTTGGCCTCACATCAAATACTGGCCTTAGAGAGCTAGTTGAATCTTGGGGATCAGTGATAGCTAGAGACTTAGCAATTTCTTCAGCGGTGGTAGTTGGTACAGTGTTAGTACTTGATGAAGGAACTGATTCTTCTTGGTGAGGGGATGTATTGATGACATCCACAGTCATGTCTTGTTGTGCCGTCTCATCAGCTGATGCAGCTAGAATTTCTTCATCAATGGTCTAAACAGAAGGTTGTTGTTCTTCAGAACCAGTGTGAATTTCTTCAGTGCGCGCGGGCGACTGAGGCACTTGTGTCAAAGGTGTGGTGATGGGTGAATTTGGGTGTGCTACTTCTCAAAATTCATCATGTAGGATAGGTGTGGTAGCACCGTCAGTGTCCACATCCTCTTCAGTATATTCACTGCTTCTAGATGAAGCAGTTGTTTCTTCAATCAGCGGAACTTGTGAAGGCTTCCGTGATGACACGTGATGAAGTGAAGCATCTGCTTCCACTTCAATTTTTTCATCCATCTGCTCTGTGGTAGCAGCAGAATGGGTATCATCTTCTTCATCATTATCAGCTGGAGGAATGACATATTCCACCCCAAACGAAACAATCTGATGATCGTCAGTGGTGCGAGCAGGGGCGCTGATGAAATTGGAATAGCATCTATTGGTACAACTTAAGATAGTGGAGTCGTCTTCAGTTTCTTCACTGATTCAATGGTACTAGGAGGAGTTGAAGCCTTTCTCTTCTTGTCTTCCTTCTCAGCAGCGTTGGTCTTCTTCGCTTCTGATGCAGAAGGAAGAGTGATGATCTTCAAAGATGAAGTCATTGGAGGCGTTGTAGCTGAGGAACTTGGTGGTCCATTCTCTTTAGGCACGACTGATGCAGTTGTCCTGGCAGTTTCTTCAGGCGCAACTTCTTCAGTTGCCCTGGCTTGATCTTGCGGAGGAGGTGAAGGTGAAGATTCACTGGCCTGAGTAGCTTGCTGGGGAGCTGAGGAATTTGATGGAGGCACAGGGCCAAACTTGGCGGCCTCACGCCTGTTGTGGTCTTCAACCACTTTGGTGGGACAAAGATGAATCTGTCTTTAACGCCACAACAGAAATTGGCTTGGCGGTCATATTCTTCAGACAGCTGTTGGAGTTCAGATTGTAGAGTCACAAGCAGCTGAGGAGATATGGAGAGCATGTTTTTCCTCAACTCCTTCTCCTTCTTCTGTTGCTTTTTTTTGAACTGGGCATAACCCCTTTCCATTAACTGAATAAAGGAAATACAAAGTTCCAGATCAGAAACTAGAAGGAGGCAGGAAAGGGGAAAGCAAGTTCAATGCACCGTCGGGAAACCCACCATAGGAACTCGCCTACGAGACACCTGCTGTGGGATGAAAACCCGGCGACACCTATATCTTATATACAAAAATTCCAACAGCAACCTCACAAACACATCCTAAACAGTTCACATGCTCGCGCAGGAGCAGAATAGATCAGCGCATCCATAGCCAAAAGGAGGTATCTTGAAGTAACATCAGGTGGGTCGGAGGGGGGGGGGAGGGCGAAGAGCGCTCGAAGGTGAAGCCTCTCCTTAGTTCGTCGCCGAGTCCTCCGTCGCCGTAGCACAGATCAACATCATGTTACCTGTGCTGTCCTCAGCATCTGTGCACCCCGCTCCATTGCCTCATGGTCCGATCCCTTTAGAAGACCTGCCCAGTAATTGATGTAAACACACGCAGAGAAGATGATTTCAAAAGGAGTTTTAGGCAGCTTAAACTCAAAGGTAACCCGGTTACGACTGTTCTAGATAGCCCAGCAAACTGTTGCTAGTCCAAAAGTAAAGAATCTAGCACCATCAGGAAGGAAAATAAAGCACCAAGAATAGTATTGCCATAGGTTGTTGGGGCACAGTTGGGTACCCAGAACTGCCCCAACTGATCGCCAGATGACCCTTGCCACAGGGCACAAGAAAAAGAGATGTTGGGATGTCCCCCGTTCAGCACAAAAGGAACATTTAGTATTGCCTGGCCACTTCCGTCAATTCATGACATCTCTTGTTAAAACAGCATCCTGGAACAGTTGCCATAAGAAAATTTTAATCTTAAGAGGAATTCTGGCCTTCCAGATCCATCGGAAATCACAACCTGCTATGTTATTCTCAAGCATCTTATACATTGATTTCGTGGAGAATATACAATTAGGCCCTGGTGCCCAACCAATCCGGCCAGACCCAGAAGTGGAATTTTTTGAATAGCAGCCTATATTTCGCACCACATATCATCAAGAAGGGGATGCAATCTTCTACGAAACATATCTCCCACATCTACTCCCCTCATTTTGTCTACGGTGAGGTCAGTCAGATTACATATGCTAAATAACTGCGGGTATTGAATGCACATAGGGGGCAACCCATTCAAAGAGTCCTTCCAGACTCGAGCCACATTACCCAAAATTGATTTGAATTATCTTGCCACGCATATAATACTCCTTAACTTTCATTATAGCTTTCCAGATTGGGGAGTCGTTAAATTTACTCCTCACCATAGCAACCGTATCTTTTTTCAGATACTTAGCTTTGACAATATCCTGCCAAAGCCCCTCTAGGGTATCAAGTTTCCACCACCATTTAACAAGAAGACTAATATTCTGTTTGCAGAGGTCTTTCACCCCCAGGACACTTTTGTCTTTGGAATGACAAATCCGATCCCAGCGAACCAAGTGATATCTTTTACATCCTCCTATATTTTGCCAAAAGAAACACCGCCTGCGCTTGTCCAGTTTCTCAATGAAAGTTTTAGGAAGAAGAAACATCGCCATATAATAGCACACAATGCTAGACAGAGAGGAATTCAGGAGGGTGAGTCTCCCACCCGAAGAGGCAGCATTCCCTATCCAAGACTCACAACATTTACCAAAATTTTCATCAACAAAGATCCACTCTAGGCATATAAGAGAGGAGAAACTGACGGGTACCCCAAGATATTGCATAAGAAAATGTCCTATTTGACAATTGAAAAGCTCCGCATAGTATTCTAGGGTACTGCCATCACCTCTCACACATAGGATTTTGCTTTTAAGATAATTGATTTTAAGGCTAGACATGAGTTCACAGAGATACAAGAGTAGTTTGAGGTTCACTTCTGCCAAGGGATCATGTTCAAAGTATATCACCATGTCGTCTGCATATTGTAAAACAACTACTCCTCCCTCAACTAGGTCAGGAGCCAGACCGGTGATCATTTTTTCCTTTTGATCGTTAAAGGTCATTTTCGAGAGGCTCTCAACAAAAAGATTAAACAAAAAGGGCGAGAGGGGATCGCCTTGACGGACCCCTTTAAGGCTCATAAAGTATGGCCTAGTCTCATTGTTCAATTTGATACTAACCGTATCATTGTTCAGGATTTTAGCAATCCACTCACACCACGTGTCATTGAACCCCCTCATCTTATGGCATTCCAATAAAAAGTCCCAATTAATTTTGTCGTAGGCTTTTCCAAATTCAAGTTTCAGCACCACCCCAATTTTCCTTTTTATATGAGTATGATGTAGCCCTTCATGCAAGGACAAGATCCCATCCATGATATTTCTGTTCTTGATAAAAGCGTTCTGGTGGCGGCTGATCAGCTTGTCCGCATATACAGCTACACGGTTGTCCAGTACTATAGTGATGAACTTGTAAGGACAGCGAAGGAGGCATATGGGACGAAATTGTTGGATTTTTTAGCCCCCGACATCTTAGGAATTAAGGTGATCAGGCCATAATTCAAACGAGCTACTTCTAGTGTTCCTGCATCGAAAGCATCAAAGATACGCATGATATATACCTTCACAAAGTCCCAACAGTATTTGTAAAATTCCGCTGGAATATTATCAGGTTCAGGAGCCCTATTACTCTCCATACTGAACAAGGCTGCTTTGACTTCTTCCTCAGAGAAAGGGCGGGTCAGGAATTCAATCATCAGTAAGTTTCTCATGATCCCCCCAAGTCTCTGGGGAAAGATGAAAAAGATTGCCTGGAGCAGGGTCAAACAGCTCCTTATAATAGCAGGTTGCATGATCAAGCAAATTTTTTGTCCCCTCTATAACAACGTCACCATCAGTAAAGGAATGGATAGTATTTTTGCGCTTTCTACCATTAGCAATGCGGTGATAGTATGCAATATTTTCATCACCCTTCAGCAACCACCTCTCCTAGATTGCTGCAACCGAAATAGTTCTTCATTAGTGAGGATCACATTGAGTTCAGCTAAGATGGAAGCCCTACGACAGCAGATTTCTGCATTAATAGGACCTTTTTCCTTTAGATTTTCAATTTCCTCATGCTCCCGATGAATTTATTTTCTCCTTTTTCTCTCGTGACCAAAGATGTGAGACCCCCATACTTTGAAATATTTTTTGAATCTTTTCAGCTTGATATTAAGGATGTCTATAGTATCATTCGAGTTAACAGGCTGCTCCCAAATTTCTTTAGCTCGAGGAAAGAATAGTTCATTGCTCAACCAACTAAGTTCAAAACAGAACTCTTTTTTCTTGGGAGGTCCAGGTTTGTCAGCATTCAGGAATGCAAAAGGGGATTATGGTCAGATTTATCCCTTACAAGTTTGCGAACCGACGCCAAAGGGAATAAATCTTCCCATTCATAGCTCATAAGGACCCTGTCCAATTTTTCTAGGGTAGGATGTGCCTGTTGATTCGACCGAGTGTATTTACCACCGGTTAGATGGATCTCTCTAAGGTTAAGAGCATTAATCACATAGTTAAATTTATCAACATATTGATTATGCATCATGTTTTTGTTCTTATCATCTCCGCCTCTCAGGATGTTAAAGTTACCACCTATGACATAGGGGATAGAAATATGGGAGTAGAAGGATGCCATTTCTACAAGAAAAGCATCTTTGAATTCATCATGGGACGCTCCATACACTACCAGGAGGGCCCAAACTGCATCTCTCTCAACATCATGAATAGTGGCTTGTAAGATAAACTTACCCACTTTCCAAGAAACAATCTCAAAATTTTCTTTTTTGATACCACAAAGGATTCCACCAGATTTACCTACCGAGGGGACCCAATGCCAAGTGAAAAGATCATAGGGGTCAATTTTTTGAAGTAACCATTATTGAACTTTTTTTCATAGTTTCTTGTAACCCAGGAAATCTAGGGAATAGTCCTTTATGAGATCAAAGAGGCAGGTGGACATCCCTTTTTTTCCTGCCCCCCTACAATTCCAAAAAAATACCATTCATTTAATCACAGTAGTATTATTCCTCCCCCTGGTAACCCTGTTAGGAGGCTGAACAAGGTTACCTACCTTAACCAAATGCACATCTTTATTTTTCTGACTTCTTGTAAAGGGTCTAGTGATATTCACCGTAGGTTTCCGCGCTCTATTCTTCCTAGATCTCACTAGCGTGTACTGATTAGTATCAGACTCAGAGTCATGCTCATTCCCCCACTCCATATCTAAAGGTGTTTTATCCCCCTTAGCATTAGTTAGGAAGAGGGTTTGTATTTTGTTAACATCTCGAACGCTCTCAGTATTATTTTTCTGGGGATTAGTTCTAGTCCTTTCAAGATCACGGAGGATATCTATACTCGCAAAATCTGTGTCAGGAATATTGACACCCATTTTAACAGCATGCAAAATCAACTCCGGATTAGAAAGCACATCAAAGTAGCTATTATTACCTTCGATATCATGCTTCTTGTCCACTACCGCTGCCTTTTCATCAATTCGCATCAGGTTAGTTTGAGTAGTATGTAGGCTGAAGCGGAGGTTTTCTTCTATAACAAGAGGAGGGGTGGGAATCACCTCAGTCTCATTGTCCATCAAAGATTCAGGTGACTAGACCAGATACATGCTAGAGCCCTGCCTATTGAAAGCTCCACTCTCCTGCATAATTTTTGTTGGTGTAACATGTTTAACGGCGTTAGCATAAGACCTTTTTCCAATGCAGGATTCACTAGAAATTTCAGGAGATTTTGTCACATTAACCAAAGGGGAAGTGCTTACATTCTCATCTACAATATACTTGCCATAGGATAAAGCCCACTTTTATTTTTTATTTTCAGCTTCATCATGATCACGAGCCAGAGTATCAATCAACAGCGTGTTGTCATAAGATTCCTCAGGTCCTTCGTCTTCAAGGGTTTCCTAGGCATATGGCTGATGCTTGAATTGAGCAGCACCTGACTTACCAGCAACAGCAGAAGAAGTACCAACATCATCTTTTCCAGTTGCAGTTTGCATTTTCATTTTCTTAAACATAGGAGCTCCAGTATCAGCAGGGTTTGTCACTGATGTTTTCCCACGCTCAGGATCCCTGACCAACACTTGTTCCAGCTCATAGAAAAAGTCGAAAAAGTGATCACGCAACACTGCCTCAGCTACAGGTGGGATTTCATCCACATTTTTGCATCCAATTTTGACATGCACAGATTCAAGACGGTGCAAAGTAGCACCGTTAATCTCCAAGGGGACTCCAACCAGAGAGGAAACAAATGCCAGGTTTCTTTCATTTCTTTTTTCCAAGGGAGCATTTCAACCTTAATCTAGGCTTTCTCAATGATCCCTTTAGCTCCAAGAGCCGAGGTCCATGGGTCTATTTTCACCACAGTACCCGTGGATTTCAAAGTCATTTTGCCAATGTAATAGGCTTTGGAAATATCACGACGATTAGGAAATCTCACAATAAAAACACCAAGACCAATAGCATGGGCAGTACACCTCCACCCCGTAGCAATGTACTTGGTTAGGTCAAATTCCATGTCCAGCGTCGATGTATGACCCTGAACAATGGTAACCACCACACTAGTTTCACGCTCCTTCATCTGCCTAGCATTGCACGAATCATGAATGTAATAAAACCCTTGCCCTTTAGCAGTGAACACACACATCGGTGCAATGCAATCCGAAGGAAGAAATTCAACGCACACCGATGCAAGGTGACCTAGTTTACTGCATCTCTCACAAAAGGCTTGCAGACATCTACCAGGTGCATGTTCAGGAGATTTGGAGATCGGACAAGCAACATGATTTATGGTTGGGTTCACCTGAGCATGTTGTTGATTGCCCAGTTGGCGTCGGGGAGGCACATCACCAGGGGCTTGTCGATGTTGTCAACCCCTGATCTAGACACGGCCTTGGATTTCTCCACCCAAACCCTGCCGGATTTGGGGTCCTGGCGACCCGCCGCTGCCGCCTCCCACCGACCAATAGCACCAACAGATTGAACGGTGTTGGAGGAGGAGTGGTCATCCTCTCCGTCATGCCTCCTCCAGGAGAACTTGTTGCACCCGCGGTCGAAGCGCCCTGCACACCGGTTGGCCCACCAGGCACTGACGCCGTCGCGCTTGTCGCTGCGGTAGCCGCGCCCCCCGCCTCCAGCCATCTTCGAAGTCCATGAAGGGGAAGCCGCAACCTTCGTGAATGATCTGTTGTTGCCTCCAACCTTGCCGCGCCACCAGTGGAAGGAGGGAGGGGAGCTGGATCTAGGGTTTTTGGGCGCCGTCCAGAGATGGGAAAGGGAAGAGTCTAGGTCAAGAGGGCGGTAGGGTTTGGGATTTATACCCACAGTGCCCGCATCTCTCCTCTCATGGCGGCCCGGATCTCCGTCCACGTGGACAACATCTGCCATGGGTGGTGGGGTGCCGCCCCTTGGCCCCGCACCCAACAGTCCCGGGTCGTTTGACTACTTAGGTGCAATGCGACCATGCGCCGCAGCGTCGCGTCCCCCCGCATTCTGGCGCGATGGCCACTGGGATCAAACGCCAGAGCCGGCGCCGTCAAGATCACCGGAATCCTGTCCCAAACCCTAGCAAAAAAACACGGGAACAACATGACATGGCTGATGTCAATATTCTCGCCCTCCCGTAGAAAACGGGCATCCACCGTGTGCCCCTTCCCGTTGAGGAGGACAAGACGAAGGGCGTCATGCCGGAGAACGATCTCGCCAACGTCGAACGTGATGGATCAAGCGGCGGGGAGGTCCACCGCGCATGTCACCCGCCAGCGTATGTCATCCGCTATTCCCCTTCTGCTCTTGCTGTTTCTTCACCAGCTTAGCTTGAGCAATTTTGCGCTTCTCATTAAGGATGAAAGATGACAACACATGACTAGAGCCAGGAGGCAAGTTGAGATCGTCAAGTGGTGTATCAGGTTTCTTCACCCATATATCAATGAAGTTGAGGATCTTCTTTGGATCAAGAAGCAATGGGACTAAAGAATTCTTGGCTATGGCGGCTTGCTCTTATTTTCGTCTGAGGAATTCTGCAAGTTCATCCTCATCCGCCATCCCTTGTTCATCAGCTTGAGGCACTATTGCCTTGCTCTTGGGACTGGGCCTGGTGCCACGACCAGTAGTGACCTTTGTCTTCAGCTTGGGCATTGATGAAGATATATGCCCACTAGCTGAGGCACTTGATGAAGCAATGTAGCTATTTGAAAGCCTTCGGTGTGTTGGCAAGATGCAAGCACAAACGGTGTTGAAGCACTAGCTGCTGCCACTGATGAACTTGTGGCTGGTGGAGGCACTGAAGATTTTGCAGTTTTGGGCACTGAAGCCTTTGAAGGTGTCGGCTTGGCCACTGAGGGCTTTGGAGCTGAAGGCTTTGGCTTGTGAGCCGCCTTTGGTGCACTTACACTGCCACTGCCACTTGCACCTGCTACAGCTGAGGCCTTGGAGGCCCTATTGAATTCCTCGACGGCCTTCTTAGTCTGTTTTGCCAACTTGGCCTGACGCCTTTCCCATTCTTTTGGGAATTCTTCACTCCTTCTGATGCTGGTGGGGTTAGCTAATTGACTAGGAGCTAGTGGTGGCCTGTTGCATGGAGGCTTCACAGCAAAGTCCTTTATGTATTTGGAGGTGACGTATCTATATTCTCTCCATGCATACATCCAGTTCCTCTTGATTTTCTGCGTGCGCGTTTTGCATTTTTCCTTGGTTTCCTTGCCATGAATGGTTTCATATGGCATGTAGTGTCCTAAGTATAAGTCCTCAGGGATCTCAAAGGCAGTGTGTTCCTCCTTCCTCTTTCCTCCTTTCTGAGGCTTTTTACCATCAGCCATTTTCTTCAACTGTGGTTTCTGAGCTCTTGATGACACTGAAGATGTTTGACGATTTTCCTCAAGCAACGCTACGAACGAATTAATTTGATGAGAACCTAGAGATTTGTCGACAGACATTTGTACCTATGAACAGAGTATAGTTGCGAGGAAATTGGGAAGAGTCACATGCGTTCTCAGATGTTTTTCAAAATAAACCAGTTGAGGAAATTGACCCTTATCATCTTGACGAAATTCACTAAATGTTCTTGACTTAGGTTCCAGAGTTGTATGTATTGAAGCAATTTGCACAATTAAGGAATCTAATAGTTAAGCATAACTTAGATGAAATACCCAAGACTGGCCAGAAGGAAGTGCTGAAGAATTGATAGTGAGAAAAACAACACTTGAAGATTTTCAAGCAGAGAAGAGATCAAACTGGGTAGTAAAAATTATCATTTAATTACCCAGAGTATGAACTCAATGAACTGGACGACAGAATGAAGGAAATCGTCAGTTTAGATCTTCTGTGCCCTAACTTGGCGACAAAAAACAGCTATGGCGGTGGCAGAGGTGAAGAAATCCACGGCCGGCGTGAGTACATCGATGAAGAAGTCGAGCCAGTGAAGCACTTCTTCTCAGGCGGCGATGAATTCCAGCGGCGGCGCTAGCGTTTGGGAGTGAGAGCGACAGGAGCGATGTGAAACTAGTTTGACAGAGTCAAGGCTATTTATATACACGGTGAAAACCGAGCAGTCCAAAGATTTTGGACAGATAAGCCCCTGACCATTCGCACCTCTGTAACACGCGTCACGCATGCATTTTTACACCCTTATCGACGCGAATAAAGCGCGAGACGAAGTTACTGTGGCAACCACCAAAAAAACTTTTAAGACTTTTAAAATATGTTCACAATTTCTTCAGCTGTCAAGGACAGAGTGAAAACTTTGAACGGTATCAAGTAGAACGCTTATGAAGAATTTGTGAACAGAGTGGGTTGAGTTTAGCATAGAGGGGTGCAGGTCCGATCACATCCACATAGGCCAAGAAAACAACTTGAAGAATTAGCAATATGTGGATGCTGTTGAAGACATAAAACACACACACACACATATATATATATGTATATATATATATAGAGAGAGAGAGTAGCACTATTCTAATCCTGGGATCAGAATAGTTATTCTGATCACAGCGCCATCTATATAGGCGCGAGGAGATGCTCCCGAACTCCCGAACCGGAGCGACAACAAAAAAACTGCCCAACCCCACCCACGATCCCCGCATCCCCGATCTACCGCCGCCCGGCCATCCTAGTGCGCCGCTGCCGGCCGGTCAACCCAGCGTGCCGCCGCCGCCCGACCAACCAGCGCCGCCGCCGCCCGACCTACCCAGCATGCCGCGGCCCCCTGACCTACTAGCATTGGTTCCCTGTGCGCCGCCCACCTTCTTTGCGCGCCACCGAGATCTTGCCGCCGAACTTCCGCCATGGCTGCGCGCGGCTCTGCGCCCTAACCGCCGTCGCGGGGATCTCCGAACACCATCAACTGGGGTGCAGTCCTCGGCCGCCTGCCCACGCAGTCCCCCACTTGCTGCTGACGCGGATCCGGTCAAGCTCGCACCCCTTCCCTCCAGTGAGCCTCCTCCCGCCCTATACCTTCCTCTTCTCATTCTCTACCTCTGGTGAGCTCCCCTGTATCCTCTGGCTCGTCACCTTCCCTTGCCCTGGCTCCTCATGTGCTGCTATCGCACGACGCCGCCGAGCTACGAGAAACCAACGATGACGTCTCCACACCCCGTGCGCCGCTAGTGCCGTCTCCTATTCGGCGCAAGCAGGACCTCCTCTAGGCGAATCCATCAGCTAGGCTCCCCTGCCACCATGTCGCCTATTCCCAGTGGGGATCTGCTGGTACAGTGTTCGGCCGTTCGCCAACGCCACTGCAGGCCGTTCAACTAAGTCGCCATGCACCTGTACCCTGCAGCTGGCCGCCGCACGCCTGGAGCGCACCGACACTCACCATGCACCTCAGCTTTGAATCCCCTGCGCGCTGCCGACGGCTTACCCGAGCATGCCGCTGCTGGCGTTCTGTGTGTTGTGTGCACTGACGCCCAAGAACACAAGAGTTAAATTGACGAAGAAAAACAATACTTGATGGATACTGAGTTAACTGACGGAAAGGAGCGATGCATGATGCAGATGGAGCCAAATAACTGAACATCTATACCTTGTTGCATGTGCAAAATGTGTGATCACTTGCTTCGTACTTGTGTTATTTTGATTTTTGAATAACTGATGTTTACTCCTTTGTGTGTGGAAAAAACTTCAGTGCATGACATATGTTTTGTGTTTATCCTCTGATGAAAAATGGCTATTGTTGCAGGCCAGCTTCGCCTGATGTGTCTGTTCAGCTACAAAAAGGAGAGCATTATACGTTGTTTTCTAGTCTGCTCACTTGTTGAAATAAAAAAAGCGGCTGGATCTTGCTGCACACAAGGAAGAAACGTTGAAGAGGTAAGAAAGAGCACGTGGCTGGGAATTAAAGGATAGGCAAATGAGCTGAGCTAGCGCCCTGGTCACTGGCTTTTGTTTCTTTTCCTGTATTCGACCCTAGCTACTACATGTATGCTGGACTTTTCTATTCTATAAAAGAGAAAGCAAAGCGATCATAGTGAGAAGAGAGAGAGAGAGAATAAACAAATGTGTAATGGGGAATAACTCCATGTATTTTTTATCAGGCCCATTTTGGCCATTGTATTTTTTAGAAGTACTCCTAGATGTTTGTCTTTAAGAAGACTGGAGCCAAAATATAAATAGGCCACTTGATAACTTTAAACTTTGGACATATATGAGTAAATGCTACGTACTTCTCTGTTTTGTAATTAGGTAATTCTATTTTTTTCATGAGTGCCATTTTTTTAAACATATATTGTACAGAAAGTTGGATGTTTATTAAACAATTGATTTTATTCATTCGCAATAATAATTCAAGAAGTTCACATTAAAATAACAGAGCAGGTCACGTTTCTAAAAAACCAAGCGGTTCAAATTAAAATATCAAAGTTGTTTGATGTTCATAAAGGAAACAGATTTTTTATCGAATTAAAAAACAAAAAAAATGGAGCAATTCGATATTTATTACAAAAACTTGAATTTTTCCCATTACTAACGAAGAAACCAAGAAGTTCAGTTCAAAATAACACAGAAGATGTACGATGTTTATTACAAAACTAGTATTTTTTTCCAATACAAATGAATAAACCAAGATGTCCAAAATGAAAAAACCAAGAAGTTCAATTTAAAAAAATAGAATAGTTCAATGTATATGAAGAACTCAGATTTTCCTTGTTACTAAATAATTAACCAAGAAGTTCAATTTTAAAAAACGGAGCAGTTCGATATTTATTACAAAAACTGAAATTTTCCCTGTTACTAACGAAATAAACCAAGAAGTTCGGTTTGAAATAACGAAGAAGTTCGACATTTACTAAAAAAACTCCAATTTTTTCCATTTCTAGAAATACACAAAGAGGTTCAAAAAATTGAAAAATAGAGCGATTTGATGTCTATAAAAATTCAATTATTTTCATTGCTAAAGGGTAGCGTAGTTTTTGGCATTTTAAGAAAAAAAATTAGATCAATTCGATTTTAAAAAGAAAATCAAGAAATTCAAATTAAAAAAACGGAGTAGTTCGATGTATATAAAAAAACTCAAATTCTTTCAGTTTCAATGCAAAATTAGAGTATGAAGTTCAATTTAAAAAATGTTGTAGGATGTTGGCATAAAAATCATTTTTTATATTTTAAAAGAATAAAACTAAGAAGTTCAAATTTAAAAAGCAGAGAAGTTCAGAGATTATAAAAACATAGAATTTACATGCTGAATTTTGATGAGTGTTTTAGGAGTTAGGGGAAAAAAGTAGAGAGGGATTCAATGTCTATAAAAAACTCAGATATTTCACGTAACCAAGAGATGTTCAGATTGATAACTACCGGAAGTTCACGTACTACACGGTGTGCATTTTGTATTAAAAAAAGAATAAAAAAGCAAAGACTAAAAGTTTTGTTGTTATAAGTTCAAGTCCTCGGTCGAAGAAACTTAAAAAAATTATTGTGAGAGAGGTTTGTACAAAAGGAATATCATTTGTGTAACACTAACGAATGGATGAAAAAATTACAAACGAAAATACGTCACAGAAGTTCAACGTGAAAATAGCAGGAAGTTCAACTACTGCACTGAATGAATTTCAGATGAAAAACTTTTAAAACCGTCGCGAGTATGAAAAAATGATTAACACGGGAAAGTTGCGTGTTTACATCAGCTTTCCATCGGTATATCACTTGCTCAATTCCGGTAAGTGGATGGGGAGCTACGAGCAAAAAAAGCACGTGAAAAACAGAGTGAAGTTCAAGTAGACATGCCGAGAAGTTCAAGTAGACATGCCGAGAAGTTCAAGTTCTTCACGCGGTGCATTTTCGAAGAATCTGTTTTGCGATAAAGGCAGAACGAATGATCTCGCCGTTTTCGAAATTACTTGAAAACGGCTAGGAATCAGAGAAAACCATCAACATGAAAAAGTTTTGCATTTTTCGTAGCTTTTCAACGGTATATTATTTGCCCCATTCCGATAAAGTTTGTAGAAATTACGGCAAAAACATGTTTTTAGCCATTTTCAAAATTGACTTAAAACCGTAAAGAATTGGGAGAAACAATATATACCAAAAAGTTTCGCATTTGTTCAAGCTTTCCAACGCCATATCATTTGCTGCATTCGGTTGTACGGTTAAAAAATTAACTCAAAAATACGAACTCGGTGGAACTTGTACCATTTTCTAAATTATTCTTAAACCGTTCAAAATTAGAAAAAACTTTCAACATGAAAAAGTAGCGCATTTTCATAAGCTTTCCAACGCCATATCATTTGCCTCAATTGGATTAGCCATTTAGAAATGGCATAGAAAATACGAACTCGGCTGTTCGGTTTGCGAAATTTTACGATTTTCTAAATTACTCTTTAACCATAGGGAATTAGAGAAAACTATCAACATGCGGAAGGAGCGGTTTTGCAGCAGCTTTCCAACGCCATATTATTTGCCTCATTCCGATAAACGGTTTAGAAATGCGATAAAAAAATATGATTCACGTTTTTTGTATGAAGAAAAAACGATTTTCAAAACTGCTCTTAAACCGCTTACATTTTGCCAAAAATTTAACTTGGGTCATGATACTCGTGTCCATAGCTTTCCAACGGTATATCGCAAGCCCCATTTGGGCAATGTTTGCGGAAGTTCAACCTAGCACTGGGGAAGTTCAGGTCGAACAACTCAGGCAGTAAAATTGCGACAGACGCATGTTCATCACGACCCGAGAGTAAAATCCGCCAATGAGCGAGATTCCTATTTAAAACGGGCATTTAGTTGCTAAAAACCGTTTGCAGATTACACTTACATCACATAGAACACGACTGACCAGAATAATTCGTGCGGGGAGACACGGTTGCGAAGATAGCCCGAAGGTCGGGTTCGTACAGAGAGAAGTTCAGGTTGTGTAACTCAGGAAGTTCAGGTTGTGATCAGAATAATATTCTGATCCCGTGATCAGAATAGTGTTTATGTGTGTGTGCATATATATTTTTTATATATATATATATATATATATCGGCTCAAGCAATGAAAAATAACCTCAAATAACGAAAGTTTGACGAAATTGCAATTGACGAAAAACTCAAATTTGAAGAATGTCACATGGAGGTGGTGGCGTTACCCACCGTATAAAAACTATGATGACTTCAGACACCGTGTACAATTGTAGTAGGGTTCTCAGAGTCAAGTTCTTCATTAATTTCTTCACATTTAGAGGGTAATTCTTCATTGATTGAAGAAATACGTTATTTCATGTGTTGTGCATCAGAGTCATCAAAAAAGCATAAGCGTTAGGATGTGTGTCCACTTTAGAGGACATTCAAAGATTCTAGGATGTTTAGCTCACACCGCAACTTGCAAAACCTTCTCTCATCCAAGGGCTTAGTGAAGATATCGACAACCTGGTCTTCAGTCTTCACGTGGTCGATGACAATCTCTCCCTTTAGCACATGATCATGAAAAAAGTGGTGACGAATCTGAATGTGCTTCGTCTTGGAGTGTTGCACTGGGTTGTGGGCAATCTTGATAACACTCTCATTGTCACAATATAGAAGGACTCTCTTCACCTTGGCGCCATAGTCCTTGAGGGTCTGCTTCATTCATAGCAACTATGAGTAGCAGGCACCAACGGCAATGTACTCAGCCTCTGTTGTGGAAAGTGCGACGCTGTTCTACTTCTTTGAGGACCAACAGATAAGAGATCGTCCGAGGAAGTGGCATGTGCCTGATGAGACTTGCGATCCACACGATCTCCAGCATAATCAGAATTAGAAAATCTAGCTAGATCAAAAGATGAGCCCTTGTGATACCATAATCCAAGCATTGGTGTGTGAGCTAAATATCGAAGAATTCTCTTCACAGCCTGATGGTGTGATTCCTTCGGCGTCGCTTGAAATCGGGCTCACATGCAAACACTAAGCATAATATCTGGCCTATATGCATGTCGTGGCGAGCACGCCGAGGTGGTGCAGCGTACTAGCTATGGGCATCGCCGGAGTATGCGTAGATGTGCTCTCCATGCCCCTCCTCAAGGTGGCGTTAGCCCTGCTGATCAGGGAGTTGTCGATGTCGACCCCGTGCAACAAGCCTATCTCGACGGAGTTCCTCGGTGAGGGAGTCGATTCTCTCGCCAAGGTTGGTCTCCACGGCCGATATGCGCCTCTCCACCTTGTTCAACACATACTCTCGTGTATCCTCTAATGCCAACACATAGGCGGGCTGCAAGCTTGGATCATATACAGGAAGTGGCAGTTCCTCCTCCACGAGGTGCCCACCTCCATGCACACCATCAACACTGCTAGACCTCCTCTAACCCATGGAAGCTTCTCAAGAACAAAATAAGCAAGAGAGAAATTAGCACCGTGAACAACCTAAAGTTCTGATGCCAAGATGATGCGAGATGCCGCCGAAACGATCTTTCACGGTGCCAAAGAACTCACAAGGAGCAGCAACTATCTCTCTCAAATGGCAAAGAACAAGAGGAAACACTCTCAAATAAATTGCAACGGATAACTAGCTTGGTTTACAAGGACGCAACCCAAACCATGAAACTTGTGAACCTATGTAGAATCACAAGAGGGAATTACAAGGATCCTATATGAATTGAGGACAGGCCCTCCCTCCAATCCACACACACGAGCTAACACTCAACGATACAAGTGCTCACGGCACAACACAACCTCACCGGCTGTCTACAAACATAAACTTAGAAATCTCATCCATCTTCTCATGGAACAGCTGGGGAGTACTTGTACTAGAAGCACCTACTAGTTAGGTGTGAAAACAACTCAAAATGAAGGGTAAATTCGTTAGCCCCAAGCTGTAGCAGGAGAAAACTTGTTGAGCCTCGTGATGTAATTAATTCCTGGACAGTTTGCATGGAAACTCGCACAACTTTTGATTCAAGACCTCAAATTGAATGAAAGCTGACTTCAAAGACCATCTTTTCCAGCCTCTAAAACGTGCTAGACTCTTCTAGAATTAATTAGGTTTAGGTGGGAAGTTGCAGCTGGAAATCTGACATGTCATTTCTCCCAAAATAGGCACTAGAAGCTGGAAATCTGACGTGTTTTTCCCATGTCTTCTTTTGGCTGCTCTAATGGTTTAACATTTGTGCTAGCATGAACCTCACTATTTGATGCCTTGGTCATGATCTGGTCCACATCATCCTCCCTTCATTCAACAAAATCATCCTCGCCTGTGCTAAACCGACTATGCCAAACTCCCCTTCCTACTGCGGGGGAAAAGACCCGCCCTCATCTTTTTAATCGTGGTTTGAATCGATGGATCGAGCGAAGTAGCAAAACCAAGTGGTACAAGAGTACCACATACTACAGTACTATAGTACATGTTATAGTTCACTGGGTTGCCGTATCTTGTACTCCTCCATCGTAAGAGTGGAGACGCTTGCTTTCATAAATGTTCTACTCCCTTTCGCAGACATATGGGACATCTAGCATCTGGGTCCATGTTGCATGCACCAAATAACAGTGCAGAATAGCAGGGGGATGCATCCCGGTCGTAGCACCACAGTAGTTAAAGAACAATGAGGCGTCAAATCACAAAGCCACACCTTTCCCGCAATATAAGCTGGATGGACAAAGCAACCATCATCTCACTCTTAGCTGAATCCGCTTCTCCCTTGTCTTCTTCAACAAAACCACGTGTTGCTTCTACTATTGTTCTGCCTCATGTGGGTGTGAATCGGCTTGGTACATCACTGACATGTGGGACCACTTGTTAGCAAACCGACAGGCCAACCTCCCCCACCTACCGGGCGGCAAAATCACCTCCTTTTTACTAATCTAGATATCTTTTTTGGATCAATATAAATGAGATTTGTATAGGTCACACCAAGGAGCAAAACCAATTGCTACACTTTACAGTCCAAAATGAAATGGCGGAACACTTACAACATGCCTGTCGCGTTGGCGTTGCAACTCCGCAGGGTCAGTCCGCACACAAATTGACGACACACTTACAACACACCTTTCACCGACGTGTGGGACATCCAGCGTGCCATGCACCAAATTGCAGTTCGGAGCAGCGGGGGGAGGCACCCCGGTCGTAGTGCTGCAGTACAAGTAAATGAGCAATGAGGTGTCAAATCACAAAGCTGGATGGACGAAGCAACCATCATTTCACTCTTCACTGAATCTGCTTCTCCCTCGTCTTCCTCCATTTCCCACGGTAAGCTGGACGGACGAAGCTATTGTGCTACATTTAATAGGAAATTATGCATCTACTCCAACCTATTTTAAAAATTTATTTATATTTCTTATGACATCAACACACACTCCTAATCCTATACTCCAATCCAATCCATTCCTATCCAAAGAGAGCAATGTAATATTTTTTGCGATTCCTACGTTTTGAGGATCCTGCAAATCAAATAGGCCTAGGTGATTCCGGCTGGTGGAGTGGTGGAGCACAATGGTAACATCTCGTTTGATGGCGACTGTGTTTCAAATTTAGTTCAGACTTCCACGGCTCCGCAACATTCATCAAGTAGTACTACCAGTTACCCAATGGGTACAATAATTATGAGTGACAAAACCAAACGTTCATAGTACAATATATGATTAAGAAGTTCTTGTATGTGCATCAATAGGATGATGAAAGCCTAGATAAGCGGTACTTGTTTGATGATGTGTGCGAGACATGCCGGGCATGTCCCAGCACCTTCCTTGCCAAGAAGCTTCTCCTTGGGAGACGAACGTAGCACCGGCAGGCTGATGACATGATGTCGGTCCATCTTCATGTCGAAGGTGAAGTCACACCCTCCTTGTTTATGCAACCACTGGCGATTCACCTCCTAGACTATCTTCCTCACAATGCCATCGGGGATGATCGTCTCCCACCCTACTTTGTTGGGACGTAGACCGATGAGAGGTCCATCATCCGGAGCCAGCCGTGAAGTGCATGACGGCATTTCCGTTGGTTGCACAGGCTAGATAGGTTCACGATGCGGAAGAGCCTCTCCGACAGTAAACCAATGCCCGTGTAATGGTACACAGTTGTCGGTACTAAAACCGGTAGATCTTGGGTAGGGGGCTTGGATCGATGACTAATAGGAGACAAAGGGGACAATATTTACCCAGGTCCGGGCCCTCTCGAAGATGTAAAACCCTACATCCTACTTTGATTGTATTGATGATGATGTATCGAGTACAGGCTTGATCTACCGCAAGATCGTATGTCGTGTTCTAACCCTAAGGTGTGTAATAATGAATCCGCCCCTATGGACTAATGCCCTCAGTTTATATAGGCACTAGGGGCATCAAGGGTTACATATGGTCGGTTGCTACCTAGGGACAAGTATGTCGATAAACGAAACAATCCTTGGAGTACACGTCAAGTCTTTGGCAGAGTCCTCCTTAATCACGCCAGGGTTTGAGGCTTTCAGAGCCCTTCCTTATGAGATTGATGGGACATAAGCTCGGCCCATGGACCGCGGGCCAACTGATACCCCTTAGTCCAGGACACCATCAACAGTCATGTTTGAGTCTCCTTGCGGCACCTCGAGCTCGAACGACGTGGTCATGTCGCATCCAACGGTCACGGTGACACGACAGTTGTTGTCGCCTACGGACTTCCTACATGCAAATAAGGTGGTTGTCTGGGCTTCTAGGCGACACTTGCGAACGACATGACCATCGTCTGCCTCAATGGTGCACTCCGTGGAATGCACTTCACCAAAGCCAGCCATCATGATATCGTCGACGTCATCGTAATGGGGAAGGAAGTCAAATAGAGATATGATTAGCATGATGATTGCGGCCGGAGGGGTGAATAGGACGCCTTTTACATGTTTTAGTAGAAAAGTCAGCGCCATTATAATCAGGATTTCCATCGATGTATCACGCGAAGGCGCAGAACCAAGTGTTGTCTTCACAAGTTTAAAACAAGGAAAAGGAACAATCACAGCACGCCTGTCGCATTCGCATCAGACCAACACATGTTTGATCTTCCCCATCGCTCAACGCACATCGGCTTGGCAGTTCACTGGCATGTGGGAAGGCATGTGTAAGTGCATCAAGTGCCCCCTTAGTGGTTTTGGAGTATTGACAACAAATAGGTTGAGTAACTAATGTGTTTGTGAGTATACACAGGAGTCAGAGTCCTAGAAGATTTGGTTTAACACATGGAAGACGACCCCTAAAAATGTATTTCTTCAAGTGAAGAATTTGTGATGAAATTGGTATGACCTTTGAAGAAATTGACGTTTGAAGCTTGAAGACTTTGTTTTCATAGTTTCTTTCTTCTTCTTTGAGTCATAGGAAAAACCGTACTGCCAAAGGGGGTCTAAGTGAATCATATTTCACATTTCCAAGTGATGCTCAAATCTATTCAAACCTATACACGAAAGCCGCTTCGAGTGAAGCCTTTGGAAATTTCCAGTACAGCTGATGCATTTGCTAGCGACAGGGACGAAGTTCATCCGGTCGCTGACGAATTTGGTCATGCTAAGGAGTTAGGAGTTCGCCAGTGCATTCTGCCTAAAAGTGAGGAAATTGAGTGCCCCGACAAATTTGAGAGTTCAAATTCTGACCGTTGCTGCGTCGCGTGCCAGCTGTCGAATGGATCCTTATCCTGACAACGGTCGAATCAGAGAAGGGCATTTATGACAATTCATGTCAGGTTGCCCCTGGCTATAAATAGCCGCCCCCACAACCACTTTTTGGTTGGCTGCTCCGAGAGACTTGACACTTGTCATAAAAGAGCAACCCATCCTATGACGACTTTGAGAGAATCCTAAGTGAGGAAAAACCCAGAGCCAAAGTGATTGATCATCACTGAAGAGATTGACGATCACCTTTGAAAACTATCATTCTTCCAGACTGTTAGGTGTCAAGTTCTGAGTACACCAAGAGTCATTGTGGTGTGCTGGTGAACATGTCTGTCAAGGTTTTGGAAGTCTACCTTGAAGATTTACCACGAGTGATTGGGCAAGGACTAAGTGACCTTAGCTCAATAGGAATACGATGAGGACTGTGTGTCCTCTGAGTTGCGACTCAGCCGGCTCAGCCAGACGTACAGTTGATGCAGCAACTAGAACTAGCCTACCAAATTCCATTGTCTTCACTGAGCCAAGCTGGTTTCAAATTCCTCAACCCTCTCTTACTTTATTCCATTGTTGAAGAATTTGTGACCTGTGCTCTGACGAATTAGAACTGAAGAATTTCATCACGTTATCTTTCATTTCCTCAGTTCACTTTCTTCATGCGTGTATGAATGTATGTTTGCATGTTCTTCACTCTTATGTATCCTGATTGCATGTACTCTGATTCTATGATGACTTAGTTTCCCCTGAGTTTCTATTTCTTCACTCTGATCTTCGTCAAATTCTTCAGAGTTTGACGAATTTCTAAAAATCTCCCATTCACCCCCCTCTGGGAGTAAACCTGCGCTTTCAATTGGTATCAGAGCAAGGTACTCCCTTGTTTTGTGTGATTTTGGTTTAACCACCTAGAGTTTTAGTTATGCCAACTGCAGGTATGATCAAGGTTTCTGCTGCGTGCCCCATCTTCGATGGCATAGACTATCCTTGCTGGAAGAACAAGATGCACATGCATCTTGAGGCAATTGACAATGATCTCACATTCGTCATTGAGAACGGCATTCCCTCTGTCGCTCCTAGCATCAATTCTGCTGATGTGAAGAGATTCAAGCAACCCGACTCTCAAGCGAAGAACATCATATGTGGACACCCCAACAAAGGGTAGTATGGCCGAGTGAGTGCACTAGAAACATCAAAGCTGATCTGGGATAGGGTCTCCAAGGTCAATGAGGGAGTTTCCACTCAACGTGACTCTCGACTTGATGTGCTTTGCAATCTCTTCAATCGCTTCAAGAGGCTTGATAATGAAAACGTTCAGCAAACTTTCGATCGCCTCACAAATATCTCCAATGAGCTACAAGCACTGGGTGCTGCTGACATCACTGACCACGAGGTGGTGAAGAAATTGCCGAGGTCTCTTGATAGCTCCTTTGATACCTTGGCCCTGATGATACAAGAGCGTCTTGATTACAAGTCACTTGATCCCGCTGATATTCTTGAGAGGCTAAACACTCATGAATTTCAGCAAGCTAAAAAGAGAGATATGTATGGTCCCGGCTATGGACGACCTCGCACTCTGAAGGTAAAGGCTAAAGCAAAGTAAATTTCTTCATCTGAAGAAGAAGAAGAAGTATCTGAATGCAGTACAGATGATGCTGAGGAAATTGGCCGAGAACTGGCTATGCTCGTGAGGAAGTTCCAGAAGTTCTCCAAAAGGAACCGTTTTGGAAAGTCTTCAAAGTACGATTCAAAGAACACTAAAGCTTCTGCTCGTGACTACGACAAAAGAACTTGCCACAAATGCAAGAAGGCAGGCCATTACATCGCTGATTGCCCCCTCTGGAGAAAGGGGTCAAAGAAGAAAAGATCTAGCAAGGATGATGATTCTGATGACAAGAAGAAGAACTCATCAAAGTCTTCATCAAAGTCCCCAACAAAGAAGAAAAGCACCTCCGACAGAGCTCGCACTTTCATTGGAAAGGAAATGTATTCTGAGGAAGAATCTGAGGAAGCTGAGGAATCTGAGGAGGAATCTGACTCTAGGGTTGCAAGCTTGGACCTTGCTACGGAGTTCGTGAGCAAGTCCATCTTCGACCATAAAGAAAAGGGTGACTCCACCAACACTAAATACTGTGTTGATGACTACGCTCCCACCTATTGCTTCATGGCAAGAGGTGCCAAGGTAAACTCACGAGAAGCTTACTTTAATACTTCCACTGATGATGACTCTGAATGTGAAGCAAAGCCTAGCTACAAGAAAATTGTTAAAATTGCAACTGAACAACAAAATGCCATGGAAAAGATTCAAAAACTGCTTGATAAAAGTGATGATCTATTAGATGAGGAAATGGACCGCAGTCAAGGTTTGTCTGAGGATCTCACATGCCTAAAGTCACAATATGATGAACTTGAAAGTCTTCATGTGACCCTCTCAGCTACACATGAGAAGCTGTCCTATGAATTTCTTCAAAGGAAACAAGAACTCAAAAAGATGAGAGCGTCTCATGGTGATCTTCAAAAGGACAACGATTCATTGCTCGCTCAACAGACCAGTGCTTCTCAGGAAGAATTTGTTGCTCCATGCTTAAAATGCCTTGAATGTGATAATGCAAATTCTTTAGCTGAATGTTCAAATGCTTCAACTGCTGCTATGTCTTCAACTGTCTCTGTGGTTTTCAATTCCCTCATCTGAGGAAACCACAAGTGTTACTGACGAAAATGCAGGTCTGAAGGAATTGTACATCACGGGCATGCACAAAAGCTCAAAGGGCACCAAACTCTTTGTGATGTGCTCAAGAAGCAGATTCTCAACAGGAACCCTAGGAAAGAGGGTATTGCTTTTGAGAAAAAGCTGAATGCTGATGGTTCTTATTGGAAACCTGAGCAGTATCCCAAAACGACATGGGTTGCTCCAAAAGGACCTCCAGTTGATCCATCCACACTATTTGGCTTCAACTGTGATACTCAACATTCTTCTGATGAGTCATCTGATTCCAACTATAAGCTATTCAAAAATCAGAATGGTGAAGTATTTGCTAGATTTGTTGGTACTAACTGCAGGAATGGTCCCCTATGAAGAAAATCTAGGTGCCCAAATCTGTTCTTCAAAATCTTCAGGTGTCGGTGTTCGACACCTATGGGATCCAAGGGACCCCTTTACGGTTCGGCAGGGAGAGAGGGACGCACAAAGAGCAGAAACGATGATCAACGCGAGGGGATTTTTACCTAGGTTCGGGCCGCTGATCAGCGTAAAACCCTACTCCTACTTTAGTTTATTATCAGTGATTCATCCCAGTTCTTGGAGCGCTTGCGATGAACAGTAAGTTCAAGCAGCAGCTACGCATGCCGAATGGGCTGAAAATCGTCCCCCCTCTGTAGCAGTTGCCTTGGGCCTCCTTTTATATGATCAAAGGGGTCACCACAGTGGCGAACTGCTCATTTGCGAGGTGTAAAGTAGCTACATGGTTATCATACCTAACCACTGACGGTTTTGGACAAATGCATTTAATGCACCGTGAGGTGTCCGTTTAGGTGTCCCTACTTTCTTGGGGATGGAAAAAGGAGCCATCCCATTAGCACCGCTTAAGCTCGCCTCCACTAGTGCCTTGCCACGCATCCAGAAGTGGGGCCAGAATGCCAGGCCGGTCGCTGTACTAGAGCGGTGGCACAGTGGCGGAACCTTGTCGGGTGCGAATCTTGCCGGGCTTGGCGGGCTACCCCGGCAAGATCTTGCCGGGAGCCGAGCCCTTGGTCTTCAGTCCTCCTTGTCTTCCAATCCTTGGCGTGGATGTTTCTTGATAACCTTGGATCGATCTTCAGCTGTTCCCCCGACAAGCCTTGACGCAGGTATGGCTACAACCGCCCGTGCACAAGTATGGGGTACTAAAGGCCCAATATTTAGTACACTGACAGGAGCCCCCGGGCCTAGGCCACACACGGGTGCGAGGCGTTGTTGGGCTAGGCCCAAACAGTGCATGGGCACGCATGGCAGGGATTAACTGCTTGTAATCATTCCGCCTACTGCGCTTCCCCACTACACGCGTTGAATGCGCGATGTGGGAAGCGTGCGCTGAACGGCCACGGTCGCAGCATGCTCGTATAGGCATGTTCGCATTGGGCAGTAAAAGAAACGGCCTCGCTCCTTCCCCATAAAAAGGAATCCGCAAAGGCGCTGCCCTTTCACCCCCTCTTCTTTCCAATCTGAAATCTGCCATTACCTTCTCTCTCCCGAGCCCAGAACAGAACTTCTCCTCTTTCGCTCATCGTCTCCGCACCCGCTCCATCCTCGACTTTCGCCTCACAGCCACCATGCCGCCCAAAGCTAGCAAGAGCAAGGGCAAGGAAACGAAAGCCGATGTCCCGGAGAGCGAGCTGGTGAAGATGCGGAAGAAGTACGTCGTCTTCGCTCCGACGCTCGACGCGGAAGCCTTGAAGAACCGGTACCAGTGCATGTGGGCGAGGGAGACGAAGGCTCACCCCGCTACTCGTGTGGCCCCAGGTTCTTCTTCCAAAGGCGGACCTGATAAATATCCCTTCTTTGCCGCTTACTTTTACTGCGGGCTCTGCCCTCCATTCTCTGATTTCTTCAACGATATCATGTATACATACGGCTTCCATCTCTTAGACTTCACGCCGAATGCCATAACTTGCATGGCTATCTTCGCCCATCATTGTGAAAACTTTGTTGGAGTAGTTCCCAACACCGCCCTCTTCCGCCATTATTTCATTCCTCACGTCAGAAAAGGGGATGCCCTTGCGGGTTCTATCGCTTGGATCCCAAGGGCATGGAACAAAGAGATATATCCGGACGGGGTTTACCGCAAAAAGTGGGAAGAATGGCGGTCTGAGTGGTACTGGATCAAGGAAGCAGATCCCCGTCCCTTCTGTTCGCCCCGACGACAAAAGGCGGTTCGCGGCGAGGACTGGAGCGATCTTGACGCTCAAGATGACAAGCTCACAATCGCCACGACCAGGATCCTTCGTCTGAAAGCCGCCGGGCTCATAGTCGAGATGATAGGCTCTGATTTTCTTCGCCGGCGCATCGCCCCTCTGCAGAACAAGGGGAGACCGGCCTGGGAGTTCCTGAATGTGGCAGATATCATGAGGCTGCGCCCCGGACTGAACAACAACCTGACGATCATGCAGCTTGGCGCTCTCCGCCACCGATTATTCCAGCGTGAAGACAAGCACAAATTGCCGGCAAGAATTGTTCCCTTGTGCAACAACTCCGCCCTGGGGTCGATCATTGCCGCAATGCCAGTGTTCAACGCCCACGGCCTTGACGTGACCTGGGTTGAGCCATCTGCGGAGGAGGCACAAGAGTTCTTCGACAGCTTGTCAGAGAGGGCCGTCCGGGAGGAGACAAACCTCATCCGCGCCACCACTGACGAGGAAGTGGCGTACATTGCCACTAGAGTGGAAGAGGTGAATCTTGCCGCGGAGGCCGGCAACGTCGGCTTCACAGAATGGGAAACCAGTGACGCAGAAGTCGTGCTGGAGGAAAAATCTGCCGGGGAGGATGAGGTTGCCGGGGAACAGAGCGGCGCAGCCACTGAGAGCTCATCAGGTGAGGAGGCAGCCGAAGAGCAGCTGCAGGAGGATCCCCCAGCTCCAAAGAAGGCAAAACGTGTCCTTCGGAAAGCTGCCTCTGGCGTCCCGGCAAGTCGGGCTTCTTCGAGCAGCGAAGCCCCCGGCGAGGGGGCGGCCGGCAAGGATGCACCGCGGCAAGGGGTTCGACAGCAACCCGCGCGGCGCATGAGACACACACCTGCGGCAACCACGGGGGCGGCAGGGGCGTCCCATACAGCAGGACCAGAAGCTGAGGCGGCAGAGCCGCACCAACCCCCTGCACCTGCCGCAGCCAAGCGACCCAGGACTCCTCCTCCGCCTCCCCATACGGACATTGCAACGGAGGTCAATTTCGACATCTCCGGCTTCAGCCCGGAACGGGAAGAGGAAGAGTAAGTATCCTGTCGCAGTCTTTATTTCCCAAATTCTGAATTCTATCGATCTCATCGCCTTGCTTTGTCTTGTCTCTGCAGGGAGGCAGAAACTTTGGCGGAAAGGATGGCGAAGAGGGCGAAAACCTCTAAGGGCGACGAGCCACCGACAAGCTCTACGAGCGTGCCAGAGACTATCTTCATCAGCCCGGAGCTTAGCCCTCGACGCAGCCCCCAGCACAGCCCCCAGCGTAAGTTCATTACTTGTTTCCCGCTGGCGGGTGCTAAGGTTTCTACCTTTGCCGCTTACATCTTTGGGCTTGCAGGAGAAGAGCGACAACAGGGAGAGCCGTTGGAGGACGCCCCCGTCGTGCCGCCTCCATCAACCGCACCACCCGCAAGTGCATCCCCGGTAAGAGCTCCTACCGACGAGCTTATTTTGGAAGAAGAGGTGCCGGCAAGCACGGGCACCGGCAACCTTTCCCCGGCAACCAATGTTGCCGGGAGGGGCGAAGCTACCCCTCATCAGCTCGACGCAGGTAACCCTTTGCCTCAGGGCACTTGTGATTTTTCTTTTATCTTTCTGAACTTTGATCTTGATATGATTTTGCTTCCCTCCTTCGTCCTTCAGAATTCCCTGTGATGGAACCCATGGACGTCGACGTCGTCATCGAGGAGACCGCCAGAGATGCTGCCGCCGAAGCTGACAGGATTGCCGCTAGTGAGGCCACCGAAGATGCCACCGTCAATGTCAGCGAGGCTGCTGCCGAGGAGGCCGCCAAGAAACCTGCCGAGAGGGCCGACGAGGAGGTCGATGACCGTACTGACAGCATTCCTGCCGCAGGAGCGCCAGGCGCTACGCCGACCACAGAGCCCCCATCCACCGGTGACACGCTTGTCGAAGACCAACCATCGACATCTGAGGCCCCTTCATCGAGCAAGTATCTCAAAGTTGGCGACAACTTGTTCGTCAACCTACCGAGGACGGCAAGCGTTGAGGCGCCGATCGAAGGAGAAACTTTTGATGAAGAAGTCATCACCGCTGCCGGGCTCAAGATTGTCGATGAACCAAGTGCCAGTAGCAGAAAATCCAAAGAAGATCGACTCCTCCAGGCCATGGGCGATAACTTTCACAAGCTCTAGGCGCTCCACCGTGCTCGAAAGGAGAAGGTAGATGCAAGAGCTGCAGTTGTCAAAGCAGCCGAGGCGGATTTCCAGAAATGCGTCGAGCAAATGCAGATCTGGTACGCTGAGGCCTTCCAAGAATTGACTGCCAGCCGGGAACAAGTGAGCCAAAGCTGGACGGAGCTCCAATTGAAGCAATCTGATATGGAAAGGGCGCAAGAGGAAGCCGTGCAAAAGGTTGCCGCTGAAGAAGCTCTCTTGACGCAGCGCCGTATTGGGCTTGACGCTCATGAAGAAGACCTTGCCGCGCGCGAGTAGGCACTTTCCGCCAAACTCCGCGGCAAGGATGAAGAGATTGAGAAACTTGTCGTGCAGCGGACCCAGGAGCTGGAGCAGAAGCAC
This sequence comes from Thinopyrum elongatum, assembly GCA_011799875.1. Classification (NCBI taxonomy): domain Eukaryota; kingdom Viridiplantae; phylum Streptophyta; class Magnoliopsida; order Poales; family Poaceae; genus Thinopyrum; species Thinopyrum elongatum. Next base: position 248,983,285 of record CM022302.1, read on the forward strand.
AAAGAGGCGCTCGAAGCTACAACTATAGATCACGCCAGCAAGCTCAAGGAAGCCGTTGATGCCGCCAAGGCCGCAGAAGCCGCCAAGAACGAGCTGAGCGACAAGGTGAAGAAGCTGGAAGTGGACCTTGAGGAGCACAGCAAGGAGCTCTCGACGCTCAAAGTCGACAGGGAGAAAACTCTCCACAGCCTAGCGGAGATGCAAGTTGCTATGTCCGACAAGACCAAGCAGCTCTCTTCAGCCAACGACGCCATTGCCGATCTGAGGCTGAAGCTGACCACGTTGGAGAAGTCTCTCATGGACGGCAGGGCCCGCGAGAAGGCCCTGAGCAAAGATCTCCAGGAAGAGAGGAACCTGCTCAAGAGCGCTGCCACCGCCCAAGTTGACTATGAGAAGGGCGTGCAAATTTGGACTTAACGCCTTGTTGACACTGCAGAGAAGCTCACAGCGCAGCTGTCAACCATGGGCCGGGAGGGCCTGCAAAACTTCAGGTATTCTTCTGAAGAAAGAATATCCCCGAGCGCCAGGTTGACCATGTTCTTCGAAAGCATCATTGATGCTCTGAAGCTGCTCCAGTCCAACCGAGCGACCCAGCTAGCCAACGAATCCCGCAAACTTTGCCGGGCCGTCCTCCACAAGGTGCTCATCAAGGTGGTGCATAAGAATCCTGGCATCAACCTCACCAACGTGCTCGACCGCTTGCCGAAGGATGCAGATCTCCAGGCCCTTGAAAAGCTTGTCGCACCCATCCTTGATAAGGTGGATTCTATCAAGAGGGTCGAAGGCCAGAACAGGGACTAGCTGTCTCGCTTTTTCTTGCCGCCACCATTCCATGTCAAAGACAATTTAGCCTTAGATTAGAACCACGGCAACTATTGATGTAATATAACTTGCTATAATTGAATATATGCATGCCATTCCCCTTGTTCGATTTCTTTCCGTATGATTATGCCCCACGCTTGCCGGAAACTTGTCGGCGCGCAACCTGCCGCGAGCGCTGGGTGCGGGACTTCAGCAGCCTACTGGAGGTGCAGCGGCCGGCAAGATACCTTGGCGCTCTTGGCGCAGCCACTTATACTATTGAGCGGACTCGAAACAGAACAAGGGCGCAGCCAATTACGACAAGGGTTCCTTCGCGTGCAGGTTTTCCATACAAGGGCCGAAATCGTCCAAAGGAAATAGCCTAATAGTAAAAATTGAAAAACTTGCTCAAAGTTTCGAACTTAGCTTTCTGTCGCTGTATTCCTTCCGGCAAGAAACCAATTCTGAACATCGCCCATTGGTATCCATACCTTCCTCCCCCCCGGCAAACTTGCACACGAGGGAACCTTCTATCCTTTGAGAAAAAGAAAGAAGAGAAAATAAAGATATGGAACCTTGGCGGTTCGTTAATCTTACCGGGGATCAAGTGCCATACAATATCTCAGATAAACATGCATATATATAAACATGGAAATCAACAAGAAATGCACAACACTGAAGCTTATCCAACTGCGCACAGGGTCTGCACTTGGCTTTGTACAAAGGATTACATGCCTTGCCGGCAAGACTTGTACAAAAGGAGGTTGCCGGGGGCCCCCGGCAACCGCGCCTTATGGGTAAAACTTGCAAAGATGTTCGATATTCCAGGAGTTGCTCACTGGAACGCCATCCTCGGCCTCCAGGCGGACAGCGCCGGGCCTGGTGACTCGTACTACTCGATAAGGGCCCTCCCACTTCGGCGTCAACTTGTTTGAATTCTTGGCGGATTGAATCCGCCGAAGAACAAGGTCGCCTTCCTCAAGGCTTTGGGCATGAACTTTGTAGCTATGGTAGCAGCGCAAAACTTGCTGGTAGCGTGCAGCTCGCACAGCAGCCTGAAGACGATCTTCCTCAAGGAGCACAGCGTCATCTTGCCGCAGTTGCTCTTGCTCAAGCTCATCATAAGCGAGCACTCGAGGTGACCTGTATATGAGTTCCGTGGGGAGAACTGCTTCCGCTCCGTAAACCAGAGCGAAGGGTGTCTAGCCAGTGGCTCGATTTGGTGTCGTTCTGATTGACCAAAGAACCACCGGCAACTCATCAATCCAGCGTCTTCCGCACTTTCTCAGCTTGTCGAAAGTTCTGGTCCTGAGACCGCGCAACACTTCAGCATTAGCCCTCTCCGCTTGGCCGTTGCTTCTCGGGTGAGCAACAGAGGCAAAGCAAACTTTGCTGCCAAGGTCTTGGACGTATTGCATGAAGGTGCGACTTGTGAACTGTGTGCCGTTGTCGGTGATGATCCAGTTGGGCACACCGAAACGACAAACTATCCCTTTAAAGAACTTGACGGCTGATTGTGCTGTCACCTTCCTCACTGCTTCCACCTCCGGCCACTTTGTGAACTTGTCGATTGCAACGTACAAGTATTCATAGCCCCCGGTAGCATGGGCAAAAGGGCCCAGTATGTCGAGCCCCCAGACCGAAAATGGCCAGGAGAGAGGGATTGTCTGAAGAGCTTGAGCTGGCTGATGTAATTTCTTTGAATGAAACTGGCACGCTTCACACTTGGTTACTAGTGCAGCTGCATCCTGGAGAGCGGTGGGCCAAAAGAAACCTTGTCGGAATGCCTTTCCGACAAGCGCTCTTGACCCTATGTGGGAGCCACATATGCCTCCATGTATCTCTGCCAACAGCTTCAGTCCATCTTCTCGAGGAATACACTTCAATTTCACATCGTTCAGCCTTTTTCTGTACAGAACGCCATCGACGAACTGGTACATGCTAGACTGATGGGCTACTTTTTCCACTTCTTCCTGCTCCTCAGGGAGTTCTCCTGTCTGAAGGAAATGGACAATGGGCTGTGCCCAAGCTGGAGCCTAGGGCTTGACAACTAGGACTAAAGGCATTTCTTCTACCGGGGAACATTTGTCTCGACGGCAAGGGCCGGAGCCCCTGCTGGAGCCTGTTGTTCCCCGGCAGGCTTGCCGCTGACTCTGGCAACCTTCTTACCGGCGGCTCTCGGGAGCTCCACCGGAAAGTACTGACCAAAATTCAACTTTCTTCTCTTTACTTGTCCTATTAATGGCACTATAGATGGCTGAGTCAAATGGAGCACAAAAGTTCCTGGTTCCATAGGCAACTTAAGGGCAATGCGTTTCGACAGGTCATCGGCAATACTGTTCTCAGCACGAGGAATGTGCTTTGTATGCAGACCGTCAAAGCGTTCTTCCATTTTTCTCACTTCATCCACATAAGCTTGCATCAATGGACTCTGATAATCTTTGTTAACTTGCTTGACAACGAGCTGCGAATCACCTCTGATGATGAGTTTCTTGATACCAAGGTCCGCCGCGATCCTGAGACCAGCAAGCAGGCCCTCGTACTCCGCAGTGTTGTTTGTTGAGCTCTCCCGAGAAAAATGCATCTGAATTACATACTTAAGGTGCTCTCCGGTGGGTGCGACAAGCAGCACACCAGCCCCGGCGCCTTGCAGCGTAAAAGCACCATCAAAGTACATAATCCATTCTTGATCTGTTTCCTTGCCGGGAAGAGTTGTCTCTTGAATCTCCTCGTCTGGCGTTGGGGTCCATTCCGCAATGAACTCTGCCAAGGCTCTGCTTTGAATTGTTGAAGTACTTTCAAACTTGAGGCCAAAGCTCGACAATTCCAACGCCCACTCTACAATCCTGCCAGTTGCTTCTGGATTTTGCAAAATCCGCTGCAACGGGAAGCAAGTGACGATGGTAATCTCGTGTGCTTGAAAATAATGGCGCAGTTTCCTCGAGGCCATAAGGAGGCCGAAGAGCAATTTCTGCACACCAGAGTATCTTGACCTAGCTCCCTGCAAAAGGGAACTGACAAAATAAACTGGACGCTTCACCATCTTTTTCTTTTGCACTGATTCCTCTGGCTGCGCAGATCCTGTCTTGTCGGCACCAGATCTTGCCGGGGAAGATCCCGACGCGTCACTTGACGGGCCTGCCGCTGCCGTTGCCCCCTCGTCAACTTCTCTCTGTGCCACTAACACAGCACTAACCACTTGATTTGTTGCCGCTAGATACAACAGTAACGACTCTTGTGGTTTAGGTGCGACTAGCGTCGGCGGAGAGGAGAGGTACCTCTTCAAATCTTGCAGCGCTGCTTCCGCTTCCGGAGTCCATCTCATTAGACCTGCCTTTTTCAAAATTTTGAAAAAGGGCAGGGCGCGCTCAGCAGATTTGGAGATAAACCTGCTTAAGGCAGCAACGCAGCCGGCAAGGCGACGTACATCCTTGATGCGTCTTGGCGCTTGAATCTGCTCAATAGCTTTGATCTTGTCGGGGTTCGCTTCGATCCCACACTGAGATACAAAGAACCCGAGAAGCTTGCCGGAAGGGACGCCAAACACACACTTCTCGGGATTGAGCTTTAAATTGATCTTGCGCAGATTTGCGAATGTTTCTTCTAAGTCTTGTATGAGCATCGCTTTATCCTTGGTTTTGACCACTATGTCATCCATGTATGCTTCCATATTTCTATGTAGCTGAGGCTCAAAACCAATTTGGACCGCTCTCGCAAATGTAGAACCAGCACTTTTCAACCCAAAAGGCATTCGTAAAAAACAATACGTACCACATGGGGTGATAAATGCGGTCTTTTCCTCATCTTCTTTTGCCATGAAGATCTGATGATACCCTGAATAGGCATCAAGGAACGACAGTAGGTCACAACCAGCAGTGGAGTCCACAATATGGTCGATGCGCGGCAAGGGGAAAGGATCTTTTGGACAGGCTTTATTGATGTCTGTATAATCAATACACAGCCTCCATTTCCCATTCGCCTTGCGCACTACAACCGGATTGGCTAGCCATGTTTGGTGAAGCACCCCTCTGACCAAACCTGCCGCTTCCAACTTCCTGATTTCTTCGGCAATAAATTCTTGCCGCTCCAAGGCCTGCTTTCTCACCCTCTGCTTGACGGGCCGCGCGTGAGGACAGACAGCAAGGTGGTGCTCAATTACTTTCCTAGGAACACCGGGGATGTCAGATGGTTTCCATGCAAACACATCGACATTCGCCCGTAGGAAAGCAACGAGCGCGCTTTCCTATTTGTCATCTAGGGTGGAACTTATGGTGAAAGTTCCTCCCGTTCCGTCCTCCCTGACAGGCACCTTCTTGGTCTCTGGTGGAGCAGCCTTGGACTTCTTGTTCTTGCCGGTGGAACTCTCTGGTGCATCCTCAACGGAAGCGCAGCACTCCGAAGAGGTGCGCTTGCCGGAGTTTGCGCCAGAGATCTTGCCGGCCTTCTTCTCCTTCCCTTCGGGAGTTCCAGCGGCAAGAGCAGATGCCTTGGCGGCAGGTGCTGTAGCTGCCTCCCGATAGAGTTGGTCGGTGCAGATCAGTGCATCCTTTTTGTCGGAGTGAACAGTGATGACACCAATCGGTCCGGGAATCTTCAACACATTGTACGCATAGTGTGATGCCGCCATAAACTTGGCGAGCGCTGGGCGGCCAAGGATCCCATTATATGTCATGGGGATCTTGGCAACATCGAACACTACCTTCTCTGTCCTGAAATTGAGCTCGCTACCAAATGTCACCGGTAGCGTAATCTTGCCTTTTGGCCGGGTCCTTCCTGGATTGATCCCTTGAAACATGCCCGTTTCCTCGAGATCTTCATCAGGAATTTGCAGCTTCTTGTGCACATCCGGCGAAATTAAGTTCAGCCCGGCCCCACCGTCAACTAGCATTTTTGTCACCTTGAGGTTGCGGATTGTTGGTGAGACCAACAAAGGCAAGCACCCGACCGCAGTTGTGCGATCAGGGTGATCCTCGGCGTAAAAAATGATAGGCGTGTGGGACCATTTCAAAGGTTTCCGTGCCTCAGGCGACGGCTCCACTGCATTAACCTCACGCACCCACTGTTTAAGCCGGCGGTGAGAAGAATGCAACAAGGCGCCCCCGTCGATACACATGGCCTATGTGGCTTTCTGAAACTCGTGCTCGCTAGACTCGTCGTCTTCCTCATCATCACCGCCTCCCTCATCCTTGTCACGGCCTCGGGTGGGCCTCTCCTTCTGTTGCTTAGCCTTGCCGCGGCGGCCTCCTCGACCACCATGCTTCATGCCGGATCCCTCAGCACCTTCCTGGGCCTTCTCCTTATCGCGTCTCTCATACTCAGCTCTCTGCTTCTCGACAAGTTGCTCGACTTGCCGGCAGTTTTGGAGATCGTGGCCTTTGGTGCGATGGATCTTGCAATACTGGTTGCCGGAGCCTTCCGGCTTGTCGTCAGCCGCCAAGGCCTGACAGGAGGCGCACCCTGCAACTTCCTTGCCGGGGTCGTCGACCTTGGCCTTCTTGGTGGTGCCGGGGTTGCCGGATCCCTCGACAGCAAGCACGACCTTGCCTTTGCGCTTCTTGTTCCGCCGCCGGCCTTTCTTCGACGGAGTGGCAACATCTTCATCTTCAGGTTCGCCCCCCGCGCCAACACCCTCACCGGGGAGTTTCCTCCCTTCTTCAGCTCGAGCACACTTATCCGCCAAAGCATAAAGCTCGGCAATACTCCTGACCTTGTTCATTGCCAGCTCTTCGTGCATCTTGTGGTTACACACGTTCTGATGAAACGAGCTAACAACTGCGGCAAGATGAACGTCTGGAATATTGTACTGCACTCGGCTAAACCTCTGGATAAACTTGCGCAGGGGCTCGCCCTTCGTTTGAGGGAGGAGATGTAAATCACTTTCTTGGCCTGGAGCTTGGTGGCCTACAACAAAGGCGCCAACAAACTGATGGCACAGATCTGACAAGGAAGAAATGGAATTCTCCGGCAGATGTGTCAACCACGACCTGACTTTGGGTTTAAGCACCAACGGGAAGTAGTTGGCAAGTATCTTGTCATCTCGGCCTCCGGCAGCCTGCACCGCAATGGTGTAGATGCTCAGGAACTCCGAGGGGTGAGTCTTGCCGTCATATTTCTCCGGGACCTCTGGTTTGAATGTTCGGGAGTTGGGCCACTGGAAACGCCGCAGCTCACGGGTAAACGCTGGACAACCTACCTCATAGGGCAAGTCGCCTGCGTCCCTTGGCGCAGGCTTGTCAACAGTAGGCCCCGCATGTTTATCGGACTGATGACGCGCCTCCCATCGCCGCTTGATGGTAGTTCGAGCGTCTTCTTGCCTTCGTTCCTGGAGAACTTGACGCTGATCACGGCGCATCCGTGGATCGGACAACGCCGTGGAATCGTCATCACGGTCGTCGGTCCGCCGGGTTGACAACCGCTACTGCTGTCGCGGAGGGGAGTGCACCGTGGTCGCGCCGCCTCCGGTCTTTTCACCATCGGCTCGCGCCGGGACGATAGACCGCTGCCGCGAGGGACCCGCTCGCTGCGGCCTATCATTGTTGACGAAGCCGATAAGGCTCTGAATAGTAGATCGCCACTCCTCCATCTTATCCGGAGCAGGGGGAAAATCGAGGAGCAGCTGTGCATGTGCCAAAGCTTCTGCTGGCGTAGGCGGCGGCGACAGGTGCCAGGTACATGAGGTGCTCTGACTCCTAACAGTGTTAGAAGGAGCATCGCCACGACCACGCGACCGCGCGCCACCTCCACCGGCAGTTTGGTGTGCATGCTGGGCCTACGCGCCTTGGGATCCGTGCGCAGAAGTCTCTGCATGGGGACGTTCAGAACCATCGACGCCACGGCGCTGCTCACTGCGTGCGGCCTGGGAAGGCCGCGATGCCTGCGCCGACGCGGGAGCCCTGGACGGCGTTCCCCGATCTCCGGAGTTCGTCGCGCCGCCTGTAGGCAGCACGGTTCCATCTCTGGATCTAGCGGCGTGCGGGTTGCCATCGCCACTGCGAACAACGCCGCTCGCCTGGCTTGGATCTCCAGATCTCCGTGTAGGCTCTAAACCTCCACTTCTTGCATCCACGCCATCGCCCGTCCGAGTAGGCGCGGGCAAAATGGACGTAGATGGAACAACTGCTGCCGCACCCTTCTTCTTGGGCGGCATGGTGACAAAAATGATGAAGAAACTGACGCGCTGATCACCAGATCAGGTCCGCGCAACCTCGATCCCCCTACCTGGCGCGCCATAGATGTCGGCGTTCGGCACCTATGGTATCCAAGGGACCCCTTTACGGTTCGGCAGGGAGAGAGGGACGCATAAAGAGCAGAACCGATGATCAACGCGAGGGGATTTTTACCCAGGTTCGGACCGCTGATCAGCGTAAAACCCTACTCCTGCTTTAGTTTATTATCAGTGATTCGTCCCAGTTCTTGGAGCACTTGTGATGAACAGTAAGTTCAAGCAGCAGCTACGCATGCCGAATGGGCTGAAAATCATCCCCCCTCTATAGCAGTTGGCTTGGGCCTCCTTTTATATGATCAAAGGGGTCACCACAGTGGCGAACTGCTCATTTGCGAGGTGTAAAGTAGCTACATGGTTATCATACCTAACCACTGACGGTTTTGGACAAATGCATTTAATGCACCATGAGGTGTCCGTTTAGGTGTCCCTACTTTCTTGGGGATGGAAAAAGGAGCCATCCCATCAGCACCGCTTAAGCTCGCCTCCACTAGTGCCTTGCCACGCATCCAGAAGTGGGGCCAGAATGCCAGGCCGGTCGCTGTACTGGAGCGGTGGCACAGTGGCGGAACCTTGTCGGGTGCGAATCTTGCCGGGCTTGGCGGGCTACCCCGGCAAGATCTTGCCGGGAGCCGAGCCCTTGGTCTTCAGTCCTCCTTGTCTTCCGATCCTTGGCGTGGTTGTCTCTTGATAACCTTGGATCGATCTTCAGCTGTTCCCCCGACAAGCCTTGCCGCAGGTATGGCTACAATCGCCCGTGCACAAGTATGGGGTACTAAAGGCCAAATATTTAGTACACCGACATCAGGTGAATGTCATCATGACACCACCAAAGAAAAGGAACAACCCCAGGGCAAATTCTTCACCTTGATCAAAGTCGTCAAATGGGCGCAAGTCATCCCATGCTCGTACTAATACTTCAATGCAGGGAAACAAACAACAATCTGCTGAATATGTGCATTATTCTTCAAATCACTATTTGCACAAAACTGCTAAGAATTTCTCTGCATATTCTTATGAGTACTATACTCCTCCTGTGAAGAGAAATGCATATTCTTCAATGCCTGAGTTCTCTATCAATGCTTTGCGCTACATTGCTTCTCAGCCACCCATTCAGATGTGGGTGCTTAAGAAGAAGAACTAATCTCTTCTGCAGGGTCAGGTCTTTAGACATAATAAATGTCTGATGAATTTGCTGAAGGCCTGACATAAATGCTTGTTGGGATGCAAGCTAATCATGATGAAATGAATCCCTCATTTCACACATCCCTATACTGCTAGTTATATGCTTACTGATGAAATTCACTGACGAAATTGATCATCATATTCTTCAACTGAAGTATATGAATTTGTAAGTGAGACTAATGCTTCTACAGGATACCACTCCAAAAGCTACTGAATGGGTTCTGGATAGTGGCTACACCAATCACATAGCTGGTGATAGGAATCTCCTCACCAATGCTCCCTTACTCCATCTCATCTGAAGCATATCACCTATGCTCACAAAGGAAAAAGCAAGGTATTGGGTCTAGGTAAGGTTGCTATCTAAAAGGATCGACACATGGAAAAAGTGATGCTTGTCGAGTCCCTAGGATACAACCTCATGTCTGTCTCAATGCTTTGTGATCTTGATATGATTGTCATCTTTGGCAAATATAGATGCATTGTGCTAATGAAATCTGACAAGTCCAAAGTCTTCGAAGGCTTTAGGAGAGGTGATTTGTATATTGTAGATTTCTCTCTAGGTCCTCAACCAGCCACGTGTCTACTAGCAAAAGCTTCAGAGTGCTGGCTATGGCATCGATGACTTGGACATGTTGGCATGAGGAATTTGAGCACACTCGTCAAGAAGAAGCATATCATTGGCGTCGAGGGCATCAAATTCATTAAAGATCACCTTCGCGGTGCTTGTGTAGCTGGAAAGATGACCAGATGCAAGCACTCGGCGAAGACAATCATGACCACTTCTCATCCATTTGAATTACTTCACATGGATCTCTTTCATCCCACTCATTATGCTACACTAACCAATGCAGCATCACTCTATGGATTCGTCATTGTTGATGATTATTCTCGTTACACCTGGGTGCATATCATTACCTTCAAGACTGAAGTGCAGGGCATCTTCAGACGATTCGCTAACCGTGCCATGATGAATTATGGCATCAAGATGAAGCATATCAGAAGCAACAACAGCACCGAGTTCAAGAACACAGGCCTTGATGACTATCTTGATGAACTTGGTATCACTCATGAGCTATCTGCCCCTTATACTCCTCAGTATAATGGAATTGCTGAGCGCAAGAACAGGACACTCATTGAGATGGCCTACACTATGCTTGATGAATAAAAGACACCTCGTCGATGGTGGCCTGAAGCAATTGATACCGCTTGTCACATCATCAATCGGGTATATCTTCACAAATTCCTCAAGAAGATTTCATATGAGCTCCTGTTAGGACCGAGAGTATATCGACCAGAGGGGGGGGGTGAATGGGAGATTCAAAAATTCTTTCGAATGTTATAAATTGATCCCAAACACTGCAGCGGAGATAAGGTTCGGTAGATATGAACTTAGACAAGCACTTATCTAGGAGCATATCTATTGATGAAAGAGGTAATGATGGTACAAGCATAAGATATCACAAGTCGGACAATGACGATGGTAATGCAATATGCTAATAGATGCAACAACATGAGAGATAAACAAGGTGAGGAACAACGATAGATAACCACGAGAAAGAACTACGACAGGGTGAATGAAAACAACACAGAGATACACACGAGATCGAACAAGTATGAGTAGTAGAGTACGTGAATGAAATGACTACACTAAATGAGAAGAAGGTAAGAGAGCAAGAAACGAATGATAACAGATGATAAAGATGAAAGATATGCCGCATATAATGATAGATTAGATAAACTATCGACACAGAGCATGAATGTAAACTGCTGAAGGTAATCCAGTGAAGTAGATAGAACCAGTGGTGCTCGATGGCGACAGAGAGATTTGTTAGACCAGTTTGCCCTTCTGCCAAAGGACTACGTCTGGTTGGAGGGGTTGTGACTTAACACGGAAGATAAACTCTCTTTGCCCTATTCTCCTTCAACTTAGAGCTGATCAGACTCTAGTTGATTTCACTCATAGTAGATACTTGTCAGCGATCTCCAAACCTTCGATCGACCTTCGCGAACCACAATCACTCTTGGTTGCTGAAGATCTTGCTCGGTGAAGATAACAACTCTTCAACACTCGAGCCGACACCTATCTGCCTAGAGAGTGTGCAGCTCTCAAGAGTAATAGGTACAAGAGCTCTAACTCAGAACTACTGTGATGCTCAACCATTGTCTAAGTTTGGGCTCTTGATTTTTCTCTCGGTGGATCTTAAACTCAAACCACTCGGAGAGGGGATGCCCAGTCAATCTTCTCAGAAATCTTAAGCGGAGCAACCAACAAACAATGTTGGAGCGGGGTGGCTATTTATAGCCGCAGCCTTCCCTGAAGGGAAATGACCAAATTGGACATGTGGAGCAGCCAATGGCCGAACGACACGAGTCCAACGATTGGAAATTGAGCACAACAGTAACATTACTTGCGGAGCAAGTAAAGCTAACTCCTCAGTTCCAAAGATATCTCCTGCAACACGAAGAACAATGTCTACTGCTGCCAGGTAATCATTCGAAGCATAAAGTGATTTCTCTCGCATCTTTCATAGGTTTTGGGCTAAGCATCACAGCAGATCTAAGCTTCAAGAACCTAAACCCCTCTTAATAGTACGGAGGTCCTATGACTCAATTAAATGAAAGAACAACAAAATGAATACTACGTCTTCACTTTGTCTTTGACTTCCATTTGCTGTAGTCATTTTCCTTCGGACAGAATCTCCAAACCAATTGTTTCACATCAGCAATAATTTTTTAGGGGCTAACTTCTTCACATCAATCTTCTCGTCTACATGTATTCAATAGATGTAGCTCATTCTTCTTTGCAACGTAGATATTCTTCGATGAAGTTCCTCGAACTTGACACTGTAGAGAACATTCTCTTTGGTTCTGCATGGACTATTTCTCTCTGTATGCACTAGCAAACAAATCAGTCCATACCTATTTCTGTCAACAATCTCCAAAACACAAGAGGGAAAATATTGCACCAACAATCTCCCCCTTTTTGGATGATTGTTGACAAAACAGAACACATTGAAGGATAGATAAATGAATGAAATGGAATGCGATGGGTAATGAAAGTGAAGAGATAATTACGAAGATAAAACACGCTCCCCTTGAAAATATGCACCGAATGCACAGATGATAACAATGGAAGGTAGCGAGATGAATCTTCGTACGAGTGATATTGACAAATGATAACACAGTTTAAATCCACGCGAGATATGAGTTCCCTGCAAGTTAGATATATGAGGGAAAGCAGATCAAAGGAATTATAGATATATTGCTCATAGTAGATATGCTTCAGATGAAGTTTTCCTGCAACAAAGATATTACGAAGGAGAAGTGCGAGGAAAATAGCTTGATAGATAGAAATAATTTGCTCTTGCATCACAAAAGAAATAATCTAAAGCAACTTTCTTCTTCTACAAGGTTAGATAGCTAAATATAATCATTGTAGAATATCTAACCGAAGGATATGAGTGGAGTAAAATATCTCTCTTAGTTAGAAAGACATGATTTCCAATCCTCCTTGAAATGCTTTCACTTTCCCTGCATGGTAGATAATTATCGAGGATAATCATTGCTTGAGAGTAAACTTTCGATAGCACCTGCAAACATATAGTTGGAAGCAAGTAGCATTGCAGGGGGGTTATTAACAGTACATGACGACACAGTATATCAACACCACAAGCGGTGCTTTAAGTTTCAGAAGCAAATTGTTCGACGAAACCAAATTGTACAGAAGAAAAGTAAATGGCGAATAAAAACACCCTGCAAATAGCCCGCTGATCTATCACTCGATGTACTACTCCCCCTTTTTGTCAGCAAGTGTCCAAAAGGAAAGAGAATGCATACGAGGAGCTACTCGTCCGAAGAACCCTCAGAACCAGAACTCGAACTGTTCGTAGATATAGAGCGAGGAATGGTCGAGGCCAAAGCAGGAGTTGGAGATGCGTCACGAGCATCAGGATTTTCTTCGGGAGTAGTAGCATGAGGTGGTTCTGGCTTGTAGATAAAAGTCCTGCCATGTCTTCAAGAATATCATCAGGTTCGACAAACAACAGGTCAGTTGAGGCAGAACGCTGACGGAGCACTGGTGTTTGCCTTCGAATCCGAGGTACTTCAAACAGCTCCAGATAATCATACTCCTTTTCGATGCCCTTGGCTGAAAGTTGCTTGCGAGTGTAATGCTTGTGAAGAAGTGTCCAGGAGCGCTTCTTCTGTTCTTTCTCTTACAAGAGAGCTTGCCGAGAATAATTATGAAGCAGATTTAATTCAGTCATCATCTCCAGCTTTTCTTTCCTATCCATCTTGATATGGCACTCCATTGCTTGCTGAGTGCAAAGACAAATTTCATATAGCGAAGGATTTTTTTCATGAGGGATTTGAACTCTTGCTTTCTTGATCTTCGGAACTCCAGCAGAGGCATGCAAAGAAGCAGAAGTAGTGGCATCCATTGGCATCTTTCCTTTGCCGATATCGTTCACAATTCTGAGCGTGTCACGGACAGGAGGCATGAAAACTTTCAGAACATATGGATAGTAGAACTTTTCTTCAAGGAGCTGCTCAATGGCATACATGATCCAAGGAGCATAGGGCTTTAAGGCTTGAGGGCTATCAGCTGCACATGCCAGGTTTCGAATGAAAAGATCTGGGATATCGAAGAGAACACCCTGAGACATGGCAAGCAGTGCATTTCCCACGATGCCATTGATGGTTTCTGGCCTGTTAGTTGGAGCGAGGGAGTTGCACAGGATATAGAATAAAACTTTATTCTCATAGGCCAACTTCTTCGGATTCACCTCAACACATTCATCACCAACAAGTTCTAGGTCCATCAACATATGCAGTTGGGCTTCGGAAACTTCCCAATAGCGCAGCCTGTGTTCACTAGTTGCATCAAATTCGCACTTGGGCAGATTCAACAACGCTAAGAACTGATCTGCCGAGCATTTAATCTTTTCCTCTCTAGTCATCCATTCGAGGATCCATGTAGAACTATCTCCAAGCTCTCCTGAGATATACAGAGTGGCATAGAATTGATGAATCATCTCACGATTCCAACCATGATTGAAGCGAAGAAAACCTTTCAGGAAAGCATTCTCAATTTGCCCGATGGTGTGATGGAAGCAGGGTAATCTCTCGAGCTCAGCAAAGTTCAGAATCTGGTGCTTGAAGACGCGATTCTTTTCGTATAGAATGCGAGCATAATACACAACCTGTTCTTTTGTCCAGAACCTAGGCGACAGTGAATTTCTCTCTCCTTCATATGGGCTGGTCCCAAAGAATGCAAGTTTCGAAAGATGAAACTGCTCATTGAATGCAGGACCATTTGGACCATCTTCAACTAGGAACAGAGGAAATGTTTCCAGAGGATTCTTCAGATGTTCTTCACTCACATTCCTGGTCTGAATATCATCAGGTGCTTACACACCTTCTTCGATAGGCTTCAATGGGGCTCGAAGCTTCCTTGATTTCTCTTGGGCTAATTTCTTTGAAGAACTAGAATTACCATCATTTTTCTTTGCTGGAACTCCTTCAGCGACTTTCCGATTCTCAGGCACTAGGGCCTTTTCTTTCTCTTTATTTTCTTCGACTCAGGTCAGAACAGCTTCTTTCTCGGATGCCAGGGGTACAATAGGTGGGACAACTCCTTCGTGCGCCATGGGCTCTTCAGATTTCTTCTCTTCCTCTTCCAACTGTGTAGCAGTGGAACGAGGAGCAAGATCAACATCCATCTGGGTGGGGCACCAGATGATGTGACCGGGGTAGTTTTCTCTCAAGAAGAATTAAGCTCCCCCTAAATCTTGTCATTCTCCTCCTTTGAATTGGAGGGCTCAACTTGCATTTTCTTCGAAGGTGATGGGTCTGCCTTTTCAACCTCAATCTCTTCATCAACTTCATCATCAGCTGGGGCTTGCTGCTTGGGTAAGGCATTTCCTTCATCATCCTTCTCGAGGAAAATATCAACAACTTCTTCATGTGCTGCAGGAGTAGGAATTATAACTTCCACATGACTAGCCTGATGCATGGTTTAATCTTCATGAGGTGGAGAAGGTGGGATCTACTGCAATGGAGTGCTTGAGTCAATAGGGTGAGCATCAGCGACAGTTTGAAGGCAGCGATCCTTGATTCCTTTCGGTTTGCTGGCTCTAGCCTTAGCCTTCTATTGTTTTTCCTCTTTGATTATCCTGCGAGCCAGATCAGCCTTACGCTCAATCTCATCATTCTTTCTGTCACACAGCTAAGAAACATCCATCTTCAGTTTCGAGAGCCAATCAATTTTGTCATTCCTCATGACACTGAGTGCCTTAGTGATCTCAACAATCTCTTTGTTCAGGCGTTTCCCTTCGGATTCAGTACTTGCATCTCTCCTCATCTGCTCGAGGGTTTGCTTCTCCTTGACAGCCTGATTCAGCTTCTTTGTTATTTTCTTTAGCATGATGAAATGTTTCATCACCATTTCGGTAACTTCGTCAGGAAGGCCCAGACTGCTGATATCTACAGATTTTGTATCGTAAGCAGCACTTTCAATTATATCGATCATGAGATTGAAGTCATATTTCTGTTCCTCTATGGGAGCAGGAACACTTGGTTTGGCTTTCTTGGCAGAGGCTTCAGCTTTCTCTTCGGATAGCAGTTTTCTCTTCGCAGAAGGAACAGCAGAACCCGAAGGTTTGACAGTGATTGGAGTAGGTGCATGTCTTGGTAATTTTCTTGTTGGGGCTGAAACCTTAGCTGGTGAGGGAGTCTTGTATGGCTTGTTCAGAAGAGCACGTTGATCATACATAGGTATTTCCTCGGGAGCATCATAATCGGAGGACTCATCAGACGAGTCAGGAGCGGCCTTCTTGGATTTCTTGGCCACAAATTTCTTTCGGGAGGCACGATCCTTTTTCTTTTGCATGTCTTGTTGAGTCAATGCAACATTTCTTGCTTCAACTTGATTTTTCTTTGCGGCCCTAGCTTCACGCTCGGCTTTGGCCTTCTGCCTCTTGGCAACTTCATCGGGAAAATGCGCGATGGTTTTGAGGGAGTCAGGATGAGCAGTTGATGGTTGAGGAGGCCTGACTTTCTCATTGTCTGGGCCGATGCAGTTCTCAGCTATGCAGTCATTCCATGGAGGAGTGAAAGCAAACATAATTTGATATTTCTCTTGAACGTTTTCATAGTTGAACCATTTCTTCGCTTAGTGACGATGAATCCTTTGTAGCCTATTATTTCGTTCGGTTGTTGTTTCAACTCCTGGTGGGGTTCTGTACCCATCTGGTTCAGGCATCTCGATAGTGGTGTTCTTCTCTCTGCCATGACCACCCTTCTTTGGATTTCCATCAGAGAAAAGGGTAAGAGCTTCAGTGACTAGTTCATCCTCGGGCTAACTATGAGCAGAGGGAACTTCTTCGTCATTTTCTTTAGATTCAGACTCAGATTTCTTCTTCACGTCTTCGGTGGCTTTGATGATCTTCCTCCACCAGTTAATCTCATTCGATCTGACCTTGGTGGTGGCTGAGGCAAATCCCCTTCAAAATCTGTATACTCATCCGAGCTTAGTGCCATGACCAACCTGTGAACCAGACACTGGTACAACGAGGTGCTATACAAATGGTTTTTAACCCCTTTCCGCGACGGCGTTTTGAACCGTCGCCAAGTGAGTGACTGTGATAGGGGGGTCCTTCCCACATGACCCAGAAACTGCCAGCGATAGGGAGCCTTGATGCATATAGTTGTCCCTATAAAACTGTTTCTGATATCTCGAATATCCCAAACGCTTCATCCTTGCTACTCGTTTGTGCTCGCATTGCCATCGCAGTCGGAGTTCTGTGGTTTTACCTAAATCCAGGCGCAGTCCAGGCACATTCCAGGCACGGGATTTTTCCAGGCACGTACCAAACTGGCTTTACGTTTATGATGCCTGGCACATCACAAACAGTTCATGATTGTAAACCGTGTATGATAGGTCGACAATCACACACATTTAGTTTTCCCGCACGTTTGTGATATTGTCTGACATCACACACGCTTTGCAAACGACAACTGTGTGCATGGTTACACACGTTTCCTCTGCATGAACCGTGTCGGACTATGATGTATATCACACACGCTGTGCTTTATAGACCGTGTGCGTTGTAATGACCTGCAGAGCATAATTTCACCCTAATTTAATTGCTGCTATTTAAAACTATACCCAATTTGAATTTGAAAGTAGGCTATAGGTTTATTCATATCCATCAGGTTCAAACAACCAATGCATTATTGGATTCACAGGTACATATGTTCAAGAATTACATAAGCACCAAAAAAAGAATGGTGAACCAGGGTTGTATACTTGTACTATAACAGATGGTAAAGAAAGAGGCGAGAGACATTCTGGTTGCTGAACAAGGTGAAGCGGAATGGACCTATTGTGCTCTCCTCGATGCAGAAGGCACGCACGACTCTAGTCCAACCCCTTGTGATGGCCAGCCGCCAATCATGTAGTTTGAGAGGTAATCTTGAGTAAACTGCTTCAGGATCCACTGCAAAGGAAAAAGATTCAGACATTGTCATCTAACACAACTCATTACGGGCAGTAAAAAGAAGGCTACAGAGTTCTTACTTACCATCCCGCAGTTCACTGTTGTCTTGCATAAAGTGTAAACAAATAGTTCGATTGACATCTTTTGACCCATTTTAATAACAATCTTTATCAGTTTCCTCACTTGATGCTGGTTCATGAATATCTCATTGCCCCATACGCAGAAAGGGTCGAAGTGTGGATCTTTGGCAATGACATATGTACCTAAAAGCACCAAGTTAATATTAGAAGCTAAACAACAATTGCAAAATGATGTAGTACAACACTCCCTCCATCCCATTATATAAGACCTTATTACATGTATATCTAGACATCATCAGGACATTAAGGTACCACTCTTCCTTGTTGCTATGTAGCCTGGGATTGCATATTTAGTCATTCAGTACAATGCATGTTGCTATGTAGCCTTAGATATATTAAATATGGCCCTAGTTAACCTACCGATAAATGGGTTACATATATATTCACTAAAATGTCCGATTCGACAATTAATCCCTTATCAGCCCCCAGGCTATATGGTACCAGCTACCGGTATCCTGAACAGTGAGTACATATAAGCAATGCGATGAAACTAATCTCGATGGAAAACAACAGATGTTCTCAATATTGTCCTGTATGAGTACATATAAAGGCATGTTAAGCACAACAGGCTAAACATAAACCAAATATATCCATGGTAGACAACATAATCTACAAATGATAGCTTCAGTGCGCAGGTTTAAGCACGCCAGTTAAGCAAAACAAGAAGGTGGAAATGTGTGTTAACTACAACAGGTATAACATTTAAAAACAAGCAAATATAGTCATTCAAACTGGTATTGTGCAGGTCTAAAGTACACTAGTTATTGTTAAAAAATACAGAAAGGCATGTTAACTGCAACATCATTAACAGCAACCAAATGTCATAATTCATAGTGGTATTGTTGAAACTGTTATTGATGAAATTGAACTGCACGGCAAATAGTTGCACATATAGAGCATCACATTGTGAAGAACTAAAATAAACAAGGCATAAGGCCATCTCTAGCCGATCCTTTAGAAGTTAACGGACTAAAACCCTTAATGGATATATATATATACTCCAGCAATTTTTGGCCGTTTCTAGTCGATCCCCTAAACTCAATGCTGTAAACTTCAATTTGATCAAGTTCAAAGCAGGTTCAACCGAAAGTAGCATGCATTCAAACATAAACATAGATAGTTTTGCATAACCAAACATAAAACATAAATTTAAACTAAACTAAACTACTTTCAGTCGAAGTGAATGTCGAGCCAATCCTTCCTCGTCAGGTATGGTGTGCCGCGAGCCGGGTCCAGGCCGGTGCCATCGTCGGGGTTGTTGGGGAAGACACTCCTCCACTCGTTGACGTCAACCTCCTCATCCTCGCCACCCACCTCGATGCCCTCCGTGCCGTCCTCCTCGCCGCCTTCGACTTCATCATCGGAGGAGAGCATGATAAACTCGCCGCCCTCCACGCTGGCAAAGATCACCCGCTTCGCCTCCACGAGCTCCGGGTGCTGCCGGCGGAGCTCTTGCACGTAGGCCTAGTCAGCGGCCTCGGCCTCGAGGCGCTCCCACGCCTCGCGGTCCTCCCGCGCCATAGCTGAGCTCACCACCCCTAGCTCCGGCGGAACAAGGTCGACCAAACGTGTGCCGAAGGGGAAATTGAGCCTGAAGGAAATATGCCCTAGAGGCAATAATAAAGTTATTATTTATTTCCTTATTTAATGATAAATGTTTATTATTCATGCTAGAATTGTATTAACCGGAAACTTAGTACATGTGTGAATACATAGACAAACAGAGTGTCCCTAGTATGCCTCTACTTGACTAGCTCGTTAATCAAAGATGGTTAAGTTTCCTAGCCATGGACATGTGTTGTCATTTTATGAATGGGATCACATCATTAGGAGAATGATGTGATGGACAAGACCCATCCGTTAGCTTAGCATAATGATCGTTAAGTTTATTGCTATTGCTTTCTTCATGACTTATACATGTTCCTATGACTATGAGACTATGCAACTCCCGAATATTGGAGGAACACTTAGTGTGCTATCAAACGTCACAACGTAACTGGGTGATTATAAAGATGCTCTACAGGTGTCTCCGATGGTGTTTGTTGGGTTGGCATAGATCGATATTAGGATTTGTCACTCCGATTGTCGGAGAGGTATCTTTGGGCCCTCTCGGTAATGCACATCATATGAAGCCTTGCAAGCAATGTGACTAATGAGTTAGTTACGGGATGATGCATTACAGAACAAGTAAAGATACTTGCCGGTAATGAGATTGAACTAGGTATGATGATACCGACGATCAAATCTCGGGCAAGTAACATACCGATGACAAAGGGAACAACGTATGTTGTTATGCGGTTTGACCGATAAAGATCTTCGTAGAATATGTAGGAGCCAATATGAGCATCTAGGTTCCGCTATTGGTTATTGACCGGAGATGTGTCTCGGTCATGTCTACATAGTTCTCGAACCCGTAGGGTCCGCACGCTTAACGTTCGATGATGATTTGTATTATGAGTTATGTGATTTGATGACCGAAGTTTGTTCGGAGTCCCGGATGGGATCGGGGACATGACGAGGAGTCTCGAAATGATCGAGAGGTAAAGATTCATATATTGGAAGGCTATATTCGGACATCGGAAAGGTTCCGAGTTATTCGGGTATTTTTCGGAGTACCGGGGAGTTACGGGAATTCACCGGGAGAAGTAATGGGCCTTATTGGGCCATACGAGAAAGAGGAGGCAGCAGCCAGGAGGTGGCACGCCCCCCCCCCCCCCAAGCCCAGTCCGAATTGGATAAGGGGTTGGGGGCGCGGCCCCCCTCTCCTTTCCTTTCCCCCTCTCCCTTTTGGTGGAATCCTACTAGGACTTGGAGTCCTAGTAGGACTCCCCTCTTGGGCGTGCCCTAGGGGCCGGCCGGCCCTCCCCTCCTCCCTCCTTTATATAAGTGGGGAGGGGGGCACCCAAGGACACACAAGTTGATTGTTTTGGCCGTGTGCGGTGCCCCCCTCCACAGATTTCCACCTCGGTCATATTGTCGTAGTGCTTAAGCGAAGCCCTGCGTCGATAACTTCATCATCACCGTCACCACACTGTCGTGCTGACAAAACTCTCCCTCGGCCTCAACTGGATCAAGAGTTCGAGGGACGTCACCGAGCTGAATGTGTGCAGATCGCGGAGGTGCCGTACATTCGGTACTTGGATCGGTTGGATCGCGAAGATGTTCGACTACATCAACCGCGTTATTAAACGCTTCCGCTTTCGGTCTACGAGGGTACGTGGACACACTCTCCCCACTCATTGCTATGCTTCTCCTAGATAGATCTTGCGTGATCGTAGGAAATTTTTGAAATACTACGTTCCCCAACAGTGGCATCCGAGCCAGGTCTATGCGTAGATGATTTGCATGAGTAGAACACAAAGGAGTTGTGGGCATGGGTGTATACATATTGCTTGCCATTACTAGTTGTTACTTGGTTCAGCGGTATTGTGAGATGAAGCGGCCCGGACCGACATTACGCGTACACTTACGTGAGACTGGTTTCACCGCTACGAGCACTCGTTGCTTAAAGGTGACTGGCGGGTGTCTGTCTCTCTCACTTTAGTTGAATCGGTTTCAATGAAGAGGGTTCTTTTAGAAGATCAAAAAGCAATCACTACACCACGTTGTGGTTTTGCGTAAGTAAGAATTGGTTCTTCTAAACCCGTAGCAGCCACGTAAAACTTGCAACAACAAAGTAGAGGACATCTAACTTGTTTTTGCAGAGCATGTGGTGATGTGATATGGTCAAGACATGATGCTATATTTTATTGTATGAGATGATCATGTTTTGTAACAGAGTTATCGGCAACTGGCAGGAGCCATATGGTTGTCGCTTTATTGTATGCAATGCAATCGCCATGTAATTGTTTTTACTTTATCACTAAGCGGTAGCGATAGTCGTAGAAGCAATAGTTGGCGAGACGACAACGATACTACGATGGAGATCAAGATGTCGCGCCAGTGACGATGGTGATCATGACGGTGCTTTGGAGATGGAGATCAAAGGCATAAGATGATGATGGCCATATCATGTCACTTATATTGAATTGCATGTGATGTTAATCCTTTTATGCATCTTATTTTGCTTAGTACGGCGGTAGCATTATAAGATGATCTCTCACTAAATTTCAAGGTATAAGTGTTCTCCCTGAGTATGCACCATTGCGAAAGTTCTTCGTGCTGAGACACCACGTGATGATCGGGTGTGATAAGCTCTACGTTCACATACAACGGGTGCAAGCCAGTTTTGCACACGTAGAATACTTGGGTTAAACTTGACGAGCCTAGCATATGCAGATATGGCCTCGGAACACTGAGACCGAAAGGTCGAGCGTGAATCATATAGTAGATATGATCAACATAGTGATGTTCACCATTGAAAACTACTCCATCTCACGTGATGATCAGACATGGTTTAGTTGATTTGGATCACGTGATCACTTAGATGATTAGAGGGATGTCTATCTAAGTGGGAGTTCTTAAGTAATATGATTAATTGAACTTTAATTTATCATGAACTTAGTCCTGGTAGTATTTGCAAATTATGTTGTAGATCAATAGCTCGCGTATAGCTCCCCTATTTTATTTTTGATGTGTTCCTAGAGAAAACTAAGTTGAAAGATGATAGTAGCAATGATGCGGACTGGTTCCGTGATCGGAGGATTATCCTCATTGCTGCACAGAAGAATTATGTCCTTGATGCACCGCTAAATGACAGACCTATTGCAGGAGCAGATGCAGACATTATGAACGTTTGGCAAGCTCGATATGATGACTACTTGATATTTTAGTGCACCATGCTTTACGGCTTAGAATCGGGACTTCAAAAACATTTTGAACGCCACAGAGCATATGAGATGTTCCAAAGAGATGAAATTGGTATTTTAGACTCATGCCCATGTCGAGAGGTATGAGACCTCTGACAAGTACTTTGCCTACAAGATGGAGGAGAATAGCTCAACCAGTGAGCATGTGCTCAGAATGTCTGAGTACTACAGTTGCTTGAATCAAGTGGGAGTTAATCTTTTGGATAAGATAGTAATTGACAGAATTCTCTAGTCACTATCACCAAGTTACTGGAACTTCGTGATGAACTATAATATGCAAGGGATGACAGAAATGATTCCCGAGCTCTTCGTGATGCTGAAATCAACGAAGGTAGAAATCAAGAAAGAGCATCAAGTGTTGATGGTTAACAAGACCACTAGTTTCAAGAAAAGGGCAAAGGGAAGAAGGGGAACTTCAAGAAGAATAGCAAGCAAGTTGCTACTCCCGGGAAGAAGCCCAAATCTGGACCTAAGCCTGAAACTGAGTGCTTCTACTGTAAAGGGACTGGTCACTAGAAGCGGAACTGCCCCAAGTATTTGGCGGATAAGAAGGATGGCAAAGTGAGCAAAGGTATATTTGATATACATGTTATTGATGTGTATTTTACTAGTGTTCATAGTAGCCCCAAGGTATTTGATACCGGTTCAGTTGCTATGATTAGTAACTCGAAACAGGTGTTGCAAAATGAACAGAGACTAGTTGAGGACGAGGTGACAATGTGTGTTGGAAGAGATTCCAAGGTTGATAAGATCACCATCGCACACTCCCTCTATTTTCGGGATTAGTGTTGAACCTAAATAAATGTTATTTGGTATTTGCATTGAGCATGAATATGATTGGATCATGTTTATTACAAAATAAATGTTATTTGGTGTTTGCGTTGAGCATGAATATGATTGGATCATGTTTATTGCAATACGGTTATTCATTTAAGTCAGAGAATAATTGTTGTTCTGTTTACATGAATAAAAACCTTCTATGGTCATATACCCAATGTAAATGGTTTATTGAATCTCGATCGTAGTGATACACATATTCATAATATTGAAGCCAAAAGATGCAAAGTTAGTAATGATAGTGCAACTTATTTGTGGCACTGCCGTTTAGGTCATATTGGTGTAAAGCGCATGAAGAAACTCCATACTGATGGACTTTTGGAATCACTTGATTATGAATCATTTGATGCTTGCGAACCATGCCTCATGGGCAAGATGACTAAAACTTCGTTCTCCGGAACAATGGAGCGACGGACTTATTGGAAATAATACATACCGATGTATGCGGTCCGATGAGTATTGAGGCTCGCGGCGGGTATTGTTATTTTCTGACCTTCACAGATGATTTGAGCAGATATGGGTATATCTACTTAATGAAACACAAGTCTAAAACATTTGAAAAGTTCAAAGAATTTCAGAGTGAAGTGGAAAATCATCGTAACAAGAAAATAAAGTTTCTACGATCTGATCGCGGAGGCAAATATTTGAGTTACGAGTTTGGTCTTCATTTAAAACAATGTGGAATAGTTTCACAACTCATGCCACCTGGAACACCACAGCGTAATGGTGTGTCCGAACGTCGTAACCGTACTTTATTAGATATGGTGCGATCTATGATGTCTCTTATCGATTTACCACTATCATTTTGGGGTTATGCATTAGAGACAACTGCATTCACGTTTAATAGGGCACCATCTAAATCCGTTGAGACGACACCGTATGAACTGTGGTTTGGCAAGAAACCTAAGCTGTCGTTTCTTAAAGTTTGGGGCTGCGATGCTTATGTGAAAAAGTTTCAACCTGATAAGCTCGAACCCAAATCGGAGAAAAGTGTCTTCATAGGATACCCAAAGGAGACTGTTGGGTACACCTTCTATCACAGATCCGAAGGCAAGATATTTGTTGCTAAGAATGGATCCTTTCTAGAGAAGGAGTTTCTCTCGAAAGAAGTGAGTGGGAGGAAAGTAGAACTTGATGAGGTAATTGTACCTGCTCCCTTATTGGAAAGTAGTTCATCACAGAAATCAGTTTCTGTGATTCCTACACCAATTAGTGAGGAAGTTAATGATGATGATCATGAAACTTCGGATCAAGTTGCTACCGAACCTCGTAGGTAAACCAGAGTACGTTCCACACCAGAGTGGTACGGTAATCCTGATCTGGAAATCATGTTAGTAGACCATGACGAACCTACGAACTATGAGGAAGCGATGATGAGCCCAGATTCCGCGAAATGGCTTGAGGCCATGAAATCTGAGATGGGATCCATGTATGAGAACAAAGTGTGGACTTTGGTTGACTTGCCCGATGATCGGCAAGCCATTGAGAATAAATGGATTTTCAAGAGGAAGACAGACGCTGATAGTAGTGTTACTATCTACAAAGCTCGACTTGTTGCAAAAGGGTTTTTGACAAAGTTCAAGATGTTGACTACGATGAGATTTTCTCACTCGTAGCGATGCTTAAGTCTGTCCAAATCATGTTAGCAATTGCCACATTTTATGAAATCTGGCAAATGGATGTCAAAAACTACATTCCTTAATGGATTTTTTAAATAAGAAGTTGTATATGATGCAACCAGAAGGTTTTGTCAATCCTAAAGGTGCTAACAAAATGTGCAAGCTCCAGCGATCCATCTATGGACTGGTGCAAGCATCTCAGAGTTGGAATATACGCTTTGATGAAGTGCTCAAAGCATATGGTTTTATACAGACTTACGGTGAAGCCTGTATTTACAAGAAAGTGAGTGGGAGCTCTGTAGCATTTATGATATTATATGTGGATGGCATATTGTTGATTGGAAATGATATAGAATTTCTGGATAGCATAAAAGGATACTTGAATAAGAATTTTTCAATAAAAAGGACCTCGGTGAAGCTGCTTAAGTATTGAGCATCAAGATCTATAGGGATAGATCGAGACACTTAATAGGACTTTCACAAAGCACATACCTTGACAAGATTTTGAAGAAGTTCAAAATGGATCAGTCAAAGAAGGAGTTCTTGCCTGTGTTACAAGGTATAAAAATGAGTAAGACTAAAAACCCGACCACGGCAGAAGATAGAAAGAGAATGAAAGTCATTCCCTATGCCTCAGTCATAGGTTCTATAAAGTATGCCATGCTATGTACCAGACCAGTTGTGTGCCTTGCTATGAGTTTAGCAAGGAGGTACGATAGTGATCTAGGGATAGATCACTGGATAGCGGTTAAAGTTATCCTTAGTTACCTAAGAGGACTAAGGAAATATTTCTCGGTTATGGAGGTGATAAAAGAGTTCGTCGTAAAAGGTTACGTTGATGCAAGCTTTTACACCGATCCAGATGACTCAGAGTCTCAATCTGGATACATATTGAAAGTGGGAGCAATTAGCTAGAGTAGCTCCAAGCAGAGCATTATAGACATAGAAATTTGCAAAATACATACGGATCTGTATGTGGCAGACCCGTTGACTAAACTTCTCTCACAAGCAAAAACATGATCACACCTTAGTACTCTTTGGTTGTTAATCGCATGGCGATGTGAACTAGATTAACTGACTCTAGTAAACCATTTGGGTGTTGGTCACATGGCGATGTGAACTATGGGTGTTAATCACATGGTGATGTGAACTATTCGTGTTAAATCACATGGCGATGTGAAACTAGATTATTGACTCTAGTGCAAGTGGGAGACTGAAGGAAATATGCCCTAGAGGCAATAATAAAGTTATTATTTATTTCCTTATTTCATGATAAATGTTTATTATTCATGCTAGAATTGTATTAACCGGAAACTTAGTACATGTGTGAATACATAGACAAACAGAGTGTCCCTAGTATGCCTCTACTTGACTAGCTCGTTAATCAAAGATGGTTAGGTTTCCTAGCCATGGACATGTGTTGTCATTTGATGAACGGGATCACATCATTAGGAGAATGATGTGATGGACAAGACCCATCCGGTAGCTTAGCATAATGATCGTTAAGTTTATTGCTATTGCTTTCTTCATGACTTATAAATGTTCCTATGACTATGAGACTATGCAACTCCCGAATATCGGAGGAACACTTAGTGTGTTATCAAATGTCACAACGTAACTGGGTGATTATAAAGATGCTCTACAGGTGTCTCCGATGGTGTTTGTTGAGTTGGCATAGATCGAGATTAGGATTTGTGAAAGTGCGTTATATCGACTAGAGGGGGGGTGAATAGGCGATTTTTACAAATTCGTCACTGAGGAATTTCAAGGTGAGGAAATTCCTAAGCGACGAACTACTTAGCAGCGGAATGAGTACTCAGATGCAAGCATAACAGAGCAGTAGCACAGTCATCATGATGAAATGAAAACAAGCACAGAGTACGAGTAGCGTAAACACAGGATAAGCAGGCTGAAGACAAACTGACTGAAGAATTTGAACTGAGGAAATTGAGAAAGTCTTCAGACAAAGTCTTCAAACAGTAATGATCAAATACATAGCAAGTATGCGAGGAAATGAAAGGGTTGAGGAAATAGAACCAGTAGCTCGGTGAAGACACTGATTTGGTAGACCAGTTCCAACTGCTGTGACAGTTGTACGTCTGGTTGGAGCGGCTAGGTATTTAAACATGAGGACACACAGTCCCAGACACCCAGTCCTGAACACACAGTCCAGGACACCTAGTCCTCACCGTATTTTCCTTGAGCTAAGGTCACACAGACCTCGCCCAACCACTCGTGGTAAGTCTTCAGGTGACTTCCAAACCTTCACATACTCGGTCACTCGGCAATCCACAATTTCCTCTTGGATGCTCTAGACCATGACGCCTAACCGTCTGGAGGATGCACAGTCCTCAAAGGTAACAAGCGTCGGTTCCACACAGGAACAATCTCTTCAGTGATGCTCAATCACTTTGGGTTTGTAGGTGTTTGGGTTTTTGGGTTTTTCCTCACTTGATGATTTTCGCTCAAAGTCCTCGGAGGATGGGATGCTCTAAATGAAAAGTGTCAATCTATTTCTTGGAGCAGCCAACCAGCTAGTGGTTGTAGAGGGCAGCTATTTATAGCCTAGGGAGCAGCCCGACATGATAAGACATAAATGCCCTTCAATGATATGACCGTTAGGTGGGTAGATATTTTGGGACAGCTGCCACGTAGCACAGCAACGGTCGGAAATTTGAGTATCCAATTCCTCAGGGCTATCATGTTCCTCACTTGTAGGCAATCCGCACTGGCGAATTCCTAACTCCTCAGTCAGAACAAATTCCTCAGAGAACAGAAGAACTTCGTCTCTGTCACTGAAGAACTTGACTAAACTGTATGAGATTTCCAATGGCTTCACTCGAAAGGATTGGGTAGGTGTAGGATTTTGAGTTGAGCATCACTTGGAAACTTTTCCTTAGTTTTACCTCGACCCCCTTTAACAGTACGGTGTTTCCTATGACTCAAGAAGAAGAAAATGAAACTACGAAAACAAAAGTCTTCACGCTTCATAATCCTCGCATGAATATCAAGTCTTCAGGGTCACACCAATTTCTTCACTTTCAAAGTCTTCAAGAAAACCAAAGTCTTCAGTTGAAGACATTCATTTTAGGGGTCGACATTCATCGTAAATAACAAACTCCTCATAGACTTATAGACCTGTGTACACTCACAAACACATTAGTCCCTTAACCTATAAGTCTTCAATACACCAAAATCACTAAGGGGCACTAGATGCACTTACAATCTCCCCCTTTTTGGTGATTGATGACAATATAGGTTAAGTTTTCAACGGGGATAAACATATGAAGTGTAAATACTAATATTGAGGAATTTGATTGCAAGATATAGAAGAACTCCCCCTGAAGATGTGCATATTTGAAGAATTTGCTTTGAAATAGCAAATGCACATTGTTGAATAATATCATGGAGATCTCCTCCTATATCTTGAAATTCATACACGCATTTATCATATGATATGAAGAATTTGAAATGCATGATGAAATATGGTGTCTGACGGAATTCAGCATGCGTGCATTAAGGTACTTGGGGAAATAAGCATGCAGAAAGCAGTTCAAAAGTATCAGACCACCATAGGACTTAAGTTTACAACTCATCAGAGCAAACACCTCAGAAAAGCAAGAGTTGAAACTTAACAGAAATATAGCCCATATATATAAGACCCTCTTGAAGACTAAACTCAAATTTCTCCCCCTTTGTCATCGAATGACCAAAAGGGACGAAAAATGAGGACTAACGCCCCTGAAGAATACCATCATGATGTCGATGGAGGAGCGCCAGCATTGTTGGGGTCGACTGTTGAGGTAGGGCCTGCCGCAGTGTCGTTCAAGTCTTCAGCTTCATCCGTCTCGCGCGATGAAGAATATGAACTGGCAACAAGCTGAGGAACTTTGACTTTCTTGAATTTCTTCGAAGGTGGCTGGGACCAGTCAAAGTCCTGTTGGAAGCCCATCTCCTTGAGTTCTTCAGCACTATGAAGATTAGACAGAATCGCCCAAGTGCGGTCAAAGACTTCATGCAAGTAGTAGTGATTCTTCTTCACAGTATTTTGAGTGACTGTCATGTTCTGAAGAATTGCACCAAACTGACGCTTGACCCACTTGTGATTTCGATCAACTTTCTGATGAAGACTAAGGAGAAGTTCACGATCAGTCATCACACGCGGAGCTGTGGCTTGAGGATGATGTTCTGAAGCTTTGGCGGCAGAATCTTGAGTTGCAGAGTCATCATTGGTGGAAAAGGAAGTAGCTTTGCGAAACTGTCCATCCAATGGACGAGTACCTTCATCAATAACAGCAGCTTTGCCCTTCTCATCAGCTGGGGAAATAGTCCGTTTGAGGACTTCAATAGGGGGCAAATAGCTGAGATGATTTTGAAAGTCAGCCATGTAATGAATTGAAGACCTTGATCTGATGAATCTCATGATCCAGGGAGCATAAGGCTTCAACTCAAAAGGTGACAGTGCAGCATTGGCCAAAGTCCTCATGAAGAAATCGTGGTAGTTGATAGGAATACCGTGAATGATATTGAACAGCAGATTCTTCATAATGCCAACAACTTCTTCATCATCAGAGTTGTGGCCCTTGATTGGACTGAGGGTTTTGGTCAATATGCGATAGACTGTCCTTGGCACATAGAGCAATTCCTTGACGAGGAATTTGGTCCTTGGAGCTTGGCCTGGCTTCAAAGGCTTCATCAGCACTTGCATCAGATGATCAGACAGTTCAGGTTCAACATAGAGAAGCCTTGCACCTTCAGTGGGAGGACTGACTGGGACGGCATGAAGCGATTCAGAGGCCGGTGCTTTGAAATGAGTATTATCGGTCATCCAGTCCAATACCCATGAATTGACATCATCAACATTTCCAGTAATGTGCAGCGTGGCAAAGAATTGAAGAATGAGTTCTTCATTCCAATCGCAGATGTCGGTGCAGAAATTGAGTAACCCAGCGTCATGAAGAACACTGAGGACTGGTGTGAAGCAGGGCAGCGATTCCATATCTACATGAGGAATTTGCTCATGTTCAAAGATCTTATCCTTATCAACCAACAATGAGGAGTAGAAGTTCATCTGGCTTGCAGTCCAGAAACGCTTGCGACGAAGACGAGCAGAGTCATAGGGATTGTAGTCAGTGAAGAATATGTGCTCGTTGAAGAAATCCTCAGCATTAAACTTCTGCTTCTTGGAGTGAGGGTTCTGTGGCTTGGGCTGAAGATTAACAGTTGAAGAATTTACAGCCTCTTGAGGTGTAGCCACTGGAGCCACTGGCTGAGGAATTTCAGCAGCAGCCTTGGCCTTCATTTCTTCAGACATATGTACATCAGCGCTAGTGACTGGAACTTCTTCAGGTATAGAGTGAAGTGAAGCTTGACGTTCATCAGAGCCCGTATGAATTTCGTCAGTTTGCACAGGAGACTGAGGAACATGATGTAGAGGGGTTGTTAGAGGTGAATTGGGGTGATGACTTTCCCAAAAGTCATCATTCAGAATAGGTGTTGTAGACCCAATATCCACATCCTCATCTTCTTCAGTTCCTTCGACGCCTGCCTCTTCAGCTGTGAACTGAGGCATGGGCGATGATACCAGTGGGGTTGAAGAGAAAGTATCCACTTCAATTTCTTCATCCATCTGCTCTGTCGAAGCAGCAGAAGGAATTTCTTCATCAGATTTACTTGGAATTTCATATTCCTCACCAAAGGGAATGATCTCCTTTGATGGCTTGCTTGATATTGGAATAGCATCAATTGGGTTTTCAGTTGAACTCGTCAAAGTCTTCACTTTCTTGGGAGCTGAAGACTCTGAAGATGCAGATGCTTTCCTTTTCTTCACAGCTGCTCGCTCCGCAGCCTTGGTTTTCTTCGCTTCTGATGCTGAAGGAAGGTTGATGCTTGTCATCGGTGCAGGAGGAGCAGAGGAAATTGGTTGAATTTCTTCAGGCACAACTGATGCAGTTGCCCTGGCTTGTTCAGATTCCTCAGGCACAGTAGCAGATGCTTCAACTGGCCTGGATTGCTCTTCAGGCGCAATATTGGAGGTTGCCCTGGCATTTTCTTCAGAGACTGGAATTTCTTCAGCAGACTGAACAGATGTTCCAGTCTAAGGAAATTTGGGTTGCCATGAGTTGCTTCATCAGGAGTACAATATTCATCATAGATGTCATCAGGGATCTCAAAAGCAGTATTTGTTTCTGGCCTCTTTCCTCCCTTCTGAGGTCTTTTACCATCAGCCATTTTCTTCACTTGAGGGTTTTGAACAATCGAATTTTCTGATGAGGTGTGCATTTTTTCTTCAAGGAACGCTGCAAATGAATTAAGGTGATGAGAACCTAGAGATTCAGCAGCAGACATGTGTACCTGTGAACAGAATATAGGTGCGAAGAGTTTTGGAGAGGTCATATGCGTTCTCAGAAGATTTTCAAAAGTATCAAGTTTGAGGAAGATGACCAGGGGTGTCTTGAGGAATTTCACTAAGCATTTTTGACTTAGGTTCCAGAGTTGTGTAGATTGAAAATCCACACAATTGAGGAATCTTGAAGAAAAACGTTGCTTAGAGAAACTGATCAAGGACAGAAGCAAGTTGGTGTTTAAGAACATGAAAGTTGAAGAATAAACACCTTTTGAAGATTTTGTGGAAATCATCAGAATCAACAAGGGCAGTAAAAATAAATTTTATTTACCCTTGACGAAGAACACGACGAACTGCGAGTGGCAGTGGAGATGTTCGTCTGTTCAGATCTTCCACGCCCTAACTTGGCGATGGAAAACAGCTACGGCGGCGGCGGAGTGAGGATTTCCGCGGCCGGCGTGAGTACGACGGCGACGAGGTCGAGGCAGTGAAGCTCTTCCTCACCGGCGACGATGGAGTGTAGCGGCGGCGCTAGGTCTGAGAGCTCGAGCGAGGGAGTAAGATCGAGCGGGGTAAATGAGCTCTGAGGAGGGTGAGGGGTATTTATAGCAGAGGTGAAAAACCGCTCGTCCGAAGAAAATGGACAAACGTGCCCCTGACCCTTCTCATCGTAGCGACATGTGTCACCCACGAACTGTGAAGTGGAGATCGTGTTAGATCGAGGGTGAATAGATAAATCTTATCGAGGGATAAGGAACGGTTTGAACGGCAAAAGCCGAAAACTCAGATAAGAATATTTTAATGTTTCGTTCGCAAATTCTTCAGCTGTCAAGGACACAGTGAAGACTTTGAACGGGTTTCAAATAGAACGCACATGAAGAATTTGTGAACGGACTGGATTGAGTTTAGCATTGAGGGGGAACGGGTCCGATCACATTCACTTAGAAGAAACACAACTTGAAGAATTAGCAATAAGTGAATGCTGTAGAGGACAGAAAACTCAAATATATATATATAGTCAATGAAGAACATAGACGGAAAGAGTGAAGGTTTTGCAAAGTTGAAGAATTTGAAAATTTGAAGAATTTGCACAATGACGAAAAACTCAAATTTTGAAGATTTTCAACTTTTTGTGGTGGCGTGACCCACCGTGTAAGAATGATGATTTCAGACACCGCGTACAATTGTCGTAGGGCTCTGAGAATCAAACTCTTCATTAATTTCTTCACACTTAGAGGGTTAGTCTTCATTGATTGAAGAAAAATGTTTCTTCGTGTGTTGCACATCTAAGTCATCAATTTGCATAAGTGTTAGGATGTGTGTCCTTTTCAAAGGACATTCGAAGATTCTAAGATATTTAGCTCACACCGCAACTTGCTAAATCTCTTCTCATCCAAGGGCTTTGTGAAGATATCCGCTAGCTGTTCTTCAGACTTCACGGGATCAATAGAGATGTCACCCTTCAACACATGATCTCGAAGAAAATGATGATGAATCTCGATGTGCTTTGTCTTCGAGTGCTGAACTGGGTTATGAGCAATTTTGATGGCACTCTCGTTGTCGCAGTAGAGTGGCACATTCTTCACATTAATGCCGTAGTCCTTGAGGGTTTGCTTCATCCATAGCAATTGAGCACAGCAAGAACCAGCAGCAATATACTCAGCTTCAGCAGTAGAGAGTGATACGCAGTTCTGCTTCTTCGAGGACCAACATACTAAGGATCGTCCGAGGAAATGGCATGTGCCTGAAGTTGACTTGCGGTCCACACGATTACCGGCATAGTCAGAGTCAGAATATCCAATGAGATCAAAAACCGAGCCCTTGGGATACCATAATCCAAGTGTTGGAGTGTGAGCTAGATATCGAAGAATATGTTTCACAGCCTTATGGTGTGATTCCTTCGGTGTAGCTTGAAAACGGGCACACATGCAAACACTAAGCATAATATCCGGCCTAGATGCACATAGGTACAATAAAGAACCAATCATGGAGCGGTATACCCTTTGATCGAAGTCTATTCCATTTTCATCAGTGCATAGATGGCCATTTGTGGGCATAGGGATTTTGACGCCTCTGCATTCTTGCATACCGAATTTTCTCAGAACGTCCTTGAGGTATTTCTCTTGAGAAATGAAAATGCCATTATGTTGTTGACGAATTTGAAGACCTAAGAAGAATTCCAATTCTCCCATCATGGACATTTGATATTCCTCACTCATCATGTAAGAAAATTCGTCACTGTAATGTTGGTTAGTACAACCAAAGATAATATCATCAACATATATTTGGCACATGAATAATTCATCATCATAGGTTTTGGTGAAAAGAGTTGGGTCGAGTGAACTGGGTTTGAAGCCTTTCTTCATGAGGAATTCCTTCAGAGTATCATACCACGCCCGAGGGGCCTGCTTGAGGCCATAGAGGGCCTTATTGAGTCTGAAGACTTTGTCAGGATGTTTAGGGTCTTCAAAACCTGGGGGTTGAGCAACATATACTTCTTCCTCAAGCTTACCATTGAGGAATGCACTTTTCACATCCATTTGATATAAGATGATATTATGATGGTTAGCATAAGCAAGCAATATGCGAATAGCCTCAAGTCTAGCAACAGGTGCAAAAGTCTCATCGAAATCAATTCCTTCAACCTGTGTGTAGCCTTGAGCTACAAGACGAGCCTTGTTCCTCACCACTAGGCCATTTTCATCTTGCTTGTTGCGGTAGATCCATTTGGTACCGATGATATTGTGCTTGCATGGGTCCGGTCGCTTGACAAGCTCCCATACATTGTTCAGCTTGAATTGATGTAATTCCTCTTGCATTGCTTGAATCCATTCAGGCTCCAGAAATGCCTCATCAACTTTGGTGGGCTCTGTGATAGAGACGAAAGCAAAATGCCCACAAAAGTTAGATAAATGTGAAGCTTTTGAGCGAGTCAGAGGACCTGGTGCGTTGATGTCGTTGATGATTCTCTCAATCTGTACTTCATTTGCAACGCGGGGATGAGCAGGTTGACGACTTTGATTTGGCTCAGCATTTTCTTCAGAGCCATTTTCTTCAGATGCGCCAGCATGCTGTTCTTCATGTTCTGGAATGATTTCTTCAGCAGATTCTTTGGTAGGAATGACATCCTCAGTAGCTTTGAACTTGATGGTTTCCTCAGGCGTCTTTTCATCTAGCACAGGAGGTAGGTGCTCTCTTTGTGAGCCGTTAGTTTCATCGAACCGCACATCTACAGTTTCAACAACCTTGTTGTGATAGGCATTGAAGACCCTGTAGGTGTGCGAGTCCTTTCCGTAACCAAGCATAAAACCTTCATGTGCTTTCGGTGCAAATTTAGAATTGTGATGTGGATCTCTAATCCAGCATTTAGCACCGAAGACTTTGAAATAACTCACATTGGGTTTCTTGTCAGTGAGGAGTTCATATGAGGTCTTCTTGAAGAATTTGTGAAGATATACCCTGTTGATGATGTGGCATGCAGTATCAATTGCCTCAGGCCAGAAGTGACGAGGTGTCTTGTATTCATCAAGCATGGTGCGAGCCATCTCAACAAGAGTCCTGTTCTTGCGCTCCACAACGCCATTCTGCTGAGGAGTGTATGGGGCAGATAGCTCATGAGTAATACCAAGTTCATCGAGATAGTCATCAAGACCAATATTCTTGAACTCAGTCCCATTGTCACTACGTATATGCTTGATCTTCACGCCGAAATTCGTCGAAGCCCTTGAGGAAAATTGTCTGAAGACTTCCTGCACTTCAGTTTTGTAAGTAATGACATGCACCCATGTGTAACGAGAATAGTCATCAACAATGACAAAGCCATATAGAGATGCTGCATTTGTTAGTGTGGCATAATGAGTAGGGCCAAAGAGATCCATATGAAGCAATTCAAAAGGACGAGAAGTAGTCATGATAGTCTTCGAGGGGTGCTTGGCTCTGGTCATCTTTCCAGCCTCACAAGCCCCACAAAGATGATCTTTGAGGAATTTGACACCCTCGATGCCAATGACGTGCTTTTTCTTCACGAGCGTGTGTAAGTTCCTCATGCCAGCATGACCCAGTCGTCGATGCCATAGCCAGCCTTCTGAAGCTTTAGCAAGTAGACAAGTGGCAGGCTGTGGTCCTGCAGAGAAATCAAAAATATACAAGTCTCCTCTCCTAAAGCCTTCGAAGACTTTGGAATTGTCAGATTCCATGAGCACTAAGCAACGATATTTGCCAAAGACAACAACCATATCAAGATCACAAAGCATTGAGACAGACATGAGGTTGAATCCGAGGGACTCGACAAGCATGACTTTATCCATGTGTCGATCCTTTGAGATTGCAACCCTACCTAGACCCAATACCTTGCTTTTGCCTTTGTCAGCGTAGGTGATATGCTTCAAGTGTGATGGAGATAAAGGAGTGTTCATCAGTAAGCTCTTGTCACCGGTCATGTGATTTGTACATCCACTATCGAGGACCCACTCAGTAGCTTTGGGTAAATCATCCTTGGCACCTTTTGCCATGAAGCAATAGGTGGGAGCATTGTCATCGTTGCCGTCATCAGCAGTGTTGGGGAAGCCATTTTCCTCAGTGTTGAAGATGGACTTGCTAACGTAAGCAGTAGCGAGGGCTAGGCTCGCCACACCAGAGTCTGACTCCTCAGATGCCTCCTCTTCCTCATGTTCCTCAGATTCAGCTTCAGAGTCCATTTCCTTGCCAATGAATGCCCGAGCTTTCTTGGAGCTGCTCTTCTTGTGAGATGAAGACTTTGAAGATCTTGACGATGAGGACTTTGAAGATTTCTTCTTCCTCTTAGAGTCATCTGAACTATCATCCTTGTATTTCTTCTTCTTTGATTCCTTCTCCCACTGAGGACAATCAGTAATGTAGTGACCAGGTTTCTTGCATTTATGGCAAGTTCTCTTCTTGTAATCACGGGATGAGGAATCTGATTTCATGTCATCACCTCTTGAGGATTTTCCAAATCGGCCACGTCTAGAGAACTTCTGGAATTTCCTCATGAGCATTGCTAGCTCCTGACTCAGTTCTTCAGGATCACCAAGGCTGCTACCAGAATCTTCATCTTCAGATTCAGAGACTGCCTTGGCTTTCAGTGCATGAGATCTACCATAGCTCGGTCCGTAGAGATCTCTCTTCTCAGCTAGTTGGAATTCATGAGTATTTAGCCTCTCGAGGATATCAGCAGGATCAAGTGACTTGTAGTCACCACGTTCTTGAATCATCAGTGCCAGTGTATCGAATGAAGAATCGAGTGACCTCAGCAATTTCTTCACCACCTCATGGTCGGTGATGTCAGTGGCACCCAGTGCTTGAAGCTCGTTTGAAATGTCAGTGAGGCGATCAAAGGTTTGCTGAACATTTTCGTTGTCGAGTCTTTTGAAGCGGTTGAAGAGATTGCGAAGAACGTCAACTCAAGAGTCACGTTGAGTTGAGACTCCTTCGTTGACCTTGGACAGCCTATCCCAGATAAGCTTAGCTGTCTCCAAAGCACTCACTCTGCCATACTGCCCTTTGCTCAGATGGCCACATATGATATTCTTCTCTTGAGAGTCGAGTTGCTTGAATCTCTTCACATCAGCAGCGTTTACGGAAGGAGTGACAGAGGGAACACCCTTTTCCACAACATACCAGAGGTCGTTGTCAATTGCCTCAAGATGCATGCGCATCTTGTTCTTCCAGTAGGGGTAGTCCGTCCCATCGAAGGTAGGACACCCAGCTGAGACCTTGATCATGCCTGCAGTCGACATAACTAAAACTCCAGGTGGTTAAACCAAAATCACACAGAACAAGGGAGTACCTTGCTCTGATACCAATTGAAAGTGCGTTATATCGACTAGAGGGGGGTGAATAGGCGATTTTTACAAATTCGTCACTGAGGAATTTCAAGGTGAGGAAATTCCTAAGCGACGAACTACTTAGCAGCGGAATGAGTACTCAGATGCAAGCATAACAGAGCAGTAGCACAGTCATCATGATGAAATGAAAACAAGCACAGAGTACGAGTAGCGTAAACACAGGATAAGCAGGCTGAAGACAAACTGACTGAAGAGTTTGAACTGAGGAAATTGAGAAAGTCTTCAGACAAAGTCTTCAAACAGTAATGATCAAATACATAGCAAGTATGCGAGGAAATGAAAGGGTTGAGGAAATAGAACCAGTAGCTCGGTGAAGACACTGATTTGGTAGACCAGTTCCAACTGTTGTGACAGTTGTACGTCTGGTTGGAGCGGCTAGGTATTTAAACCTGAGGACACACAGTCCTGGACACCCAGTCCTGAACACACAGTCCAGGACACCTAGTCCTCACCGTATTCTCCTTGAGCTAAGGTCACACAGACCTCGCCCAACCACTCGTGGTAAGTCTTCAGGTGACTTCCAAACCTTCACATACTCGGTCACTCGGCAATCCACAATTTCCTCTTGGATGCTCTAGACCATGACGCCTAACCGTCTGGAGGATGCACAGTCCTCAAAGGTAACAAGCGTCGGTTCCACATAGGAACAATCTCTTCAGTGATGCTCAATCACTTTGGGTTTGTAGGTGTTTGGGTTTTTGGGTTTTTCCTCACTTGATGATTTTCGCTCAAAGTCCTCGGAGGATGGGATGCTCTAAATGACAAGTGTCAATCTATTTCTTGGAGCAGCCAACCAGCTAGTGGTTGTAGAGGGCGGCTATTTATAGCCTAGGGAGCAGCCCGACATGATAAGACATAAATGCCCTTCAATGATATGACCGTTAGGTGGGTAGATATTTTGGGACAGCTGGCACGTAGCACAGCAACGGTCAGAAATTTGAGTATCCAATTCCTCAGGGCTATCATGTTCCTCACTTGTAGGCAATCCACACTGGCGAATTCCTAACTCCTCAGTCAGAACAAATTCCTCAGAGAACAGAAGAACTTCGTCTCTGTCACTGAAGAACTTGACTAAACTGTATGAGATTTCCAATGGCTTCACTCGAAAGGATTGGGTAGGTGTAGGATTTTGAGTTGAGCATCACTTGGAAACTTTTCCTTAGTTTTACCTCGACCCCCTTTAACAGTACGGTGTTTCCTATGACTCAAGAAGAAGAAAATGAAACTACGAAAACAAAAGTCTTCACGCTTCATAATCCTCGCATGAATATCAAGTCTTCAGGGTCACACCAATTTCTTCACTTTCAAAGTCTTCAAGAAAACCAAAGTCTTCAGTTGAAGACATTCATTTTAGGGGTCGACATTCATCGTAAATAACAAACTCCTCATAGACTTATAGACCTATGTACACTCACAAACACATTAGTCCCTTAACCTATAAGTCTTCAATACACCAAAATCACTAAGGGGCACTAGATGCACTTACAATTTGTCACTCCGATTGTCGGAGAGGTATCTCTGGGCCCTCTCGGTAATGCACATCATATGAAGCCTT
Source organism: Thinopyrum elongatum (assembly GCA_011799875.1). Classification (NCBI taxonomy): domain Eukaryota; kingdom Viridiplantae; phylum Streptophyta; class Magnoliopsida; order Poales; family Poaceae; genus Thinopyrum; species Thinopyrum elongatum. Next base: position 249,022,160 of record CM022302.1, read on the forward strand.
GCAAGCAATGTGACTAATGCGTTAGTTATGGGATGATGCATTACAGAACGAGTAAAGAGACTTGCCGGTAACGAGATTGAACTAGGTATGATGATACCGACGATCAAATCTCGGGCAAGTAACATACCGATGACAAAGGGAACAACGTATGTTGTTATGCGGTTTGACCGATAAAGATCTTCATAGAATATGTAGGAGCCAATATGAGCATCCAGGTTCCGCTATTGGTTATTGACCGGAGATGTGTCTCGGTCATGTCTACATAGTTCTCGAACCCGTAGGGTCCGCACGCTTAACGTTCGATGACGATTTGTATTATGAGTTATGTGATTTGATGACCGAAGTTTGTTCGGAGTCCCGGATGAGATCGGGGACATGACGAGGAGTCTCGAAATGGTCGAGAGGTAAATATTCATATATTGGAAGGCTATATTCGGACATCGGAAAGGTTCCGAGTGATTCGGGTATTTTTCGGAGTACCGGGGAGTTACGGGAATTCACCGGGAGAAGTAATGGGCCTTATTGGGCCATACGGGAAAGAGGAGGCAGCAGCCAGGAGGTGGCTTGCCCCCCCCCAAGCCCAGTCCGAATTGGACAAGGGGTTGGGGGCGCGGCCTCCCTCTCCCTTCCTTTCCCCCTCTCCCTTTTGGTGGAATCCTACTAGGACTTGGAGTCCTAGTAGGACTCCCCTCTTGGGCGCGCCCTAGGGGCCGGCCGGCCCTCCCCTCCTCCCTCCTTTATATATGTGGGGAGGGTGATAGAGGCGAAGGTGTCCCAATGTTTCGATGAGATGGTGGCTATCGTTTTCTGTGGGAGTCGACCTTGATGATCCGACTACGAACGTGCGAGACGTCGCGCCTTAGCAATCGCTATACCAACTTCCAAGGGGTTATGGACCACGCCGGAGCACGATCAACCTGACCACGAGGGTCTGTTTCCTGCGAGCAAATGAAGAACAAGCAAGAAACTGAGATTGCAATCTGGATATTGCGAATATAAGAGGAAAGCTTTATTAATGAAGGTGGGGTTCTGTGACGTCTTTGTCTGGTCATTGAACACAAAAGAAGTACGCGAAGTTGCAGCTATGGCGAACTTTTAATCTAAACAAAACCCAAAGTCTAAACGACGCCCTAAGGGCTGTATATATGGAGGAGTAGGGGTGAATTTCGTGGCCCCTTGTAGGAGGGGTCCGAAACCAACCCTAACTTTGTTTCCCCACACGTACGGACTCTAAAAATAGCCTATACTTAAGTATTTCGAAATTACATGGGCCTGGCCCAAAAATAAGGTGGCGCAACACCTAAAATAAGCTATGGACGAAATTTATGAAGGGGCATCTTGTATATTTCGTCCATGTCCTTGTAGGTCATCACGGAGGCTTCAAAGTGCTTAAATATGCACTAGAAACGCCATTCTGGATCCCTTCACGCACGCCTTCATCTCCATGCTTGATCCTGCTCCAGTGTTCATCCCTCTTGTTCATGCTAGGCCCTTCATTAGTAATCAATACAAATGTATCCAATTTAGGCAGCATCATATTCTCATGAACATTAGAATCATTACCAAGAAACGAAAGTACCTGATAATTTAATTGGCATGCGCGAGCTCTAGTAATAGGTCCAGTATATGTAGCAGTAGGGGCTGTGGGTGTAACAATGGTATTGATGTCCTCATCAGAGGGGGGCACCCAAGGACACACAAGTTGATTGTTTTAGCCATGTGCGGTGCCCCCCTCCACAGATTTCCACCTCGGTCATATTGTCGTAGTGCTTAGGCGAAGCCCTGCGTCGATAACTTCATCATCACCGTCACCACGCCGTCGTGCTGACAAAACTCTCCCTCGGCCTCAACTGGATCAAGAGTTCGAGGGACGTCACCGAGCTGAATGTGTGCAGATCGCGGAGGTGCCGTACGTTCGGTACTTGGATCGGTTGGATCGCAAAGACGTTCGACTACATCAACCGCATTATTAAACGCTTACGCTTTCGGTCTACGAGGGTACGTGGACACACTCTCCCCGCTCGTTGCTATGCTTCTCCTAGATAGATCTTGCGTGATCATAGGAATTTTTTGAAATACTACGTTCCCCAACAGAGCCTAGCTGCCGCGCCGTGGTAGCGGACCTGCCAGTGGTCGTACTCCATGGCCATGAGCTCGGCCATGTGGAAGCTACCGAGCCACCGGCGGGTGTGGGTCTCCCGATCCGTAATCTCGGCGACCCACGTCCCCCACTGATAACCCACAAGTATAGGGGATCGCAACAGTTTTCGAGGGTAGAGTATTCAACCCAAATTTATTGTTTCGACACAAGGGGAGCCAAAGAATATTCCCAAGTATTAGCAGCTGAGTTGTCAATTCAACCACACCTGAAAGACTTAATATCTGTAGCAAAGTATTTAGTACCAAAGTAGTATGGAAGTAACGGTAACGGTGGCAAAATTAACAGTAGCAGTTTTGTGATGATTGTAACAGTAGCAACGCGAAAGTAACTTAGCAAAGATCAATATGTGAAAAGCTCGTAGCCAACGGATCAGTGATGGATAATTATGTCGGATGGCATTCATCATGCAATAGTTATAACCTAGGGTGACACAGAACTAGATCCAATTCATCAATATAATGTAGGCATGTATTCCATATATAGTCATACGTGCTTATGGAAAAGAACTTGCATGACATCTTTTGTCCTACCATCCCGTGGCAGCGGGGTCCTAATGGAAACTAAGGGATATTAAGGCCTCCTTTTAATAGAGAATCGGACCAAAGCATTAGCACTTAGTGAATACATGAACTCCTCAAACTACGGTAATCACTGGAAAGAATCCCAATTATTGTCACCTTGGGGTATGCGGATCATAACACATAATAGGTGTCTACAACTTGCAAGATAGGATCAAGAACACAAATATATTCATGAAAACATAATAGGTTCAGATCTGAAATCATGGCACTCGGGCCCTAGTGACAAGCATTAAGCATACAAAAGTCATAGCAACATCAATCTCAGAACATAGTGGATACTAGGGATCAAACCCTAACAAAACTAACTCGATTACATGGTAAATCTCATACAACCCATCACCGTCCAGCAAGCCTACGATGGAATTACTCACACACGGTGGTGAGCATCATGAAATTGGTGATGGAGGAAGGTTGGTGATGATGATGGCGATGAATCCCCCTCTCCGGAGCCCCGAATGGACTCCAGATCAGCCCTGCCGATGAAGAACAGGAGGCGGCGGCGGCTCCGTATCGTAAAACGTGATGAATCCTTCTCTCTGATTTTTTTCTCCCCGAATAGGGTTATATGGAGTTGGAGTTGAGGTCGGAGGGGCTCGAGGGGGCCCACAAGCCTGCAAGGCGCGCCCTAGGGGGTTGGGCCCCCCCAGGGCTTGTGGCCTCTGGGTGGCCCCCCTCTGGTTGATTCTTTCACTAATATTTTTTATATATTCCAAAAATATTCTCTGTAAATTAGGTCAATCTGATAACTTTTATTTCTACACAAAAATAACACCATGGCAATTTTGCTGAAAACAACGTCAGTCCGGGTTAGTTCCATTCAAATCATGCAAATTAGAGTCCAAAACAAGGGCAAATGAGTTTGGAAAAGTAGATACGATGGAGACGTATCAACTCCCCCAAGCTTAACCCATTGCTTCCTCAAGCAATTCAGTTGACAAACTGAAAGTGACAAAGAAAAACTTTTACAGACTCCGTTTGATCTTATTGTTGCAAATATGTATAGCCAGCATTCAGGGTTTCAGCAAAGATTACGAACTAACCATATTCACAATAACATTTAGGTCTCACATTTACTCATATCAATGGCATAATCAACTAGCGAGCAATAATAATGAATCTCGGATGACAACACTTTTTTTCAAAACAATCAAGATACAATATGATATAATGGTATCTTGCTAGCCCTTTCTAAGACCGCAAAACATAAATGCAGAGCACCCCTGAAGATTAAGGACTGACTAGACATTGTAATTCATGGCAAAAGAGATCCAGTCACAGTCATACTCAATATCAATTAATAACAACGCATACAAATGACAGTGGTGCTCTCTAGCTGGTGCTTTTTATAAGAGGATGATGACTCAACATAAAAGTAAATAGATAGGCCCTTCGCAGAGGGAAGCAGGGATTTGCAAAGGTGCCAGAGCTTGAGCTTTTAAAATAGAGATGAATATAATTTTGAGCGGTATGCTTTCATTGTCAACATAACAACCAAGAGATATCACTATATTTCATGCTAGATACATTATAGGCGGTTCCCAAATAGAATGGTAAAGTTTTTACTCCCCCTCCACCAACAATCACACTCCACGGCTAGCCGAATCCACGGGTACCGTCCATACCAACAACAATCCTGGGGAAGTTTTGTTTGATATTTATATTTTGATTTGATTTTGAGCATGGAACTGGGCATCCCGATTACTAGCCACTTTCTCGTGAATGACAAGTGAATAAACACTCATCGTGAGAATAACCCACCTAGCATGGAAGATACTGACAGCCCCCAGTCGCTACATGAGCGATTCGGGCATACAAAACAGATTATTATTTGAAGGTTTAGAGTTTGGCACATGCATATTTACTTGGAACAGCAGGTAAATACCGCATATAGGTAGGTATGGTGGACTCATATGGAACAACTTTGGGTTTAAGGAAGTGGATGCACAAGCAGTATTCCCTCTTAGTACAAGTGAAGGCTAGCAAAAGATTGAGGAGCGACCAACTAGAGAGCGACAACGGTCATAAACATGCATTGAGATTAACCAACATTGAATGCAAGCATGAGTAGGATATAAATCACCATGAACATAAATATTGTGGAGGCTATGTTGATTTTGATTCAACTACATGCGTGAACATGTGCCAAGTCAAGCCACTTAAATCATTCAAAGGAGGATACCATCCTATCATACTACATCATAACCATTTTAATTTGCATGTTGGCACTCAAGACAAACCATTATAAACTCCTAGCTAATTTAGCATGGCATGAGTAACTATAATCTCTAATTGTCATTGCAAACATGTTTTTATTAATAATAGGCTGAATAAGGAACGATGAGCTAATCATATTTACAAAAACAAAATAGGTCGAGTTCGTACCAGCTTTTCTCCATCTCAATCATTTCATCATATATCGTCATTATTGCCTTTCACTTACACGACCGAACGGTATGAATAATAAGAGTGCACGTGCACTGGACTAAGCTGGAATCTACAAACATTTATTCAAAGGAGAAGACAAGGTAATATGGGCTCTTTGTTAGATCAACAGTAATGCATATGAGAGCCACTCATCATTTTCATCGTGGTCTTCTCCTTACGACCCAAAGAAAAAGGAAAATAATTTCAAAGAAACACACTGAAATATTTTTGGAGTTTTTGTTTTTCTGAAGAAAGTAAAACAAGAACGAGAAAAACTATTTACACGGGAAAGCTCCCAACAAGCAAAAAAAGAACGAGAAATCTTTTTGGGTTTTCTTTTAATACTACAACTAAATTAAACTAGAAAGAAAAATAAAAAGAAGCAAGAACTAATTTTTTTGGATTTTCTATAAGTTTTTCAAACACACAAGAAGAAAGCGAGAAAAAGAAATAAACTAACATGGATAATATAATGAAAAAGTATGAACACCGATAACTGAAATGAGTGTGTGAACATGAATGTAATGTCGGTGAGAAATACGTACTCCCCCAAGCTTAGGCTTTTGGCCTAAGTTGGTCTAGGGCCACGGCTGGAAATAATCCTCTCCTTGATACTCCGGAGGGTCCTGGGGGTTCCACTGGTTAGCGAGCTCCTGTGGCTCCCACTGATAAACAGGCTCTAGATATGGATCCGGCGATAGTGCTTGCTCGGTAACTGGGGATTGCGTCCGCTCCTAGTATGCATAAATGTCCTCGGGCATAATAATGTACCTGCCTGAATAAATATTGAACAAAGAAGGTGCAGGCAAAGTAATAATCTGATAGGTACCCTGACTGAACACTAAGTTATAGATGAGCCGCTTGTCATCGTCTTTGGTAATGAAATCATGTGCTACCATACTATCATAGTCTAAATACTTAATTGGTAACAACATTTTTCCTTTTCATCTAGCCTAATGGGTATCTCAAAATGTTTAGCAAGGCGGGAGGCATAGATACCTCCAAAGATGGGCCCCTTCGTACGGTTCGTGTTCAACCGTCGAGCAACAATTGCGCCCAAACTAAAAGTTCTGTCAGTATATAAAGCATGGCGCAAAATAGCAAGGTCCGGGGCACTAAGGCCTCCGCTCTCCCCACGACCAATCAAACATCTCCCAGCAAATAGTGAATAATAGCGTAAAACAGGAAAATGTAAACTAGCCACTCTTGCCTCCGACACTCCTCTCTCTTCCCCCACAATAACTTCATCAGTAAAATCCTCCACATCCCTAGGACGTGGCTCTCTGATGTTGCCCTCATAAGGTATTTTGCAAAATAAAGTGACATTCGCTTGGGCACATCGTACAAGTGAAATTCTACCATAGGAGGATCCTCCCTAGAATGAAAGTGAAAATTTTGCACGAAGGTATTAGTGAGTAGGAGGTATTGGTCTCACTTATCATGGAGGAAGTCGGTGATGCCTGCATTCTCCGCCAAATAATAGAAATCATCATAAATTCCGCCACCCTCAAGAATGCATCACTTGGCCATTCACACGGCCGAACCTCCGTGGTGCGAGGAAGGTTGTACTTGGGCTTCTTCTTCTCTTCATTTTCATTTTCATTTGAATTCTGGCTTGAAGAACCCCTTAACCATCTCTTCATCATTTCTTGTCTTTTCTCTGAAAATTTCTGAAATTTTTAGTGACTCAAAATAAAAGTGAACAAAACTCAACAAGATTGATAGCAACTACTCCCACAAGTGTCTAGGGGCTATATCATGCATCAAAACTACTTTGGACCATATAAATTTCACATGCAAGCTCAAGAACAAGGTCACCACAGCAGCAAAAAATTGCAATAAATAAAGCAATAGAACAAAATCTAATTGGACCAATGGAGGAGTCACATACCGAAGAACAATCCCCCAAAACAGTTTTGCGAATGGAGCTTTGAGTAAGGAGATCGAAAATGGCAGCAAAATGAGCTAGAACACGGGTTTGAGCAATAGGATGATTTTTTCTGGAGGAAGACGAAGTGGATGGGTGCTGGAATAAGTGAGGGGGACCCACATGGGGCCCACAAGCCACCTAGGCGCGCCCAGGGGGTGGGCGCGCCCTGTGGGCTTGTGGCCCACTGGTGCTGCCCCCTGGTGTGTTTTTAGCGCCGAAAATTCTTAAATATTCTATAAAAAATCATACTAAATTTTCAAGGTATTTGGAGAACTTTTATTTTCGGAACATTTTTTATTGCACGGGTAATTCAGAAAACAGGCAAATAATAGTATTTTTGCTTTATTTACTCTAAATAACAGAAAGTAAAAAGTGGGTACAGAAAGTTGTGCTTTCTAAATTCATCCATCTCATGCCCATAAAAAGGAATCCATTAACAAGGTTGATCAAGTCTTATTAACAAACTTCTTCCGAATGACATGAAACCGGAGAATTTTCGAATAACACTAGGTTACCTCAACGGGGATATGCATGTCCCCAACAATAAGAATATCATATTTCTTTCTGACAGTAGGAATAGGGAATTCAAAACCTCCAATAGCAATAGTTGAAAATTTTCCAATAGAATTGATGCTATTAACTTGAGGTTGTTTCCTCGGAAAATGCACCGTATGCTCATTACCATTAACATGAAAAGTGACATTGCCCTTGTTGCAATCAATAACAGCCCCTGCAGTATTCAAAAAGGGTCTACCAAGGATGATCGACATACTGTCGTCCTCGGGTATATCAAGAATGACAAAGTCTGTTAAAATAGTAACATTTGCAACTACGACAGGCACATCCTCACAAATACCGATGGGTATAGCAGTTGATTTGTCGGCCATTTGCAAAGAGATTTCAGTTGGTGTCAACTTATTCAAATCAAGTCTACGATATAAAGAGAAAGGCATAACACTAACACCAGCTCCAAGATCACATAAAGCAGTTTTAACATAGTTTCTTTTAATGGAGCATGGTATAGTTGGTATTCCTGGATCTCCTAGTTTCTTTGGTATTCCACCCTTAAATGTATAATTAGCAAGCATGGTGGAAATTTCAGCTTCCGGTATCTTTCTTTTATTTGTAACAATATCTTTCATATATTTAACATAAGGAGACATTTTCAGAATATCAGTCAAACGCATACGCAAAAAGATAGGTCTAAGCATCTCAACCAAGCGCTCAAAATCCTCATCATCCTTTTTCTTGGATTGTTTAGGAGGAAAGGGCATGGGTCTCTGAACCCATGGTTCTCTTTCTTTACCATGTTTCCTAGCAATGAAGTCTCTCTTATCATATCTTTTATTCTTAGGTTGTGGGTTATCAAGATCAACAACAGGTTCTATCTCCACATCATTATCATTACTAAGTTGAGCATCAACATGAACATCATCATTAACATTATCACTAGGTTCATGTTCATCACCAGATTGTGTCTCAACATCAGAAATAGAAATATCATTAGGATTCTCAGGTGTGTCTACAACAGGTTCACTAGAAGCATGCAAAGTCCTATCAGTTTTCTTTTTCTTTTTATTACTAGAAGGACTAGGCGCATCAGTATTAATTCTCTGAGAATCTTGCTCAACTCTCTTAGGATGGCCCTCAGGATACAAAGGTTCCTGAGTCATTTTACCACCTCTAGTCATAACTCTAACAGCATTATCATTCACCTTATTAACTTGTTCTACTTGAGTTTTTACCATGGAAGCATGTTTACTAATAATTTTGAGATCATTAACAGTTCTACACATGTAGTCTCCCAAGCAGTCAAGCATATAAGCATTTCATTTCAATTGTCTACTAACATCAGCATTGATATTTTCTTGTTTAACAATAAAGGTATCAAATTCATCCAAGCATTGACTAGCAGACTTATTATGAGGAATATCAGCTTCATCAAATCTATAGAGAGAATCTATTATATACTTAAAACGATAGAAAACGAACGGTGTTGATTTCACACTATAAAAACTAGGATGTGTCAACGATGACAATTAGGCAAGTAATGTACGTCAAAAAAGTTGATGATCAGGCAAGGACACGACCAGACATCGATTTCCTACCACAATACACGTATAGAAGGTAAGCAAACATGCATGTCACGTACACGTCTAGAAAAACATCAGGATTCCTAATCATACATGTCAAGAAAAACATCAGGATTCCCTAACATTATATAACATGGATCATATCACATCCTACAACCCTCATTGCCTGATTAAAGGCACAAAGAAATGTCCAACAAACTGAAGACACGACATCCGCACCATCAACCTCAGGTAATATCCACATGCAATTCATCTAATCTTCTGTGTCAAAACTCTTTTGATACTAAACCACAAACCATGTTTTTTTTCATGCATCCTGACACTACCATGACAGTAATGTGAAAGCTACAAAAAGAGCAACACTTTTGAACAATTATTGATTTATAGTGCCATACCAGATAAACAATACCAATCTCTAGATGTATTGTATGTGACACCTCCATTATTAATCCGTTCATATCTCCAAATGCACTTACATGTCTGCAATGGCAAAACACTATTAAGTATAATATAAATCATATTACATGGTACTATAATAAGAAAACTCTATATGTCAATGATGAAATCAATTTTACAGAGATGACAGATCAACATACGTCAGCGCCAGCAGCTCACCATACAAAAAGAAAGAACAACCTCTAAACTCAAGGAGCACAAAGCGGACAAGGACTGCGGAGGGAAGAAGAAGTACAAATATAGAGGCTCCTAAATGATTTAGAAAGGATAATGCCGAGGAAGATAAGGAATTGAAGCATGCAAGAAGCGAAAGCAACAAAAAGAACATTAGAATCAATGTTGGAGACAACAACAGAACCAAACCTCAAAAAATGCTAATAGAAAGGCATGGAACTTCGGTAGGCCGACATACAAATGCCAATATTCCAAAGCATTGCTATATATGGTGTGAAGAAAGATTAAATTCAAACAAAGGAACTACGACACCCTCTTCTGGAATATGTTGCAAACAGGGAAAATTGATCTGCCACCACTAAGAGAGCCTTGACCATATCTCAGAAACCTCTTAAAGAAGTGAAGGGCAGGATTCAGTAAACTTAAAAAAAATAAGGTCATACAACTCAATGTTTTCATTCACATGAAGGGAGGAGTTGTGGAAGGAAATAAACAATCGCAAAGGACCTTATGTTTTTTGTTTGCATGGACCAAACTACCACCACATCGGGACTCTTTTACCTGAAGGTACAGACAACCCTCGGTTCACACAGCTGTACATATATAATACCAAAAATGAGGTGGCAAATAGGGTAAGTGCATTAAGATGCAATGATAATAAATCAACAGTGGACCCCAACATCGTCAAATCCTGTGACGCCCAAACAATCGAAGGAACAAAGAAACGTCCAACAAACTGAAGACAAGACATCAGCACCATCAACCTCAGGTAATATCCACATGCAATTCATCTAATCTTCTGTGTCAAAACTCTTTTGATACTAAACTATAAGCCATGTTTTTTCCATGCATCCTGACACTACCATGACAGTAATGTGAAAGCTACAAAAAGAGCAACACTTTTGAACAATTATTGATTTATAGTGCCATACCATATAAACAATATTGATCTCCAGATGTATTGTATGTGACACCTCCATTGTTAATCTCTTCATATCTCCAAATGCACTTACATGTCTACAATGGCAAAACACTGTTAAATATAATATAAATCATATTACATGGTACTATATTAAGAAAACTCTATATGTCAATGATGAAATCAATTTCGCAGAGATGACAGATCAACATACGTCAGCGCCAGCAGCCCGTGATACAAAAAAGAAAGAAAGAACAACCTCTAAACTCAAGGAGCACAAAGCGGACAAGGACTATGGAGGGAAGAAGAAGTATGAACACAGAGGCTCCTAAACGATTGAGAAAGGATAATGCCAAGGAAGATAAATAATTGAAGCGTGCAAGAAGTGAAAGCAACAAAAATAACATTAGAATCAATGTTGGAGACGACATAACCAAACCTCGACAAGTGCTAATAGAAAGGCATGGAACTTTGGAAGGGCGACATACAAATGCCAATATTGCAAAGCATTGCTATGGTGTGTAGAAAGATTAAACTCAAACAAAAGAACTACGATACCCTCTTCTGGAATATGCTGCAAACAGGGAAAAATTGATCTGCCACCACTAGGAGAGCCTCCACCATATCTTAGACACCTCTTAAAGAACTGAAGGGCAGGATTCAGTAAATTTCAAAAAAATATAAGGTCATACAACTCAATGTTTTCATTCACATGATGGGAGGAGTTGTGAACAAGGAAATAAACAATCGCAAAGGACCTTATGTTTTTTGTTTGCATGGACCAAACTACCACCACATCGGAACTCTATAATACCAAAAATGAGGTGGCAAACAGGATAAGTGCATCAAGATGCAATGATAATAAATCAACAGTGGACCCCAACATCATCAAATAATTGCAAATAATGCTCGACGACAATAGCTTCCTCGCGAAAACATTCATAATGGCAAGAGATTGATTCCAAGAAGGAGACTACCATGATTACACACTTCGGATACTAGGCAAAAGGAACGGAACACATAACCTTCCAGCTGCATCTGAAGTTGCAGCATTGGTAGTAAGAGATCCAACTGGAGAGAGTGAAGGACGTGATATTGTTGTTGAGTCCAAAAATATGGCGCCCCAAAGGATATCAGAGATCCACCCTAAATTCATCTCTTGCAAATATCCGCTATTGTTCCCATATGGAGAAGATGGTTTTAAACTTGAGATACCGTACAAGAAAACAAGAGGAGCTAAAAACAACAGGAAATACGTAACACTGTTGGACTACTATGCATTCTACCTACAACACCGTCCGGACCAAGGAATGTTATCAGTGTGCTTCGCAATGATAGACAAGAGCCAAGGTCAGTCCTTAAACAAGGTAGAAATATATTTGCCTAAGGAAGTGTTCTGCCATGGACAACTGTATGTGGCATTATCAAGAGTGACAAACAAGGAAGGATTGAAGGTGCTGATCAGTGACAAAGAGTGCCCAACTGAAGATGATATTCTAATTTACAGTGTGCATAGACAAATCATGTGTAATTACATAGATTCAAAGACAAGCATGTGTGTGTGTTTGATCTTTCCACAAAACATTATTTTTTTGTTTATTAGTTATTTATTATCCCTGAATAATTTTTATCTCTCTTCTATCATCTTTTTCAGAAGTTGAAGCATGTCGAAGGGCCGAAGGCCAAACTTTATTAGAAGCAAGGGGAAGCAGTACAACAATGGTTAGCAAACCAAAACAACCAAATGGAGGAAAGCCAGCAACTCAAGTATGGTTGACGACGTCCGTAACACAACCAGCCGCTCTCCATGCCCCAATATCTTCTCTGACAAGATCCAAAACCCTGAAATGAATGCTCGCAACCTGCTCAAAAATTCTGGAATTTCTTTCCTTCCAAATCCTCCAGTGAATCAAGATGGAGAAATTTAGGTAGCTACATAATATATTTGATCGTTCTAGAGAAAGTTAACAACGATTGCTAATATCTCTCGCACTAACGCTCTCATCTCTCTTACTATTATAGTCTATCTAAAAATATAGACATCAACATAGCCTCCTCAACCAAATAAATGTATGTGTACATATGTATCTTTAACCTTTCAACAAAATATATAATTTCCCATTCATCAATTCTGTTCCGCTCTTCAAGAAAAAATCAATTCTGTTCCATGAACTAAATCTTTAGTGTTTCCACAGATAAGTTTTTTTACATTAATAGTTCTATAAACTTGAAAAAAAAGTTGAGAGTGAATAATACAGATCGTACAATTTTCCTTTTTCTCCAATGCATATCAAATCTATTGAATCTACCCTCATCTCTCTCATACTACAGACTTCCAAAAGAGATGATCCCCAACTCTAATCCCTCTAATGAATAGTCACCAAATCTTAATCTCTATTCACCAGCTCTATGAACAAGGGGCTGCAGCAAGGAGATTTAAATATCTTCTTTACTAAAATCTTGAGCGTGGTTGTGTCATGGCGATTCTACCCATCAATTCATAATCTGGGATGAGCTCATGTGAGATGGAGATTTTTTTTAGGGATTTTAATACCTGTTCACGCCCGCCAAATCCATTCAGCCAAAGAGGTCGGGGTCGATGATCCGATGTAGGTCTTCCCCTCCGCTTAAGGTATGGTTGGCGGCGGTACGCCGCTGCGAGCAGCAAGCGATGGCGCATGCGCTGAGGCTGCCTGAGACTAGCAGGGGAGAAGAGTTGCGCTAGAAGCTGGATGCCCATTTTATTTTTTTGAGGGTACTACGGCAGACAAAGCCAGCCTGATGGACGCCCATTTTACAAAATAAATAATTGAAAGGTCTACGTCAAAAAATAGCACGGTCAAGGTGCATGTTATATTTTGGTCCAATATTTTTTTAGGAATTAAGTACGCATGAAACACAACTTTGTATATCCATATATTCCGCTCTGAGTTCTACTCCTATATAAATAAGGCAATACTTTTTTCCATGTAAAAAACACTTAATCACTTCTAAAAACACTCATAAATACATTAGAAGTATGTACAGAAAATCTACCATGCATAATTTTCATGTAATGGAAGAAATGAACACAAAAATAGGAGAAAATCAAGTTAATATCTTTTAGAAAAAAATTCTTCCATTGTTAAAATATCACATGATAATAGCAGACTTATTATGAGGAATATCACCTTCATCAAATCTATAGAGAGAATTTACCTCTACTACCTGTGTCGGAATATTAAGGCCATGTATTTCTTCAATAGGTGGTAAATTCTTAACATCTTTAGCTTTAATACCTTTTTCTTTCATAGATTTCTTCGCCTCTTGCATATCTTCAGGACTGAGAAATAGAATACCTCTTTTCTTCGGAGTTGGCTTAGGAGGTGGTTCAGGAAGAGTCCAATCATTATCATTACTCAATATATTATTCAATAGCACTTCAGCTTGTTCAACAGTTCATTCCCTAAAAACACAACCAGCACAACTATCTAGGTGGTCCCTAGAAGCATCGGTTAGTCCATTATAAAAGATATCAAGTATTTCATTTTTCTTGAGAGGATGATCAGGCAAAGCATTAAGTAATTGGAGAAGCCTCCCCCAAGCTTATGGGAGACTCTCTTCTTCAATATGCACAAAGTTAAATATTTCCTGTAAAGCAGCTTGTTTCTTATGAGCAGGAAATATTTTTTAGAGAAGTAATATATCATATCCTGGGGACTACGCACACAACCAGGAGCAAGAGAATTAAACCATATCTTAGCATCACCCTTTAACGAGAAAGTAAACAACTTAAGAATATAGTAGTAACGAATTTTTTCCTCATGAGCAAATAGGGTGGCTATATCGTTCAATTTGGTACGGTGTGCCACAACAGTATTAGATTCATAACCATGGAAAGGATCAGATTCAACCAAAGTAATTAACTCAGGATCGACAGAGAATTCATAATCCTTATCAGTAACAAAGATTGGTGAAGTAGCAAACTTAGGATCATATTGCATTCTAGCATTCAAAGATTTTTCTTTCCACTTGCATAGTAATTTCTTAAGATCATCTCTATCTTTACAAGCAAGAAAGTCCCTAGCTACCTCTCCATCCATAACATAACCCTTAGGTATATTAGGCAATTCATATCTAGGAGAGCTAGGTCTAGCAGGTGTCTCAAAGTGTTCAGTTTCAATAATTTCATCAGTTTCAGAAATATCATCAGTTTCAGCATTAACTCTAGCAAGTTGTTCATCAAGAAATTCACCCAGTGGCACAGTATTATCAAGCAAAGCAGTAGTATCATCATAAGCATCATGCATAGCAGAAGTAGCATCATCAATTACTTGCGACATATCAGAATGAATAGTATGTGGTGGTGTCGCAAGCTTACTCAAAACAGAAGGTGAATCAAGTGCAGAGCTAGATGGCAGTTCCTTACCTCCCCTCGTAGTAGAGGGAAAAATCTTGGTTTTGTTATCTTTCAGATTCCTCATAGTGATCAACAGATATAAATCCCAAGTGACTCAGAGAATAGAGCTATGCTCCCCGGCAACGGCACCAGAAAAAGGTCTTGATAACCCACAAGTATAGGGGATCGCAATAGTTTTCGAGGGTAGAGTATTCAACCCAAATGTATTGATTCGACACAAGGGGAGCCAAAGAATATTCCCAAGTATTAGCAGCTGAGTTGTCAATTCAACCACACCTGAAAGACTTAATATCTGCAGCAAATTATTTAGTACCAAAGTAGTATGGAAGTAACGCTAACAGTGGCAAAAGTAGCAGTAGCAGTTTTGTGATGAATGTAACAGTAGCAACGCGAAAGTAACTTAGCAAAGATCAATATGTGAAAAGCTCGTAGGCAACGGATCAGTGATGGATAATTATGTCGGATGGCATTCATCATGCAAAAGTTATAACCAAGGGTGACACAGAACTAGCTCCAATTCATCAATATAATGTAGGCATGTATTCCATATATAGTCATACGTGCTTATGGAAAAGAACTTGCATGACATCTTTTATCCTACCATCCCGTGGCAGCGGGGTCCTAATGGAAACTAAGGGATATTAAGGCCTCCTTTTAATAGAGAACCATACCAAAGCATTAGCACTTAGTGAATACATGAACTCCTCAAACTACGGTAATCATTGGAAAGAATACCAATTATTGTCACCTTGGGGTATGCGGATCATAACACATAATAGGTGTCTACAACTTGCAAGATAGGATATATTCATGAAAACATAATAGGTTCAGATCTGAAATCATGGCACTCGGGCCCTAGTGACAAGCATTAAGCATAGCAAAGTCATAGCAACATCAATCTCAGAACATAGTGGATACTAGGGATCAAACCCTAACAAAACTAACTCGATTACATGATAAATCTCATCCAACCCATCACCGTCCAGCAAGCCTACGATGGGAATTACTCACACATGGCGGTGAGCATCATGAAATTGGTGATGGAGGAAGGTTGGTGATGATGATGGCGACGAATCCCCCTCTCCGGAGCCCCGAACGGACTCCAGATCAGCCCTCCCGATGAAGAACAGGAGGTAGCGGCGACGGCTCCGTATTGTAAAACATGATGAATCCTTCTCTCTAATTTTTTCTCCCTGAATAGGGTTATATGGAGTTGGAGTTGAGGTTGGAGGGGCTCCAGGGAGCCCACAAGCCTGCAGAGCGCGCCCCCAGGGCTTGTGGCCTCTGGGTGGCCCCCCTCTGGTTGATTCTTTCGCCAATATTTTTTATATATTCCAAAAATATTCTTCGTAAATTTTCAGGTCAATCCGAGAACTTTTACTTCTGCACAAAAATAACACCATGGCAATTCTGCTGAAAACAACGTCAGTCCGGGTTAGTTCCATTCAAATCATGCAAATTAGAGTCCAAAACAAGGGCAAAAGAGTTTGGAAAAGTAGATACGATGGAGACGTATCACCCACCGCCGCTGCCGGACCCCGAGGTAGGACCTCGTTGGTGGTCGGGCCCGAGGGAGGACGGGGAAGTCCTCGAACCGGCGTAGGGGTGCAACGGCGGGCGGATCGGGTGACCAGCGATGGCGGATCGATAAAGAGCCCACGGAGGATGACGGGGACACCTCGGTGGCCACCTCACCAGCGTCGGGCGAAGATGCCGCGATAAACCTCTTTTGGGCCATTGGCTCCTCGAGCTCCCCGGCACATAGGCAGAGGTTGAGGATGAAGGCGGCAGCGGCGGCAGCGATGGCGGTGACCTACGAATGGTTTTGAGCGAGGGAGGGGTGGTGTGTGTCTGTGTGAACGGAGGTTTTGGGGAGTGTGTGGTGTGTGTGGAGGGGGGGGGGAGGTGGTGTTTGAGGAAATACCGCGACAACTGAAAATTTTACTAGACGGGAGTAAAATGCCGGGCTACTGAAAATTTGGATCAAGGGCGAGCAGATATTTTTGAGATTGCGAGGGATGCAGAGGCAGGAGTAACAAGGCGGGGCTACTGAAAATTTGAATCAAGGGCGAGCAGATGTTTTTGAGATTCCGAGGGATGCAGAGGCGGGAGTAAAATGCCAGGGCTACTGAAAATTTGAATCAAGGGATTGAAGCAGAGCGGGAGTAACATACATCGCACACGGTCCGCACATACTAATCGTGTGCTATCAAACATAAAAACCTTCCAGGCGGTAGATATTTTAGAGATTACAAGGCAGTAGATATTTTCGAGAGCGGGAGACAAGCCTCGTGGAGCCCAATCTACTATGCTGATGTGAGTGACTGCAGGGGCACGGGCGTGGCACACGGGTAGTCTGACCGAACCGTGTGTGTTGCGTACCCAATCGCAGACGGTTTCTGCATCCAACTCGTGTGCTGTTTATAAATTGGGCAAAAAGAATAAACATGGGAAAGGGTCAGAACATGAACACACTTGCATGTGGACCAAATATATGTATGAAAAGGGTGGTTTGATGTTCGAATACCCAATGCACAACTTGGATGTGGCACCTGTCGCACAGTATTGCTAGTCAGCCACCCCCTATGAACCCCACTTCGTGTTGGCAGTAAGGGAATCCTAGCTACGAATGCATGCCCCCAGATAGTTAGGTTTGAAATCTCACCCTACCGTAACACAAAACCTATAGGAGTCCATCATATATATGGTCAAACTTCCCCTTTCGCTTCTGGACAAAGGTGGACCGTGTGCCAACCCACAAATGTGTGTTTGTGGTGGGAGATGGGTGAGACCACATACGAACCACCTGCAGGTGGCCCTATACTATATGTATGAAAAGGGTGTGGCATGATATTTAACTACCATTCACAACTTTGATGTGGCACGTGTGCCTCGCAAAATAACCGGACTTCCCCAACCCCAAGGAGGTTGCGGGTAGTGCGAAGTAGCCCCCCACCCCCACCCCCCCACACACACACGTGTCAGGGGAAGGGCATCTCACCAAGACGTACTGTAACACAGACCAAACAGAATCCAAATTGATCTTATAACCACTCTCGCTCGTTGTTGGTAAAAGTGATGGATGTCCACACAGACCCGCAAAATGGGCTAGCTTGTCGCCGATAAACTCGCGAGGGAGTACTGTCTGAAGACAAAACCCACTCTGTGCATGTGGCCCAATTATGTATATGGAAGTGGTGTGTGTGGTGTTTGAATACGCAATGCGCAAATTTGATGTGGCACCATGCTTTGGAACCGTAAAATCCCCACACTGATCGAGGGTTCACAATGTGTAGCATGCATGCACTCAAACTTAATTAGGCCTAGAATGATCGACCTACTTTACGGTAACACGAACCAAAGAAGAAGAATCCACCCTGGTAACCTTTCTCACCGTCGGTCGAAATGATGGACGTCCACGCAGGCCCACAAATATATATAGGCTTGCCGCCCATAACCAAGCGAGTGAGAGTGTCCAAAGACAACCATTGCATGCATGTGTCCCAAACATATTTATGCAGGTGCGTGATGCATGCATATGTGTTGAATACCTAATGCGCAACATTGATGTGGTGCATGCGTTCAAAATCGCACAGGTCCCCACACAGAGCAAGAGGTTCATGATGTGTCGTGTGCTCGCCCCCCCCCCTTCGATCCAGTGGGATGGATTCATGTGTACACATGCACTATTATATATGTAAACTCACATCATGACCTATATCGCGAGACAAACAAAAAATTAATCCCCTCCTATGTCAAAATAATTAACCTCTCTCGTTGTCAGTGAAAGAAGCGGGCCGACAGATGGAAGCATCGCCGATAACCACGTGAGTGAGTGCCACAGGACAACCACCATCTCTTGCATGTGTGCCAAACCATATATATGGAGAGGTGTGTGGTTGTAATGTTTTGAATACCTAATGCACAACCTTTGATGTGGCATTTGCCTCAAAAACCACAAAGTCCCCACACAGAGTGAGGTTCATGTGTGACACCTAGTATATGTTGGTCCCATCCCCCCTTCGACACTTACTATATATATACTCCTACCCTAACACAACCCTAAAAGAATTATCCTCCTTGTTCGTCAAATGTGCCTCTCTCTTGTTGGGTCAAAGTGATGGAGGACGACCTCGCGGGCCCATAGATGGAAGCGCCGCACGCGAGTGAGTTCCTATAGGGAAACCACCGCCTGCATGGTATTGCGTGATGTTTGAATACCAATGCACAACTTTGATGTGGTACCTGCCTCGGGAACCGAAAAGTCCCCACATGGGGTGAGGTTATGGCACACACACATATATAGAGAGTATACATGTTGCCCCCTCTTTTACATGTACTACATACTCCTACCGTGCATATACGTAACACAAACAAAAAAAGAACCATCCTTGTTGGTCAAATTAACCTCTCTCTCGTTGTACGTTCAATTGATCGACGAAGACCTCACGGGCCCACAGAGAGTCACATGCGAGTGAGTGTCATAGGACAACCACCGCGTGCATGTTGTCGTGTGTTGTGTGATGTTTGAATACCCAATGCACAACTTTGACGTGGCACATGCTTCGCAAACCGGAAACACACTACACAAAGGTTCACGATGCATAGCCCCCTCACTTCGTGCCGGTGGGAGGGACTCATGTGTACGCACGTGCCCGAACTTTGATATGGAATCTCACCATGATCCACACCGTAACACACATGCCAAGATGAATCCACCTTCGGTCCGATGCCTCTCGTTGTCGGTGGAAACTGAAAACCTTTGCGGGCTAACGAATGGGCATGTCACTGCTAACCACATGAGGGAGTGTCCGAGAGGACCACCAATGCATGCATGTGGCCCGAACATGTATGTATGAAAGGGTTGTGTAATGCTTTAAATAACCAATTCACGACTTTGATGTGGCATATATACATGACTCACAAAATGATCAATAATCCCACGTCACGGAGGCTCGCGACTAGTAGTGTACTGATGGACCCCCCCCCCCCACACACACAGAGACACACATCCCGCACCACCACCTCCACTCTGAGGCATGTCAAACTTTTTCTGCAGTGAACATGTGACCAAAGGAGTGTCGTGTTAAAGTTTGAAAAAAAATAGAGATCATTCGACCCGTTTTATACATTGATTGATTTCCTAGGGATTTAATGTGCAAAAATCAAATTTGAGCTACATGTGCACCAAAATGGATTGCAAAATCATATGTGTGTCCCTGGGTGCATGTTTCTCCATGAAAGAAATTTCAAAACATTGAGAATATTGATTTTTAAAATTTAGTAAATCCAAAACTTAGTTGAAATTCATGAAACTTATCGTGGTGTCATATATGGAAACCAGTAGACTATGATATTGTATTTTTTCATCAAATTTGAGACAAGTTTTGATATAATCTACTTACAAACGGGAGATTGTTAATAACTGGCAACCAATATCTCATACGGAATATTTATTCGGACCGTGTGCATTATACCGTGCCATGCTTCGGTTAAGCAGTAAAGAGGCAGAATGAATCATCAAAAAACAAAAAAATATATACGTGCCGCCACGCGCCCCGTGTGGCGTGCGAGCAGGCGTGAGTTGACGGGACGCATGCGAGCAGTCCGCCGTGCAGGCAGACCGGGAGGCATGCATGCAGGTGTGTGAATTGACGGGAGGTGTTTTCGCTGCACAGTGTCACTGGGAGGCGTGCGAGTAGCTGTGTGAAATTATGGTATAGGAATGCCAGAAGTCTTCCGCGCAGGCTCACCGGGAGGCGAGACAGCCTTTGACCGCCGCCCGCCTCGCTCCCACTGGTCCGTATTAATGGCGCGCCCGAGCGGCCGCACCCCCATCCTCGCCACACACACAATCCTCTCTCTTCACCCGCATCCTCGACGCTGCTCTCAGTCCTCAAAGTCATCCGTGTATGAGGATACCGCCGAAGCGCCCCATCGGAGGGAGTGGCGACGCCGGGGCTGCTGAAGCACCGGAGCACGGCTTGAATATGGAGACAGAGGTTGCCGTCACCGCCGACGAGGTGGAGAACAAGGCTGCCAACAAGCGGAGGCGGGTCAAGAAATAACCGCAAGCGACTCCAGCAGGCCTAGACTTCATTAGCAGCCTCCCCGATGATATGTTGACAGTCATCATATCCCTCCTCCCAATCAAATATGGGGCAAGGACAACTATCCTTTCCCGACGGTGGTGCCCCTATGGTTCTCCACCCCTCTCGACCTCCTCGACGCCCACGAGCTTTGCCATGGCTATCGCAAAAGCTTGGATGCGTTCTCCCAGATCCTCGGCAGTCACCATGGCCCAATCAGAGGCCTTATCACGGGCAAGTTCCATTCCAACGACAAGGACCGAGCCAAGCTTGATGAGTGGTTCCGATCCCCCGCCCTAGATCAGCTCGAGGAGCTCAGTTTTAATGATGGGCATATGCGCTCGCTGCCAACATCCGCGCTCCGCTTCGCGCCCACGCTGCACCTCGCCAAGTTCATGAACTGCCATTCCGCCCCCCCCTTAATGACGCGCCCGCTCTTTTTCTACCATGACTGAAGCACCTCGAGCTCATCGACGTCTGCATCCAAAAGGATGACATGGAGCGCCTGCTCCGCGGCTGTACTACACTCGAGTTCCTTCGTCTTCAGGCGATGAATTGGTCGAGTAGCTTCCACATCACCTCCATGACTCTCCGGACTATTTATGTGTGTTGCTAGTGCTGCAACAAGAGATCACAAAAGGTGGACCACAATATGGTCATTGAGGACACACCTTCACTTGAGAGATTACTTGTAGTTGATCAACAAGGTCCAACAAGAATCAATGTCATTTCTACGCCGAAATTGACAGTGGTGGGCTACTCGTCTGTCAAATACTCCAAACTTGTTATTGGATCCAAACCCGTTCAGGTACAACAGTCGCCTTCTACCTCTTCTTCTTGATATCAACATTATTTCTAATTTTGAAGATGTATGTTCGTCTGTCATCCAGAAAAGCTTGACCCGGATTCTGCGCACAGTGAAGGTCTTGGCACTAGAATCTATCGGCCCCAACTTGCAAGAAGTTGTCAGTTTCCTGAGATGCTTTCCATGCCTGGAGAAGCTGTATATCGAGGTGTTGTTCCTTTCCTGTTAAATGTTAACCATAAGGGAGTTCAATTTTTGGAACCTTTTCCCAAGTTTAGAATGAAAATGTACTACGATTTCTGAAAGAATTTTGGAGGATTTCAGGACATACATCCCCCCACCCCATATTGGTTGCTTGATTCATATGGTTACAATCCATAAGCATTTCTCCTTTGGATTCATCTGTACTAGTTTTCTTAGAGAATTTTTCATCAACTCCAACCTCTTGTGAAGAAGGCTACATTTTTCTAGATTGTAATCAAATGCCCATGTTAATCATGTCAGATCGAAGATGGCACGTTGGTGCATTTTACAAATCCTGCAAACCAAATAGGCCTGTAGTAGCATTCAAAACTGCATGTAGGCAGTAACACGTTCTCTTCTTTTGCAGATAATAATCGGCCCAGGGGTGGATAATGTGATACAATATAATGACAATCACATCGAATGCCTAGATTTGCATCTCTCAAAAAATACTTTGAACTCCTACCGAGGGACCTTACCGGAGATTATATTCGCCAGGTTCTTTGTTGTCAGAGTAAGGGTGCTGAAGGTAATGAGGTTGAACATGCATTTATATCGAAAAAAATGAATGGTTTGTTGATCAACGCTGGCAGTTACTGCATAATGGAAAAGGCTCCAAAAAAGCTAAATTTCGTATTGGAACTGCATATGACAGAGTAATCGGAAGTCATTGTGTCAACCCCATACATGACTTGTCAGCGGCTGATCCCTTTGCAGAAATGACGAGGTTTCAAAACCAGCCTTACTATTGGTATTTTTAGTTTGAACCTCTCTTATATCCATGTTCAGCTGATCAGCACGGGCGTTTGCAGCTGAATGAGCTGAATTTCATTTCTAATATCAGTTTGAACATTGTAATCTTCGAATTTGAGCCATGTAACTCTGGAATTTGAACCTTGTAATATTTCGAGCTTTTGTGGTACAATCGTTGAAATGTCATCGTATGAGACTCGTATATTGGTAGTACTATTTTGACCTTAATATGCAATAGACTTAGATTTTATTAACCATTCATGACCAGGGATTCAGCCAGAAGCAGAGCAATGGCAAGCATCGTCGCAACAAGATGTAGATGATTAGATGCTCGTTTCTCCTAGTTTAGTATGCATGTAATTGCTTACTTTGGTGTGTGGAAATGTTATGTGTGTAGTCACTTATGTAATTGTATGCTTAATTTGGTTATGCTTAATTTGCCGTATATCGCACACACCTTCACCTGGCTGACCGTTTCTTTTGTGTTGCCAAATCACAAATAGTTCATCCGAGTGAACTGTATGCCGTATATCGCACACACCTTCACCTGGCTGACCATTTCTTTTGTGTTGCCTAATCACAAACATTTCATCCGAGTGAACCGTATGCCGTATATCGCACACACTTTCATCTGGCTGCCCATTTCTGTTCTTCTGCCTCATCGCAAACAGTTCATTCAACTGAACCGTATGCCTCACATCGCAAACGCAACTAGAATCTGAACCGTGTTTGATGTATCCGCCATCACAAACGTTTTGCATCTTTTTTGACGGGTTTTTTACATCACCGTTTGTGATTAACGCATCGCACATAGTTCCGTCAAAGGGTCTCTGATCGTAGTGTCGCGTTAGCAGCATCCTGCAGTAGTGAGAGTAGATACGAGGGAAAACAAGGTAGGGTCATAAACATGCACTAAAGCATTTTTAATAGAGAAATGAATGTTTTTCGGAAGGAACGTATGAATCCATTGTATACTTTGGATAAGATATCATCGATAGATTTGCACCATGTCATAGAATGATCAAGGCTGAGTAAAAACTATCTAATCTTTAACAAAGAGTACTTGTGAACCCTAGATCTAGGAAAACTAGTACGAGGGAAAGCTACAAACCATACTAGTCCAAACCTAAGGATCTACCGCAAAGAAATAAATCAAAGAAAAAGCCTCAGTAAGAACTACCCTAGAACAAAGAGGAGGACAGGAGCAGTTCCAGATCTATGCGCCCTAACTTGGCAGCGTAGATCGACTACGACAATGCAGGGAGGAAGATTTACCGCACTGGCGCGACCAACAACGACGAGACTTCACCGGAGTTGCACGGCGAGGCACTTCGATGGCGTTGCTTTGAGCTCGGGCTCGGGAGGAGGTGGCTGAGGGATTGAGGAAGAAATGAGGAAGAAGATGTCGGGAGGGGTATTTATAGCTGGAGAGCAGAACCACCTCTTCCAAAATCTACGGCCTACAAGAATGGGACGTTCCACATTCAACGGACGTGATCACGATTGTGGGGATCGTGGGCACGTGGCAACCATTTCCTACAAAAATCTCGGAAACTAAGCGGGAGACCGAAAGGTTTGAAGAAGGGCAAGCGCCAAAACAGATTAAAGTTCGAAATTGATTTCTTTCGCGACCAAGGACGTCGGATAGAAATTTCCTTCAGATCAAATTGCATGCTTATGACGGACAGCATAGATTGGATGAGAAAGAACAGAGGGATAAAAGGGACCGAAACAAAACACTCAGCCAAATGAAGGAAAACGCAAAGCAATGAGCTATGAGTGAATTGTTTATTGGATGAAACACAAACACGATGAAAAGAAAACACAAAGGCAAACTAGAGCAAATAAACACAAGGGGCGAACACCAACAATGTGAATCTCAGGGTTAAGAATAAACGATAAGAATCCCTGAGAGAGTTCCTGCACGAAGGGTTAGTTTTCTTCACAACCCACACTTGTGTGGGCAGTGAGCATCTCTTTTGCTTAGTCAGAGTAGGAACATTTCTTCGGTGAGATCTGTAGTTCACCTGTGCATATCGAGAGTAATCATATGAATAAGCATTGAAATTGTTTCCAGAGACATGAGCATAATGATTTGAAGAGGTACGCATGTACTCCTTCTGTCGAATGTTTGATTGATATCCATTCAAGGAGGTTTCAGTGCCAATCTGTGAATAATAACCATTTCCTCGAAGAGAATCATTCTGCAAGTTCAAGTTAGCAGTGACAGATAGATTTTCAATAATACACTTCTTCAGCCAGATTTGCTTCTTGGGTGTGCCAAATCTGCAGTTAGTGCCAACATATCGAGCAAATACCTTACCATTTTGTTGTTTGAAGAGTTTGTAGTTTGAGCCATCAGACTAGTCAGAAACAACAGAAATGGGTGAGTCATATCCAGATAGAGCAGCAGGTTCGAGAATTTTACTTTTAGCAAGAACCCAACTCGGTCATGGATATTGCTCGGGAGTCCAGTAGGTTCCATCCACATTGAGTTTTCTTTTGCAACCCAGTCCTTCCTTTCGAGGATTTTGTGCAAAATGGACTTCTTGAGTACATCACAGAGAGTTTGATGCCCTTTGAGGCTCTTTAGCATTCCTGTCTCAAGCAAGTTCTTTAATCTGCAATTTTCATCAGAGAGAGCAACAAAATCCTCGAGAGAGGGGTTAGAGATATCATTCATAGTAGTTGCAATATTCTCGATGATAGCATTAGAAGATTCAACATTAGAATCATCATTGCATCTTTCTAGACATTGTAACCATGGAGGCACAAAGTCATCGGGAAGACTTTTAGATTGCTCGGTGAAGAGAGAAGCTTTTTCTTTCGCCAACTCGTTTTGAGACTCTTTCAGTGACTCGAGTTCTTAATTCCTATTAAGGAGTTCATCTGATAAACTCTCGTAGTCAACTGTAAGTGAATCATATTGGTTGGAAAGATCATCAATAGTTGAGGAAAAAACATCATGCTTTTCGATCAACTTTTGATTCTTCTCCATCTCTTCGACCAGTAATCCTTCGGTTTTCCTAAGATTGTTCTCAAGTATTTCAAGTTCATCTTATTGAGATTTAGCAATGTTAACCAGTTTAGCATAGGTAATGTATTCGGGAGAATATTCATTCATAGATTTTTGGTGTTTTGCTGATATCTGATCCTTTGAGGTTTTTGCCATGAGACAGAATGCATTGGGTTCATTATCACTTGAAGAATTGTCATCAATGTCTGACTCTAATGAATTCTCATATGATTCATAAGCGATGAAAGCATTGCTTCTTCCTAGCCTTCTGTCAAGCTCTTCATCTTCAGATTTTGGTTCGAAAGTCTCATCTTCAGATTCCAGGGTCATATCAGCACATGCTCTATTCAGCTGTGATATTCTCTTCACATTTGATTTGATGGTTGCTCTTGCTTTCACGTCAGTGACTGGTCTCATCGAAGAAGATGAGGAAGATTCATTTTTCTTTGAGAGCTTAGTATGACGATCCATTCATGTGAATCCACTGCAGTGAAGATATTTCCATCTGTTACTAGGTTTTCCTTCCCAGCTAGGACAGTCTACTATGAGATGACCCAATTGTTTGCACTTGAAGAACTTCATTTCTTTCAGAGGTAACTTTCTTGATGATTCAGGCAAGTTAAATTTGTCATCATTCGTGAGGCACAAATTTTGTCTTCTGAGATCACTTAGCCTTTCTGTTAGCATCTCTAGTTCCCTGGTGATGGTGTGTTGATTCTCAGCATCTTCTTCTTCTTCTTCTTCTTCTTCTTCTTGTGAACTGCCATAGTTTGAGAGAATTTCTCCTTCATTTTTCGAAGAAGATTCTTGATCTGTATTTTCTAGTTCCATCTTTTCTTCGTGAATCGAGAGCAGTGTCATGACCTCTACATAGTGAAGTTCTTCATAGTCTGGTCTTTGCTTGATTTCTGCTATGATGGGATCGAAGATTGCATCAAGAGTACTTAGCAGCTTGTTGACCACATCTCTATCGGTGATATCAGTTACTCCTCATTGATGAAGTCTTTCAACAATATTTGTCAACCGATCAGTGAGTTCCATAGCACTTTCTTTACGAAGGCTTCTGAAGCCAGCAAACATGGCACGAAGCATTTGAGTGTGAGGGTCTGTTCTGGCAATGAATTCTTCATGAGCATTTTTGATGGCATCCTAGAGTTCTTTTGCAGTGTCAAGCGTTCTGAACCGAATGAAAATGTCCTTTGAGATACTTGCACAGGTAATATCTTTTGCTTGTGCATTCAACCGCAGCATAGCTTTGTCATCAGAAGTAGGAGCATCAAGGTGCTGAATGGTGTATCCATTTTCCACAATCTCCCATAGTTCTAGATTGATGGCTTGAAGTCTGATTCTCATTCTCTCTTTCCAGTAGAGATAGTCATTTCCATCGAAGATAGGAAATATTTCAGAGTGCGAGGATCTACCTGCATACGACATACTCAAAACTCCAAGGCTGTTAGACCTTTAATAAATAGAGACATGGAGAACCTGCACTGATACCAATTGTTAGGACCATGAGTATATCGACCAGAGGGGGGGGGGTGAATGGGAGATTCAAAAATTCTTTCGAATGTTATGAATTGATCCCAAACACTTCAGTAGAAATAAGGTTTGGTAGATATGAACTTAGACGAGCACTTTATCTAGGAGCATATCTATCGATGAAAGTGGTGATGATGGTACGCGCATAAGATATCACAGGTCGGACAATGATGATGGTAATGAAATACGCTAATAGATGCAATAGCATGAGAGATAAACAGGGTGAGGAACAACGATAGATAACCACGAGAAAGAACTACGACAGGGTGAATGAAAACAACACAGAGATACACACGAGACTGAACAAGTATGAGTAGCAGAGTAAGTGAATGAAATGACTACACTGAATGAGAAGAAGGTAATAGAGCAAGCAACAAATGATAACAGATGATAAAGATGAAAGATATGCCGCATACGACGATAGATCAGATAAACTATCGACACAGAGCACAAATGTAAATTGCTGAAGGTAATGCAGTGAAGTAGATAGAACCAGTGGTGCTCGATGGCGACAGAGAGATTTGGTAGACCAGTTCGCCCTTCTGCCAAAGGACTACATCTGGTTGGAGGGGTTGTGACTTAACACGGAAGATAAACTCTCTTCGCCCTATTCTCCTTCAACTCAGAGCTGATCAGACTCTAGTTGATTTCACTCGTGGTAGATACTTGTCAGCGATCTCCAAACCTTCGGTTGACCTTCGCGAACCACAATCACTGTTGGTTGCTGAAGATCTTGCTCGGTGAAGACAACAACTGTTCAACACTCGAGCCAACACCTATCCGGCTAGCGAGTGCAGAACTCTCAAGAGTAATAGGTACAAGAACTCTAACTCAGAACTACTGTGATGCTCAACCACTTTCTAAGTTTGGGCTCTTGATTTTTCTCTCGGTGGATCTTAAACTCAGATCACTCGGAGAGGGGATGCTCAGTCAATCTTCTCAGAAATCTTAAGCGGAGCAGCCAACAAACAACGTTGGAGAGGGGTGGCTATTTATAGCTGCAGCCTTCACTGAAGGGAAATGACCAAATTGGACATGTGGAGCGGCCAATGGCCGAATGACATGAGTCCAACGGTCAGAAATTGAGCACAATGGTAACATTACTTGCGGAGCATGTAAAGCTAACTCCTCAGTTCGAAAGATATCTCCTACAACACGAAGAACAACGTCTACTGCTGCCAGGTAATCATTCGAAGCATAAAGAGATTTCTCTCGCATCTTTCATAGGTTTTGGGCTAAGCATCACACCAGATCTAAGCTTCGAGAACCTATACCCCTCTTAATAGTACAGAGGTCCTATGACTCAATTAAATGAAAGAACAACAAAATGAATACTACGTCTTCACTTTGTCTTCGACTTCCATTTGCTGTAGTCATTTTCCTTCGGATAGAATCTCCAAACCAATTGTTTCACATCAGCAATAATTTTCGAGGGGCTAACTTGTTCACATCAATCTTCTCGTCTACATGTCATCAATATATGTATCTCATTCTTCTCTGCAACACAGATATTCTTCGGTGAAGTTCCTCAAACTTGACACCGGAGACAACAGTCTCTTCGGTTCTGCATGGACTATTTCTCTCTATATGCACTAGCAACCAAATCAGTCCATACCTGTTTCTGTCAACAATCTCCAAAACACAAGAGGGCCAATATTGCACCAACAGCTCCTCACTGACAAAAAGCCCAATGTAAGTTATTTCAAAGTCTTCGGTGCTAAGTGCTGGATTAGAGATCCTCATCACAATTCCAAATTTGCACCGAAAGCACATGAGGGTTTTATGCTTGGTTACGGAAAGGACTCGCACGCCTATAGAGTCTTCAACACCTATCACAACAAGGTTGTTGAAACTGTAGATGTGCGGTTCGATGAAACTAACGGCTCGTAGAGAGAGCACCTGCCTCCTGTGCTAGATGAAATGCCTCCTGAGGAATCTATCAAGCTGATGGGCACTGGTGAAATAGTGCCCAATGAAGAAATAGATGAAGAAGAAGTGATCATTCCTCGTCCTGAAGAAACTGCTACTCCTGAAGAAAATGACTCTGAGGAAAATGCTCAACCTCAACAAGATCCTCGTCCAGCTCATCTACGAGTGGCGAATGAAGTGCAGATTGAGAAGATCCTCGACAACATCAATGCACCTGGTCCCCTCACTCGCTCAAGGGCTTCACATCTAGATAACTTTTGTGGGCATTATGCATTTGTCTCTATTATAGAGCCCACCAAAGTTGATGAAGCATTTCTGGAGCCTGAGTGGATTCAAGCCATGCAAGAAGAATTTCAACAATTCAAGCTCAACAATGTGTGGGAGCTTGTGAATCGTCCTGATCCACGCAAGCACAATATCATCGGCACTAAGTGGATCTACCGCAACAAGCAAGACAAAAATGGCCAAGTGGTAAGGAATAAGGCCCTTCTTGTAGCACAAGGCTACACACAGGTTGAGGGTATTGATTTTGGTGAAAGTTTTGCACCTGTTGCTAGGCTTGAAGCTATTCGTGTATTGCTTGCATATGCTAACCATCACAATATTCTATTATATCAAATGGATGTGAAAAGTGCATTCCTCAATGGTAAGCTTGAGGAAGAAGTCATCTATGTTGCTCAACCACCAGGTTTTGAGGATCCAAAGCATCCTGACAAAGTCTTCAGACTGAACAAGGCTCTCTATGGCCTCAAGCAAGCCCCATGGGCTTGGTATGATACACTGAAGGAATTCCTGAAGAAAAAGGGTTTCAAACCCGGTTCACTTGATCCTACTCTTTTCACTAAATCTTATGATGGTGAACTGTTGATATGCCAAATATATGTTGATGATATTATCTTTGGTTGCACTAACAAGCGTTTCAGTGATGAATTTGCATACATGATGCGTGAAGAATATCAGATATCTATGATGGGAGAATTGAAATTCTTCCTTGGTCTTCAAATTCATCAACAACCCAATGGCATCTTCATTTCTCAAGAAAAATATCTCAAAGATTGCCTGAAGAAATTCGGCATGCCAAACTGCAAAGGCCTCAAAATTCCAATGCCTACTAATGGTCAACTCGGCACTGACGAAAATGGTAAAGACTTCGATCAGAAGGTATATCGCTCCATCATTGGTTCGCTTCCTTACCTATGTGCATCTAGGCCAGATATTATGCTTAGAGTTTGCATGTGTGCCCGATTTCATGCGACACCGAAGGAATCACACCACCAGGCTATGAAACGAATTCTTCGATATTTAGCTCACACACCAACGCTTGGATTATGGTATCCCAAGGGCTCATCTTTTGATCTAGCTGGATTTTCTAATTCTGATTACGCTGGAGATCGTGTGGATCGCAAGTCTACATCAGGCACATGCCATTTCCTCAGACGATCTCTTGTTTGTTGGTCCTTAAAGAAGCAGACTAGCGTGGCTCTATCCACAGTTGAGGCTGAATACATTGTCGCTGGTGCCTGCTGCTCATAGTTGCTATGGATGAAGCAAACCCTCAAGGACTATGGCGTCAATGTGAAGAAGGTCCCTCTCTTCTGTGACAACGAGAGTGCTATCAAGATCGCCCACAACCCAGTGCAACATTGCAAGATGAAGCATATTCAGATTCATCACCATTTTCTTCGTGATGATGTGCTGAAGGGAGACATCGTCATCGACCACGTGAAGACCAAAGACCAGCTTGCCGGTATCTTCACTAAGCCCTTGGATGAAAAGAGGTTCTGCAAGTTGCGGTGTGATCTAAACATCCTAGAATCTTCAAATGTCCTCTGAAGTGGACACACATCCTAACGCTTATGCATTTTTGATGTCTTTGATGCACAACACACGAAGTAACGTTTTTATTCAATCAATGAAGACTAACCCTCTAAGTGTGAAGAAATTGATGAAGAACTTGACTCTCAGAACCCTACGACAATTGTATGCAGTGTCTAAAGTCATCAAAGTTCTTATACGGTGGGTAACGCCACCACCTCTCTATGACATACTTCAAATTTGAGTTTTTCGTCATTTGCAATTTCGTCAAGATTTTCAAATTCATCATTTGAGGTTATTCTTCATTGATATATATATATATATATATATATATATATATATATATATATATATATATATATATATATATATATGTTTATTCGACCCTTTTCATGTCCTTAATAGCATCCACATATTGCTAATTCTTCAATTTGATTTCTTCATCTATGTGGATGTGATCGGACCCGCTCCCCTCTATGCTAAGTTCAACCCACTCTGTTCACAAATTCTTCATATGCGTTCTACCTGACACTATTCAGTGTCTTCACTATGTCCTTGACAGCTGAAGAAATTGCGAACACACTTTAAAAAATATCTTTTTTTTCTGGCGGTTGCCATAGTATCTCCTCCTGTGCTTCCCATGCAAGGATAAGTGTGAAAATGCATGCGTGACATATGTCACCGAGATGTGAATGGTTAGGGGCTTATCTGTCCAAAATTTTCGGACCCTTCGGTTTTCACTGAGGCTATAAATAGCCTTGACCCTGTCAACATTAGTTCACTCCACCCCTTCGCTCCCTTCACTCTCAGTCCTCAAACCCTAGCGCCACTGCTGGATCTCATTGCCGCCGGAGAAGAAGAGCTTCACTGCCTCGACTTCTTCGTTGATGTACACACGCCGGACGTGGATTTCCTAACCTCCGCAGCCGCCATAGACGTCTTTTGTCACCAAGTTAGGGCACGGAAGATTTGAGCTGATGATTTCCTTCGCCTTGTCATGCAGTTCATCGAGTTCATCACTGGGGTAATTAAATGCTTATTTACTGCCCCTATTTGATCTTCACCCTATTCAAAAAAATCTTCAAGTGTTGTTTTTACCACTCTTTCAAATTCTTCAACACTTCAATTTGGCCAATCTTGTGTATTTCATCATTGATATGCTTAACAAATAGATTCATCGATTGTGCAAATTGCTCAATCTGTACAACTCTGGAACCTAAGTCAAGAACATTTGAAGAAATTCCTCAAGACGATAAGGATCAATTTCCTCAACTGGTTTATTTTGAAAATCTCTGAGAATGCATGTGACTCTTCCCTATTTCCTCGCAACTATACTCTATTCACAGGTAAAATGTCTATCGTCGAATCTCTAGGTTCTCATCAACTTAATTCATTTGCAATAGAGCTTGAGGAAAAACTTCAAACTTCATCAGAGTCCTCACAGGTTCAAAATCCTCAGTTGAAGAAAATGGCTGATGGAAAGAAACCACAGAAAGATGGCAAGAGAAAGGAAGAACATACATCATTTGAGATCCCTGATGACTTAGGGTACAACACCCCTGATGAAAATGTTCATGGCAAGGAAACAAAAGAGCAACGCAAAACTCGCATGCAGAAAATCAAGAGACACTGGACGTATTAGTGGAGGGCTTACAAATATGTCACTCCAAAATATATGAAGGATTTTGCTGTGAAGCCTCCTTGCAATAGGCCACCACTTGCTGAAGGTCAAGTTTCTGATCCCACCAGTGTCAGAAGGGGTGAGGAATTCCCCAAGGAATATGAAAGGCATCAAGCCAAGTTAGCCAAACAAGCAAACAAGGCCGTTGAAGAATTCAACCGTGCATCAAGGGCTTCAGTTGAAGCCAGTGGCAGTGCAAGCGCCCCAAAGAAGGCTATGCAAAAGAAGCCTGCACACAAGCCAAGGCCAACTGTTCCAATTCCCTCAGTGGCCCAACCCAAAACTGCAAATGCTTCAGCACCAAAGGTTACAAAATCTTCAGTGCCTCCTCCTTCATCAAGTTCCTCAATGGCAGCAACAAGAGCTTCAACACCGGTCACGCTCGCATCTTGCCAGCGCACCGAGGGCTTTTCAATAGCCTCAATTGCTGCATCAAGTGCCTCATCTAGTGGGCAACCAATGTCCTCAAGACCCAAGCTGAAGCAGAAAGCAACTGCCACTACAACAGGAACCCCCCTTCAACAACGCATTGATGCATTGTCGTTTGTCCATATATGTGTTGCTAAGGTCTCCACCAACGGATTACTATGCGTTGTCGTTGGTGGTGGCGTTGCTAAGGTCTACAACAACGTATACACATGCGTTGGTAAACGGCTTGTAGAAGCGTTGTAAGGTAGCAACATATAGAGGTGAAGCCCAACAACACTTCAGATGCGTTGGTGACAACCCTGCACAATCATATGTTATATCATTGCAACTACTAGAGGCTTTGGTAAATATCATAATTGATTGATGATATTTTATATATTGCCATCCAGATTTTTTTGGTCAAACATCCATACTGTATAGGAGCCACAATATAATAAACCTTTCTCATATATTAATTCGACTGTGTAGCGTTACATAGAACATGATCCAAAGATTACAAGATGTGAAACTATCTAGTTGTATCCTGATTCTCTCGACCTTGCAATCTACTACAATGTTTGAAACATTGATGGTGAAAATGACATTCTAATTATCTAATAGTAACCCCATTCTTGGCCTTGCAATCAACATATGAGTCATGCATCATCCTTTTATCTTGGCAATCTACAGAAACGAAAAATGACATGAGTAACTTATGGTAGAGAAAATCAGGATAATAGAGCAACAAAATGTAGAGGAGCACCATACAAAGGTTGAAAGCCATGACATCAGCAGCTTTGTACGTAGAAAAGGAGAGTAACATCCAACATCTAACAAACACTTTTGATCATTGCTTTCTTATGAACAAATCTGTTGTATGTCAATTGAGTTAAACCTTAAAATGAACATACTATGTAAGAAATCAGGTACCTCCTTTGGAGAAAAACATGTGCTGACATACCACAGATCCTTCATTTTCAAAGAAAGATCTGCAGCTTTCCAGAAAATACAAATAGCTGCAAGGTTTCCACAATTCAACAATACTTTATGTTCCAAGAAAATAATTCACACCAGGCTAAACTTGGATGTACCTAATAGTGTGATAAATGCTCACAAATGTGATTTAAGAAGACTTTGATATAGATATAGATGTGGGGCTAATTAATAATCTAAATACAAGAACGTTTTCAACATGAGTTTATTAAACAACATTGCAGATTATGCAACCTACTAAATAAATTTGGCATCTTGCATCAGCTCCAAACTAAATGATAAGTAGGTAACCAACAATGCCAACTATACATAATTGAAGATTTATATTTTCCAGAGGTCTCTACATTAATTAGTTCTGCGTTTCCATTAATCATGTACTACTAAGTAGTTAACAAACAATGCCAACTATACATATTTTCCAGAGGTCTCTACATTAAGTAGTTATGCGTTTCCATTAATCATGTACTACTCATGTTTGGTATGCTGTATTAGTCATGCTTGGTATGGTGTATTAGGAGAAAAAATATCAGTGCCAACAGCTAGAAAACATTTAAATAATCTACATCACAGAGATCTTCGTAGTTACATGAGAGCTACAACGTCACGCATTAGAATTTCCCGTGAATGAATTTTCAGAACCTGCAGAAGCAACAACACGAAAAAGTATTAGAGTTATCAACTCATGCATAGAATGCACAATGAACTATAAGGAACAGAAGGAGGGGGGAGGACAACTATCCAATTCACTTGTGCTCGTCATCACACCTACCTAGGTCCTGACTCGACCTTGAAGGAATGCATGATCTAATTACAGACAAGAGCATGCCCTGACTAGTAAACCAGAGGACATCACAGAATAATTAATTAGCTGTTGGGAAAGTAGTACATACCAGACTGAGCTTCCATGTGAAGTCTGGTTTCGATTTGATCTGTAGCACCACCCGAGCAGAGATGGGCACATGTACCACAAGCGAAGATTCAGATATGCTGAGACCCAGCCGTCTGAGCGGTGGCCTCGGCCCCTGAAAGGGCGCATGTTTGTTTGGGCTTCTCTAGGAAAAAATAGGGAGTTCTGTTTCTAGAAACGGTGGGATTCAGGATGTTTACAGAAAAATAAAAAGAAATTGATTTGCTACTCAAAATAATAAGAGGTGGGGGCAAGTTAAGAAAAAAAGGCGTGCGGAGAGAGGTTCAGCAATGCATCTTATTTAGGTGTGATTCATGTAAACACGTGTTAGAATATCCATGCGAGTGTCATCTTAACATTCTACTGATTCTGCAACGATTTATCTTGGACAATACATGAATGCAAGAACTGTTCCCAAACTAAGATTTTCAATAACATTCTAGATTATAGTGTACATAATTGTACATACGATGGAGCCAAATGAAATATATTAAATTCAGGAGTATGGTGTATCAGTTTACATGTTAAAAGACAGAACAACCACACGCATGTTGGCTGAAGCAAGTTCAATTTCAGAACCTGTAAGGGAAGCTGTAATTAGGGATGGACGCAGGTGAGACTTATTCCTATAGTATTACAAAACGTGTGGCAAAGAAATAGGTAAGGATTCATCCGCGCACATAGCAGCAAGAAAATTTGAACATAATGCAGCACAACTGGATATACCAAGTAATAGATATACCAAGTGTGTTTCCTTAAAGGAAATGATTTTTAGCAAAGTTTACATAGTTAACGTAATCTGGTTTTTGCACTTTAAACAACTTACATAGTTTT
Organism: Thinopyrum elongatum; assembly: GCA_011799875.1. Classification (NCBI taxonomy): domain Eukaryota; kingdom Viridiplantae; phylum Streptophyta; class Magnoliopsida; order Poales; family Poaceae; genus Thinopyrum; species Thinopyrum elongatum. Next base: position 249,058,309 of record CM022302.1, read on the forward strand.
CATTAGAAATTTGTACGCAGTGGTATAACTTGTCAGAATGCTCCTGGGACAGGTTGCAGTCCAAATTTACGACTGGCAGTCTTTTTATACTCGGGTAACCTCAATATTTTGCTACGTCCTGTTACATTTATGCCCGTTCTTTTTTAGACAAGTATGTTTCGCTGGCTGACTTATCCAAACTGCATTGACAATCCTTTCTTCCTAATTGCTTTTGCTAGTTGACATCGAATCTGCAGTTGATTCACTTGTAATTAGTTCTCTACAAAACCCACATAAAAAGGTTTCACTAATCCACATGAAACTGTTTAGTCTTTACCAATTTTATCACTATCAGGATAGGCAAATGTGACAACTATGTCATGGTGTACACACTTTAAAAAAAAAAATCCTCCGTTGTTAATGTACCATATTGTTCTCTTGTACTGAACTGATATACAGTGTTGTTCTTTTGCTCTAAACTTCTTTCTCTATGTATAATGCAAGCCCGAAACTGAAATAACAAGAAAGGTGTACTGAATATTTGCGCCTCCAGAAAGATCACTGATCGTGATGGGGTTTTATCCAGCCGTGATGTACAACACCACGATGGCTAACACTAGGTAGTTGTATATGAGTGCGTAGATGACGACAATGGAGAACTCGAGACTGTGGGGCGGTGTGGATGCAGGTACAGGCGAGCGCAGGTGGTAGTACATCAGGCAAATGATAAGATAGTTTAGATCATAGTCGTGATTGCGGGAAAAGAATCGACCATGGCATGATGGCCATGTCCCCACAAAGCACCAGAGAGGGTACGGGCAGAGGAGAGTGCCTTACTAAATCGTCAATGTCGGAGGTGAGGTAGCCGAGGCAGAGCAACACCGTCGAGACCGAGCCGGAAACCAGAGGAGGCGCGGCAGCCGCGCCGGTGACCCGCGGCGACCAGTAGGGTTACAGCAGGCGGGCGGAGGACGTCGCGGTGGTGAGGGGTCGGTGGAGAGCATCGAGGGATAGATGGGCTGGTGAGCAACTTCGTGGGAGAGCGCCGGGGCTAACCGAAATCGGTGGTGCAGAGGCAGTGTCGTGGTCATGGAGCTCGGCTGAGAGAGGAATCTGGGATGAGATAGAGAGAGAGAGATTGGGGTTAGAAAAAACTGGGAGGAGGTGGGTACGTGGGGGAGGTTAGCTGTTTTCTAGGGAACGAGGAGGGGGTTAGCGCTAAGCAGGCGAGGTGGGCGTGGGAGGTGGAAAGAAACAACACATCTTATCATATCATTGGTAGATATACGTTGGTATAGTCAGGTTTTTGTTGTAGTGTGCTGGCCATGGAACCAGACCAAGTCCCAAGAGCAAGGCCGTTGTGACTTAGGTTAATGAACATGGGCTCGCTGACGAAGATGAGCTCACGGAGTTCCTCAGAAGAAAACAAGAGCAGGCTGCAATTGCCAAGATTTCTTCTGTTCCTATGCTGCTGGACCCGAAGAAATTGCTCGATTTCATTGATATCTGGTGCACCAATCCCGAAACTCCTCTTGATGACCTCAACCTACCTCCTGGTCCAGGCCATATGATTTCTTCATTCAAATTGAATGAGAAATACAAGATTGCACAAGCTAAACTGGTGCACAAACAGAAAGTGCAAAAGGAGAAGGAGCTGAGGAAGAATATGCTTTCAATATCTCCTCAACAGCTTGTGACACTACAGTCTGAAATTCTTCAGCTGTCTGAAGAGTATGAAAGACAGGCCAATCACTGCTGTGGGGTCAAAGAACGATTCATTACTACCTCAACCAAGGTGGTTGAAGACCACAACAAGCGTGAAGCCGCCAAGTTTGGCACAACACCAACATCTAGTTCATCAGCTCCACCTCCAACCACACAGGCCAGTGTGACTGCGCCTTCATCTTCTGAAGAGACTACCAGGGCAACTGAAGAAGTTGCGCTTGAAGAAACAGAAAGGGCAACGGATAATGTTGTGCCTGAAGAAATTCATAGGGCGACTGCAAGTGTCGTGCCTGAAGAACCTGCCAGGGTGACTGCATCAGTCACGCTTGATGAAACTGCTCCAACTATTTCCTCAGCAGCAGCTCCATCAATGACTTCATCTTTGAAGCTTATCACCCTTCCTTCTGCATCAGAAGTGAAGAAGACAAAGGCTACTGAGCGTGAAGCTAAGAAGAGAAAGGCATCAGCTCCACCTATGCCTGAATCACTGAAGAAATTGAAGACGGCAACATTGTCTTCAATTGTCATTCCTATTGACACAATTCCAATCTCATTTGTGCCCCCTACTCATAATCTTGAAATTCTTCAAATGATTCCATATGGGGTGGATTATGAAATCCCTCAGGCTGATGAAGATGAAGAGTATACCCATTCTGCTGCTACCACAGAGCAAATGGATGAAGACATTGAGGTTGACACTGATGTATCAATGCCTCAAGATGCTACCCAAAGCCCTCAGCGCACTCCGCTGATTGAAGAAAATGAGGAGAAAGTGGATATTGATGGCGAGACTACTCCTCCACTCCATGATAAATATTGGGAAGCAACTCACCCAAATTCGCCCCTCACCACTCCCCTCACAACAGAGCCTCAGTCGCCTCAGCGCACTAAAGAAATTCCAACTGGCTCTGAAGAACAAAAACCAACGCTCCACAACATACCTGAAGAAGTTCCAGCTGCAGCAGCTGATGAAATTGCTCATGATGACCCTGATGCCGATGTCATCAATGCATCTCCTCCTCGAGCTGATTCAATTCCCTCTGCAGACACTGACACAGTTCCAACCACTACGGCTGAGGAAGTTGCACGTGCTCTTGCCATCATGGATCCCAATGACTCAACTGGGTCTCCACGGCCAGTTCTTGATGTCAGAAAGAAAAAGGCAAAATCTTAAACATGTGCCCGTGATGCCCAATATTGGCAAAGGCCTCAAGCATCCAAAGTTTGGTAGAACCAAATTCTTCGAAGAGAAGAATTTCTTCATTGGCGAGTCACCTTATGACTCAGCCAAACTCAGGCGTTTGAGGTTCTGGACAAGAACTCAAATGAACTTCTATGCCTCACTGCTGTTTGACAAGAAGATGGTATTCCAGCATCGTCATATTCCTCATGTGGACATGGAATCAATTCCCTACTTCCGACCAGTTTTCGCTGTTCTTCATGATGTTGGTCTGCTGAATTTCTGCACTGATGTCTACGACTGGAATGAAAAACCGATTCTTCAATTCTATGCAACTGTGCACTTCTCTGGCAATGCTGATGACATTGCAAGTTGGGCTTTGGACTGGATGAGTGAAGACACTCACTACAAAGCATCGATTGATGAATTGCTTCATTCTCTTCTAGTTGATCCACCCCAAGAAGGAGCTAAGAAAATTTATGAAGAACTTGAGCTTCCTAATCACCTGATGCAAGTGCCGATGAAGCCTATGGTTGAAGGAAATGCTCCAAGGACAACCTTCCTAGTGAAGGATTTGTTATATGTGTCGAAGACTATATATCGCATTCTAACAAAGACCCTCAGTCCAATCAAAGGCCACAATTCCAACACTGAAGAAGTTGTGGGAGTCATGAAGAACTTGCTGTTCCACATCATACATGGCACTCCCATCAACATTCATGATTTATTCCTGAGGACTTTGGTCACTGTTGCTCAGTCTCCGTTTGAATTGAAGCCATACACACCATGGATTTTGAGATTCATCAGATCCCGGTCTTCAATCCACTACAAGGCTGATCGTCAGAACCACCTGAGCTATATGCCTGATGTTGAAATTCTTCAAAGCACACTATCCACAGTTCATGGAAAAGGCAAGAGCGTTATCGATGAAGGAATTCGTCCCTTGATGGACAATTTCGTCAACCTATCTCCAGCTCCATAGCTGATGAATCTAGCAGCCAAGACACTGCAGCAAAAGGCTCAAGGCCATCTTCTTCACTAGAAGCGCCATGTGTCATGATTGACCGTGAGCTGCTTATAAGTCTTCACCAGAAACTTCACAAGCATCATCGATGGCTTAAGTGTCAATTCGCTGCTATACAAGCAAATATGACAGTGACACATAACGCCATCCACAAGAACAGATACTATCTCCATGAGATATTTGATCGCAGTTGGGCCACACTTTCACATCTCAAATCAGCTGAGAAACTTGCTGCTGACGACTTTCAGATGAACTTTGACTGGGCTGAACCGCAAAGGAAGAAGTTCAAGAAAACTCCAATTCCTCCTCTGATGCCAAGCTTCGAGTCTTCATCGCGCTCCACCGATGAAAATGAAGCCGTTGAAGACACTGCTGCTGGTCCCTCTGCACCGCGCGAGCCCATCAATGCTGGCTCTCCCTCTTCTTTAGGGGCACTAGTTCTCAAATTCCTCAAATTTTGGTCATTTGATGACAAAGGGGAAGGAGTTTGAGTTAGTCTTCAAGTGGGTCGTTATATGGGTTGTTTTTGCTTAAGCTGCAACTCTTGAACTTTTCTGGTTGTGCTCTTGATGAGTTGTAACTTAATAACTGTTGGTTGTCTAACTCTTATGCTTCATTTGACACGCATGCTTTATTCTTCAATATGTCTGCTCATGCATGCACGATTTCGTGAGACACCAATTTTCATCATGCATTCATATTCTTCAAATATCTTATGATCATGCATGATTGGTTTCCAAGATATAGGGGGAGATCTCCACAAATTCAACCTGCCATGTGCATTTGCAATCCAAAACAAATTCCTCATATGCACATCTTTAGGGGGAGCTCCTAAATATCTTGAAACCAATTTCTTCAAACTCTGTACTTAAACTTCAACTATTGTTACTCACGTTGAAACCTAACCAATTTGTCATCAATCACCAAAAAGGGGGAGATTGTAAGTGCATCAAGTGCCCCCTTAGTGGTTTTGGAGTATTGATGACAAATAGGTTGAGGAACTAATGTGTTTGTGAGTATACACAGGAGACAAAGTCCCAGAAGATTTGGTTTAACACATGGAAGACGACCCCCAAAAATGTACTTCTTCAAGTGAAGAATTTGGTGATGAAATTGGTACGACCTTTGAAGAAAGTGACGTGAAGACTTTGAAGCTTGAAGACTTTGTTTTCATAATTTGTTTTCTTCTTCTTTGAGTCATAGGAATAACCGTACTGTCAAAGGGGGTCTAGGTGAATCATATTTCACATTTCCAAAGTGATGCTCAAACCTATTCAAACCTATACACAAAATCCGCTTCGAGTGAAGCCTTTGGAAATCTCCAGTACAGCTGACACATTTGCTAGCGACAGTGATGAAGTTCATCTGGTCGCTGACGAATTTGGTCACGCTGAGGAGTTAGGAGTTCGCCAGTGCATTCTTCCTAACAGTGAGGAAACTGAGTGCCCCGACAAATTTGAGAGTTCAAATTCCGACCGTTGCTGCGCCGCGTGCCAGCTGTCAAGTGAATCCTTATCCTGACAACGGTCGAATCAGAGAAGGGCATTTATGACAATTCATGTCGGGTTGCCCTGGCTATAAAAAGCCGCCCCCCACAACCACTTGTTGGTTGGCTGCTCCGAGAGAACTTGACACTTGTCATAAGAGAGCAACCCATCCTTTGATGACTTTGAGAAAATCCTAAGTGAGGAAAAACCCAGAGCCAAAGTGATTGAGCATCACTGAAGAGATTGATCTGTGTGATTCGACGCCTGTTACCTTTGAAGACTGTCATTCTTCCAGACGGCTAGGCGTCAAGTTCTGAGTACACCAAGAGTCATTGTAGTGTGTCGGTGAACAAGTCTGTGAAGGTTTTGGAAGTCTACCTTGAAGATTTACCACGAGTGATTGGGAGAGGACTAAGTGACCTTAGCTCAAGAGGAATACGGTGAGGACTGTGTGTCCTCTGAGTTGCGACTCAGCCGCCTCAACCAGATGTACAGTTAATGCAGCAACTAGAACTGGTCTACCAAATTCCATTGTCTTCACCGAGCCAACCTAGTTTCAAATTCCTCAACCCTCTCTTACTTTATTCCGCTGCTGAAGAATTTGTGACATATGCTGTGACGAATTTGAACTGAAGAATTTCATCATGTTATCTTTCATTTCCTAAGTTCATTTTCTTCATGCGTGTATGAATGTATGATTGCATGTTCTTCACTCTAACGTATCCTGACTACATGTACTCTGATTATGTGATGACTTAGTTTCCCCTGAGTTTCTATTTCTTCACTCTGATCTTCGTCAAATTCTTCAAAGTTTGACGAATTTCTAAAAATCTCCCATTCACCCCCCTCTGGGAGTAAACCTGCACTTTCAGCATGTTAGCAATCTGACCATGGGCCAAACTAGCCCGACCCGCCGTCACATTTCTAATCGGGATTTGTATCGATCGATCACACAAAGGAAAACTCCACCCTTCTTTTTATAACAGTACTAAAACCGAAGTCATTCACCCTCGCAAACCAAATGTTGTGATTTACATGTTCAAAATGAAAAGGCGGTACACTTACAACACGCCTGGCGGGCGCACTTCACCCTCACATAGTCGGCCCGGCACGCCACACACCAAAGGGAATGCGCCTTGGCTTGCCTTTTTCACCTTGGAACCGCATGTGATCAAATCAAACTCAGCCATCCAACTGCGGACACCTAATTTTAGTCCATATGTTTATGAGGCCTCTATATTTATTAAATATGTTTTTACACAACAAAAGATCCCTACAATAATATAAAGAAAACTATCACTGCTCGTGAAATGAGCCGGCCTCATCATCTTTGGTTGCCGGCACGAACCAGACAGAGCTGCTAACGTGTGTCTCCGTGGCTTGGTTGTCCTCGGCCTCCAGCAACTCATTCACGCGGTGCATGCGGAAGCTCTGCACGGACGCGAGCACCACCCAGTTCACATCCATGTCGTTTGGTTCCGCCTGCAGGAGGGCCTCAATGGTAGCGGCATCCGCTCGCTCTGCATCGAGTTGAGACTTCACCGCCCGGTTCACATCCACGATGTTCGGTTCCGCTTGCAGGAGGGCCTCGATGGTAGCAGCATCTGCGTGCTCCACATCAAATTGAGCCTCCGCCGCCCAGTTCATCTCCATGATGTCCGGTTCCTCCTGCAGGAGGGCCTCGATGGCAGTGACATCCACACGTCCCACGTCAAGTTGAGCCTCCACCGCCCGATGCTCCTTTAGGATCATGAGGTTGAACCACTAGTTTGCTTGCACCATGGGGGACCCGGACACCGGTACGAAGTCAACGTCCATCATCTCCTCTGCTCTAGGGGCCTTTTGTGCCGCGACCTCCTCCATGACCATTGGATCACCTTCCTCTTGCTCGGAGCTCAGCTCCACAGGACTCAAGGATTGGCCCGTCGCAAAGCAAGCTTGGGAACAAAGGTTTGTGGCGCTGACCACCGCCGTGATTTTTGCGCAGCGCTCCGGCGTCAACATCCTGTAGTACATGATCTTGCTGTGAACTATGGCTATCCAGTGAACTAGGGGACGACTGATACAGGCTAGGGGGTCGAAAGGTGGGAGAATAGGCTAGGAGGTGTGGTTTTGGGATTGTGGTGACCGGCCGGTAAGTAACCGGCATAGGCCGAGCCGTGAAGGTTCCGGTGTGAATACTGGTACTGGTGATGATCGGTTAATCGGTTTTGACTTTGCAGAGGTTTGCAAAGATGGACTGCTGGAGCGTATAGAGTTATGGTGTGGGGTGGGACCAAAGTTTTTGTGTTTGACGTGGCAGACGTCCGGACTCACCCAAACCTCCCCACATGTCGGTCTGTGGGATTAGTTTTTTGAGATGCGGTCTATGGGATTTGTATCGATGGATCGCCCAAAGCAGCAAAACCAAGTGTTACGCAATAGGAGTACTCGAAGTATGCAAGTTCAAAAGGAAAGGGTGGTATACATCACTCCTATCGCATTCGCGTTGCACCCCGACATGGTCGGTCCGAGACATCGCTCACCGAATAGAACACACATCGTTTTGCGTTTTCGCTCACTCGTGGGACCGCAGTTGAGAGCAAACCGACTGTAGGCAAACTTTCCCCCTCCCCACTCATGTGAGCTGAATTTAGAAGAGAGAGACGAGTGATGTAAAAAAAATACTAGAAGAGAGAGACAAGGAGGGAAAGATTGTAGCACAGATTCCAAGAAATTTGTTGAGAGTGTGAGGTGGTCCATGTGTCAATAAAGTAGGAGCATTCCATACTCTACTGTAGATGTTGTCAGTACTCCACTATACTAGTACCATTGGATTGGCTAGACATGCCGATATCCCGTAGCAAGTGCATGAGCGAGAACAAGCATTCACGTGTTTGAATACAATTTGGAAACCATCTGTTTGAATGCAAATATGTGTACATGCTCGTACATATATTGTACATTGAAAAGCGAAATGAAGATAGAATGACCTTTACATATGATTTGCAAATGCTATGATCACTAGTTCAAATATTTCAATGCACTTTAGGTTGAATTCTAATATTTGAAACTTCTTTTATGTTGGATTCAAATACCATGCGTCTTTCTTATGCATAATGTGTCTCACACACCGAACATAGAGTGTTGTCAAGTTTTTTTGACGCACCCTCTCTTTGTATTACACATCCACTCGCTACAAAAAAAAGACACATCCGTGACATTATGGCCTGAACAAAAACTTTTTCTGTCATGGTTATGACACTTCTATGATGATAATTGTGACAAAAACACCTATCATCATAGAAAAATTATGATAGAAATGGGATTTCCGTCCTGGGCGGGCCGGAGATGCACCTGCATGACATTCTTTGGGCCGTCCATGATGTAAAAAATCATGGTAGAAGTGAGGGCGAGGAAAATTTCGGGGAGTTCCCAGTTAAGGTGGGTGGTCAGGGCCAAGCGATGCAGTGTGGTTTGTGCGTTTCTCTCATACACGCGTGTGTGCGAAGCATTGGCAAATTGAACCCAAGCAAGGGTTCGCTTACTGAACTCGAGCGATTGCACTAGCTATGTACTGAACATGAGCGATCGATCCCACTACATACTCAAGTTGATCAATCGATCCCTTTGCTGCTAACTAAACTGACAGATTCCTTCGCTGCTGCTGCTAACTGAACCCACGCAGTTGCCTCCTGATGAACATGACGTTGTTTCTCCATTCCGACCCAGCCGGTTGGCTGCCGATGAAAAGGATGCTGTTGATGTACGCATTCAAGACCTCGCCCGTATGTACGTATGTGGCCGTATTTTTTGCCGTATGGCTGTGCGAACGTGTACATGATTTAGACGAGACTGCCTGAATTGCTATGTCGGGGTACGGCACATGTCGCTACTTACTCAGCCATGGTTCATCCTTGCAGAGAGACCGATCGACCAGTATGTACGTACATGTTCGCGACCAGACAGACAACGCTATATACGCTTTGACCAGGTGGATTCGAGCTATCAGGGAGGATAAGGCTGCACTTCCTTGTGTGCGAAGATATAGCTCTTGGGTCCCGGCTGTCAGGGGGAGGAATCATTTTTTTTGCGCATAATAAGGAGGCACTTCCTTGCTTTCAAAGATGTAGCTGGTGGTTCTAGCTGCCAGCCTCGCCGCATACAGTCCTCTTCCGATGGCTGTCGTTTGTTGACCACCTTGACCACGCCGCGCCGAGAGCACCAAGGCGGTGGACGACAGCGAGGCCCAGGAAGGGAATGACGTGGAGCTGGGGAAGACGCGGTAGTGGATGCCCACGAGGAGAGGAGTTCGAGGGTTGACTGGTTTGGCTGCGATGTGAGGCTACCATCACCGGAGAATAACAGGGGGTTTGGGTGAGTTGAGTGTCGGTGTTCTGGGAACCAGGGTACCCAAACTTGCCTGCCTGTGGCCCATGGCGTGGCTTCCTCAGCGGCTTGGTATGGCCCATCTCCAAGACCACCAAGACAAGACCCTCGCGAGCGGCCAGGCCTCGCGAGGAGGACGACACCAAGACCTCCCGAGGGAGCGGCCTCCCTAGGCGGCTTCCCGAGGAGCGGAGATTTCTATGCAGGTACCCCACCTCGTGAGGCTGAGGTGACGTGATCCATGACGACCATGGCCAGGCGGGCGCCAGCAGGCGCAGAGGAGGCAATTTCCTCTTTGGTGCTAAGGAGGCAAGGACAGGCGTGGGTTCCCGAGGAATCTCTCAAAGGTTTCCATGCCGGTGCTACAAGACCAAGGCCACAGGCTCGACAAGGCGGAGGTCATCGCCGAGCCCACCACTGTGTCACGACCAGAAGCTTTGCAGGCGAAGACCACCTTTCGTCAGGATTAGATGTTCTACTTGCCCCCTTTCAAATTGGCCATTGTGGGATCCCTTCCCGCCTAAGTTTCGAGGGAAGAGGACCAAGGCCACTATAAATATAGGTTAGCCACCACCATAGAAGAGGTCGACTCATTCTCACCCTCGAGCCCTCGCGAGGTCGTTCATCCTCTGTACTAGTTCACCCTCAGTCCCTCGTGAGGCCAATCCACCACAAAGCAGGAGTAGGGTATTACACAGCAAGGTGGCCCGAACCTAGGTAAACTGCCATGTTCATCTTCTTCCTTGCTCACGCGAGTTCGGCTAGGCTAGGCTGTGGGGCGACGGGCTCTAGGCTTGAGAGGTTGAGATCTTCACACACGCCCCAGAGTTCGAACCATCTTGGGTCTTCGGAGCCCTGAATCCGACATTTGGCACTCCAGGTAGGGGCGTGTTGAAGTCTACTCCTCCTCCGAACGCGCTTCGCCCTCGCCTCGCGGCCCCCATGGAAGGCGCGGCCCTGCAAGCGTGGTCGCCCGAGGCGTACGGGAGCGCCGCAAGTTTCCCGGTTTTCACCTCTGATCTGCGACGAGTGCAGTGGCCCGTGAAGTTCAGGCCGGCGTTGCCCCCGCGGTACGACATCGTCGCGGACCCCGAAGGGTTACTCCGGTCGTACGCGCAGGCCATCGAAACGGCGGGCGGCAACGACAAGGCCATGGCAAATTGGTTCCCCCTCGCCCTCACGGAGGCTCCTCGATCTTGGGTCCACGGCCTCCTGCGCGCCTCGATCTCCTCTTGGGAGGAACTCTGCGACCAGTTCGCCACATGCTTCGCGGCCCCGGCGCCCCCGCGGTCGCGTGCATCATCGGCGGATCGTAGGACCTGAGACCATCATCACCTTCGATTCCAGAGACCACCCCAGGGCCACGACTGCGGCAGGTGCTCTCCCCATGCTGTGTACCCCCACCATCAGCAACGTTGCGGTGACCAAGACCCTCATCGACAGAGGCATCGGCCTGAACGTCCTCTCAGTGGAAACCTTCGATTTGCTTCAAGTACCATATGATCAGCTACTCCCCACCCGGCCTTTCTCGGGGGTGGTCAAGGCCGTGGCCACTCCCCTGGGGCAGATACGCCTCCCCGTCACCTTCAGCATGCGCGACAACTACCACACCGAGCTCATCGACTTCGACGTCGCCCATATCGGCCTCCCGTACAACGCCATCCTGGGGTATCCGGCCCTCGCCAAGTTCATGGCGGCTACCCATCTGGGTTACAACGTCGTCAAGATGCCGGGTAGCAGCGGCATCATCACGGTGGTCAGGGACACAAAGGATGCGGTCCGGGCCCTCAAGCTTGCCTACAGGGCTGTGGCCACTACGCGCCCTGCCACCGCGGATGCGGCGGTGGCTCAGGAGACCGCGCCCATGAAGAAGAAGCAGCTGTTCTCTCAGGACCGGGCCGAGACGAAGCAGGTGCCTATCGACACCGGGGGCTCAGGCCCCACCTTCACCATTGGTGCGGGCCTTCCCCTGGATCAGGAGGAGGCGCTGGTGGCATTCCTGAGGGCCAACAAAGACGTATTTGCATGGGAAGCATCAGACTTGGTGGGTGTCCCAAGGGAGGTGATTGAGCATCACCTGATGGTGTGCCCGGGCGCGCGCCCGGTGAAGCAAAAAGCGCGGCGCCAGGCACAAGAGAAGCAGGCGCTCATCGTCCAGGAGGTCGGCAAGCTCCAAGAGGCCGGCGTCATCTGGGAGGTGTAGCACCCGGATTGGTTGGCGAATCCCGTGATCATCCCCAAGAAAGGCGGGAAGGAGCGCATGTGCGTAGACTTCACCAGCCTCAACAAGGCCTGCCCTCAGGATCCTTTCCCGCTCCCACGTATCGACCAGATCGTGGACTCCACAGCTGAGTGCGATTTGCTGTGCTTCCTGGATGCCTTCTTGGGATATCATCAAATCAAGATGGCGGCGGAGGACGTCGAGAAGACAGCCTTCATCTCTCTGTGCGGTGTGTACTGCTACACTTGCATGCCCTTCAGGCTGCGGAACGCTGGCGCCAACTTCCAGCTTCTGATGCACATAGCGCTCGGGCCACAGTTGGGGAGGAACATGGAGGCATACGTCGATGACATCATGGTCAAGTCGCGGGAAGCAAGGACCCTGATCAAAGACCTGGAAGAAATGTTTGCTAACTTGCGCAGCATAAACCTGAAGCTCAATCCGGAGAAATGCGTGTTTGGGGTCCTGTCCGGCAAGCTGCTGGGTTTCCTGGTGTCGCACAGAGGGATCGAAGCCAACACCGAGAAGGTCAAGGCAATAGAGCAGATGAGCCCGCCTCAGACCCTCAAGGAGATGCAGAAACTCACAGGATGCGTAACTCTTTGGGGCGTTTCATCTCCAAGCTTGGTGAGTGCACCCTCCCTTTCTTCAAGTTGATGAAGAAGAAGGGACCATTCGAGTGGACCCCGAAAGCTGAGAAAGCCTTCGAAGACCTCAAGCGATACCTCACGAGCCCACCTGTCATGGTGGCACCCCGCTCGCGTGAGCCTCTGGTGCTCTACTTGGCAGCCACTCCCCACTCGTCTAGTGCAGCGCTCGTGGCGGTCAGAGAAGGGCCCGTCGGCGCGGGCTCGAAGCAGAGCGGCCAGCAGGGAGCCGCGAAACCTTCGCCGTCCTAGGGTGATGCTCCTGAGGACCCCGCTGCTTCATCAACCCCCGAGCTTCAGGAGCCCCTCACGCCCCCGACGAAGCAAGGCGTCCTCAACTCCTCACCCCTCATCGAGCACCCGGTGTACTTCGTCAGCACGGTGCTGCGTGATGCATGCGCACACTACCCCATGTAGCAGAAACTCCTGCTCGCGCTCCTCGTCGCCTCTAGGAAGCTGCGTGTCAGGACCCCAATTCCAAGTCACATCGATCTAGCCGGTAACACCTCATATCACTTTGCGGCCTCACGCACGGTATTCCCACGGGTGTCGCCTTACCATGGCCCGGGACCGTTTGCGCCTTTTGGCTCACGTATATGATAGTGTCGCTAGCATCCATATGACAGAGAACCCGGGCTGACATGACTAGTCATGAACCCAAAGTGGCGCTAACTTACGGGGACATGCATACATGACCCAGCAACGAACGTGTCGGTCATCAGCGAGTGAATTCGGGCTGTAGCAACTGGGCTAGCAGGACTCCGGGAATCCGGGCTGTAGCAGGCTAACAGGACTCCGAAAGACACCGCGTGACGTTTCCCCGAAGGGACAGACACAGGATCAAGGAAGGACACATGCCGGCCAGTCTAAGTGTTCCGGAGCAGTAGCAAGCTAACAGGACTCCGGTAAACCGGGCTGTAGCGGACTACCAAGGCTCAGTGGAAGCACCAGACTACATTTCCCCATAAGAGAGGCTACCAAGGATAAACAACTAGGTTGTCGGATCCCACACATACCAAGCATTTCAATCATACACACAATATGCTGGATATGGGCAAATACAACATGGCATCACAACAAGACTCTACGACTCAGAGTATTTATTCATTAGGCTCCGAGGAGCCAAGTATTACAAACATGGGTCTCATGACCCAACATTCAGAGCATACAAGTCAAAGCACATGCGGAAGCCTATCATGTCTGAGTACAGACATCTACAAATGAAAAAGGCTGAGAAGCCCGACTATCTACCAGATCTTGCCGCGGGCACAAGATCGTAGCTGAGGTAACAAGCTAAACGTCGAAGTCCACATGGAACTACTAGCGAGACTGAAGTCTCTCTGCAAAACATAAAATAGGCAGACGTGAGTACAAATGTACCTAGCAAGACTTACATCAGAACTATCTACAAATGCATCGGTATCAACAAAGAGGGTGGTGGAGTTTAACTGCAACAAGCCAGCTTTGACTCAGTGGCTATCCTGAACTATGAATGCTGGTAACTCTTTTGAGGTGGCGCACACGAGTCCACATATTCACCATTCAATACACCACTATGGATCCGCTCCCATCTACCTACGAGAACGCCATCCATAGCACTCACGCTTATCTTGCGAGTTTTAGAGTATCCACTTCGAGTTATCTATGAACTGTACAGGCAACCAAGTAGTCCTTTACCGCGGACGCGGCTATTCGAATAGTTTTATACCCTGCAGGGGTGTACTTCTTCACACACGCTTTCACCACTTATCGCCGCTACACGACATGTCCGCGGCAACCTTCAAGCGGAAGCCCAGCGAGGGTGTCGGCCACGACCTGACTAAACACACGAGTCTCTAGTCCAGGTTTATCGCCTATTCGGGTTCCATCCGCAAGGAAATCCGGCCGGGGTGTCCTCAACGGCCCCAAACGATGTGTGCAGGGTTCCCGAGACACCAAACGGGCGACCCGGTACACCGTGCCACGTGCCTACCGCATCACAGCCCACCCCTAAGGTCAGCGCTGCGCATGGCCTCCAGCAACTACAAACACCAGAAACTACTTGCAACTCCTGGACAGAGGACGGGGGTGGTTAATAAGTCGAGAGAGTCAATTAAGGATCCCAATGTGTGGTAGTAGCTGAATCTTAAATCACGCATACAGATCTCAGTTCTTAAGGACGGCCTCAATGAAACAACCCACCATGTACTCCTACATGGCCTCTCATCGATACCTTTAGCAAATCGTGTTCACACACTTAGCTCTCAGCAGTAGGACATGTTGACAACTTTCCAATTCATCCCCAATGAATCAGACCTGACACAACTCTAAGCAATAGCAGGCATGACAAACAAGCATGAATGAGTAGGCACATCAGGGCTCAAACAACTCCTACTCATGCTAGTGGGTTTCATCTATTTACTGTGGCAATGACAGGTCATGCAGAGGAAAGGGGTTCAACTACCGCAGCATGTAATAGTTGAATCGTTGTTGTCCTAATGCAGTAAAAGAGAGCAGAAGCGAGAGAGTGGGTTTGTATCAGAATGAACAAGAGGGTTTTGCTTGCCTCGCACTTCTGAAGATAGTATAGTTCTTCATCGGTGTCATCGAACTCATCGTCGGGACGTCGTCTACTGAGAGGGGACAAATACCGGCAACAGAGAGGAAGCACAATCAATGAAATGCAACAATATGATGCATGATCATGACATGGCAATATGTTGTGGTTTGAGCTAATGCAACTAGAAACCAGATTGAATGAAGTTGGTTTGAACCAAGGGTTCAAATTCAAACTCCATATGTGCTTAGTTAAATGCCAATTATGCAAATTGCCATATACAGCAACCTTAGGTTGTTCAAACATGCATGCAAATGGTACAGATGGAAAGATTGGATTTTTCTGATCCAAAAACATATATAAATCTTTGCATTTGGAGTTACAAATTAATTTCTATGAATTTTTGAAGTTTTGGGCATTTTCTGGAATTTTTGGTTATTTCGAAAATAAACTAATTCCAGAAAAGATTAACTGCATCAGCACTGCGTCAGCATGACGTCAGCGAGTCAACAGGGCTGGTCTAGGTCAAACCTGACCAGTGGGTCCCACTGGTCAGTCTCACAGTGCTGGCTCGAGTCACAGACAGGTGGGACCGGTCAACGGCCACGTCAGCAAAGTCAATGCTGACGCGTGGGTCCAGTAGAATTAGATTAATCTTAATCTATTTTAGTTAGCCGGTTAGTTAGGCGGTGGGGCCTGGCTGTCATTGACCCCAGGGGGTAGTTAGTAGGGTGCTTAGGCCCTAATGGCCGGTTACATCGGCGGTTAGCCGCCGGCGACATCCAGAGACGGCGGTGATGCTCGAGTTTTGCCCTCCGGTGACCAAATGGACGGCAGTGGGGCTCTACGCGCAACTGAGGCTCGTCCGCGTCCAACGGTGTGGCTAGCGTGAGCCGGAGTGGACCAGAACGCCGGCGGGGATGGCCGGTGCGGTAGCCAGAGCTCGGACCTCGATAGGAACGATGCTACGGTGGACGGGAGGACGAACGGATGCTTGCTCTGGGCTCCTGGGACCACGCTGAGCACAGCCACGCGCTCAAACGCAGGTGGCACTGCGTCACTATTTCCAAGGCTACCCCATCAAGGTCGTGTTGGCATATCCCTTGGAGAAGGTGCTACGCAGCCCCAACGCCATCGGGAGGGCCGCAGAATGGAACATCGAGCTGCAGGCCTTCCAACTGGAGTTTAGCACGACCAGGGTCATCAAGGGGGCGGCCCTGGCCGACTTGGTCTCGGAATGGACCGACGCCCCTGATCGGGGACTGAATGAGGGTCAATCCCTCACACCCGGCGATGAAGCGCCCGACGGATGGGTCATGCACTTTGATGGTGCCTTTCTGCGGCAGGGTGCGAGGGCTGGAGTCATGCTCATCTCGCCGACCAAGGACAAGCTGTACTACACTGTACAGCTCTGCTTCCAGCGTGGCGAGAAGGTCTCCAACAACATCGCAGGGTACGAGGGCTTGATTGCCGGCCTTAGGACCATGGCTGGCCTGGGAGTCAAACGCCTCACCATCAAGGGCGACTCCCAGCTCCTCGTCAACTTCTCCAACAAAGAGTACAAGCCGAAGGACGAGCACATGGAAGCTTACTTGGAAGAGGTACGTAAAATAGAAAAATGCTTCCTGGGCTTGGAATTGCAGCACATTCTGTGGGGCGCGAACAAGGAAGCCGATGACATCGCCAAGAGGGCGTCCCGCCGCGAACCCCAGAGGCCTGGCTTCACAAGCCGTCCGCAGCTCCACCGGCCGTGGGCTCGGCATTGCTCAGGGAGGAACTGCCGCTAGCCCCGGCCTCAGGAGCCCCGGCCTGCGGTCTGGCCTCAGGAGCTCATTTACTCCTGGCACTGGAGCCTCAGGTAAGCTGCTAGACCGAGGAGTTCAAGGCGTACCTCCTCCGCGGCACCTTGCCAGAGAAAGAGGAGGACGCAGAGCACGTGGTCCGCCAGGCCACTACTTATTGCTTGCAGGACGGCGAGCTGTACTGGCGACGCCCCAACGATGTCACACTGCAGTGCATATCCGACGAACAAGGGCGCAAGTTGCTGGCTGATATCCATGGCCGGGACTGCGGGCACCACTCCTCGTCGCGCACCCTCGTGGGCAAGGTGTTCCGTAGCGGCTTCTACTGGCCAATGGCGCTCAACGACGCCACCGAGCTAGTATGATCCTGCGAGGCCTGCCAGTTCCACACCAAGCAGATTCACCAGCCCGCGCAAGGCCTCCAGACCATCTCGCTCTCGTGGCCATTCGCGGTCTGGGGGTTGGATATCCTGGGCCCGTTCCCTCGGGCGGCTGGTGGATACCGCTACCTGTACGTCGCCATCGACAAGCTCACCAAGTGGGCGAAAGTAGAGCCAGTACGCACCATTCCCGCTGGCTCAGCCGTCAAGTTCATCAAGGGCCTCGTGAGCCGTTTCAGTGTCCCTAATCGTATCATTACTGACAATGGCTCACAATTCACGAGCAACCTCTTCAGGACGTACGGTGCTAACCTTGGAATGCAGTTATGCTACGCTTCGGTGTTACACCCACGGAGCAACGCCCAGGCCGAGCGTGCCAACGCGGAGGTCCTGAGGGGCCTCAAGGCCAGAAGCTTCAAGAAGAAGCTTGAGGCTTGCGGCAGGGGTTGGCTCGGTGAGCTTCAGTCTGTGCTGTGGTCTATCCGCACCATTGTGACTAAGCCCACTGGCGAGACCCCGTTCTTCCTTGTCTACGGGGCTGAGGTGGTCTTCCCTCACAAGGTCAGGCTTCGCTCCCCGCGGGTCCTGGCATTCGACGAGGCGCGCCAGGATGCCTCGCGGGGGATAGACCTCGTGCTTGGGGAGGAAGCCCGCCGCCAAACCTCGCTCCATGCAGCGAGGTACCAGCAGGCGCTGCAGCGTTACCACTGCCGCAACATCCGCTCACGGACCCTCGAGGTGGGAGACCTCGTCCTGAGGCAGGTCCTTTCAAGGGAGGGCCTTCACAAGCTCTCGCCCATGTCGGAGGGCCCGTTCAGGGTCGCTCGCGTCTCCAGGTCTGGCGCCGCGCGCCTGGAGACGCAGGACGGGGTCCCCATCCAGAATGCCTGGAACATCCAGCATCTCTAGAAGTTCTACCCGTGACACTCTCACGTAATAATGAGTGGGGCTATACATGCCCCAGAGTCTCCTGAGCGCCGCCCTGGGGCCTCACGGGGGCTCCCACCCACACCCAAGTGGAAGCCCCATGCTCCGCGCTGGCGGACGACACGGTCTTTCAACGACTATGCCCACGCCTAGTGGAAGCCCCATGCTCCGCGCTGGCGGGAAGACTAGTGTAGGCGCCGGACCTGGCTGTTCGCTTGCTTGCTTTTGTAGCCAATTTGCCACTTCTTGGAATGAAATTTGAAATTCTCGCGTCTTTATTTAAAAGGGGTGGGAATTTTTCTCCTTGTAGCGTTTGCTCTCTTGAATCTTGCTTTGAGGAAGGTGGCAGTTGCCCGTCGATCCTTCTCGCGCGTCTCGCAAGCGGGGGCTGGACACGTTGTGTATGCCTAGGCCCGCCCATGAACACACCTCACCAAAACCATGGCGTCCTAATCCTCGCGCGACGCTCTCAAACGAGCTAATGGGCATGTATGCCCCCCTGAGCCCTCGTCTCCCAGCCTCGCCGGGCATCGCGACCCGGCGTACCAATGACAATCGGTCTTCGCTCGGGGGCTCGCGTGGGGCGCGGCGCCTTGTGAGGCACCCCTAGAGGACCCGCATCCTCATGAGAGCGCTTGGGGCCTCACGGCCATTGGGTGTCTCCTGAGGCCCGAGAGCCCTCTGATCCTCAGGAAAGAAGACCCCGGCAAGATCCCTAAACCACTTCGGTGCCCCGGCCGCACTAATACGGGAGCAAGAGGCACACAGGTGATCCAAGCTCAAGAGGAGTGCGCCCTCGCGACGCAGGAATCCTCCATAAGTGCACCAAGCTAAGTTATCCTAATCGCGATCAAGCAGGAATCTGTCGATTGATATCGACACAAATGCTAGGGTACGAAATAAAAGCATTAACATAACGGCGAAAGTGCCATGGTCCATTACACGCCCCGTCAGGGCCCGTTGTGTTTCTTGATGCAGGAAAAATAAAAAGCAAAAGGCGGCATCGCGGCCACTGCAACTCCTGAGGCTTGGCTCCAGCGACACCTGCGCTCAGTCGGAGTCCTCCTGCTTCATCGGAGCACGATGGCGAGACGGCTCGACATCCTCCTAAGCAGGGGCGCGGTGGTTCACCACCCTCCCTGGTGCGGGCACGGCGACGTGGCGGCTCGTCGTAGTCGTCGTCGCTCGTGCTCTCCCCGGAGGAAGAGCCACCACTGCTGGAGGCGCCACGACCGTCGCCAAGGGCGAGTTCACCGCCGAGGATGCTGCCGCCCCTGGCCATCATCGTCGGAGGGGTGGACGTTGTCGTTGTCGTCCTCTGGATAGCACCCCAGGGGCCTGCCGTCCTCCCCAATGACCCTGACGTAGAGGGTCGCCACTCCATCGTGCCTGAAGTGGAGGGTACATCTCCACTGCAGGCCGCACGCGCGGGCAAATGACTGCCACCCGTGGTTCAGGAACACATAACCGGCAGGGGTGACCTCGACCTCCACCCATGAGGCCTTGTTGCAGCAGCCGTCGGCCTGCAGCCAGAGGCCGCCAGGCCCCCCGGCCGGCAGCGCGCCTGCAAAGAAGCGCGGGAGCTAGAACCAGGTGCCTGCGGACCTCTCCGCCCACACCACGAACTCCGGGGATGCGTCGGCCGAGTGGGATCACGGGCGCGGTGGCCGGATGGCCGCCACATGCTTTCCCCCTTGGCCATGGCTTTCTTGGCCGCTGCAGCCCCCGGCGCGGGAGGGAGCCTTCCCGCGACCGCCGGGGGTGGCGCCGACCCTCGAAGGGATGGGCCCGTGCCCCCGGGGAGCCACTGTTGGCGTTGTAGCATACTTGCGTGGACGACCGCGGCCCCTCTTGGGCGGCGGCGAGCCGGGTCCCTCCATGGGGGCCTTCCCTTTCTCAACAGCGAAAAACCTCCTCATGGGCGCCATGGATGCAGGGCAGCAGAAGATGAAGAAGGAGCAAGAGGAGAGGACCACCAAGAAGATGAAGATGGACAGGGGGCTCCGTCCCCCTCGCCCTCTTATAGGCGGTGGAAGGCTAACCAGCGCCCCTCCACGTTCCGAGTGATGATGGCCCTGCTGCATGCCTCAGGCTGTTGTCCACTCAAAACGGTTGCCGAGGCGACATGGGGAAGCCGAGGCGTCCGCGTCCCGTCAAGCGCCACGCGTCAACTGGGCCCGCAGGCGATTGGGGCCCGCGGCGCTTCACCCTTGCCCCTTCGCTTCACCTCGAAGCCAGCCCGAGCACGCCTTGGGCCCGGGGTCTACTGTTGGTGTTTTGGGAACTAGGATACCCAGACTTGCCTGCCTGCGGCCGACGGCGTGGCCTCCTCAACGGCCTGGTATGGTCCATCTCCAAGACCACCAAGACAAGACCCTCAAGAGGGGCCAGGCCTCGCGAGGAGGACGACACCAAGACCTCCTGAGGGAGCGGCCTCCCCAGGCGGCCTCCCGAGGAGCGGAGATTTCTATGCAGGTACCCCACCTCATGAGGCTGAGGTGATGTGATCCATGACGACCATGGCCAGGCGGGCGCCAGCGGGCACTGAGGAGGCAGTTTCCTCTGTGGTGCTAAGGAGGCAAGGACAGGCGTGGGTTCCCAAGGAATCTCTCAAAGGTTTCCATTCCGGTGCTACAAGACCAAGACCACAAGCTCGGCAAGGTGGAGGTCATTGCCGAGCCCACCACTGCGTCATGACTAGAAGCTTTGCAGGCGAAGACCACCTTTCATCAGGATTAGATGTACTACTTGTCCCCTTTCAAATTGGCCGTTGTGGGATCCCTTCCCGCCTAAGTTTCGAGGGAAGAGGACCAAGGCCACTATAAATATAGGTTAGCCACCACCATAGAAGAGGTCGACTCATTCCCACCCTTGAGCCATCGCGAGGTCGTTCATCCTCTGTACTAGTTCACCCTCAGCCCCTCGTGAGGCCAATCCACCACAAAGCAGGAGTAGGGTATTACACCACAAGGTGGCCCGAACCTGGGTAAACTGCCATGTTCATCTTCTTCCTTGCTCACGTGAGTTCGGCTAGGCTATGCTATGGGGCGACGGGCTCTAGGCTTGAGAGGTTGAGATCTTCGCACACGCCCTAGAGTTCGAACCTTCTTGGGTCTGCGAAGCCCGGAATCCGACATTAAGGGAATGCCTGGCCAGCGGTGGGACTAGCATGGGGTGGTGAGGCTTGCGCGCAGCACAGCCGACCACGGAAGGTAGGAGTAGGCGGCCCCGCCAGCGCTGGTTTGGGTGGCTGGAGCAAGAAGGTGAGAGATTAAAGAAGCTGCACGGCCATTGGATTTACATCAAATGGTTACTGCTGCTAGAATCATTTGTTGACTAATTTGAGAAAGCTCTGTGTACGCGTCAACTTAGTAGACCCACAAGTCAGCCTCCAAATCTGGTGGGTCCGAGCTAGCAAGGGGAGGAATCATTTTTCTTGCGCGTAACAAGGAGGCACTTCTTTGCGTGAGACCTTGGACCTCATGGGTCCTAGCTATCAACCTCTCCACGTACAGTCCTCTTCCGATGGCTGTCGTTCATTGACCACATTGACGACGCCATGCCGAGAGCACCAAGGTGGTGAACGACAGCGAGGCCTAGGAAGGGAATGACCCGGAGCCAGGGAAGATGCGACATGGTTGCCCACGCGGAAGGGAGTATGAGGGTTGACTGGTTTGACTATGGTGTGAGGCTATCGTCGCCGGAGAATAATAGGAGGTGAGGGTGATTAGATGGATGGCCTAGCTAGCTATGGGAGTAGGGTGAGGCAATGAGGCCTGCACGGCATCATACACGGCCACGGGAGGCGGGAGCAGGCACTCTCGCCGGCGATGGTTTTGGCGACTGGAGCAACAAGATCAGAGATTGAAGAAGTAGGATTGCCGTCGAATGTCAATCCAACGACTACAGTTGTCAGCATAGTTTATTGACTTTTTTTTGACCATTAAATCATTTTGTTGACTAAAATGTACAACGCCATGTGCAGGCTTCATCCTAGTGGTCCAACAAAGTCAACTTTGAAAGCTATGGCGGACATGCAACCCATTTATTTAGGTTTTACAACCCATTTCATTTTGTTTTCCAATACATCTATTTCCTGGGCTGGTTAAAAATAATAATAGCCGATTTACTATTTCTAAGAATCTACATCACATTTGACTATTTATTCAAATACACCTATTTACTGCGCTGGGTGAAAAATAATATTGCGGACATGCAGCCCATTTATTATTTTCGATAATTTACAACCCATTTGATTTTAGTAGAAATAGACCCATTTTGTGGGATGGGTGAAAAAACAATGTTGGTTTGGACAGAGCATTTATTATAAAAAATTAATACTGATCTAGGAATTTTATTTAAAAAACTTAAGTTGGGCTTGGTATTCTTATTATATAAAAATAGAACTGAGTTGTGCATTTTCTTAAAAAGCATAGGCTAGGCTGCGCTTATTTTAGTAGACAACAAAACCTGGGCTAGCACGTGTCTTTCGGCTCAGTTGCATTGGTGATGTTCAACGAATAAGGCATGTGTAGTATAGTACAATTTTACATAGCTTCTCATCCCACATGCAACGATGCCTGAAATGGCCCAACAAGGCCTGTGTACAACTTTTTGAAGTCACTGAGCTCAAATCATAACTCAAGAAAAAAGGTAGAGTCCAGTGAAACCTAATTAAAAGCTGTCACGAGCGAAGAAATAATTCAACGAGTCCCACTTGTTAGCGAGAGAGAGAGAGAGTGAGAGAAACCGATCGGTCGATGCTCATGAATACGTCTTTTAGCCATATGCATTGATGATTCCCAATACAAACTTATATAGTTAACACAATCATATACAACATCATAGCACATTGAGCTTGCATACAAAAATTTCACGTGGGCGGCACAATAGGGGTGGAAGTAGTGGATCGCTACAGGTAGGGATATCTTGAAACCAACAAACTCGTACATAACTGTTCATCATCTTGATCAATGACGTGGAAATATCTTGAATGTTGTGCAAAGAAAACAGACTGACAACACAATAAGTTTTGCTAGCACATTAAGTTGGTGTACACCCATTTCTAAAAAAAGTTCAATTACAAAAATAGAACATGTCACAATCAAATGTATTTGCACATGAGAGGTCCACACCTATACCTCGGATATAACTAGTACTTGAGAATATTTAGTTGTTACCTCAAATTAGAGCACATCCAGGCAGCCAGCCCGACCTCTTCTCCCAAAGAAGCAGTGGCCTCTGCCGCACGATGGAGTAGGCCTTGTGCCATCCATTGTTCTGAGCAACATGGGGAAAGTCTGACGTTGACTCCTGTAATGGACGTCATTGATTGACCCTGGCACCAACGGCGGCAACAGGACTTTGATTGCTGGATTGACCACTTCTTCGACATGCACGAAGACTCGATACAGGTACATACCTAACATTGTCTGCGGCGGCCTTGGTGGCGATGAATAGTACAACCCCGGTTCCTGCACCAGAATCTCAACACCAATCACCTTCGGTATGGTGGACAACTTCTTCATCCATGCCATAACCATCCGAGCCTAGTTGTCTGGAGGAACAAACATACTTAAGGGCTCACCTCCTAGGTTGTTGATAAGCTCATTCATGGACTCACTGTTGCAAGCCCGTCGAGGAATGCCGTGGAAGGAAAGATTTTTTAAAACTCAATATCAGAGGGGACCGAGCCCCATCCTGGGTGCCACTGATCAAAGCTCACCAGTGCACCATCGCAAAACAAATGACAGGAAGATTCGAACCCACGACTGCAGTCGAAAGTTGTCTCAAACTCGACGAAGAAATCAGACGGTGGCAAACAGACTTCGACTAGCAAGTCACTTATTGGGATGCCGTGCACAATGCCAACAACTTTGATAAGGTTGTCCTGCAAGATGGGAGGCCGGTCACCATTGATGGTTACCATCAGCACTTTGCGGGCAACCTGGTCGTCAAGCGCCACCATGCCACTGTTGAGCGACAACACATAGCGCCCGAAGGCAGGACAGACCTCAGGATCTCCGATCCAGAGATCTGCGTTGACCGACGACATGATAGTGCACTTGAGTACATGGAGTAGAGGAGGGGGATTTGGGGGATCTGGAGTAAGAATCAAGATTCCAGAGATGGGGCAGGGGCAGGGGATTGGGGATGAAAAGGTAGCATGAATTTCAAACGCGCGCCAATACGCTCTCGTTGCACAAGCGCACAAAAACACCCGTGGCACCCACAGTCCTTTTTCTTTTTTTTTTGAGCCGCCAACCCTTACTTTTCTTTATTGAGTGCCCGACCTCAGACTTCATAATTGGTCTGTTTGGCATTGCGTTACTACTCGGACCATATTCAACGGCACCTCACATTGGCCCAAACAAGTGTACGCCATTAAAACGTCACTGGGCTCAACTTGATAAAAGGGTATATACACTGAACACTGGAGAATGGTGATGCCCTCAGTTAACCCATCAGCTGTTCTAAATGAAAAACATTCGAAACAACGGTATATACAACGTCCAAACACTGACAAGTGACTACTACTGACATAAACAACGAGACATGAAAGTTCATAAGAAGTCTTGCTACACCACCAAAACGCACCCATCTGCAGCGCTCAAACTATCGTGATCCAGACACAAATCACAAAGGTCTAAAGAGAGCCAACTAGTACATAGTAAGAGTGACATAGACGAGGATGACCAAATTACAAGGATTCCGTATCATAAAAGAGAACATTACCCATCCAGAACAATCAGCAAAGACAACAAGTCATTCGAAGAGGGATGGTTCAGCACCATCATAATTTGCAGGCCCCTTCACCCATCAGTGATTCGGAGACACCAGGACACCACCCTTTCAACACAATAGCCCAATTACCTATCAACACGAAGGCTTGAACCACATCACTACCTATCGGAGTTGAGACATCCAAGGATCAAAGTGAATCCAGATGTCTTTCTCACCCTCACCTTCTTTTGGTTGCAGGCTGCAACATTGATAATCAGGGGCGCGTGATCCCGAAGTCCTAGGGTTCACCATGTAGACACAATTTTCCCTAGCAAACAGAGCATCTCTGCCATCAGGATCATTGCCAAGGGTGTTCTCTTGGTTAATCGGATAATTGAGTCCGAGAAACAGAGAGTGTGAACCAAGGCTATTTATTCGCCTCCAACTCAAAAATCCTGAAGGCCCCAAAAAGCTGGTGTCCTGCTCATAGACGTAATAGCCAATCTCTGGATACTCATGTATTTCATGCTGCTTGTACACAGTGGGGTTTTTGCAATATAACTTTGCCGGTTGATGCGTGCGAATGATCACCAGTATTTCCCCATCGTCTGGTCGAGCGAGCAACTAGTTGTGCTTCCCTGTTTTCGGCAAAGGTGGTGTGATTACAAAGGGCAGTAACTGTAGGGTCACTGCATCGTATAAAAAAGGAGAAAAAAAGGACATGCATTGTTAATGTAAGATCAACATTGTTCAGACTATGAGTAGGATAATGTAAGAAAGATCATTGATCTATCCCTGTTGGAACTGAGAGGAAAATACAGGGAAATGTATACTGGGGTTGAAAATATAGCAGTGCCATGCATGGTTATACTCATGTTACCTCGCAATCGATTTTTCATAGGAAACTACCATGCCATGCATGTTATGTAGTCATGTTCTGTCCTCAAAAACAAATTCTTCAGAGGAAACTAACACACCACGCATTATTATATACTCATGTTCTGTGTGTAAAATTCTTGTGAGGATATTGTTCTAGCCATTGATTGCTGAAGGGCGAATATAGGTATCTAGACATGGTAAGTATGACATGAGTTCACCACTTCTAAATATAGAGTTTTCGATATGCAGTTTTACTTCCATAATGTATGGTTAGATGAAACCAACAATGCATGTTTCTACATCATAAAAATGAGGATACTAACATGGCTATTGATACACACTCATATTTAGTAGTATAAAGATTACTATAAAGTTAGGAGAATATCCATAACTTCCTAACCGTTTGATTATTCAAGGGTACAAATTGGCTATATAGATATGGTCACAATCACATGATTTAACAACTTCCAAATATAGAGATTACCATTTGGACTTCCAAATTTCCCTATTTTATTTCCTGATTTATGACGTCTCTAATACATTGCCATAGTTCTACTCAAATTCTATTGTAACAGTGATATGCCAATTATCACAAAAGTTCAAACAATATCATGGCATCATCATTTAAATTAGACCAAAGCAACTTACACGTGGTGTCATCTGCTTTGTCAATTGCGTATATGATGCCATTGAGTTCAATAGCATCACATAAGTGTGTATTAGCATCGACGCACAACTGCGAGGTGAGTTGTCTCCACCTAAAGAAGGCACCGGTGCACAGATAGGCGAGTCCGCGGTCGAACAAGGCAATTAGCTTGAAGTCTGCATAATTCGTAGATCGTGTGGGCACTTGGCAGATTACAATCTTCTACAAAATAAGATCGGTCCAACTGACATAGTAATCTAGATTACTTAGGCCGTGATGGTAAAACCCTATATGATCCAATGGAGGAAGGATAATCTCATGGGAGGTGTGGAAGTTCACGGGTACCAACTTGTTCTGGTCTTCTTTGATGGCAGCCATCCAGTGGGAGTTCATGCCGACCCAGTACATACCAGCCAAGAAGTTTTGGGTGATGGTGATCGGATCAAAGTCGAGGAGCATGATGTACGGTGACCCAGCACATACCTACCAAGAAGTTTCGCTGATGGAGGTCTGATGGAAGTTGAGGGGTGTTGGAATCAGGGCTCCATGGATGCAAACAAGGTTCGAAGTCTAGGGCATGCGCGTAGAACTCTGCTCAGGCCACAACTTACTACTCACCGCCCACGGCTTTGCTCCGTCGTGCTTGAGCGAGAGGGAAGAAGAGATGGACTCGAGATTTACCCATGTTCGGGCCACCTTGCGGTGTAAAACCTACTCCTGCTTTGTGGTGGATTGCCTCGCCAGGAGGGTGAGTATGATCTAGTACAAGGTGAGCTGCCTCGCGAGGGCTTGACAGGTGAATCAAAACGATCCCTCTCTACGGTGGAGGCTAGTATATCTTTATACTGGCCCGGTCCACTTCCCCCAAAGCTCTAGGTGGGAAGGGATACCACAACAGCCAGATTTGAAGGGGGACAGAAGTACACCCTATCCGGACTAAAGGTGGTCTTCACCTGCAAAGCTTCTGGTCGTGACGTGTTGGTGGGCTCGGTGATGACCTCCATCCTGCCGAGCCCGTGGTCTTGGTCTTGTAGCACCAGAACGGCAACCTTTGGGGGATTCCTTGGGAACCTGCATGCTGGCCTTGTCCCTCTAGCACCAAAGAGGAAACTGTCCTGGACTGTGCCCGCTGGCGCCCTCCTGGCTTCGATCGTCATGGCTCACGTCACCACGCGCCTCGTGAGGTGGGGTGCGAGTCTAGAAGTATCCGCTCCCCGGGAGGTAGCCTCGGGAGACCTCCCCTCGGGAGTCCTTGATGTAGTTCGCCTCACGAGGTGGGGGCTCTTGCGAGGGTCTTGTTCACGAAGTCTTGGAGCTGGGCCGCGCCGGGCTTTTGATGATGCCACACGCTAGGCCACAGGCAGACAGGCGTGGGTACCCCCGGTCCCAGAACCCCGACAGTAGCCCCCGGGCCCGTGACGCGCTTGGCCTTGTTCGATGGTGGAAACAGAGAGGAGATGGCGAAGCAATGCGGGCCCTAACCTCCTGTGGGCCAGGCTTGACGCGTGGTGCACGACTGGGCGTGGACACCCTCACTTCCGCATGACTCCTCAGCAATTGCCCGGGCTGACAAAAAGCCTGGCGCGTGCCGCGGGCCATCATTGCCCTGCTGCGCACCCGTCTTCTGCTCCTTCCTTCCTAAGCAAGCTTGCGCCTCGCCAGTTGGAAGTTGTGCCGCCCTCAGCTCACCGCGTCACCATGGCCCCCCGAAGGGAGAGGAGCAGGGCCACGACGGCGGCGGACAGCCAAGCGGGGCCAGAACCTGCCCTAGGTTGGTCCACCGTGCTCAATCGTGAGGGGCTGGACAAGGTCCTCCCAGTGATCGCAGCTGACTCCAACGAGTGGAAGGTGACGAAGATCTGACCTGCTTCTCGGCCCTCTACCGAGTTGGAGGCTACCACCATTTCCCTTCACCTCCATGCCCTCTTCTCCGGCTTGCTGCCACCATTCTCAGATTTCTTCAATGCCGTGCTTTAGCACTATCAGGTCCATGCGTTGCACTTTGACCCAGAATCCATCATCCTCCTTTCCTCCTTCGTGTTCTTGTGCGAGGCCTTCACGGGCATCGCCCCCTCGGTGGCGCTACTCCGCCACTTCTTCTCCCTGCTTCTAACCGCCGGCGTGCAGTGCTCCGGGTGCGTGTCGCTCTGCGTAGCGAGTGTGACGACGGGCGAGGGTATCGACATGGAGATCCACCGAGACACGGAGGGCTTCCGGAGGCAATGGATGTATGTCGACGCAGCCCAGTATAGCCCCTTACTCCAAACTCCATTGTCCCCGGCGGAGGTGAGCTCTGGATAAAAGCACGAGAGGCTCGTCGACCCGAGGCTCTCGCGGGTCATGGCAAGGAAGGCTGACCTAAGGACGGTAGGCGTGACGGTGGTGATGGTGGTGAGGGAGTTCATCCAACGGCCAATCGCCCCCCTCCAGCGCCATTCCCACCCAATGTGGGCCTTCACCGGTCGCGAGGACGCCATGAGGCTCCAGGTGGCTTCCCTGCCCCCCAACATGCTGTGCGGGATACTCCGCCTCTTGACTGGCGGGGAAGCAAGTGCGCTTCCTCAGAAAGGGCTCCCCCTGTACAATTACACGAGTGGGAAAGACTTCGTCAGGGGGATGCCGCGCTTTGATGAGTGGGGGTTGCTTCGCGAGGGCCATGAGGGGCCTCGAGACAAACCCTTTCTGGTGTCTCCATGCCCTGAGGGATCCGAGGTCAAAGTGTTCTGGCGACAACGGAGGGGCATGCCGAACCGCCTATTGTGCAGCGGCCCGCCCCTGTGCCTCCGAACGATGGTGGCACCGTCCCGCCCGGGGGTGCGGCCACAGCCTCAAGCGTGAGGAGCCACGCGCCGAGCTCCAGGGTGCCGACCCCCGGGCCTCGTGCCTCTCGGAGGAGCGGGAGGCTTGAGGACGGCGCTGGCTCACCACCGTGGGCCCTGAAGAGGAGAAAGTGGGTCGCCACAGACAAGTAAATGCCCTGCTCTCCTTGATTTTCATGTGGCAAGCCTCCCTAAGCTCTTGTTTCTCAGGTCTTCTCTAGGCGAAGAGACGAGGCGCTCCCACCACCATCTCCTGGGGGCACGGGGCATGCGGCAGCAGCGCGTCCCGTGGGCCTTGCGGCCAAGTCCGCGCGCGCCGGGGAGATCACGTCCTTGTGGCGACTCCTGGTGGGCCTCGGCTCTGCATCCCCGACGCCCTCCATTGGAGACAGCATCAAGCTCGCGAGGGAAATGCCACCGCTCATCCCGCCAACTCTCGCTGGTGATCGGATCTGCCGCGAGTCGACGACCCCCATGGGCAGGGTGTCGAGCTCGCGCAGGGCTGCGCCCCGGGCATGGGAACCGGATATGGGACCGGCCGGCCCCGGGTCCCCGGCGAGCGCGGTCGGACCTTTCCGTGCCTCTGCCACGGACTAGAGCGCGGAACGAGGCCTAGGCCGGGCGTTGGAGCTCGCGCGCAACCATGGAACCGTCCGGCGTGGCCTTCTTCAGGATGCAAGGGGCGCACTGAACCGACTCGAAACGGAGCTTCGCGACGTCGACTCGCATCTTGAGGCTGAGCACTTGCGTCTGGCGCGCGGGTGGTGCCAGCTTGCAGTCGCCGTCAACCTCAGCCGTCTGCAGGATCAGTCCGCCCGCTCCGAGGATGAGAAGTCCTCCGCCACAGTGAAAGAAGCCCGCGACCGCGCCCTCGAGGAGGCCGAGGCCGTGGACCGACGACGCGAGGCCGTAGAAAACCGCGAGCGGGAGCTCCTGGCTTCAAACGCTGCCCTGGAGCGGCAAGCTCAAGCACGCGAAGCCGCCCTTACCGCCTCAATGGAAGGGCCATCGGCGCGTGAAGTGAGGCTCCACACTCCTTAAGAGGCATTGTCACTGGTGGCGTCCGAGCAAAGCCTGGACCACGAGCGGCTGGAGGTGATGGAGCGCCAAGTAAAAGCGGCCGAGGCTTCATTGGCCTCCCAGGAGGGGAGGGTTCAGGCGGAGATCAATGAGGGGATCGCAAGGGCCCGCCGGGCCCTCATCAAGGACCACCACCAAAAACTGAAGCTTCAGGAGACCCGTTTCTGTACACGGCACGGAGAACTGAAGGGCGAGATCGACAACCTCAAGAAGAAGCTGGCCGAGGTGGACAAGCGCTAGAAAACCTCACTGGATGCCAAAGCCGCGGCCGAAGCCGAGC
Source organism: Thinopyrum elongatum (assembly GCA_011799875.1). NCBI lineage: Eukaryota > Viridiplantae > Streptophyta > Magnoliopsida > Poales > Poaceae > Thinopyrum > Thinopyrum elongatum. Next base: position 249,089,012 of record CM022302.1, read on the forward strand.
TGGCGTCCCTCTATCAGCAAGTGGGGGATGTTACTTCCCTCGTGGAGCGGGCAGCAGACGAGGCGAACCGGGCTCGAGGGCTACAACACACACGCTCTAAGATGTTCCCAGACCTCGAGCGAATGGCTCGCCGCCCCTTGAGCTCCATCTGCAAGGACAGCGTCTCCAGCCCGCTCATGCCTGATGACGCCGGCTACCTCACCTTCTTCACCAGGATTGTGGAGCAGCTTGAGGGAGGCACGGAGAAGGTGGGTAAGCTCGTTGAAGAAGAGAGCCGCGACCTCCTTGCACAGGCATTGACACGTGTCTTCGGCCATCTCCTTCGTTCCGACCCCGACTTCGATTTTGAGGCCGTGATAGCCCCCGTACCCAGGGTGATTCGCAATGCCCTGGGGGAGTGGGTGGAGGACCATGTGGATGCTCTTATCGCGCGGTTCGCCCCTGACAGCCACAAAGACCAGCACGAAGCCGAGGGGCATGGGGTTGACGACAGCGATGATGACAACGTGTCTCCTTAGGTTGTCTTTCTTCTGTTTACCTGCTGACACTTTGAGTATGGCCCCGCAGGGATGTAAAGGGTATTGATGGAAACTCCTTAATGATGTACCGATCTGTATTTGTGCCCTCCTAGGTTGCCTTTCCCTTATGCTTATTCTACGTCCATAGCGCTCGAGCGAGGGTTGATCGTCACTGGTATGCCGGGTCGCGATGCCCGGGCAAGGCCAGGAGATGAGCACTCCCGAGGCGAGAGACCGAGGGCAACGTGTGCCTGCTGGCTCGCTCACGAGCGTCGCGTGAGGACTTAGACATCAGAGTCTTGGTGAGGTGGTGTGCACAGGGACAAACCTGCGGTTGTTGCAGCCTGGGTCCTTAATGCCGCTGGGGCTAGCCCAAGCGCAAGCACCTTGCCTAGGCCCCGCTTGCAGGACGCTCAGGAGGGGTGCATCAAGCAGCCGTTGATGCTTTTTGGGAGGAAATTCAAGAAGGGAAACACAGCAAGGAAAAAACCCTAACCCTTTTTTGAGCAAAGACAGAAAAACTTCAAGCTTTTATTCAGAGAAATTGCAAATTCAGTTTACAAGAAAGAAGGAAAAGGCTGCCGCCTCCGGCGCCTACACTAGTCTTCCCACCAGCGCGGAGCATGGGTCCTCCACTTGGGCATGGGCATGGTCACTATTCTACCGTTCCGCCAGCACGGAGCATGGGGCTTCCACTTGGGCGTGGGAGGGAGCTCCCGTGAGGCCATGGAATGGCTCACCGAGAGACTACGGGGCGTGTACATACCCACTCATTATTACGTGAGAGTGTCACGGGTAGAATTTGCGGAGGTGGTGGATGTTCTAAGCGTTTTGCACGGGGACCCCGTCCACCGACTCCAGACGTGCGGCGCGTGGCCTGGAAACATGGGCAACCCTAAATGCGCCTTCCCACATGGGCGAGAGCTTGTGGAGGCCCTCCCTGGAGAGGACCCACCTCAAGACGAGGTCTCCAACCTCAAGAGTCTGGGGGCGGAAGTTGCGGCTGTGGTAGCGCCGCAAGGCCTGCTGGTACGTCGCGACACAGAGGGAGGCTTGGCGGAGGGCCTCCTCGCAGAGCACAAGATCAGTTTCCCACGAGGCATCCTGGCGCGCCTCGTCGAATGCCAGGACCCGTGCGGAACCATGCTTGATCTCAGATGGGAGGACCACCTCGGCCCCGTAGACGAGGAAGAAGGGAGTCTCGCCAGTGGGCTTGGTCGCGGTGGTGCGGATGGACCACAACATGGACTACAGCTTGTCCAGCTAGCCCTTGCCGCAAGCCTCGAGCTTCTTTTTGAAGCTCCTGGTCTTGAGGCCCCTGAGGACTTCCACGTTGGCGCACTCAGCCTGGCCGTTGCTCCGCGGGTGCACCACCGAGGCATAGCATATCTGCATTCCAAGGTTAGCACAATATGACCTGAAGAGGTTGCTTGTAAACTGGGAGCCATTGTCGGTGATGATGCGGTTGGGGACGCCGAATCGGCTCACGAGGCCCTTGATGAACTTGACGGCCGAGCCTGCAGGGATGGTGCGCACAGGCTCGACCTCCGCCCAGTTGGTAAACTTGTTGATAGCGACGTAGAGGTAGCGGTAGCCGCCGACCGCCCGACGGAACGGGCCCAGTATGTCCAGCCCCCAAACCGTGAAGGGCCACGAGAGTGGGATCATCTGGAGCCCCTACACTGGCTGGTGAATCTGCTTGGCATGGAACTGGCAGGCCTCGCAGAGCCGGACCAGCTCAGTGGCATCATGGAGCGCCGTAGGCCTATAGAACCCACTGCGGAACACCTTACCCACAAGAGTACGTGATGAAGAGTGATGCCCGCAGTCTCCCCTATGGATGTCGGCCAATAGTTCATGCCCTTGACCCTCCAATAAGCACCTTAGCGAGATGTCGTTAGGGCGCCTGCGGTACAGCTCACCGTCCCTCAAGCAATAAGCGGTGGCCTGCCGAGCCACGCGCTCTGCTTCCACGTACTTTTTTGGTAGGGTGCCATGGAGCAGGTAGGCCTTGAGTTCCTCAACCCAGCTGCCTGCCTGAGGCTCCAATGCTAGGAGAAGACGAGCTCCTCAGATCGTGCCACAGGCCGGGGCACCCACGGCCGGTGCAGGCGGTAGCTCCTCCAGGAGCAGCGTCCTGCCAGCTGTCGGGGGTGCAGCTGATGGCTTGAAGAGCCTTTCTTCAAAGAAGCCAGGGTTTTGAGGCTCGCGGCAAGATGCTCGCTTGGCGACGTCATCAGCTTCCTTGTTCGTGCCGCGCGAGACGTGCTGCAACTCCAAGCCCAGGAAACGCTTTTCAATTTTACGTACCTCCTCAAGGTATGCCGCCATATGCTCGTCCTTCGGCTCGTACTCTTTGTTGGAGAAGTTGATGAGGAGCTGGGAATCTCCTTTGATGTTGAGGCACTTGACCCCCAGAGCGGTAGCGGCCTTGAGCCCGGCGATCAGGCCCTCGTACTCCGCAATGTTGTTGGAGACCTTCTCGCCGTGCTGGAAGAAAAGTTGGAAGGTGTAGTAGAGCTTGTCCTTGGTTGGGTAGACGAGCACGACCCCAGCTCCCGCGTCGTGCCGTGCGAAGGCACCGTCGAAGTGCATGACCCAACCGTCGGGCGCCTCGTCTCCAGGCAAGAGGGACTGGTCCTCGCGCAGCTCCCCGTCGTGAGTATCCATCCACTCCGCCATGAAGTTGGCAAGCGCCGCCCCCTTGATGACCTTGGTCATACAGAATTCCAGCTGGAAGGCTTCCAGCTCGATGTTCCACTCGGCGACCCGGCCAGCAGCGTTGGGGCTGTGCAGCACCTTCTCCAGGTGTATGTAGAGACAACCTTGATAGGATGGCCTTGGAAGTAATGGCACAGCTTCCTAGAAGCAACTAGGAGCGCGAGGAGGACCTTCTGCTACATAGGGTAACGCCCGCGCGCATCCCACATCACTGTGCTGATGAAGTACACGGGGTGCTCGACGAGGCATGGGGCGTCTGCGGCGGCTTGCCTTGGGTGGGGTGTGAGGGCCCAGGTGCCTCGCCAGGCGACGGAGGAGTAGGGCGCCTGGGAACGCTGCCCTGTGGTATCAAGGGCTCGAGGGGCCCCATGGCCTTGCGTGGGCCGTCGGGCCTCCCTTGGGTGCTGACGCGCTCCTCCCAGGCTGCTCCGAGCGCCGCGCTAGCCGAATGCGGGGTGGCCGCCAAGTAGAGAACCAAGGGCTCACAGAAGCGGGGCGCCACCATGACGGGCGAGCTCGTGAGGTACCTCTTGAGGTCTTCAAAGGTTGCATCCGCTTCCGGGGTTCACTCAAAGGAACCATTTCTCTTCATCAACTTGAAGAATGGCAAGGCGCGCTCACCAAGCTTGGAGATGAAGTGCCCCAGGGAAGTCACACATCTCGCCAACTTCTGCATCTCTTTGAGGGTCTGAGGCGGGCGCATCTTTTCAATGGCCTTGATCTTCTCGGGGTTGGCCTCAATCCCTTAGTGTGAGACAAGAAAGCCGAGCAGCTTGCCGGAGGGGACCCCAAAAACACACTTCTCAGGGTTAAGCCTCAAACTCACCCTACGCAGGTTGGCAAATGTTTCCTCCAAGTCTTCGACCAGAGTTCTAGCAACACGCGACTTGACCACGATGTCCTCGACGTAGGCCTCCACATTTCTCCCCAGCTGCGGCCCCAACGCGATGTGCATCAGCCGCTGGAAGGTGGCACCGGCCCTCCTCAGCCCGAAGGGCATGCAGGTGTAGTAGTACACACCGCACGGAGAAATGAAGGCCGTCTTCTCGACATCCTCCGTCACCATCTTGATCTGGTGGTAGCTTGAGAAGGCATCCATAAAGCACAACAGATCGCACTCCGCGGTGGAGTCCATGATCTGGTCGATGCGTGGGAGCTGGAACGGATCCTGAGGGCAAGCCTTGTTGAGGCTCGTGAAGTCGACGCACATGCGCTCCTTCTCGCCCTTCTTGGGAACAACAATTGGGTTGGCGAGCCACTCTGGATGACGCACCTCTCGTATGACCCCCGCTTCATGCAGCTTGTGCACTTCTTGGACAATGAATGCCTGCTTCTCCGGCGCCTGACGCCGCGCCTTCTGCTTCACCGGACGAGCATTGGGGCACATCGCCAGGTGGTGCTCGATTACCTCCCTCGGGACGCCGACCAGATCAGATGCCTTCCAGGCGAACACCTCCTTATTCGCCCGGAGGAAGTTGACAAGCGCCTCCTCCTACTCCGGGGGGAGGCCGGCGCCGATGGTGAAGGTGGGCCCGAGTTGTCGCCGTCAACGAGCACCTTCTTCGTCTCGGCGCGGTCCTGGGAGAACAACTACTTCTTTCTCGCAGGCGCAGCCTCTGGAGCTTCCAGGGCGCCCTCAGCACCAGGGCGAGAGGCCGCCGCGGCACTGTAGGTGAGCTTGAGAGCTCGAACCGCATCCTTCTTGTCCCCAGCTACGGTGACGACGCCACCGCTACCTGGCATTTTGATGACGTTGTAGCCCGGATGGGTCACCGCCATGCACTTGGAGAGTGCGGGATATCCCAAGATGGCGTTGTAAGGGAGGCCGATGCGGGCCACGTCGAAGTCGATCAACCCGATGTTGTAGTTGCTGCGGGTGCCGAAGGTGATAGGGAGGCACACCTGCCCCAGGGGAGTGGTGGAGCCATCGGTCACCCCAGAGAATGGCCTAGTAGGCATGAGCTGGTCATAAGGCCCTTGAAGCATGTCGAAGGTCTCCACGGAGAGGATGTTGAGGCCGGCGCGGCCATCGATGAGGGTCTTGGTCACTGAGATGTTGCTGATGGTCGGCGTGCATAGCATGGGGAGCGCGCCTGCAGCGGCTGCAGATTTGGGGTGGTTCCTGGAGTCGAAGGTGATGATGACCTCGGGCCGTGCGCGGCTCCGCGAAGCCTCGGGCTGAGGCCGAGCGGCGTTCGCTTGGATGCAGGTGCCTGGGACCCGCCGAGGATGCACACGACTGTGTGGGGCCCCGGAATCACAAAGCGCGTGACGAACCGACAGCGGAGCTCTCCCCAAGAGGAGACTGAGGCCTCCGGGAGGCTTCGGAGCAAAGAGCGCGGGACGCCCATGAAGGCCAGAGGGAACCAGTTATCCATGGCCTTCTCGTCGCCGCCCGCGCCACGATGCCCTGGGCGTACAGCTGAAGGAACTCTTTGGGGTCAGTTGCTCCATCATAGCGCAGGGGCAACACCGGCCTAAACCTCACCATCCACTGCACTCGGCGCAAGTCAGGAGTGAAGGCCGGGAAACCCGCGTGTCAGTGCAACGAACATCTGCGTTTGTTGACCGGACTGGTACACAGGCGTCCTGACGATCACACACCCAGCACCAACGTGTAACGCAAGGCCAAGCCAGAGAAATCGCTCTTCGTGAGATCAAGGAGAGCATTAAGAAGAACAAGACAACATGATATCACCTTGGGAAGGGCTCCCTTGCCGGGCAGGAGAGCCCGGCCAGGTCGAGACCACCCCGGGGACAAGTCCAGAATTGCCCCGGCAGGCCTGCTGGGGCCACCAAGACCAAACCCCCACCAAGACACCACCACTCCGCCGCTCCACCGCACCACGACGCCAGTCGCTTATCAATGTGGTGTCGAGCCCCCCAGGCGACTAAGTGGCTCTCAGTAAGCACGTGGCAGTTTGCTGGAAGACATATCAGACCTATTTGACACCCGTCCAGGGGCGTGTTAAGATGATAAGCAGAAGATGGCTAAGCGGCGATATACGCTTGCCGGGGATGCACCCCCACACGCCACCTAAGGTAGCATTTATGGCATTTTGTCCTAAGTGCCAGAGTTAGGTATGATAGCACTGTTGGCTTTCTAATCGCAAGATAATGACTGTTTTGCCACTGTGGCTACCCCTTGAGGTACAAAAGGAGGTCCAAGGCAACCTAGTCAAGGATTCAGACCATCTCATACTTGTACTCACGTAGCAGCTCTCACCGAGCCCACCTTGCCGGGTTTGAGCGCTGTGTGTCGTCGTGCTCCTCTATCCAATCCACCAAAGAAGGAGTAGGGTTTTACACTTCTCAGTGGCCCGAACCTGGGTAAAAACTACCAGAGTCTCGTCGTCGTGCTGCCTCATGGCCTCCGCTCTTTGTGCAATGTGATCTCCCCCTACCGAACCACAAGGGGCTCATGGCCCCATAGGTGATCGTGTCTACCCACGACATCTTTGGTGCGCCAGGTAGGGGGAATCGCTTGCGCAAACTCGAAGTTGTGAACAACGTGTCGATCTCCATCATCATCTTCTTCGCCCTCACCTTCTCCGTCCATGGCGCCCAAGAAGAAACCCGGTGTGACCGCGCACCCCTCCACTTCGAAGGCCCCCTCGCACACAGTCATGGACACCTTAGGTGCTGCGGCAGCATTGGATGAGGCGGGTACTGTAGGTGACGCGACCAGCACAGGAGGCGCCGTCGTTGTGTCCCCCGTGGCCAAAGCTGGAGCGGAAAACGCCGGGGCTGGGCAGCATCAGCAACGTCCTGACAAGCTTGGCCCAGAAGCCGCGGGTGGAGGGAACGCCCAGTCTCAACCTCCCTGCCGCACTGGCGGACACAATCACCACGGGCGCGGCTGCAAGGCGCACACCATGCCCAGAGCAAGACGGGCAAGGCGGAGCACCGAACGGGGTCGTCGACCCCCAAGCACGGCCTACTCATTGCCAGACTGCCTTGGCGATTGGTTCACGGCGGCAAGAACGTGGCGACGCTCCTGCTGGTTCTGCTAGGAGTCAAGCGACGTCGCGGTCCGCCTCGTCAGCCATGCCAAGCACAGCCGCGGAAGCAATGGCGCGAGCCCAACTCCTGTTGAATTTTCCACCGGTGGCTGACAAGATGGATGAGTGGAGGGCCACCATCCAGAGCTTGATTGGCTTTGCTGAAGCCGGTAAATCGCAACATGCAGAGCCGTTGCGATGTCCGCAAACGACGATGGCGGCCCGGGCTGATGGCAATGTTGAGGGAGCTACACCAACAGTGCAATCCCCTCTACGATGACAGACCTAGTGGCAGCTTCAACAAACTCAATGTGTCGACGAGCCCGACGAGACGTCGATGGCTTCATCTGGCCCACAAACCAGTCGAGATCAGGGGCATGTTCTGGAAGACCGGCGGAAGGAAGACGCGCGTGTCACCATAGAGCGATGCCGAGAGGCACACCGTCAATCCAATAGACGCAATGGCCTAGATGTTGGCGAACCTGTGCCCAGTGTTGGCGAGTACTTTCCTTACGAGGTTGGGTGCCCTGCCTTCACTCGTGAGCTGTGGCAGGTCCGCTGGCCATGTGCCCGAGCCTTCAAGCCTAAACTGCCGAAAAAATACGACGAATAAATTAAACCTGGCAGAGTTTTTGGGCATCTACACGATTGCCGTTCAAGCCGCCGGGGGTAGAGATCAGAAGGTGCTCGCCAACTATTTCCCTTTGGCGCCCAAGCCAAATGTGAGATCATGGCTGATGTACCTGCCAGAAAACTCTATTTCCTCGTGGGCTGACTTGTGCAATGAGTTTGTTGGCGCCTTCACAGGTGGCCACCAAGAGCTTGGACAACCCAGTGACTTGCAAGTCCTTCCTTTGCGTAAATATATACAAAGGTTCATTCAAGTACACCGTAACATTCCAGAGATACACCTAGCAGCCGTGATTGCCGCGTTGCATTCGAACATGCACAACAGGAGGATGCGAGCCAAAATGAATGTCTGGCTGCCCAAGACCGTCAACAAGTTGTACACCTTGGCGGATAAGTGTGCTCAGGCTGAAGAAGGAAGGCGACTCCCCAGAGAGGAGGCTGGCGTCGAGATTGACTCAGAGGATGAAGATGATGCCGCCAACCCGAAGAGGAGAAGCCAGAGGCGCAATAGGAAACGCAAAGAGAAGACAGTATTGGCCGTTGAGAGCTGTGGTGATCCTAGTGCCGACAAGAAGGCCAAAACCGAGGCCCCCGACAAGGGAGCTGCCACGTGCGCTGATTGCCGGACGGCCGCGACAACAGAGAAAACCGGGAAATCCGACAGGCCATACTACAAAATCCACCGCACCAAAGGTCATGATCTCCAAGAGTGCCGCTAAGTTGAGCAGCTTGTTGAGAAACAAAAGGCTGAGTACGAAAAGCGTGACAGGGAGAGAGGCCAAGAGGGTGTTGGCGGAAAAGGCCGTGGTGGCAGAGGAGGCCGCCGCGGCAAGGCCCTGCAGCAAAAGGAAAAACCTGCCAGAGGCTGTGAAAAGAAAGAAGGAGATGATGGGAGCGATGAAGAGGATGAGGAAGAAACTAGCGAGCAAGAATTCCAAAAGGCAACCGAAGCCATGTGTGTTGACGGGGGTGCATCTTTGCACTCCTCTGATCGCCGACTCAAGCAGTTGGCGCGTGAGGTCAATGTTGTGGAGCCAGTTGCAGACTCCCAAAGGCCGCCGAAATGGTCCCGCACGCCTATCATCTTTAACGAAGAGGATCACCTTGACCATACCACTACGGTTGGGTGTTTGTCTTTGTTGGTTTCCCCAACAATTCGCAACCTCAAGGTAACAAAGATGCTAGTTGACGGTGGGGCTGGGCTGAACTTAATATCCCCTAAAGTGGTTGGCAAGCTGCAGATCCCTGATGAGGAGCTCAAAGCTACGGGTACGTTCCAAGGAATCAGCCCCGGTAGGAGCCAGTCTAAGGGGAAGGTTACATTTCCTGTGACATTTGGCGGGGAACTGAATTATTGGACTGAGAGAGTCGTGTTTGATGTTGTTGAACTTCCTTTGCCTTACAATGGAATTCTTGGTCGTCCAGCTCTGGCAAAATTCATGGCAGCATCCCATTATGCCTACAACACCTTGAAGATGGCAGTGTCGATGGGCATCATTTCCATTCCGTCAGATAAGAAAGATGCAATTATATGTGTGGACTAGATGTATCGGGACGCAGTAGCAGCTGAGGCCACAGAAGCCCAGCTCCCGCCAAGGAAACAAAGAAGGGGAAGAAGGCTAGCAAAGATGCTGGCAAGGACTCCGGGAAGCGCGCCTCTTCGGAGTGCGCCGCACCTGTTGATGACCTGCCGGAGAGTTCCACTAGCAAAAGATCCAAGGTTGCTTCACCTGCTATGAAAAGGGTCCCAGCAAGGTAGGATGGTGTTGACAGTACATTCACCATCAGCGCCACCCTTGATGACAAATAGGAAAGCGCGCTCGTTGCCTTCCAGCGGGCAAATGTCGATGTGTTTGTTTGGCAACCGTGTAACATCCCCAGTGTTCCCAGGAAGGTAATCGAGCACCACCTTGATGTCTGCCCTCACGCTCGACCCGTCAAGCAGAAGGTCAGAAAGCAAGCTTTAGAACAAACAGTAGTTCATTGCTGAGGCGATCAAGAAACTTGAAGCGGCTGGTTTGGTCAGAGGGGTGCTGCATCCAACTTGGTTAGCAAATACAGTGGTAGTGCGCAAGGAAAACAGGAAATGAAGGCTTTGCATTGATTTCACTGACTTGAACAAAGCATGTCCAAAAGACCCTTTTCCCCTGCTGCACATTGATCAAATTGTTGATTCCACTTCCGGGTGTGATTTGCTTTCCTTCTTGGATGCGTACTCCGGGTACCATCAGATATTTATGGCCGAAGAAGATGAAGAGAAAACCGCGTTCATAACTCCATGTGGCATGTACTGCTTTGTGCGTATGCCTTTCGAGTTAAAGAGCGCCTGATCCACTTTCGAGAGAGCAGTACAGATTGGTTTCGAAACCCAGCTGCATAGGAACGTGGAAGCTTATATGGATGATATAGTGGTCAAAACCAGGGATAGATCAACACTTATTCAAGACTTGGAAGAGACCTTTGCAAACTTGCGCAAGATCAATTTGAAGCTAAACCCCGAGAAATGTGTGTTTGGTGTCCCATCCGGCAAGCTCCTTAGTTTCTTTGTGTCCCAACGGGGAATAGAGGCCAATCCCGACAAGATCAAAGCAATCGAGCAAATACAAGTGCCCAAGACTGTCAAGGACGTAAGGCATTTGGCTGGATGCATTGCTGCACTGAGTAGGTTCATCTCCAAGTCTGCCGAGCGTGCCTTAGCTTTTTTCAAAATCTTGAAAAAGGCTGGCCAGATGAGGTGGACCCCGGAAGCAGAAGCAGCGCTGCAAGACCTGAAAACGTACCTTTCCTTTGCTCCCACCTTAGTCGCGCCTAAACCACAAGAGCCGTTGTTGCTATACTTAGCTGCAATGAATCAAGTGGTTAGTGCAGCGCTGGTGGCACAACGAGAAGTGGATGAGGAAGCAGCTGCAACAGCTGACCCCTCCGGAGATGGAGCCGAAGCACCCGCGACAGGACTTGACACAAAGCAGGGGGAGGCGAGGCAAGCAAGCAAAGGCAATCCCAAGACCGCGGGACGGAAGAAAGTGGTGCAGCGGCCAGTGTACTTTGTCAGCTCCCTGTTACAGGGGGCCAGGTCGAGGTACTCTGGAGTGCAAAAGCTGATCTTCGGCCTTATCATGGCCTCGAAGAAGCTGCGCCACTACTTCCAAGCCCACGAGATCACAATTGTCACTCATTTTTGACTGAGGAACCCCGAAGCCACCGGCAGAATAGTCGAGTGGGCACTAGAGCTGTCAAGCTTTGGCTTGAAATATGAGAGCACCTCAACTATTCAGAGAAGGGCATTGGCGGAGTTCATTGCAGAATAGACTCCTACTCCAGACGAAGAAGTACCAGAGATAGTCCTCCCCGGCAAAGAGGTGCCTCAGGAGTGGATCATGTATTTTGATGGTGCTTTCTCGCTGTAGGGTGCCGGGGCCGGCGTGCTTCTTATCGCGCCCACTGGAGAGCATCTCAAGTATGTGGTTCAAATGCACTTTCCCCGGGAGAAGGCCACCAACAACACTGCTGCGTATGAGGGGCTCCTTGCTGGACTCAGAATTGCAGTGGACATGGGAATCAAGAAGCTGATTATCCGTGGTGACTCTCAACTCGTGGTGAGGAAAGTCAACAAAGATTATCAGAGTCCGTTGATGGAGGCATATGTGGAGGAGGTGAGAAAGCTGGAAGTGCACTTTGATGGATTACAAGCAGAGCACGTACCACATGCAGAAAATAGCATCGCTGATCACTTGTCAAAGTGCGTTGCGCAAAAGCTCCTTGTGGAACTAGGGACTTTTGTCCTCCACCTAACTCAGCCGTCAGTGTCCCCTTCAACGATGACCAGAAAAAGGAGAAAGTTGGACTCCGGCAAGCCTTTCCTGGCAGGACTTCCCGAAACTGCTGGTAGAGAGGCTGCCGGGGACAACCTCGCTTTGGATGGTGAGCAGCACCCTCCTGTAGAACCACAGGTTCTTGCGGTCGAGGTGAGCGCTCCCACGAACGAGGAGGTGCCTTTAGTCCTTGTTGTCGAGCCACATGCTCCAACTTGGGCGCAACACATAGTCCATTTCCTTCAAACAGGAGAACTTCCCAAAGAGCAAGAAGAAGTTGAAAAAGTAGCCCGACGGTCCAATATGTACCAGTTTGTCGATGACACACTGTACAGAAAAAGGCCAAAGTGTGTGAAAGTGAAGTGCATTTGCCGGGAAGATGGGCTGAAGCTGTTGGCTGAGATACACAGGGGTGTGTGTGGCTCTCACATTGGGTCAAGAGCCCTGGTCGGAAAAGCCTTCCAGTAGGGTTTCTATTGGCCCACAACCCTCCAGGATGCAACTGAGCTAGTCACCAAGTGTGAAACCTGCCAGTTCCATTCCAAAAACATTCATCAACCTGCTCAAGATCTCCAGACGATCCCTTTGTCCTGGCCATTCTTAGTCTGGGGGCTCGATATCTTGGGCCCCTTCCCCCGTGCTGCCGGGGGCTTTGAATTCTTGTACGTAGCAATCGACAAGTTTACAAAGTGGCCTGAGGTGGAACCAGTGAGGAAGGTGACCGCACAATCAGCTGTCAAGTTCTTGAAAGGATTGGTGTACCATTTTGGAGTACCCAACAGAGTGATTACCGATAATGCACCCAATTCATGAGCCGCACCTTTATGCAGTACATCCAAAACCTTGGAAGCAAGGTCTCCTTCGCCTCTGTTGCTCATCCAAGAAGCAATGGGCAAGCTGAGAGGATGAATGCTGAAGTGCTGCGTGGGCTCAAGACGAGAACTTTTGATAAGTTGCAAAATTGCGGCAAGCGCTGGATTGATGAACTGTCGGTGGTTCTTTGGTCCCTCCGGACGACACCAAATCGAGCCACCGGCCAGACTCCTTTCTCCCTAGTGTACGGGACGGAAGCAGTACTCCCCACGGAACTCATATATGGGTCACCTCGAGTACTTGCCTACGACGAAGTAGAGCAAGAGCCGTTACGGCATGACGATGTCGTGCTCCTCGAGGAATATCGTCTCCGGGCCGCTGTGCGTGCTGCACGCTACCAGCAAGCCCTGCGCCGCTATCATAGCCGCAGGGTTCATGCCCGGAGCCTTGAGGAAGGCGACCTTGTCCTTAGGTGCGTTCAGTCCGCCAAGGGTACCAACAAGTTGATACCGAAGTGGGAAGGCCCTTACCGGGTAGCACAAGTCACCAGACCTGGCGCAATCCGCCTGGAGACCGAAGATGGCATCAAAATGCAAAAGTAATGGAGTAGTCAATACTGCAGGATGTTGCTAACGCGACACTACGATCAGAGACCCTTTGACGATACTGTGTGCGATGCAATAATCACGAACGGTGATGTAAAAAAACAGTCCAAAAAAGATGCAAAACATTTGCGATGAAGGATGCATCAAACACGGTTCAGAATTTAGTTGCGTGTGCGATGAGGGGCATACGGTTCAGTTCAATGAACTGTTTGCGATGAGGCAGAAGAACAGAAACGGGCAGCCAGATGAAGGTGTGTGCGATATACGGCATACAGTTCACTCGGATGAACTGTTTGTGATTATGCGGAACAAAAGAAACGGTCTGCCAGATCAAGGTGTGTGCGATAGAGGACAAATAGTTCACATGGATGAACTATTTGCGTTGAGCCAAGATAACAGAAACGGTTCAATTTAACAAGATGTGTGTGATACGCGGTAAACAGGTCTGTAATCAGAAATGTGTGCGAAGACCGATAATAACACAGACGATTGCTGCTAATAAGATGTGTGTGTTGTGCGTTGGGATTACATACAGAATAACAACATATATATATACACACTTATAAGGACATGGTTGCATAACCAAATTAAACATCCAATTACATAGGTGGCTACTACACACATCACATTTGCACACACCAAAGTAAACTATTACATGCATAATTACATAGGTGGCTATTACACACATGACATTTCCACACACCAAAGTCAACTATATATTACATGCATAATTAACTAGGATAAACGATCATCTGATCATCATCTACTTCTTGTGACGCTTGCCGCTACTGCTTTGCTTGTGGCTCGATCCGGCTCGTCGATTTCGGTAATGAGGCACTTCCTCATGTCAACAATCCACCTGTGCATCTCGTAGCATGTGTACACGCTCTTGGCCACGAACTTGAGGTGAGGTTCATCCAGTTGCCGCATCCAGGCCCCGTGTCAGGATACGGGACGTGTTCTGTTGGCATCCTCCTTCATCTTTTCATAGTATGGGTCGATGATGGCCAAAGCAAGTTCAACCAGGGAGTCCTTCTTCATGCTGCCCTAGACCCTGTAGTGCTCACGGATTTCGACAAGGTTCTTGCAGGCCAACCCGTAACCCTGAGCGCTTTTACATCACCGGTGGTTTCCACCATAGCGAACTTGTAGTTGGTGCTGTTGACTAACTTGGCAAAATGGTCGCAAGGCTCTGTGGCCATGCAATAGTGGTAGATGAGGACATGATGGCGCACGCACAACTGGGCGACGACAACCTTCTGATCTATGTTGGGACGACCGCCGGTGTACTGGAGGTCGATGCCGACCACCTTGTACTTGTCTCGAGCAAGCAACTGCTCAACGGTGTTGATGTAGTCATCCACCACGGTCGGGTCGATGGTGTACACCACCGAGAGATCAGTCTCCCTCGCGTGGGTCTCCACTTTATGCTCACCGAACCCCATTGGAGCGCCGCTAGACATCCCCTCTCTATGTGTCGTCGTGGTTGTGCTTGTTGTGTTGTCGGGTGCGATCGAAAGGTTCAAGAGACTAAGGTTATAATGGCCACGGGAATTAAAGGGGAAGCTGGACGGCCTAGAATATCGGCACGCCTGGATGGCAGTTCTAATTTGCAGCTCGTAACTCCATCGTGCCACATGTAACTGCATCATGGTGATGCGCGCGGCGCAACCGCATGCATATGGGGCCCCCGACATGATCGTGCGCAGGCCCAACTGCTGGCAGAGCGCGCATGAAGGGACACGAGCAGAGCGCTCCGCGGTCGCCTCAACAGCGAGCAACCATATATATGCATGTAGCAGTTGAACACGCAAGGAAAAGCTATCCACAAGCCGAGCGCGTGGAGGTACGTGAGCAGAGCGCGTCGACGGACAGCAGAGCGCGCCACGGCGCCTAACGGCGAGCAAAGCACGCTGCGGCGCCTAATGGCGAGCAGAGTGCGCTGAGGGACGCGAGCAGAGGCCGATACAGTGATACGTGGCTAATAAGATGAACTATGCGAGCGATGGTGGAGACATCAAGCACGAATTAGATTAGAGTTGCGTGTGCGATACGTGGCATACAGTTGATCCATCCGAGCTACTTGTGATGGAATAAGCCATGTGTGTTGTGGGAAAATGCTTGCTGGTATGTAACCGTTTGTGATTGTTGAATTCATCACCGACGGGTTACCTAGTGTGGTCCATGTGCGATGTGATATGCTCTGTCTGCAGAACATCTATGCTCTGTGTACAGAAGAACAACATATATATACTTGTAACAGGACATGATTGCAAGACCAAATTAAACATCCAATTACGTTATATAACAAATACTATAAATATTGCAAGGTTCAAATTCCAGCATTACAAGGCCCAATTTCAAAGATTACAAGGTTCAAACTATTCAGACACATAAAATTCATCTTCTTCAGAATCTTTTTCATGCATTATTTCTGCGAAAGGATCAGCCACCGAGAAGTCATATAGCGGCTCGATACAGTGACTTCCGAATAATCTGTCATATGAAGTTACAAACTGAAATTCAGCTTGTGCAGAGCCTTTTCCATTCAGCTGTAGACGCCTGCACTCTTTAGCAATCCATTCACTTCAGCGCAGTAAATATAGGGCAAACCTCATTACCTTGAGCAACCTTGCTTTCTCAACAAAGAACCTAGCGAATTTAATTTCTGATGTGGTGCCTCGGTACTCGTTAAAAGTAATTTCTGTGAGATGAAGATCAAGGCATTCAATGGGATTGTTATATTCCCCAACATTTTCTACTTTCGGGCCTGCTAGTATCTACAAACGAAGACAACATATTAGTGCATAGCCGGAGATTTGAACACTTCGGGCCTCTTTGATTTGCAGGATTTCTAAAATACACGAAAAGAGTCAAATGCCACCTTCAATCTTTCATGATAAACTTTTATCACGAAAGCATGTCAGGCAAAGGAATAAAATGCATACAACACTAGCATCTAAAAAAAAATATGTATTGAAATCCTCCAAATTTCCTTTAGAAATCATTCTACATTTGTCATTGTAATGATGGTAACAGTAACAAAAAATTGAGCTCCATTGTGGTTAACAATTAACAGGAAAGCAGCATCACCTCGATGTATAGCTTCTCCGTGCAAGGAAAGCATCTAAGGAATCTAACAACTTCATCCAGATCGGGGCCGACAGATTGTAGTGCCAAGATCTTTACTGTGTGCAGTGGCCGGGTCAAGCTTGTGGGAATCATTTTCTGGATGACAGGCGAACATATAGATCAAGAACAATTAGATAAAATGTGTTGTCCGATAATATATAAGAAGGAGAAGAAGAAGACTGTTGTACCTGAACGGATAATGATCCAGTAACAAGTTCGTTGAATTCAGCACACGAATAGCCTAGCACTATCAATTTCGGTGCGTGAATGACCCTGATTCTTGCTGGACCTAATTTATCATGTACATACAATCTCTCAAGGAAAGGCGCATTCTCAATGACAATATCGTGAAACACCTCAACTGACAGCCTTGGGCGGCGCCAGCAATGCACATAAATCGCACGGACATTCGTTGAGGTGATGTGGAGGCTACTGAACCCATCCATTGCATGAAGGCGAAGTTACTCGAGCGATGTATAGCCGATGAGTAGGCGCTCCAAATCCTCCTTCGAGATGCAGACGGCAATGAGCTTGAGGTGCTTAAGTTTAGGGTGATGAAGAGCGCGCATGGCATCGATCCGGGGGAAAATGCACCGCCTGAATGTAGTGCGGCGCAGCGTGGGCGCAAGGCGAAACATGGACGGCGGCAGCGAGCAAGGACGTCTAGCATGAAGGCTGAGCTCCTCGAGCCGATCCAGGGCTGGGGATAGGAACCAGTAGTGCAATCTGGGTTCGGTCTTGTTGTGGGGACTGAGCCTACCGATAGCAAGGCATCTGACCGGCCTAGGGTGCATGGCGAGGACCTGGGACAATGCATCCAGGCGCTGCTGCTCCCCGCTGCAGAACTCGTGGTTGATGATGAGGTCCAGGGGGTGTAGTGCCAGAGGGGGCACCACCGCTGTGAGAAGACTGTGGTCCGCACACCATATTTTATGGGGAGGTGTGATATGATGGTTACCAACATCTCGTCGGGGAGGGTGCTGATGAAGTCCACATTCACCGGAGGCTCTTGCGGTTCTGGCTTGACCCGCTCCCGCTTGTTGGCCGGCTCGTCCTCCATCTCGTAGCAGGCGGCGATCCTCGGCGGCGTTGCATGTAGATGAGAACGGAGGACTGTTCTACGTACCTTCCCAAGGCGGCCGAAACGAAAGTCCAAAACCAGTAATAAATTGCAGCGCTCGCGGCGTGTGTGGCGGACTGCTCACAGTCGTCCCATCTAATCAAACAGCTGCCTACGGTATTAAATGGTTAGTTGGACGCCCATGATTTGACTAATATGACCATTTGCGATAATAACGTGGTGGCTATTTGTTAAAAATGCCTAGGAAAATCAATGTATAAAAAGGCAAAACGAACCCTGAAAAAGTTCATATGTTTAGCACAGTTGCATGTTGCCTCTGTAAAATAAATCAAAGTGGGAAGATACGGCGTATGTCGTTTCGCGACCAGATCACATGACCAAGTTCCCTCTCGAAGCATGAGGCTTCTTGATAGAAGCTCCGGTTTGTATGAAAGAAAATATGGGTCAAAGCCGAGTTGAAAAGGGCAGCAATATCTAACCCCAGCTTACAGAAGGTACAAAAGCATGATGATTAATTGTTCATCAGGTTTACACAAAATCCAGATTGAACAGGACAATAACAACTAACTCAACCAAAGTTTTGAGTAGTCACAGTCAAATGGATCGATCTGATCCATAAAATCAAGATCCTGGACCAGAAAATCTACTGGTACATGAAGACAAGTTGTTGTAAATAGAAGTCGAGCATGTTCAGAAGCCCTTTTGTCCACCTGAAACTTCTTTTTATGCTGTTCAACGTGTCCATCCGTGAGAAAGTGTCTGTTAAAAAACTTAATCCTCATGGATAATAGTACTCTCGCATTCAAGAGGAAGAATGTGACAAAGCTAGTGTTTGTATGGTTGGATGCATATCCTTCTAGCGTTATTGTCCTCAAACGAATGTCATGAGAACTGAGAAAATCCCGGTGCTTCTTATGCCACCGATTGGTTATACCTTTTTGTCCATGTCCTTTAGCCTAAATAGAGATGAAGACTGAAAACAGTTAATGTCTAAAAAAAATAGTACAGTTGAACGGTTAGTTCTAGTAAAGTATATCAATATGCTTGATATCATCACCTCTATATACAAATTCTCCAGACATGGAAAGCATCGCAGCAAGCCGATAACCATGTTCAGATCAAAATACCACGTACTGATATGTAAGGTCTTGACAGAATCCAGCACCATTGGTATGGTACCCATGGACAAACTCTTCATTGAGCATAGAACATAATATTAGTACCAAAAGCGTACTCCAAGATTATATAAAGATTATGCGCACAAATGAAAAATGCAGCTTATGATTACAAAAGTGTTGATGATATAAAACTTACGCACACAAATGAAAAATGAAGCTTATGATTACAAAAGTGTTGATGATAATATACAGTACCTGAATAAGTGTGGAGCCAACCACCATCTTGTAACCTTCAAACGGATCAAGAATTACACCCAAGGTCTCCAGTTTAGGCGCAGAGACCACAGTTATTTGTGAAGGTGCATAACGATAATCAAGGAGCACCTTTGGAGTGAAGGGCGTCTTTCATGATGAGCTCCTCTCCTTTAAAGCAAATTCCAATGCTTACAAGGTGAGGCGAATTTATTTTGAGACAACGGATATGAATTTCTTTTCCAAAAACAAGCAGCAAGCGCTCCATGGCAGGGCAGCAGGAGTGGATGATGCTGTGCAGTGAGACCTCCGACAGATCGACCACCACAAGCACGAGTTTTTTTAGCAGTGGGAGTCGAAGCATTTGTACCAGATTGTCTGGTAGATGACACCGGGCCAGGATGGTGGTGTGGAGAGAGGAGGAAAGCCATGAGATGGACACTGGTGGTGAGGGCACGGCTACAATGCTTGGTGGATAGCTATTTGCATAGTAATGGTAGAACTCAAGATGTTGGAGTTTTTCGAATTGACGGGATGTCAGCCAGGCGTTCACCATGAAGGGTATGTGCAGCAGGCAGCATGCCGGGATGCATAGGCGTTGAACGGAGCCCTGGTGGGAGGAGATGATGGCTCCGTGGAGTTCAAAATCATGAACAACAGATAGCCGTCAACAGTCGAGATTAAGAGGTGCGGCGCGCCATAGAGTGCACCACCGAGATGCGAGGACCTGTGTGCGGCAGCCATCCTTGGTGGGGAGAAGGAAGATGATCTCCCCAAGGATGGCGTCCGGGAGATCGCTGATGCGGTCCGCCCGATATTCTACGGGTTCCTCAGATCTAGGGGGGCATGGCCGCTTCTGCCCGCGCTGCCGGGTGCAGGATCTACAGCCGGCAGCACTGCTGGACGGAGCCTCATCTGTGTACATAGCAATCTGGAAGGAAAAAAGGCAGAAACATACATGTAGGACATTCAAAATCAATTCTCAAGATCTGGAAGAAAAAAAGGGCACAAACATATATGTAGGACATTCAAAATCAATTCTCAAGATCTGGCTACGAATTATTAGCACGCACGCTAACCCTAGTCGGATTATTAGCAAAAAAATCGTTTGTACAGAACAAATAATTAATCACTAACCATAGATACCATTCAAACAATCAATACACTACACGGATCTAACGAATCTTACTCTGATTTGATGGACTGGGTGAACATAACCAAGGGTTTCTGTTCCCAACAAAGGGGGGAGGGGACTAACCGGTTTTCCGTCGGAGTCGGAGTCGTTGCCGGAGTAGTTGTGGACCTCCGGCTCTGGCTAGGGAGGCACGACAACGGCGACGAAGTCAAGGTTGCGCTGCTGCCCGCGCGAGACCTCGGCGGCGGCGACAGCAACCTCTGCGCCCATCTTCATGCATTGCGCGGGTTCTTCACCAGCCCCGGCGTCACCACTCCCACCGATGGTGCACTTCGGCAAAATCCTAATACACTCCATGCGGCGGTGACAACTGTGGACGGGGTGTGCGGCCGCCTATTATGACCAGCGGATCAGGCGCGCCATTAATATGGAGCAGCGGGAGCGAGGTGGGCGGCGGTCAAAGGGCTGGCTCGCCTCCCGGTGAGCCTGCGCAGCGGACTGCTGGCACGCCTACCGTCATTTCACACAGCTACTAGCACGCCCCATGGTGAGTGCGTAGCGAACACGCGCATGCCTCGGCCTCCCGGTCTGCCTGCTAGCATGCATCTCGTCAACTCACGCATGCTCGTACGGCACACGGGACGCGTGCGTGGCACGTATTATATTGATTTTCCCTTTTTGGTGATTAATTCTGCCGCTTTATTGCTTAACCGAAGCACGGCACTTACATTGTTGGTTTAACGCACACGATTTGCATAAAGTGTTCGTTTGCGATATTGGTTGATAATTATTTATAATTTCTTGTATGTAAGAAGATTATATCAAAACTTGTCTCAAATATGAAAAAAATATCACAGTCTATTGGTGTCCATATGACACCACAATAAGTTTCATGAATTTCAACTCGGTTTTGGATTTATTGGATTTTAAAATCAAGATTCTAGATGTTAGAAATTTCTTGCATGGGGACTAAACATGCACCCAGGGACACGTACACATATGATTTTGCAATCCATTTTCGTGCACTATCACGGGTCTCATGTAGATCAAATTTGATTTTTGCACATTTAAATCCCTGGGAAATCAATAAATGTATAAAAAACGGACATATGTTATCTATTTTTTTCAATTTTCAACACTAAACTCCTTTGGTCGCATGTTCGCTGCAGAAAAAGTTTGACATGCATCTTTGGGCCACATGCACGCGGTGGTCCTAGGACACTCACTCACGTGGGCCCGCGAGGTCGCCGTCCAGCACTATGACATGCGATGAGAGAGGTTAATTTGACCAACAAGGATGGTCATTTTTTGGTTTTTGTTATACGTACGGTAGGAGTATATATATAGTACGCGTTGAAGAGGGTAGTCGGGGGCAATACTACGCGTCATATAGGACACTCACTCGCGTGCGATGCTTCCATCCGTGGGTCCGCGAGGTTGTCCTCCATCACTTTGACCCAGGAAGGAGGTTTATTTTTGGGTTGTGTTGCGGTAGGAGTATATATATAGTACGCGTCGAAGAGGGGAGGAGGGGGCCGGGGCAGCACATATATACTACACACACGTCATGAATCGATCTCGCTCCGTGTGGGGACTTTTCGGTTTTCGAGGCAGGTGCCGCAAAGAAGTTGTGCATATTGGGTATTAAAAACATCACCAACACATTGGGCCATGTGCATACGATGGTTGTCACTCATTCGCCTGCGACTCTTCCCTCCATGGGCCCGCGAGGTCGTCGTCCATCTAATATATGACACAACAAGAAAGGTAATTTGACGAACAAGGAGGATTATTTTCGGGTTGTGTTACGGTACATAGGAGTATATATTACGCGTCGAAGAGGGGAGGGGGGCAACATATATATACTACGTGTCATGAACCTCGGTTCGTGTGGGGGACTTAAAGGTTTCCGAGGCAGGTGCCACATCAAAGTTGTGCATATATATTAGGTATTCAAACATCACAACCACACATCTCCATACATGTGTTTGGCCCACAAGCAAGCGATGGCGGTTGTCCTTTAGCACTCACTCACGGGGTTATCGGTGAGATTCTTCGTCCATCTCTATGTGCCCGCTTGGTCAATCACTTCGACCGACAGCGATAGAGGTTAATTTGACTTATAATTAGGAGGGGATTAAATTTTGGTTCGTCTTATACGGTTCGGTACATGCAACTATACTTCACGCACATGTGTACGCATGAATCCCTCCCACCGGGTTGAAGTGGGGGGTGGGGGCCAGCACGCGATGCATCATGAACCAGATCTGTGTGGGGACTGTGCATTTTTCAACGCATGCATGCGCCACATCAAAATGTTGTGCTTTTGGTATTCAAACATATATTCATGCATCACTCATGTCCATACATATGTTTGGGGCACATACATGCAGTGGTTGTCTTTGGACACTCTCCCTTGCTTGGTTATCATCGACGGACTATATATTCATGGGCCCGCGTGGACGTCATCACTTCGACCAACAATGCGAGAGAGGTTACCAGGGTGGATTCTTCTACTCTTGGTTCGCGTTACCGTATAGTCGTACATCGATCATGGTGAGATTCGAGACCTAAGTTCAAGGGCTCACATACACATGAATCCCTATATATATATAGTATACTACGCATCGTGAACCCTCGCTCCGTGGTGGGACTTTCCGGTTCCAAAAGCACGCGGCCACATCAAAGTTGTGCATTGGGTATATTTAAACACCAAATGACACTTCATACATATGTTTGGGCCACATGCACGCAGTGGTTGTCTTCAGGCACTCCCTCGCGTGGTTATCGGCGACAAGCTAGCCTATTTTGTGGGGCCGCGTGTGGAACGTCAATGCATGACTTTGACCCAACAAACAAGAGAGGTTATACTACCAAGGTGGTGATTCTTCTTGGTCAGTCTTACAATACACCTTGGTGAGATGCCCCCTCCCCACCGGCTCAGTGTGTGTGGGGGGGGGGGGGGGGGGCACAGTACTACTTCATACTAGATGACCTCCGTCGGTCAGGGATGCCGGTTAATTTTCGATGCACATGTGCCACATCAAATTTGTGTTTGGTTATTTAAATATCATAGCACATCGTTTTCACACACACACACACACAACACCCATCGGGCCACCCAAGGTGTGGTTGGTAAGTGGTCTCACCCATCTAACGCCAGAAGAACACATCTGTGGGCCCGCACACGTCCACATTTGATCGCAAGCAAAGGGGAGGGGGGGGGGTTGATGTACTCCTTTTGGTTTTGTGTTACGGTACGGTGAGATGTCAGATCTAGCTATTTGGGGGCTGCGTTCATAGCTAGGATTCCCCTCCCGGCAACACAAAGTGGTGTGTGTGGTTTGGGGGGTGGGGGACTGGGCTCGCCAATAATAACGTGCGCTTTGTGCGACAGGTGCCACATCAAAGTTTTGCATTGGGTATTTGAAGATCAAACCACCCTTTTCATACATATATTTGGTCCACATGCAAGTGTGTTCGTGTTCTGGCCCTTTCCCACGTTTTTTTGGCCAAATTTATAAACAGCAAACGAGTCAGACGCAGCAACCATCTGTGATCGGGTACGAAATAGACACGGTTCCCTAGGACTACCCATGTGCCGCACCCCTGCCCCTATCACCCACATGATCATAGTAGATTGGGTTCCATGAGGCTTCCCTCCCCCTCTCGAAATTATCTACTCCCTCGCAATCTCGAAAATATCTACCCGCGTAGATGGTTTTTCTGTTTGATAGCACACGATTAGTATGTCTAGACCGTGTGCGATGTCTGTTACTCACACTCTGCTTCAATCAGTAGATCCAAATTTTTAGTAGCCCCGGCATTTTACTCCCACCTCCATCCCTCGCAATCCCAAAAAATATCTGCTCGACTGGAGTGTTTTTCTGTTTGATAGCACACGATTATTATATTTTAACCGTGTGTGATGTTCGTTACTCCCGCCCCGCTCTGCTTCAATCCCTTGATCCAAATTTTCGGTAGCCCCGCCATTTTACTCCCGCCTAGTAAAATTTTCAGTACCCGCGGCATTTCCTCAAACACCACCTTGGACCTCCTCCACACACACACCCCAAATCCTTCGCTCACCCCAAATCCCCCGCTCACACACATACACACCACCCCTCCCTCGCTCCAAACCTAGCTAGGTCACCGCCGCCATTGCCGCCGCCGCCGCGCCGCCTCCATTGTCAACCTCTGCCGGTCTGCCCGTGCAGTTTACCCACCGATATACATACCCTCGCCACCCTGAGTTTCTTAGATGACGCCTGCGAAATGCCCCCTTTCCCAGAGATCCCCTTCCCCACCCCCTCCCCCACTCCAGAGCGTCGCAGCCTAAGACCGGCTATGCTTTCCGGGGAGCTCGAGGAGCGAATGGCCCAAAAGAGCTTTACCGCGGCCTCTTCGCCCGACGTCGGCGAGGTGGCCGCTGAGGAAGCTGGCGATGATGACTGGACCTGGGCCGAGCCTTGCAATCAGCGGGCTAGACTATTCTAGCATGTCGCGGACGCCAGCTATGACATCGAGGTCGTCGACACCGACGGCTTGACGCGGGTTATGTCACAGGTTAAGTTGCCCACCCCCAACCCTTCGGGTTCGACGGCCGTCGATCTCATCGATGGCCCTGCCACTGATCTCCTGCGGCTCGTTATGAACAATTTGCCATCCTTCATCGCCATGGAGCCCCTTTTGTCATTTCTGAAGGGCACGTTCTACGACACTGGCTTGGGATCCTTAGCTGGCAAGTCAGTCCTCATCGACGGCGACCCCGAGGAGGAGCCAATCTGTGACAAGTGCGGAAACCCATGATTTGTTTTCTCGAACCCCTTTTTAGTGAGAACCTGTCCAGTATTTATTGCTATATTTGGTTGTTTGCATTACGCCTTGTTTATTTCTACGGTTTATGGTTGTTCGGTTGTTTTTAGTTAGCATATGTCCAGTTTCAATTGCCATCTTTGGTTGTTCGTAGTATGCCTTGTTTATTTCAGCTATTAACAGTGTAATGTTCTATATGTGCTAGTATGAACTATGCAGTTCAATTTCATCAATACCAAAGTTAATAATAGCTCTATGAATGACTATATTTGGTTGCTGTTAAGCATGTTGTACTCCCTCCGAATCTTTTTAGTTCGCATATAAGATTTGTCTAAAGTCAAGCCTCGTAAAGTTTGACCAACTTTATAGAACAAAATACCAACATTCACAATATGAAATAAATATCAGTACATGTGTCATGACTTAAATTTTCATATTGTATAACTTTAGCATGGTAGATGTTGATATTTTTTCATATAAATAAGGTCAAACTTTATGAAGTTTGACTTCAGACAATTCTTATATGTAGAGTAAAAAAGACCGGAGGGAGTATTGAACACGCCTTTCCATTTGATTTAACAATGGCACTGTTTGGATACTCTAACTTAGCTAGAGGTTAGAGTTAGTTTCTAGCTCATTACAGTTAAAAGGGAGAGAGAGATTGGTGGAATAGTTCATTGTATTGCTTGAGCCTTGTGGGCATATATATAGGAGTACATGGTCACCTTGGAGTACAAGTCAAGGTAGAATAAATCCTACGCTATCCTACATTTCCTAAATAACAATGATACTAAACAATGACTAACCCTGAATTAATCTAGCCAAAGAGGTGTTTGGATGATAGTGTTAGATTGACAATGAATGCACTAGGAGAACTAGCCCCAATCAACACCTCTTGGGTGGGATAGTTGTTTTGGGTGGGTTTGACGCAACTAGCTCAAACTAGCCCTCATGTTTGGATGCTTTAGGGATATTTGAGCCGAAACTAGCACAAACTAACTCTAACCCATGGATCCAAACAGGGCCAATAACTAGTGTACTTAGACCTGCACAATAGAAGTTTGAATGACTACGTTTGCTTGTTTTTAAATATTAGGCATGTTGCTGTTAATAACACACCTTTCCACTTCTTGTTTTTAAATATTAGGTTTTTAACAATTTGGTCTTGCACATGTAGGTCCTGCTGTCAGAGGTTTTGACCCACTGTTTGACCCTTTTTGCATATGTTGAAATGAGTTGTCCATGAATATCAGTCAAGTCAAGAAACTCAGAAAGATTATTACGATAAAGAAATTAGCGACAAAAACCAACAACATCTTTGTCTGCACAATGAAGAAGATATCAGTTCGCTACAGGATGGTACTAACTATTATACCTTGTCTTTTTATTTCCTTTGCGCCATTTCAAATTTGGAGAAGATATTTATGCATATCCTTGTTTTCAGGCATTTCCAAAGCAGTTCACTGATGATTACCTCTCAAACACCTGTATGGTCAGGAGGCGAGGAATATATTCATACAACACACACGGTTCAATATTAAAGTGTTCCTGAAGAGGATGGAGGATGGACAGGCACTGGCCTAAAGTTGGAAAGACCTTCAACATCAATGAAGGCTCAATATTCATCTTCCGCTTCAGCAGTTTTCCAGATGAGATCCATTTGTCTATGTACCATCTATGATGCTAATTTCAAAAGGTTATAGATGTTGCATGTGAAACTTGGTGCTGGTGCAGTTGTGTAATGGGGTAGCTGAGTGCTGAAGCTATATGATGTTGTACTCTGATGTATTTCAATTATGAAATCCTGCTTCCTTAATATGGAAATGAAATATATTGTGTGCTTAATATGAAATGTCAATTAGATTAATAAATGGATTATTAATAATAGGGCAATTAGCCTGCTAATAGCCAATTAGCCTGCTAATTGGGTTTTTCTATTGCAAATGGTTATTGAGAAAACACCGCGGGCGATGACCTCAGACAACGCACACAGTTTCTAGGAAGAAACCATGTTGGATCAATGAGCAATCACACATGACATCCTCTTGAAAACTGTTTGCATTAGGCCACCTTGCGCAAACGTTTACCACATAAAAAGTGTGTGTGATGGACAGTCGTTGCCACACAGTTTGTTCTACGCACCGTGTGTGATGCATTCAATAACACAAATGATAAAATTGTTAATATCGTGTGCAATGGCAATGCTATCACAAACGATTTAATGGGGAAAATTGTGTGTAATGTACCTGTGAACGGAAATGTTTTCCTTGGAGTGACTGTGTGGGATGTATATACGAACGGAAACGTACTTCTTAGATTAACTGTGTGGGATGTACATACTAACGGAAACGTATTCCTTGGATTGACTGTGTGGAATGTACATACGAATGGAAACATTTAGCCGGGACTGACTGTGTGGGATGTACTTACGACCAGAAACTATTTGGCCTGTATAATTGTATTTTTTAGCATAACTGTACGTATAACCGTATTTGATCGCTCGCCTATCGCACACGACCTCATTTTGCCGAGCGTGTGTACCAGGAGGGCCTATCCCTGACGGTTTCTGGGTCGTGTGGGAAGGACCCCCCTATCACAATCACTCACTAGGAGACGGTTCAGAACGCCATCGTGGAAAGGGGTTAAAAACTGTTTGTATAGCACCTCGTTGTACCAGTGAGTGAGCATCTTCGTAAATTCTACCCGTAAGGCGTGGCTGCCGGGCTCAACCCCCGGCAACCACCTTTTGTACAAGCCTTGCTGCTGAGCATGTAACACTTTGTACAAAGCCAGGCACAGACCTTGTGCAAACATAATAAAACGAAGCGCTGGCACCTAAACTTGCATGCATGTTTTCTTATGTATGATTTTGCTATGATAATTAATCCATTTAAGGAGGATCGTATGCTACTGTTTTCTCCCCTGTACTGTCAACAGGGCCCCTGCCACGGATGAACTCCCCAAAGGGAAGAAGTTAGAGTGGCCTAGCATATCGGTCCCCGGCAGCTCCTTCTTGTCGGAGCGATAAGAAGGGCAGCAAACACAGATAAATTTTCCTCCCCATCCACAAGTACATTCCTGTATGAAAAGCTTGTGCGTAGAAAAACCTTGTCGCCCTCAATATCTGTGCTCCCATCCTTTTGATTCGAAGGTTTACTTCAGTTAGGATGGTTGCAGTAGCATTTGGAGTGGGATTGGCGAGGGGCCGGTTTCCTTCCGCACTCCTAACCCGTTAGGCCGGGTCAGCAACGGAAGGGACCGGCAAGGTGTCTCGCTAGGGAACCTTGTTTACTTGGAAGTATTGAGGGGCCATCCCTCAGCATGGATATGGTACATGCACAAGTACCCGGCAGGCATTTCTTTTTTCATTAATATGCGGATAAACAAGTATAAACCATATAGGGTACAAACATGGATGGAACATTACATAATTCAGGCTAAAGTTTGGCAGATGCCTACATCTTTTAATTTGAAAAAAGATAAGTGCCCCGTAATGCCTTTCTTGTCCCTCTCCTCCTAGGAGTTGCATCAAGGCAGAAAGAGGGCAAAAGGAGCGCCTCGGCAGAAGCCCAGCCTGACCCTGTCAGGGCCCGCGGGACGGAGCCTGACAAGATCAGGAGGGCGAGGATGAAGCGGGAAGGACGGAAGGAGCGGTTAGGCGATGCCCTGGTCACCATCGCCAGGACCAGAGGAACGCGGTAGGAGGGACACCGGCAGGGAAGACAAAGCCGGAGTCCACGAGGAAGCCTGCCGGGGTCCAGCTGGAGGCGGCGAAGGCATCCACACCCAACACCCCGGCAAATCGCTCTGCCGGGGAGAAGGCCAGGTGCAGATGATGGTGCCGCCGGCGCCTAGCTAACGGTGATGGTGTGTCCAGCGCTCAGCTGGAGTCTGAACCATCGTCCTCCTGCTCGGCATCGTCATCTTCGCACGTCAGTGTCCTCTTCGTCGCTGTCGCTCGAGGAGGAGCTTTCATCATCGGTCGAGCTCTCCGCGCAGCACCCTAAGCGAGCACCCGAGCGCCCGAAGACCTTGATGGAGAGCAGGTCGGCCTCCATTAATTTAAAATGGAGAACGTGCCCCTCCACCAAGCTATGGGCATGAGCAAAGGTTTTCCTGCCACGCCAGAGAAGCATGACATGAGGTGCGGGGAACTCCACATCCACCCGCATATTGCCATTACAACAACCCCTCATGTGTAACTTCAACCCGTATGGCTGTTCAACCTCCATTACCCTTGCAAAAGGAGTGGGAAGCCGAAGACGGCTGCGTGGGGGCTCACGCAGCCCAACAAGGAACTCCAACGACGTGTCTCCGACATGGCCCTCCAGTAGAGTCGAAGCGGCTGGAGGGGCAGTGTCCGAGCCACCACCGCATCCTCCTCGGCCCTGAGCACCGCGCCGGATGCGACCACGTCCTACGGCTCCGCCTTGTGCACTGGATCCTGCCCCAGCATCCCTAGCAGGGGCAGGGATACGGTGCCGAGAGGAAGCCCTTGTCGCCACCGCTGGAGCTCGACCGCGCCCTCTTCCCCTCACCATGGTGGAAGAAAGGCACAAAGAGAAGAAGAATGTGCATGGGTGAGCCTTTCCGTACTCCTCTACGCTCCCTTTTATAGCGGAGCGTGGCAGGGGGCTGGCTCCCCACCACCCTGTGGTAACTGCCCCTCTCCTCCAACCCGGTTCGTCTGTGTCACTGACGACGTCCAGATTCGCCGACCGCCCTCCCACACCAATCCATGGCACCTTGCTTTCTGCCATGGCACTCATTCCCACGCCCTACGCGTCCGTTACCTACCCTGCGCAATGAATGCAGCGTACGTGGTGGAAACGGCAGGAGTGGTGGGGTGAGTAAAATGGCAGTTACCTCCTCCTCCCCCGGGGTCGTGTGCGGGCACTTCAATTAACTTCCCATGAGCGCGGGCATCCCCTGGTCCCTTTACGTGGGCAGCCCCACGGCGTTTGACATCGCACGACTCACGGGGAAACCGGGAGTTGATTCAATCCCAGGTTAATGAAGAAGCAAAGAAGATATCAAGGAAGACATGGATCCCGCTGCGGCATGGTCAAGGTGCCCGCCTGTGTATTTGTTAGGGCCTACCCCAACGATGCCAGGCAACACGTATGGGCCAGGCCCGGGGGCTCGTGTCGGTGCAACGAACATCTGCGTTTGTTGACCGGACTCATACACAGGTGTGCTGATGATCACACACCTAGCACCAACGTGTAACGCAAGGCCAAGCCAGAGAAGCCGCTCTTCGTGAGATCAAGGAGAGCATTAAGAAGAACAAGACAATAGGATATCACCTTGGGAAGGGCTCCCTTCCCGGGCAGGAGAGCCCGGCCAGGTCGAGACCACCCCGAGGACAAGTCCAGAATTGCCTCGGCAGGCCTGCCGGGGCCGCCAAGACCAAACCCCCACCAAGACACCACCGCTCCGCCGCTCCACTGCACCACAACGCCAGTCACTTATCGATGCGGTGTCGAGCCCCCAGGCGACTAAGTGGCTCTCACTAAGCACATGGTAGTTTACTGGAAGACAGATCGCACCCATTTGACAGCCGTCCAGGGGCGTGTCAAGATGATAAGCAGAAGATGCTAAGCGGCGATATAAGCTTGCCGGGGATGCACTTCCGCACGCCACCTAAGGTAGCATTTATGGCATTTTGTCCTAATTGCCAGAGTTAGGTATGATAGCACTGTTGGCTATCTAATCACAAGATAATGACTGTTTTGCCACTGTGGCTTCCACTTGAGCTATAAAAGGAGGTCCAAGGAAACCTAGTCAAGTATTCGGACCATCTCACACTTGTACTCGCGTAGCAGCTCTCCCCGAGGCCACCTTGCCGGGTTTGAGTGCTGCGTGTCATCGTGTTCCTCTATCCAATCCACCAAAGCAGGAGTAGGGTTTTATGCTTCTCAGCGGCCCGAACTTGGGTAAAAACCACCAGAGTCTCATCGTCGTGCTGCCTCATGGCCTCCGCTCTTTGTGCAACGTGATCTCCCCCCTGCCGAACCACAAGGGGCCCATGGCCCCATGGGTGATCGTGTCTACCCACGACACCGCGGCGTTCCATAGAACGGCAGGACGAACTGCGGGGTGAACGACATCGGCCATGGGGGTGGTGAAGCAACGATGGAGCGAGGCAAAACAAAGAGGAAGAACTTCGGCAAAACCCTACCTAGCGGGCCAAATGTCAGAATCAGGGCTCTGCAGACCCAAACAAGGTTTGAACTTTGGGGCATGCGCGAAGAACTCTACTCAGGCTACAGCTTGCTACTCACCGCCCACAACTTTGCTTCGTCGTGCTCGAGCGAGAGGGAAGAAGAGGTGGACATGAGATTTACCCAGGTTCGGGCCACCTTGTAGTGTAAAACTCTACTCCTGCTTTGTGGTGGATTGCCTCGCGAGGAGGATGAGTATGAACTAGTACAAGGGTGAGCTGCCTCGCGAGGGCTCGACGGGTGAATCAAACTGATCCCTCTCTACGGTGGAGGCTAGTCTATCTTTATACTGGCCCAATCCTCTTCCCCCAAAGCTCTAGGCAGGAAGGGATACCACAACGTCCAGATTTCAAGGGGGACAGGAGTACACCCTATCCTGACTAAAGGTGGTCTTCACCTGCAAAGCTTCTGGTCGTGATGCGCTGATGGGCTCGGTGATGACCTCCGTCCTGCCGAGCCCGTGGTCTTGGTCTTGTAGCACCAGAATGGCAACCTTTGGGGGATTCCTTGGGAACCTACATGCTGGCCTTGTCCCTCCAGCACCAAAGAGGAAACTATCTTGGACTGCGCCCGCTCACGCCCTCCTGGCTCCGGTCGTCATGGCTCACATCACCACACGCCTCATGAGGTGGGGTGAGAGCCTAGAAGTATCCGCTCCCTAGGAGGCAGCCTCGGGAGACCACCCCACGGGAGGCCTTGATGTAGTTCAGCTCGCGAGGCGGGGGCCCTCGCGAGGGTCTTGTTCGCGAAGTCTTGGAGCTGGGCCGCATCGGGCTTTTTACGATGCCACGCACTGGGCCACAGGCAGACGGGCCTGGGTACCCCCGGTCCCAGAACCCCGACAAGGGGCATGATGTACGCCTGCGTATCATGGTGATCGTGGTGAGCGCATCTCGCAAGAGCAGATAGTAGCAAGCAGAGTGTCTTGAAAAGCTCGGGCCTCGCTTCGATGATGGCCGCGTGCATGTCCCTCGAGCATGCAGCTAGCCGCACATCACTGAACATATCCATACGCGAACGACAAAGGTCGAGGATGTCACTGGGGAGATAGCTCTAGTCATGGCTCATAGGGATGCTGCACGGTTCGGGTTCGGCCTTGGTGAAGTTTGGAAGGTGGGGTTTTTCGAGGCTTAATTTACGGGGGAGAAGGCTCTTGGTGCTGGAGTGACTAGTGAGTAAATAGTGGTACTGGGGGAGGCGAGCGAGGCGAGGGTACGTGGGGGCACTGTGAGATGATGAAGAGTGACCTCAGGATCTTTGGTGAGATGGAGATAGAGATGGAGTGGTGCTAGGGGAGAGGGAGCCGAGGCGAGGCATGCTATGCAGCGGCAGTGACAGTGGCTGCACAGGGTGAGGCTAACTTTGGTAACCTGAACACGCCGCCTGGACTAGTGACACCTCGGGCGCAGGGTCTTGTCACTTCAATGTGAGGACCGTATGAGTAATATTTTGACAAACAAGTACTACACCTATACTACTACTAGTAACATAGTACAATACTACTGTAGTACAGCAGAAACAGGTCGTGCTAGCATGCCTCTAGGTTCACTTCATCCTCCAGGTGGCATCCATATTGCAAGCAGAACCAAGTTCTGGTGCATGCGAAAGCATGAAGAAGACATTTTTCTTATTTGAGGATAACCGCATATTCCTTAACCAGAGAAGTTGTGTCTCGCACGAATGCGCCAATATCCATTCGAACGAGCTACGACACATTTTTTGAGGCGACATATTTGTGCAAAGAGATGGATATGTTTGTATATCTGTTCATCCACCCAAGTGGGTTTTGCGTAGGTCCCACCTATCAGGACAGGGGTAAAAATAAAAAGGAATCATAAAATGTTCTGCCACGGTGATTCGAAAGAATGACCTCAACTAGCCAGTGGCACATGTACCGATAGAAGCTTGCGCACGTACATAGACATGTAAAACTCCTTTTTTAGGGGAGTATCACTCCTACTATTGAATAGTATGTAATAATCAGTACGCTACCCGCATAGGCTTTTCATTTTGCAGGTCGGTCTACCGACCCGTCTAATCAACTGCCTGCATGCCAGTTCTCCCATTAATTCTCCATCAGGAACTGATTTTCCTCGGCTTCTTCACCTCTCCTTTGTTTGCCTTCAAACCCCACTGGATTCACATTGTTTTAACCTCTTCACATACTTTTGAACCCCTTTGAATAATCATCTTCTTCCGGTCAGACTAGCCACCTAATCCTAATACTCCAAACCATAGCCCTCCAGTCCAGTGGTTCCAAATGGCAAAAGAGATCCGTATGTAGGTTTTTGGTGTCAAACATGTGCTCAGCGAAGGGTCGTTGAGCATAGTTGCCACTGTCACCTACCACTCTAGGGTTGTTCGGGAGTGGATCAATAATTTATCCAACTCCCTCGGAAAGGTGGAGATGAAGGTCATCGGTCTTGATGCAAAGTACACGGAGCGTGCCACCGGAAAGATCCAATGTGTCGTCATCCTTCAGTTGTGCCTCGAAAATGAAATTTTGGTGTATCGCATCATGCACGCGCCCTCCATACCAGGTATGCTCCACGATTTCATGTCTCAGAAGGACATATTCTTCTGTGGAGCAGCCATCGATGGGGACAAAGAAAAGTTGGCACCGTACAACCTTCATGTGAAAAAGACCGCTGACCTACAAACCAAAATTCTTGTAGACGGTTGTAAGAAACCAACACCATCCCTATTCAACGTAGCAAATTCTATGGTCAGAACAAATCTTGAGAAGGGCGACGAGATGCTGGGATTAAGGTCAGGTGGATGGGAGAATTATCTCTTGACCTACGAGCGGATAAAATATGCACCCCTTGATGCCCGTATCAGTTTCGAGATAGCTGCAAGGTCGAAAGAGCTTGTAGCGAAGCTGTCTCCCACAGAAAATGAGAAGAAGACATGATATGTGTAGTGGTTCGGAACTAGTCTGACCTCTCCCACTGATCGCATATTGATAGACGAACTATTTCGCTGGTGTGCATGTGTTTGGAACAAGTGTAGTATCGTAGGTCCGCTAGTATCCGTCTTGTTTTCTCTACTACTCCTTGAAGTGAACAGTTTGGGATGCATGTGTCAGAAGACATGACAGCTTGTCCATGGAAGCTGAACAACGGCAACCATCACATTTCTACCACTTCCACACACGATTCCCACGATGCCACTTGAATCGACGAGACCACGTCCCCTAACGTGTGCCTCACCCTTCTTGGCCCCACCACCCCTCTGTCTTTGGGTGAATGACATGTGCGCCAGCCACCTATTGGGTCCACATGTCATGGCCTCAAAGACAGGTGCAGTAAGGTGCTGAAGCTCAGTCCCGCATGTCTCGAGAGGGAAATGCAACTCCTACTCCCAGCCTTGGGGTGCTACCACTGCACCAACTCATGCCAACTCTTATTTGTTTCTTACTACTAGCAATGTGTCCGTGCGTTGTAACGGATCCAAAGTAGAAGAATAATACTTGTTCACAAACTTGAAAGAAAACACTCTACTTTTCATATACATATATCACTAAACATATAGGAAAAAACTAACGCCCACGCGTGTGGCATCTTGCACATCGCCCACACGCCTCCTTTACCACTCATTTTGCCACATGTGAACAGATGACATTAGCAGGAATTTTCTTGGTTTTTGGTTTAAAAATGTTTTATCTTCTAATTAAAAAATCGAATTAAAAATCTGTTTTCACCATTAAATCTGTCTCGACGAGATCTTCAAAACAAGACCCCATGTTGATATGTTTCGATGAATTTTTTTTGCCCAAAAGTTGCCATGATGTTTACACTGTAGTTGCCATAGTGCTTAAACTAAAGTTGCCATGTGGCAATTTCAGTTTGTAGAGCATGGCAATTTTAGTATTTTGATGATGGCAACTCAAGTACTTTGACCATGAAAATTATTTTTTGTATGAACCATGACAATTTTAAGTGCATGTATTATGGCAATTTTAGTTTATGGTTCATGGTAAGTCTAGTTTCTTAATTCCCCGTTTTATAAATGTTAAAATTTACTTTTAAATGTAGAAGAAAATAGCTGAAACATATCATGGCAACTTCAGTGTAAACACCATGGCAATTCATGTGCAATAGACATGGCAACTTTTAACCCAAAAAAATCATCAAAATATATTGATATGAGATCTAGTTTCGAAGATCTCGTCGCGAGGGATTTAATGGTGAAAACGGATCTTCAATCGGATTTTTCATTTAAGAGATAAAACATTTTAAAAACTAAAAATCCAAAAAGATTCTCACATGCATGCATGTGGTGACGTGGCGCGGTCTGTGTGTTATAGGGCGTGTGGGCGGGTTTCGCTCCCACCACACGTGTGGGCGTTAGCGTTGTCCAAAATATATTATGTTTCACTCAAAATATATTCCTAGGGCTGTTTTGATGAGGTGAGGGAGGGGTGTGGCTGGTTTCACGATAATGATAGGTTTAGAAAAAATTGGAGCAGATTTTTTTCTAAAATTTTGTAGCGTGTCATGGCATCCGGTGCACCTACGCGTCTGAAAAAATTGGAGTGCACTCTAAAGATCCTTATATGCTCCGGAGCAACTGTGCATGTGGAGAGTATATTCTATTCTTAGTAAATATATATGCAACGCATTATTTTATTTTTTCTCTAGCCTTTTCCTAGCTATGCAACCATGCCATATAAGCTATTTATGCATGCAATCCATAAATTGCAATATACTTGTGTTAGTCTCTAGCATGCAATGCTGCCACATCATCGATTCATGCCTGTTACTCATAGGTTGTTTTTTCCATTAGTCTTAATCCTTCACATTTTGTTAGAAATGACATTCGTTTTAAGTAGACGTATGATTAACCCAAATATTAATGTTCCATCCAACTAAACTCGAAAGGTCCACCGAAGCCGAGGCAGAGGACGTACGACGGGCGCGGTGGAGGCGTTGTCGTAAGAGGAGGATAGGTTGAAGGATAATCTTGCACGTCGGCCGCCACCTACATATCGGCGCGGGACTCCTCGAGCGCCTACTAGAGCTCGCTCAACCAGGGCGCGACAGAGTCATGGGATTTTCGGGAACCGCAATGAGCACCATCCAGTATACTCGTCACCAGGGGTGCGGTGCTCGCGTCCCGACTCCTGGGGTACTGACTAGGGTACGCACTCATCCATCTCGTCAGCGGAGAGGGTGCCATGATCGCGTCCATGCTGTCGGAGCACACGCTTCTGCGTCTGAGCGGCGAGGATGTGATGTTGGCGGGTGTGCTGACGGAGCATGCACTCATCCATGTCAAGAGCGGCGAGGATGCAATGTTCGCTGGCGTGCTCCGGAGCACGTGCTTCTCCACGTTGAGAGTGGCGAGGATGCAATGTTCGCGGGTGTGCTGCCGGAGCACACACTCGTCCACGTCGAGAGCGGCAAGGTTGCGATGTTTGCAGGTGTGCTGCCGGAGCACACGCTTGTCCATGTTGAGAGCGGCGAGGATGCGATGCTCGCGGGCATGCTGTGGAGAACGCACTCGTCCACCTTGTGAGCGGTGAGGACGCAATGAACCTCCACGTGACCGACCAGGGCGTGCTGCTGGAGCACGCACTCCCCCTCATGGCCGACGAGGGCGTGCCGCTAGATCACACTGTCCTCTCTGTGGCCAGTGAGCACGCTCTACTCGCAGCCATCGAGGGCGTGCTCCACCTCGGCGATGTCGGAGAATCCGTCCTCTTCCCAGGCCACGTCACTGTCCACTTCGGCAATGGCTGCGCGCTCCAGTGGGTGTTATGTCCGTATGGGAGCTTTGAGCTACGATACCAATGGGGGCGGGGGTTAACCTTTTCGTGGTTTCACATGGTCTGACCGACAAAAATAGAATTTCAGGAAGCATAATATGTTGGAACATGTTGGAGGCTGGCTAGTAGGAGGAGTACACAAACATCACATGTGCCCCATTGTCAGCATTCTGGGATCGGGGGTACCCAGATCTGCCTGCCTGCGGCCCAGCACGTGGGCTCATTGACGGCCCGGTATGGCCCAGCTGCAATGACTCCAAGACAAGGCCCTCGTGAGGTCCCCCGGCCTCGCGAGGAGAACGACGCCAAGACCTCCAGAGGAGCGGCCTCCCCAAGCCGCCTCCCGAGGAGCGGAGATCTCTATGCAAGCCTCCCACCTCATGAGGCCATGATGACGTGAGCCATGACGACCAAGGCCAGGCGGGCGCCAGCGGACGCACAGGCGTGCAGTTTCCTCTTCGGTGCTAAGGGAGCAAGGCCAGGTGCAGGTTCCGAAGGAAGGCCCCAAAGCTTTCCATTCTTGTGCAACGAGACCAAGACCATGAGCTCGGCAGGATGGATGTCATCGCCGAGCCCACAGCTGTGTCATGGCCAGAAGCTTTGCAGGCGAAGACCACCTTTCGTCTGGATAAGATGTACTCCTTGTCCCCCTTCAAAATTGGCCGTTGTGGAATCCCTTCCAGCCTAAGCTATGAGGGAAGAGGAGCAAGGCCACTATAAATATGGGCTGGCCATCACCATAGAAGGGATCCTGGATCGGACCCTTGACCAATCCATCCTCACCACTCGAGCCCTCGCGAGGCTGCTCATCCACTGTACTAGTTCATCCTCTACCTCCTCGTGAGGCCAATCCACCAAAAGCAGGAGTAGGGTTTTACACCGCAAGGTGGCCCGAACCTGGGTAAATCTCTGTGTTGTTTCCTTCCACACGATCCAGCGTACTCGTCGAGATTAGGTCATGGGCATGGCGAGCTAGCATTGTTGTGAAGCGAGATCCTTCGTTCACGCCCCTGAGTTTGAACCTTCTTGGGTCTGCGAAGCCCTGAATCCGACATTTGGCGCGCCAGGTAGGGGCGTGTCGAAGCTCTGCCTCTTCAGCGACCATGCTCCGCCCTCGCCTCGTTGCTCCCATGTTGGACGCTGTCCCGCAGGCCTGGCCGCTCGAAGCCTATGGGAGTGTTGCGGGCTGCCCAGCCTTCACCCCCGGCCTGCGCCGGGTGCTGTGGCCCGTGAAGTTCAGCCAGCACTGCCCCTGCGGTACGATGGCGCTGTGGGCCCTGACGAGTTCCTCCAAGTGTACGCGCATGCCATCCAAGCGGAGGGCGGCGACGACAAGGCCATGGCTAACTGGCTCCCCCTGGCCCTCACGGAGGCCCCTCGGTCTTGCCTCCGCGGCCTCCCGGACGCCTCGATCTCTTCTTGGGAGGAGCTCCGTGACTAGTTCGTCGCGCGCTTCACGACACCGGTGCCCCACGCAGTTGCATGCATCATCGGCGGGTCACAGGCGCCTGGCTCTGGCCGCCATGTCAAGCAGTTTTTTCGCCGGGCAAGCACTACTCGGCCACATCATGAGGCTTTGTGGGGCCACGCAAGGCCTGAAGCCGACATCACCTTCGACTTCAGGGATCATCCAAGGACGGCGGTCGCTGTGGGTGCACTCCCCATGCTGTGCACGCCCACCATCAGCAATGTCATGGTCACCAAGACCCTCATCGACGGCGGCACCAACCTCAACATCCTCTCCCTAGAGGCCTTCGACATGCTCTGGGTGCCTTACAACCAGCTCGCGCCCACCAAGCCCTTCTCGGGGGTGACCAAGGGCTCCGCCACCCCCTTGGGGCAGGTGCGCCTCCCCGTCACCTTTGGCAAGCGCGACAATTACCGCACCAAGCTCATCGACTTCGACATGGCCCGCATCGGCCTCCCATACAATGCCATCCTGGGGTACCCAGCTCTCACCAAGTTCATGGCGGCGACCCATCCGGGCTACAACATCATCAAGATGTCGGGCAGCAGTGGCATCATCATGGTGGCCAGAGACACAAAGGACGCAGTCCGGGCCCTCAAGCTTGCCTATAGGGCCGCGGCGGCCTCTCGCCCAGACGCCGAGGACGCCCTGGAGGCCGCGCCTACGAAGAAAAAGCAGATGTTCTCTCAGGACCGGGCCGAGATGAAATAGATGCCTGTCAACAGCTGGGGTTCAGGCCCCACCTTCTCCCTAGGTGCCGGCCTTCCCCCGGAGCAGGAGGAGGCATTGGTTGGCTTCCTTCGGGCGAACAAGGACGTGTTTGCATGGGAAGCGTCAAACTTGGTCGGTGTCCCAAGGGAGGTGATCGAGCACCACCTGATGGTATGCCCCGGAGTGCGCCCGGTGAAGCAAAAGGCGCGGTGTCAAGCACAAGAGAAGCAAGCGTTCATTGTCCAAGAGGTCCGCAAGTTGCAAGAAGCTGGTGTCATTCAAGAAGTGCGGCACCCGGATTGGCTGGCCAACCCAATAATTGTCCCCAAAAAAGGTGGGAAGGAGCGCATGTGTGTCGACCTCACGAGCCTCAACAAGGCTTGCCCTCAGGACCCCTTCCCACTTCCGCGCATTGACCAGATCATGGACTCCACTCCCGAGTGCGATCTGTTGTGCTTTTTGGATGCCTTCTCAGGATATCATCAAATCAAGATGGTGACAGAGGACGTCGAGAAAACAGCCTTCATCTCCCCGTGTGGCGTGTATTGCTACACCTGCATGCCCTTCAGGCTGCGGAATGCCGGTGCAACCTTCCAGCGGCTGATGCACATCACGCTTTGGCCGCAGCCGGGGAGAAATGCAGAAGAGTACATCGACAACATCGTGGTCAAGTCACGGGAGGCAAGGAACCTCATCGAAGACCTGGAAGAGACGTTCGCAACCTGTGCGAAGTGAACTTAAGGCTCAATCCTGAAAAGTGCGTGTTCGGGGTCCCGTCCGGCAAAATGCTGGGTTTCCTTGTATCACATCTAGGGATCGAGGCTAACCCCGAGAAGATCAAGGCAATTGAAAAGATGCGCCCGCCACAGACCCTCAAGGAGATGCAAAATCTCGCAGGCTGCATGAACTCCCTGGGGCGCTTCATCTCCAAGCTCAGGGAGCGCACCCTCCCATTCTTCAAGCTGATGTAGAGGAAGGGCCCTTTCGAGTGGACTCCGGAGGCTGAGGCGGCCTTCAAGGACCTCAAGAGATACCTCACGAGCCCACCTGTCATGGTGGCGCCTCGTCCTCTCGAGCCCCTGGTGCTCTACTTGGCGGCCACCCCCCATTCGGCTAGTGCAGCTCTCGTGGAGGTCCGGGAGGAGCACGCCGGCGCAGGAGCGAAGAAGGTGACCCGCGAGGGGTCGTGCAGCGTTCGCCGCCTCAGGACGGCACCCTTGGGGCTCTCCTCACTTCACCAGCTAGCAGGGCTCCCGAGTCCCTCTCGCCCCACACAAAGCAAGGCACCGTCGACACCTCGCCCCTCGTCGAGCATCCAGTGTACTTCGTCAGCACAGTGCTGCGGGATGCACGCGCGCGCTACCCCATGCAGCAGAAGCTCCTGCTCGCACTCCTCATCGCGTCAAGGAAGCTGCATCATTATTTCCAGGGCCACCCCATCAAGGTCGTCTCTGCATACCCCCTGAAGAAAGTGCTGTGCAGCCCCAACGCCACTGGAAGGGTTGCAGAGTGGAACATCGAGCTGCAGGCCTTCCAGCTGGAGTTCAGCACCACCAGGGTCATCAAGGGTGCGGCCCTCGCTGATTTTGTGGCGGAGTGGACAGACGCTCTCGATCGGGGGCTAGACGAGGGCCAATCCCTCACGCCTGGCGATGAGGCGCCCGACGGTTGGGTCATGCACTTTGATGGTGCCTTCGCGCGGCTGGGCGCGGGGCTGGAGTCGTACTCATCTCACCAACTAGGGACAAGCTCTAATATGTCGTGCAGCTTTGCTTCCAGCATGGCGAGAAGGTCTCCAATAACATCGCGCAATATGAGGGCTTGATCGCTGGCCTCAGGGCCGTAGCCGGCCTGGGGGTCAGGCGCCTTACCATCAAGGGCAACTCCCAGCTTCTCGTCAACTTTTCCAACAAGGAGTACAAACCAAAGGATGAGCACATGGAGGCATACCTGGAAGAGGTACGTAAAATTGAAAAGCGCTTCCTGGGCTTGGAATTGCAGCACGTCCCGCGCGGCGCGAACAAGGAAGCAGACAACATCGCCAAGAGGGCATCTCGCCGCGAGCCCCAGAAGCCTGGTGACTTCGAGGAAAGGCTCTTCAAGCCATCGGCGGCACCCCCCGCCGGGGGTCCAGCGCTGCTCCAAGAAGAGCTGCCACCGGCCCTGTCATCAGGCGCCCCGGCCTATCGTCTGACCTCAGGAGCCCGCCTACTCCTGGCGCTGGAGCCTCAGGAAGGCTTCTGGACCGAGGAGTTCAAGGCGTACTTACTCCACGGCACCTTACCAGAGAAAGAGGAGGACGCAGAACGCATGGCTCGCCAGGCCACTACTTATTGCTTGCAGGACGGTGAGCTGTACCGAAGACGCCCCAACGACGTCTCGCTGTGATGCAAATCCGAGGAGCA
The DNA here is from genome assembly GCA_011799875.1 of Thinopyrum elongatum. Classification (NCBI taxonomy): domain Eukaryota; kingdom Viridiplantae; phylum Streptophyta; class Magnoliopsida; order Poales; family Poaceae; genus Thinopyrum; species Thinopyrum elongatum. The sequence goes on from CM022302.1 coordinate 249,130,223, forward strand.
GGGGCGCGAGCTGTTGGCTGACATCCATGGTGGGGACTGCGGACACCACTCCTCATCGCACACCCTCGTGGGCAAGGTGTTCAGCAGTGGGTTCTACTGGCCTACGGCGCTCCACGATGCCACTGAACTGGTGCAATCCTGCGAGGCCTGCCAGTTCCACGCCAAGCAGATTCACCAGCCAGCACAAGGTCTCCAAACCATCCCACTCTCATGGCCCTTCGTGGTCTGGGGGCTGGATATCCTAGGCCCGTTTCCTCGGGCAGCCGACGGTTACCACTACCTCTACGTCGCCATCGACAAGTTCACCAAGTGGGCGGAGGTGGAGCCCGGGCGCACCATTCCCACCGGCTCGGCCGTCAAGTTCATCAAGGGCCTCGTGAGCCATTTCGGAGTTCCCAACCGTATCATTACTGACAATGGCTCCCAATTCACAAGCAACATCTTCAAGACATATTGTGCTAACCTTGGAACGCAGATATGCTACGCTTCGGTGGCGCACCCACGGAGCAACGGTCAGGCTGAGCACACCAACGCGGAGGTCCTGAGGGGCCTCAAGACAAGGAGCTTCAAGAAGAAGCTTGAGGCCTGCGGCAGGGGTTGGCTCGGTGAGCTTCAGTCCATGTTGTGGTCCATCCGCACCACCGCGACTAAGCCCACCGGCGAGACCCCGTTCTTCCTCGTCTACGGGGCTGAGGCGGTCCTCCCGCACGAGGTCAGGCATCGCTCCCCATGGGTCTTGGCATTCAACGAGGCGCGTCAGGATGCCTTGCGGGGAACAGATCTCGTGCTCGAGGAGGAGGCTCGTCGCCAAGCCTCGCTCCGCACCGCGAGGTACTAGCAGGCACTGCGGCGCTACCATTGCCGCAGCATTCGCTCCCGGACTCTCGAGGTTGGAGACCTCGTCCTGAGGCGGGTCCTCTCTAGGGAGGGCCTCCACAAGCTCTCGCCCATGTGAGATGGCCCGTCCAGGGTTACTCGTGTCTCCAGGCTCGGCACCGCATGCCTGGAGATGCAGGACGGGGTCCCCATCTAGAGTGCTTGGAACGTCCAGCATCTCTGCAAATTCTACCCGTGACACTCTCACGTAATAATGAGTGGGGTTTTACATGCCCCAGAGTCTCGCGGTGCACCGCCCCTCGGCCCCGCGGGGGCTCTCGCCCACGCCCAAGTGGAAACCCCATGCTCCGCGCTGGCGGACGACACGATCGAACAGCGACTATGCCCATGCCTAGTGGAGGCTGGGCACGGTGTTACACTCGGGCTAGCCCCGGCGACGTTGGAGTCCCAAGCCACAACGGCTGTGGGTCTACCCGCATGCACACCTCGCCAAGGCCTTGGCGTTCAAATCCTTGCGCGATGTTCTCAAGCAAGCCAACGGGCACGTATCGCTTTCGGCCACTGGCCTCAGGAGCGCTTATCTCCTGGCCTTGCCGAACATCGTGACCTAGCATACCAGCGATGATCGCCTCTCGCTCGGGGGCTCTGGACGCAAGATGAAGAAGGGTGGCTAGAGAAAAAGCGGCCACAGTCTGGCTCATTATTGAGGAATCCTACGTCGAGTGCTCTTTACATCTTCGCAAGATCCGACGCATGGAGGAGGCATCTCTGGAGGCTCTGTAATCTCGCAAGCCCCCCAGGGACCTTGCGGGCCGTGAGCCCCTCGAGACCCCGGAGCGATCCGGTCCATGAGGAGGAAGCCTCCTCGGGACCCCAGGGGTATACCTAGGATCAAGGCTCCGGAGGAGCATGCCCCCATGACGCAGAAACCCGCCAAGAGTCACAAGCGCATCAAGCTAAGTTATCCTAATCGCGCCAGGCAGGAATCTTTCAACTAGTAGCAATGAAAATGCTAGAATATGAGTGAGAAACACTGATATAAAGGCGTGAGTGCCATAGTTCATTACACGCCCGATGAGGCTCTCCATGACTCTTGATGCAGGATATAAAAAAAAACAAAAGGAGCAGCCTCCTGAGGGCCGCTGTTCCTGAAGCCTGGTTCCGGCGCCGCCGCGCTCAGTCAGAGTCCTCCTCCTTCTTGACGGGGGTGCGACGGCGTGGCGCCTCGTCCTCCTCATTGGTCGAGGCGCGGCGACGGGGCAGCTCGTCGTAGTCGTCGTTGCTCATGCTCTCCCCAAGGGAGGCGCCGCTGCTGCCGGAGGTGTCGCGGCCGTCGCCAAGGGCAAGTTCACCGCGGAGGACGTCGCCGCCGCGATAGCCGACATCGTCGAAGAGGTGGTCGCTGTCGTCGCCCTCTGGGCAGCCCCCCAAGCGCCTGCCTTCTTCCCCGAAGACCTTGACGAATAGCGTCGTCGCCCTGTCGTACTTGAAGTGGAGGGTACACCTTCCCTGCAAGCTGCAGGCGTGGGCGAATGTCTGCCACCCGCGGTTCAGGAACACATAGCTCGCGGGGGTGACCTCGACATCCACCCACGAGGCCTTGCTGCAGCAGCCGTCACCCTACAGCCATAGGCTAGTGGGTCCCCCTGCCGGCAACGCCCCCATGAAGAAGCGCGGGAGCTGGATCCAGGTGCCTGCCGGTCTCTCCGCCCAAGCCACGAACTCCTGGGCCGCGTTCGCCGAGTGGGATCGCGGGCGTGGTGGCCGGGCGGCCGCCGTGAGCCTTCCACCCCGACCACGGCTACCACGACTTCCGCAGCCGCTCCCGCAGGAGGGACCCTTCCCACAACCACCGAAGGCAATGCGAACACCCATGGAGGTGCACTCACGCCCCTGGGGAACCGCCGCCGGCGTCGCGGTGGACTTGCGGAGACGGCCGCGTCCCCTCTTGGTCGGTGGCGAGCCTGGTCCCTCCTGGGGGGTTTTCCCCTTCTCGGCGGTGGAGAACCTCCTCGCTGGCGCCATGGCTGTCGGGGTGGCAGTTTGGAATGGGAGAGTAAGAAAATGAAGATGGGCTAGGGGGCTCCGCCCCCCCCTTCGCCCCCTTATAGGCAAGTGAAGGCTAACCGGCACCCCTCCATGTTCCGAGTGATGAAGGCCCTGCTGCATGCATCAGGCTGTTGTCAAATCGGGGCGGTTGCCAAGGCGACATGGGGAAGTGGAGGTGTCCGCGTCCCGTCACGCGCCATGTGTCGAGCCTGGCCCGCAGGGGATTTGGGGCCCGCGGCACTTCACCCATCGCTCCTTGCCTTCGCTTCATAGCCAGGCCGAGCACGCCTTGGGCCCGGGGGCTACTGTCGGCGTTCTGGGATCGGGGGTACCCAGATCTGCCTGCCTGCAGCCCAGCGCATGGGCTCATCGATGGCCCAGTACGGCACAGCTGCAACGACTCCAAGACAAGACCCTCGCGAGGTCCCCCGGCCTCGCGAGGAGAACAACGCCAAGACATCCAGAGGAGCAGCCTCCCCAAGCCGCCTCCCGAGGAGCGGAGATCTCCATGCAAGCCTCCCGCCTCGTGAGGGCATGATGACGTAAGCCATGACAACCAAGGCCAGGCGGGCGCCAGCGGGCGCAGAGGGGGTAGTTTCCTCTTCGGTGCTAAGGGAGCAAGGGCAGGTGCAGGTTCCCGAGGAAGGCCCCAAAGCTTTCCATTCTGGTGCAACAAGACCAAGACCACGAGATCGGTAGGACGGATGTCATCGCCGAGCCCACCGTTGCGTCATGGCCAGAAGCTTTGCAGGCGAAGACCACCTTTCGTCTGGATAAGATGTACTCTTTGTCCCCCTTCAAAATTGGCCGTTGTGGAATCCCTTCCCGCCTAAGCTATGAGGGAAGAGGACCAAGGCCACTATAAATATGGCTTGCCATCACCGTAGAAGGGTTCCCTGATCGGACCCTTGACCAATCCATCCTCACCCCGCGAGCCCTCGCGAGGCTGCTCATCCACTGTACTAGTTCATCCTCTACCTCCTCGTGAGGCCCAGCAAAAGCAGGAGTAGGGTTTTACACTGCAAGGTGGCCCGAACCTGGGTAAATCTCTATGTTGTTTCTTCCGCACGATCCAGCGTACTCATCGAGATCAGGTCATGGGCATGGCGAGCTAGCGTTGTTGTGAAGCGAGATCCTTCGTTCACGCCTCTGAGTTCAAACCTTCTTGGGTCTGCGGAGCCCTGAATCTGACACCCATATTCTGCGAAGGGTGTAATGTAATTTGTGTGAATTGGGTCGGTGTGGATGTACGAGTAGTACATCCATATCATTAACATGCATGCATGCAACAAACATTTGTGTGTAAGATTTCACCCTATGTTCGTATTCTGTTTGAGAGTGGATTTGATTTTTGTAATTGGAGCTCATTTTTTCAATAGAGAATCAACATAAGTGTGGTCCTTTGCTTGATTTCAATTTAGACTATCCATGTATTATTGCGAGAGACAGATATAGAGAGAATATTTGCGTGACAGAGGGGGGGTTTGGTTGGCAGTGAGACATAAAGAGAGAGGGCCATATGTGTGTTCGAAAGACAGTGTGTGTCAGAGAGAGAGGAGTGTCTGAAAGGTAGAGAGAGGGTGTGTGCATATGCGTGTGTGTGAGAGAGAGAGGGAGAGGGATAGAGAGGGGGGTTGGCAACTAGACCTAAAGAGAGAGGGGCATATGCATGTTCGAAAGACTGTGTGTGTCAGAGAAATAGAGAGGGGGATAGAGAGAGGGGGTGCGTATAACGTCAATTGTATACATGACATAGACATTGAGGGGATCAACAAGATTACGGGGTCGAGGATATTGGGAAAGCGATAGTGTGTGTGCGATGAAGGGAGACACACAGACACAACGTCAGTTTGTGTGTGAGAGAGCTAGATAGACCTCGACAACACAATTGGCTGGGGGTGTAAGGTTATGTTTGGTAGAGAGATATAGTAGAGAGAGAGGAATGCTTGCGTTTCGCAGGGAGACCTAAGTACATAGGTGGTGTAGGAAGAAGAAGAGAATGGCAGTGTGCCTATTTTTTTGATAGGATGGGAGAGAGACCAAGAGACATGCATCGTGTAAAGAGGTGTGTGTGTTCCGAGGGAGAGGGAGGCATGGACATAGATAGTGAGATGGGTGTTCATATGTACGTTATAGGGAAGGAATTATCTAGCCGGTAGAGTCATGTGGTGGCGACCCAATATTTCGATGAGAGTAGGGATAAGAATCGATTTGGTGGATTTTTACATTGATCCAGCTATATCGTACCCGGTGATACAAATCGACAATCGCTAACTAAACCGATCTCCGATGGTCACTGATCTTGTTGTATGCATGATCAACCTGAATAACGAGACCGAGTTCCTGCAAGCAACCGAAGAACTGACAAGAACTAAGATAATGCAATCCAAATTGCCAATATGAATTAATTAAGGAAAATGGTGGCGTTCCTGATATAGGATCTAAACAAGGCGGTAGTCCTTCACATCTCGCAGATGCAAATTGTAGTGAAGCTAAACAATGTCTAAACAAAACTGCGATTTTTAACCTAGAAGAAAAGTAGTAGCTATATATCTATATGTATAGATTATAATACTAGATTTTTTATTTCTATAGTTATATCTATATCTATACCACTCCCTCCATTTTTATTTACTCCATATATAGCTTTTACTGCAGTCAAACTTTATAAAGCTTGACCAAGTTCGTGGAGAACAATATGAACATTTACACTAACAAATTTACATGATGTGAAAATATATGCAATGATGAATCAAAAGATATATATTTGGTGGTGTATACGTTAATATATTTTTCTACAAACTTGTTGAAAGTATACAATGTTTGACTTTAGAGAAACCTAATAGGCGGTATTATATATTATATATTCATTATTTTTATATAGTCAATGTGTGTATTCATTATTCTTATATAAACCGTTGATTGATGTTGATCCAGTGGTCCAGGTGGCTGGGATTCAGATCTACTATAACCTAATTGTACCCAAACACGTTCTTCTCTAACCAGCTGCACGACAGTGTGATCGATCCACACAAGAAGCTCTCAGTAAGACCTCTAGATGTGCCATGTGACTTCATGGGTGCCCCCCACATCATATTATTCATAAGACATTGACTGAAAAAGAGAGAAATCACAGGAAACAAGATCCCGTATTTTGTTCCTACAAAGTTGTGTCGTGGACATACCAGAGTACTAGTACTATATAACTTTAGTACAGTATAGTACAATAGTTGTATAGTGGTAGTAGTACATACAAGTAGAACGGAGTGCTCCTACTCTATCAACATGAGTCCCATCTGACACCAAATTCCTCGGGAAAATTTCAGGTGATACCATGTTTTAGGTGCTACCATGATACAACTTTCTGGGTCATTGGATCTCAGATCCGACGACATCTAAAGAGCTATTATACCTATGCGCAAATTTGGAACTTTTGAATGATTTTTTTGTAAAATGTTCAAGAACTCCCGTGAGCCGTCGGATCTGAGATCCATTGGCTACCAGGACCCCGTATCATGGTAGCACCTAAACCGTTGTATCACCAAATATCTTTTCCCCTCCTTGTTTCTGTTTTCCAATTCAAACTCAGCAACCATGTGGCGGGTGATACATCTCCATCGTATCTACTTTTCCTAACACTTTTGCTCTTGTTTTGGACTCTAATTTGCATGATTTGAATGAAACTAACACGGACTGACGCTGTTTTTAGCAGAACTACCATGGTGTTTTTTTGTGCAGAAATAAAAGTTCTCGAAATTGGACAAAACTTTTTGGAGAATTATTTTGGAATAAATAAAAAATACTAGAACCAAGACCCACTAGAGGGGGAGCCCAGCTTCCCACTAGGCACCAGGGCGCGCCACCCCCTTTGGCGCGCCCTGGTGGGTAGTGGGGCCCATGAGGCTCCGCTGGCCCTAATTCCGACACTATAAGATCCTATTTTTGGAGAAAAAATAGGAGAGGAAGTTTCATCGTGTTTTACGATATGAAGCCGCCGCCACATCCTGTTCTTCATCAGGAGGCCAGATCTAGAGCCCGTTCGGGGCTCTGGAGATGGGGATCTTTGGTCTTCGTCATCATCAACCATCCTCCATCACCTGTTTCATGATGCTCACCGCCGGGAGTGAGTAATTCCTTCATAGGCTTGCTGGACGGTGATGGGTTGGATGAGATTCATCATGTAATCGAGTTAGTTTTGTTAGGGCTTGATCCCTAGTATCCACTATGTTTTGAGATTGATGTTGCTATGGCTTTGGTATGCTTAATGCTTGTCACTAGGGGCCAAGTGCCATGATTTCAGATCTGAACTGTTTATGTTTTCATCATTATATCTATGTTCTTGATCCGATCTTGCAAGTTATATGCACCTATTACGTGTTATGATCCTCATATCCCAAGGTGATAATAATTGGGATTCTTTCCGATGTCTACCGTAATTTGAGGAGTTAATGTATTCACTATGTGTTAATGCTTTGTTATGGTTCTCTATTCAAAGGAGGCCTTAATATCCCTTAGTTTCCTTATGGACCCCGCTACCACGGGAGGATAGGACAAAACATGTCATGCAAGTTCTTTTCCATAAGAACGTATGACTATTTACGGAATACATGCCTACATTTTATTGATGAACTGGAGCTAGTTCTGTATCGCCCTAGGTTATGACTGTTATATGATGAATATTATCCAACATTATCACTGATCCAATGCCTACGAGCTTTTCACATATTGTTCTTGCTAAGTTACTACTATTTCTGCTACTATTTAGAACTGCTACAAATTGCTACTACTACTGTTACCATTATTGTTGCTATCACTACTACTGCTATCAAACTATCATATTACTGTGCTACTAATCACTTTGCTATAGACATTAAATCTCCAGGTGTGGTTGAATTGACAACTCAACTGCTAATACTTACAAGTATTCTTTGGCTCCCCTTGTGTCAAATCAATAAATTTGGGTTGAATACTCTACCCTCGAAAACTGTTGCAATCCCCTATACTTGTGGGTCATCAGGACCTTTTTCTGGCGCCGTTGCCGGGGAGCATAGCTATATTTGTTGAGTCACTTGGGATTTATATCTATTTATCACTATGAAGAATCTGAAAGATACCAGAACTAAGATCGTCCCCTCTAAGACAAGGGAAGGTAAGGAATTGCCATCTAGCTCTCCACTTGATTCACCTTCTGTTTTGAGTAAGCTTGCGACACCACAACCTGCTATCAATTCTGATATATCACAAGTAATTGATGATGCTGCTTGTGCTATGAATGATGCTAGTACCTTGCTTGATAAGAATGTGCCACTAGGTGAATTTCTTGATGAACAACTTGCTAGAGCTAAGGAAATTGAGAATGCTGAAACTGATGAAATTACAGAAACTGATGAAGTCTTTGAAACTGAGAATTATGAAACACCTATTAGACCTAGCTCTCCTAGATATAAATTGCCTGAGATACCTGAAGGTTATGTTATGGATGGAGAGGTAGCTAGAGACTTTCTTGCTTGTAAGGATAGAGATAATCTTAAGAAATTATTATGCAAGTTAAAAGAAAAATCTTTGAATGCTAGAATGAAATGTGATCCTAAGTTTGCTACTTCACCTATCTTTATTACTGATAAGGATTATGAATTCTCTGTGGACCCAGAGTTAATTACTTTGGTTGAATCTGATCCTTTCGATGGCTATGAAATTGAAACTGACGTGGCACATCTTACTAAATTGAATGATATAGCCACCCTATTTTCTCATGATGAGAAAATTCGCTACTACTATATTCTCAAATTATTTCCGTTCTCATTAAAGGGTGACACTAAGACATGGTATAATACTCTTGCTCCTGGTTGTGTGCGTAGTCCCCAAGATATGATTTATTACTTCTCTGAAAAATATTTTCCTGCTCATAAGAAACAAGCTGCCTTACAGAAAATATTTAACTTTGTGCAAATTTAAGAAGAGAGTCTCCCACAAGCTTGGGGGTGGCTTCTCCAATTACTTAATTCTTTGCCTAATCATCCTCTCAAGAAAAGTGAAATACTTGATATCTTCTATAATGGACTAACTGATGCTTCTAGGGACTTCCTAGATAGTCGTGCTGGTTGTGTTGGCAGGGAACAAACTATGGAACAAGCTGAGGAATTATTGAATAATATATTGAAGAATTATGATGATTGGAAACTTCCTGAACCACCACCTAAACCCACTGCAAAGAAGAGGGGTATTTTATTTCTCAGTCCCGAAGATATGCAAGAGGCAAAGAAGTGTATGAAGGAAAAAGGTATTAAAGCTGAGGATGTTAAGAATTTACCACCTATTGGAGAACTACATGGACTTGACACACCACCACAGGTGGTGGAGGTAAATTCTCTTTTAAAGTCCGATGAAGGTGATATCCCTTATAATAAACATCCCAATCAATACTTTTATGAATTTAATAACTACATTATGAAACAAGATCATTTCAATGCCTATGTTATGAAACAATTAAGACAAAATTCTGATATGATTGCTCGCTTGAGTGGCTTGTTATTTTAGAATCACTAATGATGTCAGAGGAGTAGGGAAACATGCTTCTATAGTTCAAACTCAGTTAGAACAAGTTGCTAAATCTCAAAGTGAGTTACTCAATGAAATGAATAGTAATATGAATGATCATGCTATTAGAGTAGTAATTAGAGGAGGTACTATGACTCAGTAGCCACTTTATCCTGAAGGTCACCCTAAAAGAATTGAACATGACTCTCAAAGAATTAATACTGATGCACCTAGTCCTACTAAAAAGAAAAAGAAAAAGAAAAAGAAAAATGATAGGACTTTGCATACTTCTAGTGAACCTGAAGTAGAAAAACCTTCTGAAGATAACAATGATGTTTCTATTTCTGATGCTGAAACTCAATCTGGTAATGATCATTCACGTAGTGATAATGAAAATGATAATGATGATGTTCATGAAGATGCTCAACCAGACAATGATAAAGAACCAGATAATGATGTTGAAATAGAACCTGCTGTTGATCTTGATAACCCACAACCTAAAAATAAACGTTATGATAAAAGAGACTTTGTTGCTACAAAACATGGTAAAGAAAGAGAACCATGGGTTAAAAAACCCATGCCTTTCCACCTAAACCATCTAAGAAAAAGGATGATGAAGAATTTGAACGCTTTGCTGAAATGCTTAGGCGAGTCTTTTTGCGTACTCGTTTGGCTGATATTTTAAAGATGGCCCCTTATGCGAAATACATGAAAGATATTGTCACTAATAAAAGAAAAATACCTGAAGCTGAAATCTCCACCATGCTTGCTAATTATTCTTTTAATGATGGAGTACCTAAGAAACTAGGAGATCCAGGAATACCAACTATACCATGCTCCATTAAAAGAAGTTATGTCAAAACTGCTTTATGTGATCTAGGAGCCGGTGTTAGTGTTATGCCTTTCTCTTTATACAAAAGACTTGACTTGAATAAACTCGCACCTACTGAAATATCATTGCAAATGGCTGACAAATCAATTGCCATACCTATTGGTATTTGTGAGGATGTGCCCGTTGTTTTTGCAAATGTTACTATCTTAACCGACTTTGTTATACTTGAGATGCCCGAGGATGACAACATGTCAATTATCCTTGGTAGACCCTTTCTGAATACTACAAGGGATGTTATTGATTGCAATAAAAGCAAAGTCACTTTTCATATCAATGGTAACGAGCATACGGTGCACTTTCCGAAGAAACAATTTCAAGTCAATGGTATTAATGTTATTGAAAAGTCTCCGACAATCACTATTGGAAGCTTTCAACTCCCTCTTCCTACTACCAAAAAGAAATATGAAATACTTATTGTTGGGAATATGCATATCCCCGTTGAGGTAACTTAGTGTTTTACGAAAATTCTTCGAGTTCATGCTAATCGAAAGTGGTTGTTAATAAGACTTGATCAACCTTATTAATGGATTATTTTTGAGAGGCATGTGGTCGATGAATTTAGTAAGCACAACCTTCTGTACCCACTTTTTGTTTTTTGTTATTTTTAGTTAAATACAATAAAATGCCATGTTTATCCTATTTTATGATTTATCCGTGCAATAAAAAAGTGCCCAAAATAAAAGTGCTCAGAATGACCTGAAATTTTGACATAATTTTTTTCTGAATATTTTAGAATTTCTGATACAAAAAACATCACAGGGGGGTGCCCCTGGTGCCCACTACGCACCGGGAGTCGGTGCAACAAACCTTCGCGTGTGTTGCCCGAACTGTACACAGGCACGCCAGTAAGGGAGCTACAGCACCAAGCTTCCAAGACGAGCTTCCGAGCGAAAGAGATAGCCCTTTGAAGAATCAAGGGGCGGATCAAGAAGACCAAGACAAGCCAAGAGAACAAGATATCACTAAGTGAAAGCCTCCCTTACCACACAGGTGAGCCTGGTCAGGTTGAGGCCACCCCAAAGGCAAGTCCCAAGATTTCCCCGGCAGGCTTGCCGGGGCCGCTGGCGGCCTACATCCCCACCAAGACTCCACTACTCCACCGCATCGCAACGCAAGTCATCCATCGGTGTGGTGTCGAGCCCCCAGATAGCTAAGTGGCTGTCATTTGGCACGTGGCAGCCATTTAGAAGGAAGTTCACCTCTATATGACACCCGTCCAGAGGTGTGTTAAGCAGACAGGTGGAAGGTGACTAAGCGGCGCGGCAGGCCTGCCGGGCTGCATCCACAGCGTGACACCTAGCAGTGCATTTAATGCACTTTGTCCTAACTGGCAGAGTTAGGTATGATAGCACTGTTAGCTATCTAATCATTGGATAATGACTGTTTTGCCATTGTGGTAACCCCTTAGCCTATAAAAGGAGGGCCGTGGCAACCTTAGAAAGGATTCGGACCCTCGTGTACTCATACGCGCGTAGCTGCTCTCCCCAAGGCGACCTTGCCGGGCTTGAGCACCGCGCGTTCCTCACGGTCCCTCCACCAATCCACCAAAGCAGGAGTAGGGTTTTACACTTCTCAGCGGCCCGAACCTGGGTAAAAACCACCAGCGTCACCTTTGCCGTGCTGTCCCATGGCCTCCACTCTTTGTGCAACGTGATCACTCCCCCCCCCCCCCCCGCTAAACCACAAGGGGCCGATGGCCCCATAGGTGATCGTGTTCCACCGCGACATCTTTGGTGCGCCAGGTAGGGAGGCGTGCGTGTGCAAACCTGAGGTTGTGATCAGCGCGTCGATCTTCATCATCGTCTTCTTCATCATCCATGGTGCCCAAGAAGAAGCCCGGCGTGACAGCTCACCCTTCCACCTCGAAGGCCCCCTCACATACAGCCACCGATACTGCGGGGGCTGTAGCGGAGTCAGGAGACGTCGTGCGGAACATGACCGGCGCAGGCGGCGATGTCATCGTTCCCCCTGTGGCGGAAGCGGGAGCGAAAAATGCCGGAGGAGGGCGACATCAACAGCATCTCGATGGCCGTGCTCCACAAGGCGCGGGTGGGGAGAACGTTCAGTCTCCACCTCCCCACCGTGCTGGAGGACACAGCCACAGCGACAACGCTCACTCTGGTGCGAACCGCGACCCCCTGGTTGTCCCCGCTACGGGCGCAACAGTGGGGCAAGCGCATTCCCCAGGGCGAGGTAACCAAGACGAAGCGCCGAACGGGGTCGTCAACCCCCAGGCGCAACCTTCTCGCCATCGTACCACCGTGGCGGCTGGCTCGCGGTGACGAGAGCACGGTGCCACCGCCATTGTTACTTACCGGAGCCGAGCGATGTCGCGGTCTGCGTAGTCGTCTATGCCAAGCACTGCTTCGGAAGCCATGGCACGCGCCAAACTCCTGCTGAGATTCCCGCCGGCGGCCGATCAAATGGATGAGTGGAGAGCCACCATTCAGAGTTTGATCGGTTTCGCTGAAGCGGGAGGTTCACAGCGGGCGGACCCGCCATGGCGCCCGCAAGCGACAACCATGATCCGAGCTGCTGGTCATGTAAAGGGGGCCACTTCAATGGTGCAATCCCCTCCATGATAGCCAGCGCAGAGGCTGCAACCAGAACCACGCAACCAGGAGCCTGATGAGGTATCGATGGCTTCATCTGACCCCCGGGCCTGTCAAGATCAGCGGCAGGTCCTGGAAGATCAGCGGACGGAGGATGCACACGTCACCATAGAGCAACGCCGTGAAACCCACCGCCAATCTGATAGGTGCAACGGCCCAGACGTCGACGAACCCACGCCCAGTGAAGGCGGATACTTGCCCTTCGAGGTTGGGTGCCCTGCCTTTACTCGCGAACTGCGGCAAGTCCGTTGGCCATCTGCCCGCATTTTCAAGCTAGAGATACCAAAGAAGTATGATGGAAGACTGAACCCGGCAGAGTTCTTGAGCATCTACACCATCGCTATTCAAGCTGCCGGAGGAAGAGATGAAAAGGTGTTCGCCAACTACTTCCCTTTGGCACTCAAGCCAAACATGAGGTCATGGCTGATGCACCTATCGGAAAATTCCATCTCATCATGGGCTGACCTGTGCAATGAGTTTATTGGCGCCTTCACGGGCGGCCATCAAGAACCAGGACGGCCCAGCAATTTGCAGCTCCTCCCACAAAAGGAAGGGGAAAGCTTGCGGAAATACATGCTGAGGTTTAGCCGGGTGCATAGGAACATTCCAGACACCCATCCGGCAGCTGTGATTATCGCGTTCCAGTCCAACGTGCGCAACAGGAAGATACATTCCAAGATGAACGCCCGGTTGCCCAAGACTGTGAATGAATTGTACACCTTAGCAGATAAGTGTGCCCGCACAGAGGAAGGGAGGTGGCTCCCTGGAGAGGAGGACGGCGTCGAAGTCGACTTCAAGGATGACGACGATGCCGCTGACCCGAAGAGGAAGAATAAGAAGCGCAAGGAAAAGGCGGTGTTGGCTGTTGACGGCTCTAGCACTCCTAGTACCAGCAAGAAGGCCAAGACCGAAGCCCTGGGCAAGGAAGTTGCCACGTGCTCTGATTGCCGGGAGGCTGCGGCGGCCAAAAAGGCTGGGAAAGATGACGGTCCATACTGCAAGATCCACCGGACCAAGGGCCATGATCTCCAAGAGTGCCACCAAGTTGAGCAACTTGTCAAGAAGCAGAAAGCTGAGTACGAGAAGCGTGACAAGGAAAGAGACCAAGAAGGTGTTGGCGGGAAAGGCCTAGGCGGCAGAGGAGGCCGCCACGGCAAGGTTCCCCAGCATCCGGAGAAGCCTGCTGTCGGTGCAACAAACCTTGGTGTATGTTGTCGGACTGTACTCAGGCTCAGGGGCAAGGTTACAGCAACAAGACAAGGCCAAGCAGAAGAACTAGCTCTTTGATAAATCAAATGGCGGATCAAGAAGACCAAGACAAGCCAAAGGGACAAGATATCACTAAGGGAAAAACCTCCCTTGCCGGGCAGGCAAGCCTGGTCAGGTCGAGGACACCCCAAGGGCAAGTCCCAAGACCTCCCCAGCAAGGGTTGCCGGGGCGCTGACGGCCTGCTACCCCGCCGAGGCTCCACCGCTCCACCTCACAACGATGCAAGTCACTTATCAGTGCGGTGTCGAGCCCCTAGGTGGTTAAGTGGCTGTCATTTGGCACGTGGCAGCCATTTCTGAGGAAGATCACCCCTAAATGACACCCGTCTAGGGGTGTGTCACGCAGGCAGACAAGAAGGTGGTTGAATGGCGCTGCAAGGCTTGCCGGGCTGCATCCACGACATGACACTAAGCGGTGCATTTAATGCACCTTGTCCTATCTGCAGAGTTAGGTATGATAGCACTATGGCTATCTAATCACTGGATAATGACTGTTTTGCCATTGTGGTAACCCCTTGGCCTATAAAAGGAGGGCCGTGGTAACCTTAGAGAGGATTCGGACCCTTGTACACTCATACACGCATAGCTACCCTCCCCGAGGCGACCTTACCGGGCTTGAGCGCTGCGCATCCATCACGGTCCTCGATCCAATCCACCAAAGAAGGAGTAGGGTTTTACGCCTTGTGGCAGCCCGAATCTGGGTAAAAACCACCCGCGTCACAATTGTCGTGCTGCCCTATTGCCTCCGCTCTTTGTGCAACGTGCCCTTCCCCCTTGCCGAACCACAAGGGGCCGATGGCCCCATAGGTGATCGTGTTGAACCACGACATCTTTGGCATGCCAGGTAGGGGGGAGCGCTTGTGCGAACCCGAGGACGTAAACAACACGTCAATCTTCATCATCATCTTCTTCATCGACGGCTTCGTCATCCATGGAGCCCAAGAAAAAGTCAGGTGCAGCAGCCCACCCTTCCACCTCGAAGGCCCCCTCGCATGCTGCCACTGATCCCATGGGAGCTGCGGTAGCATCGGGGGACGCGGACGCCGCAGGGAACGTGATCGGCGAGGGTGGCGCTGTCACTGTTCCCCCTGCTGCCAAGGTGGGAGCAGGAGGCGCCGGAGGAGGACAGCATCAGCAGCACCCTAGCGGCCACGCTCCACAAGGTGCGGGTGGGGAGAATATTCAGTCTCCGCCTCTCCTCCTCACTGGAGGACATAGCCGCAGCGATGGCGCCCGCTCCGGCGCGAATCGCAACCCCCTAGCTGCCCCTGCTCCGCGCGTGGCTACGGGGCACATGCCTTCCCCAGGGCAAGGCAATCAAGACAACGCGCCGAATGGGGTTGTCAACCCCCAAGCACGTCCTTCTCGTCGTCACGCCGCCCTTGCGACTGGCTCGCGACGACGAGAACGCGACGCCGCCACTACCGGTACCGTCAGAAGTCGGGCGACGTCGCGATCTGCGTCGTCGTCCATGCCAAGCACTGCTTCAGAAGCCATGGCATGAGCCCAGCTCCTGTTGAGATTCCCACCTGCGGCCGATCAAATGGATGAATGGAGAGCCGCCATTCAAAGTTTCATTGGTTTCACTGAGGTGGGGGGATCACAATGAGTGGGCTCGCCACGGCATCCGCAGGTAGCGACAACGGCCCGAGCCGCTGGCCATGCCGAAGGGGCCAATCCTACGGTATAGTCCCCCCCACGGTAGCCAGCATAGGAGCTGCAGCCAGAGCCGCGCGACCAAGAACCTGACGAGGTGTCGATGGCTTCATCTGATCCTCAAGCCCGTCGAGATCAGCGGCAGGTCCTGGAAGGCAGGCGGAGGGAAGACGCGCGTGTCACCATAGAACGGAACCGCGAAACCCACCGCCAGCCTGACAGGCGCAATGGCCCCGACGTCGACGAGCCTGCGCCCAATGGAGACGGATACCTGCCTTTCGAGGTTGGGTGTCCTGCCTTGAGTCGCGAGCTGCGGCAAGTCCCTTGGCCGTCTGCCCGTACGTTCAAGCCAGAGATACCAGAAAAATATGATGGAAGACTGAACCCGACAGAGTTCTTGACACAATCGCCGTTCAAGCCGCTGGAGGAAGAGATGACAAGGTATTTGCCAACTACTTCTCTTTGGCGCTCAAGCCAAATGTGAGGTCGTGGCTGATGCACTTGCCGGAGAACTCCATCTTGACTTGGGCTGACCTGTGCCACGAGTTTGTTGGTGCCTTCACGGGCGGCCATCAAGAGCCAGGGTGACCCAGTGATTTGCAGCTCCTTCCACAAAAGGAAGGGGAGAGTTTGCAGAAGTACATGCAGAGGTTCAGCCGGGTGAACATGAACATTCCAGATATCCACCCGGCAGCTATGATTGTCGCGTTCCAGTCCAACGTACGCAACCGCAGGATACATTCCAAGATGAATGTCCGGTTGCCGAAGACCGTGAATGTGCTTTACACCTTGGCAGATAAGTGTGCCCGTACAGAGGAGGGGAGGCAACTTCCCAGAGAAGAGGATGGCGTCAACATTGACTCAGAAGATGACGACGATGCTACCAACCAGAAGAAGAAGAACAAGAAGCATAAGGATAAAACAGTGTTGGCTGTCGAGGGGTCAGGCACTCCTAGTACCGGCAAGAAGGCCAAGACCGAAGCCCCAACAAGGAAGTTGCCACGTGCACTGACTGTCGGGAAGCTGCGGTGGCCAAGAAGGTTGGGAAGGCTGACGGGCCATACTGCAAGATCCATCGAACCAAGGTCCATGATCTCCAAGAGTGTCATCAAGTTGAGCAACTCATCAAGAAGCAGAAAGCTGAGTACGAGAAGCGTGACAAGGAGAGAGACCAAGATGGCGGTGGTGGGAAGGGCCGAGGCGGCCGCCCCGGCAAGGTCCCCCAATATCATGGGAAACCTGCTAAAGGCCATGAGAAGAATGAATGCGGTGACGAAAGCGATGAAGGGGATGAAGAGGAAACCAACAAGCAAGAGTTTCAGAAAGCCACTGATGCCCTGTGCATTGATGGGGGCACATCCTTGCACTCCTCTCACTGCCAGCTAAAAACAATGGGTGCGTGAGGTTAATGCTATGGAGCCAGCGATAGATTCCTGGAAACCACTCAAATGGTCTCGCACGCCCATCATCTTTGACGAAGAGGATCACCCTGACCGCACCACTGCGGTAGGGTGCTTGCCATTGTTGGTATCACCAACAATCCGCAACCTCAAGGTCACAAGGATGTTGGTTGACGGCGGGGCCGGGTTGAATTAGATTTTCCCCAAAGTAATCAGCAAGCTGCAGATAACAGATGAAGATCTCAAGGTTACTGGCACGTTTCACGAAATCAACCCCGGTAGGAGTCGTCCAAAGGGGAAGATCATGCTACCGGTGACATTTGGAGGAGAACTAAACTATCGGATCGAGAAGATTGTGTTCGATGTGGTCGAGCTTCCGTTGCCATACAATGGGATACTTGGACGACCTGCCCTGGCAAAATTCATGGCGGCATCCCACTATGCCTACAACACCCTGAAGATGCCAGGACCAATGGGCGTTATTTCTATCCCATCAGACAAGAAGGAAGCAATTATATGCGTGGACAAGATGTACCGAGATGCGGTTGCTGCCGAGGTCGTGAAACCAGCAATCCCCGCCAAGGAAAACAAACAAGCACTGGTACAGCGAGGTGCTATACAAACGGTTTTTAACCCCTTTCCGCGGCGGTGTTCTGAACCGTCGCCAAGTGAGTGACTGCGATAGGGGGGTCCTTTCCACACGACCCAGAAACCGTCGGGGATAGGGAGCCTTCATGCATATACAGTACTCCCTACTCATTTGTGCTCGCATTGCCATCGCAGTCGGTATTCTATGGTGCTACGTTTATGATGCGCGACCCATCACAAATAGTTCACGATTATAGAAGTAGACAATCACACACATTTACTTTTCCTCGACTTTGTGCGATTTGATGTAAGAGCGCATACACTTGTCGCTATAAAACTGTATGCGAAGCTTGAATACATCCCACACGATTCATCCGTCGTACCCGCGTCGGATGATCGACCTATCGCACACGTTCTTCTATGACTAAACATTTGCGATGCGCACAACATCACAAACAGTCCATAATTGCGAAGCGTGTGTGATAAGGTGACTATCGCAAACATTTAATAAGAAAGAACTGTGTGCGATGATGTTGTTAATCGCACACGTTTTTTCTTGGCTGATCGTGTGTGCAGTAGAGTTTGATCGCACACGTAGTGGATCCTAGAAACATGTCTGATCTCGACGTCTATCGCAAATGTTTCGCTTTCGCAAACCATGTGCAGTGTAATCCCTAATTTAAAAATCACATGTTTTGAATTTGAAAGTAGGCAATCACTTATTTCATATCCAACCATGTTTATTACAAATATAGGTTCAACCACGAATGCATAATTCGATGCACAGGTACATATACTGAAGAACTACAGAAGCACCAAGTAAAGAATGATGAACCAAAGTTGTACTAAAGACTATAAAGACAGAGGCGAAAGACATTGTGGTTGCTGGAGAAGGTGAAACGGAATGCCCATATTGTGCCCTCCTCCATGCGTAATGCGCGCATGACTCTAGGCCAACCCCTTGTGATGGCTGCCCGTCCATCCTTCACTGTCTTCATTATGACTTCTCGATGCTCATTGTAGTCTGGATGAAATACTTTAACCTTCATTGCGTGTCCACCAATCATGTACTTTGCGAGGTAATCTTGAGTGAACTGCTTCGGGAACCACTGCGAACGAAAAAGATTCAGACATTGTTGTCTAACAACTCATTATGGGCAGTAAAAAGAGAAGGCTGCAGAGTTTGTAGTTACCATCCTACAGCTCACTGTTGTGTTGGATAGAGCATAAACAAATAATTTGCTTGCCACCATTCGTATCTTTTTGCTAATAATCCTTATCAGTTTCCTCACTTGATGCTTGTTCATGAATATCTCATTGCCCCATACGCAAAAAGGGTCGATGCGTGGACCCTTGCCAAGGGCATATGTACCTACAAGCAAAAAGTCAATATTAGAAGCTAACAAGTGTCCAGGCCTAGATCTATATGCACTACATTATGGAACGACGAGGGGATTACAAGCCGAGGGATGAAACTAACCTCGGCAGAAAATGGTGGCCACTCCCGTTGTTGTCCTGCATAAGTAGTGGACAGGCATGATAAGTACAGCAACCTTAACATCAAACAAATATAGCAAAGGTAAACAACATCATCTCCAAATGATAGCTTGAATGTGTTGGTTTCAGCATGCTGTTAAAGCAGATATAAAATGGAAGGCAATGTTACCGACAACAGGCTTAACAGCCATCAAATATTGCAATTCAAACTGGTATTGTTGAAAATGAATAGAACGTAAGTAATGCTTAAACATCACACTGGATAAATGTGTAAAACTGAAATAAAGGGCATGTGTTAACTACACCAGGCATAACTGGAACCAAATATAGCCATTCAAACTACTATTGATGCAGTCGAGCGGCACAATTCCGACTTGCACATAATGAACATCACATTGTGAATGACTAAAATAAACAAGGCATAAATGATTAGTATAACAACCAAATATAGCCATTGAAAACTAGACAGAGTCTCACTGCAACCATCCTAACAAGCAAATACAGATAAACAGGGCATATGCTTGAAAACTGGACAAATGCTCACTGCAACCAACCTAACAAGCAAATACAGATAAACGAGGCATCTGCTTGAAAACTGGACAAATGCTCACTTCAACCAACCTAACAACCAAATACAGATAAACAAGGCATCTGCTTGATAACTGGACAAATGCTCACTACAACCAACCTAAGAACCAAATACATATAAACAAGGCATCTGCTCGATAACTGGAAAAATGCTCACTGCAACCAACCTAACAACCAAATACAGATAAACAAGGCATCTACTCACTATAAACAACCAAATATAGCCATTCGTGAAACTGAAGTGGACAATTCATACCTAAACATCACATAGCCCTATTGAACAATACATTTTTGCATAACTAAAATAATTAAGCACGGCACAGTTAAAGCACCGCACGACAAATGCTACTACAACAAAGGGTACGGGTTGGCAAGCTAGAAAAGGTAAGATTTGCTGATAGGATGTTGCCTCAGATGTCATGGACGGGGTCTTTCCAGTTGGAAGAGCACAGACCCATGATGCACTCTCTGATGTCACAGATGGGCTGTTTCACCTTGGAAGAACCTTTGTGGGTACCCTCCTCATGGTCGTGGTCATGGTCGATGAGATCTGACTTGGCAATTGAGGATCCCAAGCCGCCGCCGTAGAACGTGTCCTTCAGAAATAACAAAATGGGCTCGATGGCGTACAAGGATCGCAAATCCTTGACCGCTTGGCGGAGGAGATCAGCGGTAGGGCCGTCGAAGAGATCAATGGTGATTGAACCAGAGGGGTTGGGGATGGACCACTTAACCTGTGACATGGCCAGCGTGAAGCCGTCGCTATCGACGAGCTTGATGTCATAGACAGCTTTCCCGAGATACAGCAATACGCTAGCCCGCTGACATGAAGCCTTTGGCATGGCAACGTAGTCAACGTCTTCGCCGGCTTCTGCGGCGATGTGTTGCTCCGGGATCGATAGGTCGGGGCGAACGGCGGCCACCTCGCCAACGTCCGCCGGAGAGGCCATGATAAACCTCTTCTTGGCCGAACACTCGTCGGGCTCCCCGGGATACGTGGTCGAGCTTAGGCTGCGACATTCTGGACTGGGGATGTGGATCTGGCAGGGAGGGACACTGCAGGCCTCATCTAAAAACTCAGGGGAGTGGGGTGACGGTATGGGAATCGCTGGTTAACCTGAACTTTATTATCTAAGCTAAGAGGAACAAGCAGACCGGCAGGGGTTGGCGGAGGTGGCGTGGGCGGCGAGCTAGGGTTCAAGGGGGGAGGGGGCTGGGTGGGGGACTGTGGAGGGGGTGGGGTTTGAGGATATGCCGCCGCTACTGAAAATTTTAGTAATGGCGGGTGGAGATGGTGGTGGACGAGGGAGGGCGACGATTCAAATGCCTCGGCTACTGCAATTTTACTATAAGGTCGGTGCTGGAGGAGTGTGGGTGACGGTTGAAGTACGGCGCCTACTAAAATTTGGGTAAAGGAATTGATGCGGGGCGGGAGTACCCAAGATCACACACGGTCCAATAAGAATATGCGTGCATGATAATAAGGAAAAGTGGCGGAACCGCCGACTTTTGCAACGCTCTAGGCGGGTAGTTTGTTTTTAGATTTCCAGCTAGCTGGTCTATCGCACATGGTTCATCCTAATTTTCAGACGCAGATGTGGAATTCAATCTAAATAAACTACCCGCCTTTAGCTTGCGCAGGTGGTGATTTTACAGCGCACTTGCATCGCACACGGTTAAGCCAGTACCTCCACCTTTGCTCGCGCTTGCGTAGTCGTGGTGATTTTACAGCGCACTTGCATGGTGATTTTACAGCGCACTTGCATCGCTCAGGGTTGAGCTAGTACCTCCATCTTTGCTCGCACTTGTGCAGTCATGGTGATTCGCAGTGCACTTGCATCGCACATGGTTAAGACATTATACCCGAGTCCGTTGAGCGTCATCAGAGTCTTTGCAGCAAAAAAATGTTAGAGAGGGTCAGAAGACAGCCACACCAGCATGTGGCCCAAATATATATGAGTGAAAAGGGTAGTCTGTGATGTTCAAAATTCCAATGCACAACTTTGACCACGCGGGCCCACGGTTGGGTGGGTCATCGAAGATCGATGAGAGGGGCCAGAAGTCAAGAACCACCTGGAAGTGGCCAAATATATGTAGGAATATAGGGTGTGATGTTTAAAACTTTAAATACACAATGCACAACTTTGGTGGCACCTGCCTCGAAAACCCAAGAGCACCCTTGGATATATCTATAATGACATAATGTCGTAGCTAGCTAGGGTCCTTGACCCACCTCCCACTTCGTGTCAGCGGGGCGGATGCACATAATGATACTTTGGTCATACATGCATGTCGCCATGACCTACCATAAGACGAACCTGTGAATCTATCATTTAGTCAAACGACAACTGTTGTTGTCGATAAACCGCTTGGGCCAATAGATTGAACCATCATAAAAAATTGCATGAGAGGGACCACAAAACCAGCACCTCTTGCATGCGGCCCAAAATGATGTATGTTGGAAGGGGTGATGTGTGTTTTCAATATAGAATAATGTACAATTTAGATGTGGTGCCTACCTCTCGATACAGACAACAACCATGAAGGCCAGGTAGTTAAGGATGAGATACGCAGGGTACGGTGTAGGTCGAGCCCAGCAATCCGAGCATTTGGGAGGGAATCCTGACAACGCATGAGCTTGAGCTTTGGTTGAACGACATGTGACGGTGACCGGCCCTAAAACGAACTAGGAGGAATCCATTCATGGCAAACACATACCCCTCGTTATCGGTCAAAGGGATGATATATATACACTCCGGGAGCCCACAGATATGCGTGTCATCACAAAAAACTACACAAGGGAGACGTGGCCAATCAGAAGACCCCATATACACTGCATGCGGCCCGAAAATATGTATGGGTATGGTGGTGTGTGATGTGTTTAAATCCCGATTGCACAACTTCAATGGGCCACCAACTATATTACAAACCGAACACCGTACCCGATCCCAAGCCTGGTTCAATACGTACGGTGTCAATTTCCCAACTTCGAGGCGGCGGGGGGGGGGGGGGGGGTGTCGTCCAACGCATGGGCTCAAACTTTATTTGGTCTAACATGGCACACATAGCAATAGGAAACCATCATGGTCAAACCCTTCTCACTGTTGGGTCAAAGGGATAGATTGTGTGGGCCCCCATTGTTATATGTCAAGGATAATATATATACCTCGGGAAGCCCACAGATATGTGCGGCATCTATAAACCGCACAAGGGAGACATGCTCGATCAGAACACCCGACCCCCTATACCCTGCATGCGACCTGAAAAAGGTTTATATAATCGCCATGATAGGTCACTGTAGAGTCAATCATTCTTTAATTTTTTAGAGCAAAAAATAACCAATAAAAACATAGTCTACAAATTAGCAAAACAAGGATCCCAAAGTTTATATAATCGCCATGACAGGTCACTATAGAGATATTTAGCTCTATAATGACCGTGTCATAGCGTTTAAATGAAGCTTGAGATATGCAACTTCCCACCGGGTCGCCCATCCTGAAAGTACTCCAGCCCGAGCACGCTTAACTTCTGCGTTCTATTCGACTAGGCTAGTGGATGGGAAGCCGCCCCTTGCTGATAGGAATTGCCTCCTTGCCTTTAAGGCGTTTCACGCTGGTCACCCTATGGGACCTAGTCCCTCCTATCACACACATTTGTACTTTTAGAAATTGTGTGCGATATTTACATGGCCGGTGTGTCACCCCCTAGCCTTCAATGAGCACTGACACTGGTAGCGGGAAAACGATGGGAGAAGAGGCGGGAAACCGATGAGAGGAGTGGCGGGAAACGGTAGCGTGTTTGGATATATAACAACATTAATATAGAAAACTTAGTAGAGAAGGAAGCGTGAGCTAGCACGACACATGCGCACAGTGCTTACCCATATACTGCATGTGTTGTCGAAAGGGACGAGGATTGCCGTTCGATCTGGGAGCATCCAATGGTGCAGACATACGATCCGTGGGGTTTGGGTTCTGGCCAATCAGAACGCATGACTCAGATCGCACGCGCAGCAGGGGGGAGGGAGGCATCGGCCACGGTGTGGTAGGCACACGGCTTTCATGAGTGAACCGTGTGCTATTTGAAAACATTTCATGAGAAGAATCTCGGTTTTTAAATCCCTGTAAATCCAAAACTCACTCGAAAATCATGAAACTTGGCATGGTGTCACGACATGGCACATATATGTCAAGGAAATTTTTTTGTCCATTTTGGCGCAAGTTTTATTACAAGCCTCTTACAAACCGGAGCTTCTCTCAAAGAAGCCTCGTGGTTTCGATAGGGAAACGTGTCCCCCTTGTGGGCAAAACGATAATCACTGCCTCTTTTGCCTTGTATTTTCATCTACTGGCAACATGGAACGACAGGATATCCGTGCTGAAATTTAAACTTATTCAGGGTTCGTTTAGCCTTTTTATACACTAATTGAGTTTCCTAGGCATTTAATGTCCATAATTCAAATCTGAACTACAAATACATGCTCCAGTTCACCAAAATGGCTAGAAAAATTATACATGTGTCCTTGGGTGCATGTTTAGGTCCCATGCCAGGAATGGGAATGAATTACAACTGTACCGGCGTCCTGGCTCGCCCTCAAACATTTGGAATCTCGGTTTTTAAATCCCCATAAAAACAAAAATCACCAGAAAGTCATGAAAGTTGGCATGGTGTCACGTCATGGCACATATATGTTGTGGTAAAATCATTGTCCAATTTGGGCCAAGCTTTATTACAAACCTCTTACAAACCGGAGCTTCTCTCAAAGAAGCCTCGTGGTTCTGATAGGGAAACGTGTCCCCCTTGTGGGCGAAACAATAATCACTACCTCTTTCCGCCTTGTATTTTATTCTATTGGCAACATGGAACGACAAGATATCCGTGCTGAAATTTAAAGTTATTCAGGGTTCGTTTGGCCTTTTTATACACTAATTGAGTTTCCTAGGCATTTAATGTCCATAATTCAAATCCGAACTACAAATACATGCTCCAGTTCACCAAAATGGCTAGAAAAATTATACATGTGTCCTTGGGTGCATGTTTAGGTCCCATGCCAGGAATGGGAATGAATTACAACCGTACCGGCATCTTGGCTCGTCCTCAACCATTTGGAATCTCGGTTTTTAAATCCCCATAAATCCAAAACTCACCAGAAAGTCATCAAAGGTGGCATGGTGTCACGTCATGCAACATATATGTCGTGGTAAAAATATTGTCCAAATTGGCCCAAGCTTTATTACAAACCTCTTACAAACCGGAGCCTGTCGCAAGAACCGTCGTGGTTTCGATAGGGAAACGTGTCCCCTTGTGGGCGAAACAATAATCGCTCCCTCTTCTAGCCTTGTATTTTCTTCTACACGCAACATGGAACAACGGGAGATTCGCGCTGAACTTTGAAATTATTCAGGGTTCGTTTGACCTTTTTTATTCATTAATTGAGTTTTCTAGGAATTTAATATCCATAATTCAAATCTGAACTACAAATACATGCTCCAGTGCACCAAAATGGCTAGAAAAAACATACATGTGTCCTTGGGGTGCATGTTTAGGTCCCATGTAAGGAATGGGAATGACTCAACCATCTCGGCGTCCTGGCTTGGCCACAAACATTGCAAATATTGGTTTTTAAATCTCTGTAAATCCAAAACTCACCAGTAAATCATGAAACTTGGCATGGTGTCACTACATGGTACATATATGTCGTGGTAAAATAATTGTCCAATTTGGGCCAAGCTATATTACAAGCCTCTTACAAACCGAAGCTTCTCGCAACCCTCATGGTTCCGGTAGGGAAACATGCCCCTCTTGTGGGCGAAATGATAATCGCTGCCTCTTCTCACCTTGAACTTTGTTTTCTACAGGCAACATAGAATAACAGGAGTGTCTTGTTGAAATTTGAAACTGTTCAGGGTTCGTTTGGCCATTTTATATATTAATTAAGTTTTCTAGGCATTTAATGTGGTCCATAATTCAAATTTGAACTGCAAGCACATGCTCCAGTGAAGCAAAATGGGTGGAAAATCGTACATGTGTCATTGGGTGCATGTTTAGGTTTCATTGAAGGAATGGGAATGAATTACAAACTTCTCGTCGTCCTGAAACATTGAGAATCTTGGTTTTTAAATCCCAGTAAATCAAAAACTCACCCAAAAAACATGAAACTTGGCATGGTTTCATGACATGGCACATATATGCCGTGGTAAAAAAAATCATCCAGTTTGAGACAAGGCGAACAAATTAATAGCCAACAAAGTCCTTTTGAAACAAATAGCTGACACGTTAATATCGCAAACGGTTGTATTATATGAACCGTGTGTTCCCGTAACCATTTAATTGCGGCCACGCGTCCCTCTTTTCATTGCTCATCTTTGTATTTTGTGCCAAAATTTAACCATACTCGGTGGCATGCGTGCAGCTGTTTGATTAGACGGGACGAGCGCGAGAAGTCCGCGGTGCAAGCTCGACGGGACGCGTGCGAGCAGTCCGCCGTGCAGGCTCAACGGGACGCGTGCATCCTGTCCACCTCGCAGGCTTGACGGGACACGTGCGAGCAGCAAGGCCGCCTATGCTCACCGGGAAGCGAGCTCTTTGACCTCCATCCACCAGCCGCCCGCCTCGCTCACAACTTCTCCATTAATGGCGGCCGAGCCGCTGTTTAACAAGCGGTTAATTAAAGCACCTGGACGGAGGGTGTTTGCTTGTGATCCCATGGCCCCGCTCAACGTTAGCATTTGCTTTGTTCGTGTTTTCAACTCGTATTCCGGCCTAATTTAAAATGCCACATAGGGCAACGGATAATACGACGATAAATAAAATGGCAACGGATAATACGATGACAAATTTACAATGGCACGGATAATAATTGTCTTACATATTCCGGATAATTTAAAATGCCACATGCGGCAAAGCCCAGAAGACACGGGGGCAAGAGAAGAAGGAAATCGCAAACAACGATCTGGGTCGCTACTGTCTCTACTTGTCGATGGATCACCGGGCGACGACATCCTCCACCTCCTTCTTCAATTCCTCATGACTTTGCTTGAAAGCAGCCACGGATTCCTCCACCTCCTGCGCGCGCTCAATCCGGAGCTTCCTCAAGTCACCCATCAGTTCCTCGACGACCGCTGTCAGCGTCATCCCTGAGGCACTACTCTGCTCATGCAGCATCTTCCAGCCGGCGGCCTCCTCCTCCTTCTCGGCGAGCACCTTGAGGAGCTTCGCATTGTCACCCATGAGTTGCTTGACGAGGCTGGTCGCCTTCTCAACCGAGGCATCACTAACCTCGAGCAGCTCCATCAAGCCGTCGACCAGCTCCTGCTGCTTAATGAGGCCAGCGAGAATGTTGTCGTCGCCGGCCAAGGACTTCAAGAACGCCAGCTCATCATGATCGCCGATGCGGCGAGTGCGCTTGTGAGAGCCCTCGCGTGCCCGTGAGAGCTCGTTCGAGGGCTCTGCGGTGCGCCGGGACATCTCTGTTGTGGCTGCCGCTTGGCGGCGGGACCTCTCTAGTGCTTCCACGGCCTTGGTCTGTGCTGCCTGGTTATATGTCCACCTGAAACTCCTCCTACCGGTCATGGCGGAACGACTTGACAGGAAAGACCAGTTTTGTGGGTGATGAGGAGAGGAACTGTGAAGTAATTTTCGAATGGGTAGTTTTTATAGCCCGGTGCTAAGTGTGAACACATATTAGTTTGATCAGTGTGAACAGATTTGCAATTACTTATTGCGTTGTAATCTACAATGTGACGAGAAATAAGGTCAAAATTTATTGATGGTTCTGGGCCTACAAAGCCTGTTTCTGTTGTTCTGGCTCATCGCAAACAGTTCTTATGGATCAACCGTATGCCACACATCGGAAGCCCAAAACGTGGGCCCGCATTCTCGGATGTACGTGTACGTGTCTGCCCACTATCACACACGGTCAAGATATCACCATCGTGTCCGATGGATGCGCCGTCGCGCCTCCCATGGGGTGCCAGAAGGTTGACCACGTGGTTGCTCGCCATTGAGGCGGCCGGGGCGCGCTCTACTCCTTGTTGAGGCGGCCGCGGCGCGCTCTGCTCGCGTTCGTCCGTGTGTTTTGCTCGCCATTGAGGCAGCCGCGGCGTGTTCCGCTCTGGCGTCCCTGCGCGCGCTCTGCTCGTCGTTGAGGCAAATTTACAATGGCAACGGTTAATAATCGTCTTACATATTCAGGATAATTTAAAATGCCACATGCGGCAACGCCCAAAACACTCACGACCTACATATGCATACAATTATAATAAAATATAGGCTAAAAGGCTGAGATGGCGGCCTTCCGACGACGGTCTTCTCGGACTCCATGATCAGCATAGCACCCTTGCGGCCATTCTTTCCAAGTGTCCCGACCCGCCTCCGCCTACGGAGCTGCTGGCGCTGGGAGGATCTTGGGGCTGCTAGGCCTCTTCCAGGAGAGCTTGACAGTGTGTAATCGCGCGCATGATATCTCCGCGGAACTGCTCCATTTCCATGTCTCTAGCCTAGTAGCAAATTCCGTCCATCACCTGCATCCTCAAGATATCACGTTGGCGATGTTCTGCTTCGTCGGGGATGTCAACTCCGCCAAGGATGCGCTCGAGCTTGCCCACCACATCATCGGGATCGAGGTTGACATGGCCGGCGCGGGCAATGATGAAGCCGCAAGCTAGTTGTGTCTTGACTGAATCGCAGAGGTCCTCTACCCATTTCTTGCGGGGCATCAGGCTCTCGATGAGCACTGGTGACGGTGGCTCTTCGGGTGGGTCATCGATCATGCTGCCGAGCAGCTCTGGATCTTTTGCACGGTGGATGGCAAACTGCTCATCACACCTCCTCTGCAATATGTCGATTGTGCGCCCAAGGACTGTCACGCCGATATCGCTGCCGATGGGCCATGGTGCTTGCACCGGCCGATGAAGCTCTTCCTCCCCGACCTGCTCTGGCTCGTTCTCCTCGCTGAAGATGTAACACAGGTAAGGGTCGACGTTGAAGCTTTGGTCGTTGCCTGGCATGCTTGGAATAACTAATGGTAGATGGGTGAGGACTAGATCTGCATAGAGTGTCGCGACGGTGCATTGCCGCCTAGGTTATATGTAGCAAGCCATTAGCTGGTGGCGGGAAACCGATGAGGGAAGAGGCGTGGATTTTACAATTCACCCATGTGGAGCACGGGTAGACTAAGTGGAGCACACACACAACTCGAATACCGTATGTGGTGCCACGTGTTATTTATCACACACGTGTTAACATAAGGAAACGTATGTGTAACTTAGTAATCATCGCACATGAGTACTCGTAGACACATCGTGTGCGATACTCCTAACCACCGCAAGCAACTAGTTTACATTTTTCAAAGTTTTTTGCACAAACAGAATCGCACACGAACTAACTATAGTAACCGTCTGTGTTATAATTTCTCATCGCAAATAGTTCATCCGAGTGGGCTGTTTGCTGCGTATCACACACATCTTGTTTACATGAATCGTTTGTGTTCTTTTGGCTCATCGCAAATAGTTCATCTATGTGAACTGTATGCCGCATATCACACACATCTTGTTAAGTTGAACCGTTTATGTTCTCTTCCCTAATCGAAAATAGTTCGTCCGAGTGAACCGTATGCCGTATATCACACACACCTTGATCTGGCTGACCGTTTCTGTTGCATTACCTAATAGCAAATAGTTCATCGAAGCGAACTGTATGCCGTATATCGCACACACATTGATATGGCTGCCTGTTTCTGTTGTTCTGTCTAATCGCAAACAGTTCATATGGATCAACCGTATGCCCTGCATCGCACATGTAACTAAAATCTGAACCGTGTTTGATGTCTCCGCCATCGCAAACGTTTTGCATCTTTTTTGATGGTTTTTTACATCCCCGTTTGCGATTAATGCATCGCACGCAGTTTCATCAAAGGGCCTCTGATTGTAGTGTCGCGTTAGTAGCATCCTGCAGTAGTGAAGGGAGAAAAGCTAGCAAGGATACCGGCAAGGAATCCGGGAAGCACGCCTCCCCGGAGTACGCTGCACCTGTCGATGACTTGCCGAAGAGTTCCACTAGCAAGAGATCCAAGGTTGCTGCACCCACTGTGATGGTACATTCACTATCAGCTCCACCCTTGACGACAAATAGGAAAGCGCGCTCGTTGCCTTCCTGCGGGCAAATGTCGATGTGTTTGCTTAGCAACCATCTGACATCCCCAGTGTTCCCAGGGAGGTAATCGAGCACCACCTTGCTGTCTGCCCTCATGCCGGGCCCGTCAAGCACAAGGTCCGGAAGCAAGCCTTCGAGCGGCAGCAGTTCATCGCCGAAGAGATCAAGAAACTTGAGGCAGCTGGTTTGGTCAGAGGAATATTGCACCCAACATGGTTGGCAAATCCAGTGGTAGTGCGCAAGGCGAATGGGAAATGGAGGCTTCGCACAGATTTCACATATCTAAATAAATCATGCCTGAAGGACCCATTCCCCTTGCCGCGCATCGACCAGATTGTGGATTCCACCTCCGGGTGTGATCTGCTTTCCTTCTAGGATGCCTACTCCGGGTACCACCAGATATTCATGTCCAAGGAAGACGAGGAGAAGACAGCGTTCATAACCCCATGTGGCTCGTACTGCTTCGTACGGATGCCCTTTGGGTTAAAGAGCACTGGGTCCACTTTTGCAAGAGCAGTGCAAATGGGGTTTGACTCTCAGCTACACTGGAATATTGAAGCTTACATGGATGACATAGTGGTCAAGACCAAGGACAGGTCAACGCTCATTCAGGACCTGGAAGAGACCTTTGCAAACCTGTGCAAGATCAACTTGAAGCTGAACCCAGAGAAGTGTGTGTTTGGCGTTCCCTCCGGTAAGCTACTTGGCTTCTTTGTGTCTCACCGGGGGATAGAGGCCAACCCCGACAAGATCAGAGCGATAGAGCAGATTCAAGCACCCAAGACAGTCAAGGACATGAGGCATTTAACTGGATGTGTTGCCACGCTGAGTAGGTTCATTTCCAAGTCCGCCGAGCGCGCTCTACCGTTCTTCAAAATTTTGAAGAAGGCAGGGCCCATGAAGTGGACCCCGGAGGCGGAAGCAGTGCTGCAGGACTTAAAACCCTACCTTTCCTCCGTTCCCACCCTGGTCGCTCCTAAACCTCAACAGCCGTTGCTACTATATTTGGCAGCGACCAATCAAGTGGTTAGTGTAGCACTGGTGGCACAACGGGAAGTGGAGGAAGGAGCAGCTGCAGCTACTGTTCTCCCTGGGGAAGGAAGTGAACCAGTCACGGCAGGGCTGAGGGCAGATCAAGAGAAGGAAGAGCAGAGAAGCAAAGGCAGTCCCAGGACTGCGGCAAGGAAGAAGGTGGTGCAGCGGCCAGTTTACTTTGTCAGCTCCCTGTTGCAGGGGACTAGGTCAAGGTACTCCGGCATGCAAAAGTTGATCTTTGGCCTCGTCATGGCCTCAAGGAAACTGCGCCACTACTTCCAAGCCCACGAGATCACAACTGTCACCCGATTCCCTTTGCAACGCATACTGAGGAACCCGAAGGCCACTGGCAGAATACTGGAATGGGCTTTGGAGTTATCAAGCTTTGGTTTGAAGTTTGAGAGCACATCAACCATTCAGAGCAGAGCACTGGTGGAGTTTATTGCGGAGTGGACGCCTACCCCAGACGAAGATGCACTGGAAATAGTTATCCCCGGCAAGGAGGCCCCCCAAGAATGGATCATGTACTTTGATGGTGCCTTCTAACTACAAGGCGCAGGAGCTGGCGTGCTCCTCGTCGCACCCACTGGAGAACACCTCAAGTATGTGGTCTAGATGCATTTCCCCCGGGAGAAGGCTACCAATAACACTGCAGAATATGAAGGACCCCTTGCCGGGCTCAGAATCACGATGGAGTTGGGGATTAAGAAGTTGATCATTCGAGGAGACTCACAGCTCGTGGTGAGGCAAGTCAACAAGGATTATTAGAGTCCATTGATGGAGGCATATGTGGAGGAAGTGAGAAAACTGGAGGAGCGCTTTGGTGGATTGCAAACAGAGCACGTACCGCGTGCAGAAAACAACATTGCTGATCATCTGTCAAAGTGCGCTGCGCAAAAGCTTCCTGTGGAACCAGGGACTTTTGTTCTTCACCTGACTAAACCCTTCGTATCCCCAGCAACAATGGCCAGAAAGAGGAGGAAACTGGACTCCGGTAAGCCTCTCCCGGCAGAGCTTCCCGAAGCCCCCAGCAGAGAGGTTGGCGGGAACAACTCCACTTCGCTTGGCGAGCAGCATCTTCCCGCCGAACTACCAGTCCTTGCGGTTGAGGCATGTGCTCCCACGAACAAGGAGGTGCCGTTGATACTTGTTGTCGAGCCTCAGGCTCCAACTTGGGCGCGGCACATAGTCCATTACCTCCAAATTGGAGACCTTCCCGAAGAGCAAGAAGAAGCTGAAAGAGTAGCCCGGAGGGCTAGTATGTATCAGTTCATCGATGACACGCTATACAGAAGGAGGCCCAACGGTGTGAAATTAAAGTGCATTTGCCGGGAAGAGGGGACGGAACTGTTGGCAGAGATACACAAAGGCATGTGCGGCTCCCATATTGAATCAAGGGCCTTGGTTGGAAAAGCTTTCCGGCAAGGCTTCTACTAGCCCACGGCCCTCCAAGATGCAATTGAGCTAGTCACCAGATGTGAAGCCTGCCAGTTCCACTCCAAGAATATCCATCAACCTACTCAAGCTCTCCAGACGATTCCTTTGTCATGGCCATTTTCGGTCTGGGGGCTCGATATCTTGGGCCCCTTCCCCCGTGCAACTGGGGGATTAGAATTCTTGTACATTGCCATCGACAAGTTTACAAAGTGGCCGGAAGTGGAGCCCGTGAGGAAGGTAGCCGCACAGTTAGCTATCAAGTTCTTGAAAGGATTGGTGTGCCGCTTCGGGGTACCCGCCAGAGTCATCACTGACAACGGCACCCAATTCACAACTCGCACCTTGAAGCAATACGTTCAAACCCTCGGAAGCAAGGTCTCATTTTCCTCGGTTGCCCATCCCAGAAGTAACGAACAAGATGACAGGGCAAACGCTGAAGTGCTGCGAGGACTCAAGACAAGAACATTTGATAGGCTGCAGAAGTGCGGCAGGCACTGGATTGATGAGCTGCCAGTGTTTCTTTGGTCCCTCTGTACGACACCAAATCGAGCCACCGACCAGACTCCCTTCTCCCTAGTCTATGGGGCAGAAGCAGTGATCCCCACGGAACTCATATACGGGTCACCTCGAGTATTTGCCTACGATGAAGTAGAGCAAGAGCTGCACCAGCCTGACGATTCCGTGCTCCTTGAGGAGAACCGTCTCTGGGCTGCTACGCGTGCTGCACGCTATCAGCAAGCCCTGCGTCGCTACCACAGCCACAGGGTTCATGCCCGGAGCCTTGAGGAAGGCGACCTTGTCCTTAGGCGTGCTCAGTCCGCCAAGGGTGCAAACAAGTTGACGCCGAAGTGGGAAGGCCCTTACCGGGTAGTACAAGTGTCCAGACCCGACGCAGTCCGTCTGGAGACCGAAGATGGAACTCAATTGCAAAACTCATGGAATATTGAGCATCTTCATAACTTCTACCCGTAAGGCGCGGCTGTCGGGCCCTGCCCGACAGCCACCCTTTGGTACAAGCCTTGCCGATGCTGCATGTAACCCTTTGTACAAAGTCAGGCGTAGACCCTGAGCAACAGATAAATAAACGAAGTGCCGGGGGCCCCAAAAACTTGCCTGCATGCATAGCATAACATGAGCATGGCATGATCATGTAGATAAGGTCATATGTAGCTTTATTTTCGTCTGCACTAAACTGCAGGGCTCTTGTCGTGGACTCGGAACCGAAAAGAAGAAACGGAGACAAGCCTATATATCGGTCCCCGACAAGCCAAACAGATAAGTTCTTTCTTATCCATACATGTTCTGTAAGAAGAAACTTGTGCATATAGAAACCTCGTCACCTTCAAAGCATGGGTGCTCCCATCCTTTGACCTGAACGTTGCTTCAGTCAAGGTGGTTGTAGTGAACTTTGACAGAGAAGGTTCGACAAGGGGCTTGTCCCTTTTCATAGTTTCGAGCCCGGTAGGCCAATCCTCGCGACAACAAACGAAAGGCACCGGCAGGATAGCTTGCTGGAGAAAACTTGTTTACTTAAACATATAGAGGCATTCCACCTCTGCATGGACGTGATACATGCACAAGTAACCGGCAAGGCTTGTCTTTTTCATTAATATGCAGATAAACAAGTACAGATATTACAGAACACACACATGGATAAAGAAGATTACATATTTAAGACTAAAGTTTGGCAAGTTCCTACATATTTTAGACTGAAAGAAGATAAGTGCCCCGTAATCCCTTTTTTGTCCTTCACCTCCTAGGAACTACAGTGGGAGGCGAAGAGGGTAAAAGGAGTGCTTGGGCAGAAGCCCAACCTGACCCTGTCAAGGCCCACAGGGAGCAGCCTGACAAGATCGAGAGGGCATGGGCGAAGGTGATGGATGGGGGAGCGACTAGGCGACGCCTTGGTCACCGCCACCAGGGCCAGCAGGATGCGGCAGGGCGAACGAAGCCGGAGCCCACGGGGGAGCCTGCCGGGGTCCAGCTGGAAGACTGTTGGAGGAGGCGAAGGCACCACCCTGTCGGGGACGAATCCGCGATCACCTATGGGACCCAGGGAAGGACCCCTTTACGTTCGGCAGGGAGAGACGGTCGCACGAAGAGCAAATCTAGCGAAGAACACGACAATGCACGAGAGAGATTTACCCAGGTTCGGGCCGCACGGATGCGTAAAACCCTACTCCTGCTTTTTGGTTTATTATCTGTATGATTGTTCTAGCTCCAGGAGCGCTACAGTACCGAGCAGCTGCGTACAATACTGGAGTTCTCCATCTCCCCCTTCCTCCCCTTCTCCACGTTGCCTATGGGCCTCCTTTTATACGCACAAAGGGGTCACCAACAGGTGGCAAACAGTAAAGGTAGAGGTGGAAAGTTGCTACAGTAAGGCCATTATTACCAGGATGACATGTCCTACCTACCACTGACGGCAGGGGACAAGGGCATTAAATGCCCATGCCTTTGCTGTCCAGATACATGTACCCGGACGTCTTGGATGTGGGAAAAGCCTACCCACCTGCTCTTGCACCGCTAGCTACAGTGTACCGCCGTCTACACAGTGCCCCGCCACACACGCTTGGAAGGACCCAGAGCGCCACGCTGGCAGAGGCACCGGAGCAGCACAGTAGCACAGTGGTACAGTAACGCTTGCCACGGCAAGACCTTGCCGCACCTGACAGCTTGCCGCAACCCATAGCTTGCCGCGCAAGGTAACTTGCCGGGGCAAGTACCTTGCCGCAGCTGCTATCTTGCCGCAGCCAATACCTTGCCGCAGCCAATGACTTGCCTGGGCAAGTACCTTGCCGCGGCAAGTACTCTGCTACAGCAAACCTCAGGCTGGGCCTCAGCTGTCCCTCCCGGCAAGCTCCTCTTGCCGGGGCCTTAACTCTTGCTTTGTATACTTTGTTCTTGAATGCCTTAATAATCTTGAGCTTCTCTCTGGCTGTCCTCCCGCAAGCCTGGCCGCGGGATGCTACTACTGCCCGTGCACAAGTACGGGGTACTAGGGTACCCCTATTCTAGTACACCGACAGGAGCCCCCGGGCCTGGGCCACACACGGTGCCGGGAGTTGTTGGGCCATGCCCAAACAGTGCACGGGCACGCGTGGCTGGGATAAGCCGAAATGTCTCTATGCTCTTTAATTGCACGCTCTCCCACGCGTCGCGCGTTGAATGCGGAGCGTGGGAAGCATGCGCAGTTATCTCGAATGACGAAGGGGCGGATGGTTCCGCATCTTTCCCCATAAAAGGAGGGACCTGCAGAAGCACTCACACACCCCTCTCACCATTCTCGATCTTCAAATCTCCGCCTTCTTCTTCCTCCGCTCCAAAACAAAGCGGTTTCCCAATCCTCCACCACCGCGCGCGTCCGCATCTCCTCGGTCCTCAGCTCCGCCTTCGCCATGCCTCCCAAAGGAGAAAAGGGGAAGACGGGGAAGTCCTCAAGGACGGAGACCCAAGCGCAGTTGAAGAGGCAGAAGTACGCGCTCTTCACTCCGACGCTCACGGGGGCGGATCTGAAGGCCAAGTTCCAAGGCATGTGGGCCATGAGGACCAAGGCGCATCCGGCCACCCGCGTTCGCCCAGCCACCGACGAGAGCGAAGTGAGCAAGTACCCCTTCTTCGCTTGCTACTTTTGGTGCGGGCTCTGCCCACCGTACTCGGATTTCTTCAGCGACGTCATGTACACCTTCAATCTCCGTCTGCTGGATCTCACACCGAATGCCGTATCCACCATGGCAATATTTGCGCATCTGTGCGAGAACTTCGTCGGCGTCGCACCCAACACCGCGCTGTTCAGGCATTACTTCACTCCCCGTGCTGCAAAGGGGGAGCCTCTCACTGTTGGCGTCTCGTTCGTTTCAAGATTGGGCGCCAAGGAGCATTATCTGAAGGGGGATCTCCGCCCAAGATGGGGAGAAATCTGGTCTGAATGGTGTTGGATCATTGACGACGAGCCGCCACCATACTGTGAGCTTCGCAAGACCCCAACAGCGCGTGGCACGGACTGGAGCGATCTGGATCCCCAGGACAAAAAGCTGGAGATTGCCGCTACCAGGATCATACGGCTCAGGGAGGCCGGGCTCACCATAGGGATGGTTGGCGCAGACTTCCTCCGCCGCCGCATTGCTCCTCTGCAGCAGAGAGGAAGGCCGGCCTCTGATTGGAAGAACCCAGCCGATATCATGCGGCTGCGCCCTGGACTGATCAACAACTTCACAGTTCTGCAGCACGACTTTTTCATGCGAGAACTGTTCAAGCAAGAGACAGATCCAGAGAAGCACGACAAGGCGTTCACGCTGCCGAAGCACATCGTGCCCCTTTGCAACAACTCCGCATTGAGTGCAATCATCGCTATGATGCCGCTCTGCAATGCGCACAGCGTTGAAGCAACTCGGGACGTGCCGCTCGAAGAAGACGTGCGGCGATTCTTTGACTCCACGGTCGAAAAGCAGGTCCGGGTGGAGGAGTGGCTCGTCCGCAACACCACTGAGCAAGAAATAGAATTCATTGATCGAAGAGTGGAGGAGGACAGGCTCGCCAGGGAAGCTGGCGATTTTGGTTATACTTTGGCGAAGCTCGACGAGGCACAAAAGGAGAGCCTTGCCGAGCAGGGGATGCTTGCCGGGAAGGGCGAGCTCGCCGCACCCGGCAAGGATGTCGGGCCAAGCCAGCCTGCCGACGAGTCAGGCAGCTCGGAGGATGAGGGCTCCTCTTCCGAGGAGGGCACCGAAAGCCCACCGCAGTCAGAGTCCCCAGCCCCTCTGAGGAGGAAACGCCTTCGCAGGCTTGGCAAAGTGGCTGAGCGGCAAGAAGTTCAACAACCGCCGGAGCGCCGTTCGACGCGCTCGACCGCGGCAAGGGCTGGTGCTGCGGGAGCGTCTCACGCGGCCCCGGCAACTGGAGCAGGGTCATCAAAGACCGCTGCTACTACCCCCACCAAGCGGCCAAGGAGCCCAGCTCCCCCTCCTCACACGGAGGCGGACTTTGATTTTTCCGCTCTCAGCGAAGAGGACGACGAGGAAGAGTATGTTCCCTTGCCGGAACCCTCAATCTTTGTAAGGTTTTGTTTATGTCC
Source organism: Thinopyrum elongatum (assembly GCA_011799875.1). Lineage (NCBI taxonomy): Eukaryota > Viridiplantae > Streptophyta > Magnoliopsida > Poales > Poaceae > Thinopyrum > Thinopyrum elongatum. The sequence goes on from CM022302.1 coordinate 249,167,846, forward strand.
TCACTTGTCGCACTCCGGCCTTGCTTCCGCAGGGAGGAAACCTTGGCGGAGAGGACAAGGAAGAGAGCTAAGGTCTCGACGAGCAAGACCGTGGTGGTCGTCGAAGATGAGCCCACGGCAACCACCGGGGGAGCGTCTGAGACCATCCCGACCAGCTCGGAGCCCAGCCCTCGTCGCAGCCCCCAGCGCAGCCCCCAGCGTAAGTATTTCAACTACCTTTCGCTGGCGGTCGCTGAGGAACAAGCATTTTGTCACTGACATCTTTGGGCGTGTAGGAGAGGAGCAGCAAGTGGAGCCATCTGAAGGTGCTCCAGAAGTACCACCCCCCTCGACCACACCGCCAAGGAGAAGATCTCCGGTAAGGGCTCCCACTAGCGAGCCGAGCCACGAAGAGGAGCCGGCAAGCGCCGAAGCGCCAAGCACCAGCACTGGCGACCCCACCCCAATGACAAACGTTGACGGGGGAGGGGAGCCCACCGCTCCTGAGCTCAACACGGGTAAACCCACTTGCCGCAAAACTCTTTCTGCTTTCTTTCTTTTGTCTTCTTGAATTTCTTCCTGAAGCTCTTTTTGCTTTACTTCTCGGGTTGGCAGAGCCCTCCTCGGTGGAGCCAATGAACATTGACTCTTCTGCCGAGGAGAACACCGCAGGGGCCGTCGACGACGAGGCCGCCAAGGCCGCCGCTGCCAAGGGCGACAAGCTGGCAGCCGACAAGCTTGCCGACGACGAAGCTGCCAGGGCTGCCGAAGAGGCCGGCAAGGCCGCCGAGGATAATACCGCCAAGGTGCCCACCGATGAAGCCGCCAAGACTGCTGAAGCTGAGGCCGCCCAGAAGGCTGCTGAGGAGGCCGGCGAGGGAGCCGGTGGTCGTACTGACAACCCTGAGGCCACAGGAGCGCCAGGCGCTACTCCGACCACGGGTCCCTCAACCACTGACGAGGCGGCAGCGCCCAACTCGCCTCCGCCAAGCAAATACATCCGGGTCGGCGAGAACGTCTATGTCAGCCTCCCCTGGACGGTGGGCTCCAGAGCGCCAACCGAGGAGGATGTTGTGGACGAGGAGATCCTTGCCGCTGCCGGGCTCCAGCTTGTGGATGCGCCAGGCGCCAGCAGCAGCACGTCTGAAGAGGAGCAACTGCTTCAAAAGCTGCTGAATCTTCATCGCGCCCGACAGGAGAAGCTAGCTTCCAGGGAGGCGCTCATCGAGAAGGCCGAAGCTGACATGTTGAGGCGCGCGGAGATCTTGGCGGACGTCCGTGCGCGATCTCTTAATGCGTTAGAGGTCAAGCGGGCACAGCTGGCCGAAGAACGGCAGGCCCTCCTCCTGATGAAGCAAGACATTGAACAAAAACAGGAGGAGACCGCCAAGGAGTTGTCTGCTCAGGCTGGTGATCTGAACCAGCAGAAAGTGGACCTTGATGCCCACGAAGAGGAACTTGCCGAGCGCAAGAAGAAACTTGCCGAAACCCTCCAGCAGAAAGACGAGGAGGTGGCAAGACTTGTCGCAGAGCGGACCCAGGGGCAGGCACAAAAACACCAGAAGGAAATCAAAGCCTTGGCCCAAGAGTACGCCAGCAAGTTGGTGGAGGCCACCAATGCTGTCGCTGCTGCAGAAGTGAACAGGAAGGAAATGGAGGAGAAAGTGGCAAGACTAGAGGCCGCCCTCAAGGCAAACAGTGACAAGCTCTCAACGCTTGAAAGTGAGAGGGCAAAGGTGACCCACACTTTGGCGGAGATGCAAGTTACCATAGCCAAGAAGAACAATCTGCTTGCCGTCGCCAACGACTCCAGAGCAGACCTGAAGCTGAAGCTGACCACGCTGAAGGAGACGCTCGACACCACCAGAAAGCGCGAAGGGCTTCTAATGACAGAGCTCCAGAAGGAAAAGGGTCTGCTTCAAGACGCTATTGCAACCCATAAGAAGTTCAGGGATAACGTGGGGATCTTCACAGACAGGCTTGCCAGCGCCGCCGAGGACATCGACAAGGAGCTGACTGCCCTGAAGGTGCCGGACTTCGGGTACTCCACCGACAAGAACACGCAAACTAGCGTCAAGCTAGCCGAGTTCTTCGACGGAGTAGTAGAAGCACTCCAACAGCTCCAAGTCAATCACAAGGCTCAACTGGCCGACGAGTCACGCAGGCTTTGCCGGGGAGTTCTCCGGAGGTTGTTGGTGAAGATAGCATACAGAAACCCGGGCGTCGACTTCAGCAACATCTTCAAAAGCTTGCCGAAGGGATACGACCCCGCGCCACTAGAGGCCCTTGTCGCGCCCATCGTGGAGAGGGTCGACCAAATCCAGAGAGTCGAAGGCGAGCACCGCAATTAGAGAGCCCATTCTTCTCCCTCCTTGCCGCCGCTAGACATGTTAAAGAACAATCTGTTTAAGCCGCGGCAACTTATCTTGTAATATAACTTGCAATATTTTGAAGTTAATGCATGTCATCTCCCTTGAGCAATTTCTTTCTTTGTGTGTACTTGCCCTACGCTTATAGGGAACTTGCCGGTGCGTGCACCATCGCCGCGAGCGCTGGGTGCGGGACTTCAGCAGCCTGCTGGCGGTGCCGCTGCCGGCAAGCAACCTTGTCGCGCTCAGTGCAGCCACTTAGGTTGTTGTGCGGACTCGAAACAAGGTAAGGGCGCGACCGATTACGCTTAGGTTCCGTCGCGTACAGGTTTTCCATACAAAGAGTAGCATCGTTCAAGGAAAATAACCTTGAAAATAAAAAACAATTTGATTGTTCAAACTTTGGCACTTAGCTTTGTCGCTGATCTCTCCGCGGCAAGGTCTTGTCACTGCTTGCCGCTGCCTTCTTCCCGGCAAGGCAAAGTTTCTTTGAACAACGCCTGGTCCACGCCTGGTCCATATCATTATCCCATCCCCCCGGCAAACTTGTGCGCGAGGGAAGCTTCTGTCTCTTTGAGAAAAAGAAAGAAGAGAAAATAAAGATATAGGAGCTTGGCGGCTCGTTAATGCTTACCGGGGAGGCTGTACTGCACAGTATGTCAGATAATCATGCAAAATAAAAGTAAACATGAAATCATCAAAAACTGCGAAATACAAAAGCTTTATTTATGCACAGGGTCTGCGCCTGGCTTTGTACAAAGGATTACATGCAACAGCGGCAAGACTTGTACAAAAAGTGGTTGCCGGGGAAGGGCCCGGCAACCGCGCCTTATGGAAAAAACTTACGAAGATGCTCAATGTTCCAGGAATTGATCACTGGAATGCCATCCTCGGTCTCCAGGCGGACAGCGCCGGGCCTGGTGACTCGTTTCACCCGATAAGGGCCTTCCCACTTCGGCGTCAACTTGTTTGAATTCTTGGCCGACTGAACGCGCCGAAGAACAAGGTCGCCTTCCTCGAGACTTCTGGCATTAACTTTGCGGCTATGGTAGCGACGCAAAGCTTGCTGGTAGCGAGCAGCTCTCACAGCAGCCTGAAGACGATCCTCCTCGAGGAGCACAGCGTCATCTTGCCGCAGTTGCTCTTGCTCAAGCTCATCGTAAGCGAGCACTCGAGGTGACCCGTATACGAGTTCCGTGGGGAGAACTGCCTCTGCTCCATAAACTAGAGCAAAAGGCGTCTGGCCAGTAGCTCAATTTGGCGTCGTCCTGATCGACCAAAGAACCACTGGCAGCTCCTCGATCCAGTTCTTGCCGCACTTGCGCAGCCTGTCGAAAGTTCTCATCTTGAGCCCACGCAGCACTTCAGCATTTGCCCTTTCAGCTTGACCGTTGCTTCGGGGGTGAGCAACAGAAGCGAAACAGACCTTGGCGCCAAGGTCTTCGACATACTGCATGAAGGCGTGGCTCGTGAACTGGGTACCGTTGTCGGTGATGATCCTGTTAGGAACACGAAAGCGACAAACAATTCCCTTGAAGAACTTGATGGCTGATTGTGCTGTCACCTTCCTCACTGCTTCCACTTCCGGCCACTTCGTAAATTTGTTGATGGCCACATACAAGTACTCGAAGCCCCCGGTGGCACGGGGAAAGGGGCCGAGGATGTTGAGCCCCCAGACCGAAAATGGCCAGGAGAGAGGGATTGTCTGGAGAGCTTAAGCTGGCTGATGAATCTGCTTGGAATGAAACTGGCACGCTTCACACTTGGTTACTAGTGCAGTTGCATCCTGGAGGGCGGTGGGCCAAAAGAAACCTTACCGGAAAGCCTTTCCAGCAAGGGCTCTTGACCCTATGTGGTGACCACATATGCCTCCATGAATCTCCGCCAACAGCTCCTGTCCTTCTTCCCGGGGAATACACTTCAATTTCACACCGTTTGGTCTTTTTCTGCACAGCATGTCATCGACAAATTGATACATATTGGACCGTCGGGCTACTTTCTCCGCTTCTTCCTGCTCTTCGGGAAGTTCTCCTGTCTGAAGGAAACGGACGATCTGCTGCGCCCACGCTGGAGCCTGTGGCTCGACAACGAGGACTAAAGGCATTTCTTCTGCTGCGGGAACATCAGGCCCTACGGCAAGAGCTTGTCGCTCTACCAGAGCCGGCCGTTCCCCGACGAGCTTGGCGGGAACAACCGCTTCAACGACAAGAGCCTGGGGCCCTGCTGGAGCGTGCTGTCCTTCAACAAGCTCGTCGGGAGCAGTTGCTTCAATGACGGAAGCCCAAGGCCTCGTCGGAGCATCTTGCTCCTCAGCGCTTCGATCAGGAGCGCCTGCTTCAACGACAAGAACCCGAAGTCTTGTCGGAGCAAGTTGCCCCTTTGCCTTTTACCTAGGAGCACCCGCTTCAATGACAAGAGCGTGAGGCCTTGTCGGAGCAAGTTGCCCCTCTGCATCTTTGGCGCTGGCTTTGGCAGCCTTCTTGCCGGCGGCTTCGGGGAGCTCTGCCGGGAAGTAGTCGCCAGAAGCCAACTTCCTCTTCCTGCCTTACCCTACTGATGGCGTCACGGATGGCTGAGTTAGTTGGAGCACAAAAGTGCCTGGTTCCACAGGCAATTTGAGTGCGGCGCGCTTTGACAAACCATCGGCAATGTCATTCTCAGCACGTGGGACGTGCTCCATTTGTAGGCCGTCAAAGCGTTCCTCCAACTTCCTCACCTCATCTACATAAGCTTCCATCAATGGGCATTGGTAGTTCTTGCTCACTTGCCTGACGACAAGCTGCGAATCTCCCCTGACAATAAGCTTCTTGATCCCAAGGTCTGCCGCGATACTGAGACCGGCAAGCAACCCCTCATATTCTGCAGTATTGTTCGTCGCCTGTTCCTTGGGAAAGTGCATTTGGACCACGTACTTGAGGTGCTCTCCGGTGGGTGCGACAAGCAGTACGCCAGCACCGGCGCCTTGCAGCGAAAAGGCCCCATCAAAGTACATAAGCCACTCTTTGCTTGTCTCCTTGCCGGGGAGAGTCGTCTCTGGGATTTCTTCGTCTGGCGTTGGTGTCCATTCTGCGACAAACTCTGCCAACACTCGGCTCTGTATGGTTGATGTACTCTCAAACTTGAGACCAAAGCTCGACAACTCCAACGCCCACTCGACAATCCTGCCTGTTGCTTCTGGATTTTGCAAAATCCTTTTCAGCGGGAAGCGAGTGACGACGGTAACTTCATGTGCTTGAAAGTAATGGCGCAGCTTTCTCGAGGCCATGAGAAGGCCGAAAAGCAGCTTCTGCACACCAGAATACCTTGACCTAGCTCCCTGCAGAAGAGAGCTCACAAAGTAGACCGGGTGCTGCACCATTTTCTTCTTTTGTATCACTTCGCGTGACTGCGCAGACGAATCCTTGTCGGCAGCAAAACTTGTCGGGGGAGCCCCCAGCTTGTCGCTGGACGTGCTTGCCGCAGTTACTGCCTCCTCATCCACCTCTCTCTCCGCTACTAGCGCAGCACTAACCACTTGATTGGTTGCCACTAGATACAACAACAACTTCTCTTGTGGTTTAGGTGCGACAAGTATTGGAGGAGAGGAGAGGTATCTCTTCAAGTCTTGCAGCGCTGCCTCCGCCTCCGGAGTCCATTTCAATGGACCTACCTTTTTTAAGATTTTGAAAAATGGCAGGGCGCGCTCAGCTGACTTGGAGATAAACCTACTGAGAGCAGCAACACAGCCGGCAAGTCATCGTACATCCTTGACGCGCTTCGGTGCTTCAATTTGCTCAATGGCTTTGATCTTGTCAGGATTGGCTTCAATTCCACGTTGAGACACAAAGAACCCGAGAAGCTTGCCGGAGGGAACTCCAAACACGCACTTCTCGGGGTTGAGCTTCAGGTTGATCTTGCGCAGATTTACAAAAGTTTCTTCTAGATCTTGAACCAAAGTAGCCCTGTCCTTGCTTTTGACCACTATATCATCCATATAGGCTTCCACATTTCTGTGCAGCTGAGGCTCAAAAGCAATCTGGACGGCTCTTGCAAATGTTGAACCAGCATTTTTCAAACCAAATGGCATACGTACGAAACAGTATGTGCCACAGGGTGTGATAAATGCGGTCTTTTCCTCATCTTCCTCAGCCATGAAGATTTGATGATACCCTGAATATGCATCAAGAAATGAAAGCAAATCACATCCTGCCGTGGAGTCAACAATTTGGTCTATGCGGGGCAAAGGAAATGGGTCTTTGGGACAAGCTTTATTGACATCAGTGAAATCAATACAAAGCCTCCATTTTCCATTCGCTTTGCGCACGACAACAGGATTGGCCAACCACGTAGGATGGAGCACTCCTCTGACGAGGCCTGCTGCTTCCAACTTCTTGATTTCTTCCGCAATAAACTCTTGCCGCTCCATAGCTTGCTTTCTGGCTTTCTGCTTGACGGGCCTCGCGTGGGGACAAACGGCAAGGTGGTGCTCAATTACTTTCCTGGGAACACCGGGGATGTCGGACGGTTGCCATGCAAACACGTCGACATTCGCCCGCAGGAAAGCAACGAGCGCGCTTTCCTATTTGTTGTCAAGTATGGCACTGATGGTAAAGGAACCACCAGTGCCGTCCTCCTTGGCGGGCACCTTCTTTGTCGCCGGCGGAGCGGCTTTATTCTTTTTGCACTTGCCGGTGGAGCTCTCTGGTGCGTCCTCGACGGCAGCGCAGCACTCCGAAGACGTGTGCTTGCCGGAGTGGGCACAGGAGCTCTTGTCGGACTTCCTCTTGTTCTCCCCCCCGAGAGCTTCAGTGGCAAATGCCTTGGCGGCAGTTGCGGCAGCTGCTTCCCGGTAGATCTTGTCGGTGCAAATAAGCGCATCCTTCTTGTCGCAGAGAACTGTGATAACACTTACTGGGCCTGGCATCTTCAACACGTTGTAGGCAAAATGAGAGGCTGCCATGAACTTGGCGAGCGCTGGACGGCCAAGTATCCCATTATAAGGCAATGGAATATCGGCAACGTCAAAGGTGACCTTCTCGGTCCGGTAGTTCAGCTCGCCGCCAAATGTCACTGGCAGCGTGATCTTCCCTTTCGGCTTGCTCCTTCCTGGATTGACTCCTTGGAAAGTACCAGTTTCCTCAAGCTCGCCGTCAGGGATTTGAAGTTTCCGGAGCACAGCGGGCGAAATCAGATTCAAGCCGGCCCCACCGTCAACTAACATCTTCGTGACCTTGAGGTTGCGGATCGTTGGTGAAACCAACATCGGCAAGCACCCGACCGCCGTTGTGCGGTCAGGGTGGTCCTCAATGTCAAAGATGATAGGCGTGTCGGACCACTTCAGAAGCTTTCTGGCGTCAACAGATGGTTCCGCCGCATTGATCTCTCGCGCCCACTGTTTAAGTTGGCGGTGAGAAGAATGCAACGAAGCACCACCGTCAACACACAAGACTTCTGCGGCTTTCTGAAATTCGTGCTCACTGGATTCTTCATCATCTAGATCATCATCATCATCATCTTTGTCGCGGCCACGAGGAGGCCTGTCTCTCTACTGCTGCTTGGCCTTGCCGCGACGCCCTCCTCGGGCAGTGCGCTTCTTGCCGGACCCGCCAGCACCTTCTGGGGCCTTCTCCTTGTCGCGCCTCTCATACTCAGCTTTCTGCTGTTCGACAAGCTGCTCGACTCGTCGGCAGTTCTGGAGATCGTGTCCCTTGGTGCGGTGGATCTTGCAATATTGCTTGTCGGAGCCGTCCTGCTTGTCGGCAGCTGCCAAGGCCTGACAGTTGGCGCAGGCGGCAATCTCCTTGCCGGAGCCCTCGACTTTGGCCTTGTCGGCGCTGCCGTTGTCGCTGGACTGCTCGACGGCAAGCACAGCTTTGCCCTTTTTCTTCCTGTTGTTCCGCCGCCGGCCCTTCTTTGCCGGGGCGGTACCTTCGCTGTCAGAGCTCCCCCCTGCGCCAACACCTTCACCGGGAAGTTTCCTTCCCTCTTCAGCACGCGCACACTTGTCGGCGAGAGCATATAGCTGGCCAATGTCTCTGACCTTGGTCATCGCCATTTCCTCCCGCATCTTGCGGTTACGCACGTTCTGATGGAACGCGCTAATAACTGCAGCGGGGTGAACATCTGGGATGTTGTACTGTACGCGACTGAACCTTTGAATGTATTTGCGCAGGGGCTCTCCTTCCTTCTGGGAGATGAGATGAAGATCACTCTCCTAGCCATGAGGTTGATGACCGCCAGTAAAGGCACCAACAAACTGATGGCACAGGTCCGCCCATGAAGAAATGGAGTTCTCCGGCAAGTGCATGAGCCATGAGACGACGTTGCGGTTTAACACGAGCGGGAAGTAGTTAGCAAGAATCTTGTCGTCTCGTCCCCCGGCAGCTTGCACCGCAATGGTGTAAATGCTGAGGAACTCCGACGGGTGTGTCTTGCCATCATACTTCTCCGGCACGTCAGGCTTGAAAGCCTTGCGATTGGGCCACTGGACCTGCCGCAGCTCACGGGTGAACGCTGGACAACTTACCGCGTACGGCAAGTCGCCAGGATCCCCTAGCGCATGCATGTCAACAGCGGGCCCTGCGCATCTGTCGGACTGACGATGCGCTTCTCTCCTTCGCTCGATAGTGGTACGAGCGTCTTCTCCTCTGCGTTCCTGAAGAACGAGGCGCTGGTCACAACGAGCTCGCGGGTCAGACGACGCCGTGGAATCATCGCCACGGGCGTCGTTTCGACGTGTCGGTGACCGAGGCCGTCTGGGCGGGGAGTGTACGGTTGTTGCCCCCTCGCCGTTCTTGTTGGTGACAGCATTGTCACCAGTTCTCTTGTCGGCCGTGCGCACCGGGTCGGCATCAGCGAAGCTGAGAAGGCTCTGAATGGTTGCCCTCCACTCGTCAAGCTTATCTGCTGGTGGAGGGAAGTTCAGGAGCAGCTGCGCACGCGCCAACGCTTCTGCTGGTGAGGGAGGTATCGAGTGGCGTGAGGACTGTGGGATGCTCTTACTCCTAACAGTGTTAGAAGGAGCATCTCCACGCTCAGGCGACCGTACCTCGACCCCGCCAACGTGTTGTTGCGTATGGTGACCCCGTGCATCTCGAGATCGATGCGCAAGTTCATTATCCAGGGAGCGCCTGGCACCTGGGGCGTCAGGACGCTGCCTGTCACGGGCTTCTTGCGAAGGCCGTGGCGTCTGAACCGGCGCAGGCGTTCCAAAACGCGCAGCACCGTTTCTAGAGCTTGCAGGGCCAGCAGCAGCGAGCAGCGCTGCGTTCCCAGACCCAGCAACGCCAAGATTGGCGTTGCTGGCCCGGTTTTGGACAGGTGGAGGTAATAGGAGCTCTCGCTCTCCAGTCCCCCCAGCAGCCGCAATCACGTCGGCACCCTCCTGCATGGGAGCAGGCGGGTTGGACGTAGACGCACCGATGGCCGAAGTCTTCTTTTTTGGAGCCATAAGACGGAGGATGGCCCAAAAACTAACGCGCAAATCGCTAGATTAGGTTCACACAACCTCCTTCCCCCTATCTGGCGCGCCAAAGATGTCGGGGACGAATCCGCGATCACCTATGGGACCCAGGGAAGGACCCCTTTACGTTCGGCAGGGAGAGACGGTCGCACGAAGAGCAAATCTAGCGAAGAACACGACAGTGCACGAGAGAGATTTACCCAGGTTCGGGCCGCACGGATGCGTAAAACCCTACTCCTGATTTTTGGTTTATTATCTGTATGATTGTTCTAGCTCCAGGAGCGCTACAGTACCGAGCAGCTGCGTACAATACTGGAGTTCTCCATCTCCCCCTTCCTCCCCTTCTCCACGTTGCCTATGGGCCTCCTTTTATACGCACAAAGGGGTCACCAACAGGTGGCAAACAGTAAAGGTAGAGGTGGAAAGTTGCTACAGTAAGGCCATTATTACCAGGATGACATGTCCTACCTACCACTGACGGCAGGGGACAAGGGCATTAAATGCCCATGCCTTTGCTGTCCAGATACATGTACCCGGACGTCTTGGACGTGGGAAAAGCCTATCCCACCTGCTCCTGCATCGCTAGCTACAGTGTACCGCCGTCTACACAGTGCCCCGCCACACACGCTTGGAAGGACCAGAGCGCCACGCTGGCAGAGGCACCGGAGCAGCACAGTAGCACAGTGGTACAGTAACGCTTGCCGCGGCAAGACCTTGCCGCACCTGACAGCTTGCCGCAACCCATAGCTTGCCGCGCAAGGTAACTTGCCGGGGCAAGTACCTTGCCGCAGCTGCTATCTTGCCGCAGCCAATACCTTGCCGCAGCCAATGACTTGCCGGGGCAAGTACCTTGCCGCGGCAAGTACTCTGCTACAGCAAACCTCAGGCTGGGCCTCAGCTGTCCCTCCCGGCAAGCTCCTCTTGCCGGGGCCTTAACTCTTGCTTTGTATACTTTGTTCTTGAATGGCTTAATAATCTTGAGCTTCTCTCTGGCTGTCCTCCCGCAAGCCTAGCCGCGGGATGCTACTACTGCCCGTGCACAAGTACGGGGTACTAGGGTACCCCTATTCTAGTACACCGACACACCCGCACCAAACACCCCGACAAATCGCCTTGCAAGGGAGGAGATGCAGGTGCAGATGGTGGTGCCACCGACTGACGGTGACGGTGTGGCTGGTGTTCAGCCGGAGTCGTAGCCATCATCCTCCCCATTGGCTCCGCCGCCATCGCCATCACTGTCCTCCTCGTAGCTATCGCTCGAGGAGGAGCTATCTGCCCCATACACTCCTCAGCACAATGGCGTTGTGGAGCGCAAGAACAGGACTCTTGTTGAGATGGCTCGCACCATGCTTGATGAATACAAGACACCTCATCGCTTCTGGCCTGAGGCAATTGATACTGCATGCCACATCATCAACAGGGTATATCTTCACAAATTCTTCAAGAAGACCTCATATGAACTCCTCACTGACAAGAAACCCAATGTGAGTTATTTCAAAGTCTTCGGTGCTAAATGCTGGATTAGAGATCCTCATCACAATTCTAAATTTGCACCAAAAGCACATGAAGGTTTTATGCTTGGTTACGGAAAAGACTCGCACACCTACAGGGTCTTTAACACCTATCACAACAAGGTTGTTGAAACTGTAGATGTGCGGTTCGATGAAACTAACGGCTCGCAAAGAGAGCACCTACCTCCTGTGCTAGATGAAAAGACGCCTAAGGAAACCATCAAGTTCAAAGCTACCGAGGATGTCATTCCTACTGAAGAATCTGCTGAAGAAATCATTCCAGAACATGAAGAACAGCATGCTGGGGCACCTGAAGAAAATGGCTCTGAAGAAAATGCTGAGCCAAATCAAAGTCGTCATCCTGCTCATCCTCGCGTTGCAAATGAAGTACAGATTGAGAGAATCATCAATGACATCAACGCACCAGGTCCTCTGACTCGCTCAAAAGCTTCACATTTGTCTAACTTTTGTGGGCATTTTGCTTTCGTCTCTATCACAGAGCCCACCAAAGTTGATGAGGCATTTCTGGAGCCTGAATGGATTCAAGCGATGCAAGAGGAATTACATCAATTCAAGCTGAACAATGTGTGGGAGCTTGTCAAGCGACCGGACCCATGCAAGCACAATATCATCGGTACCAAATGGATCTACTGCAACAAGCAAGATGAAAATGGCCTAGTGGTGAGGAACAAGGCTTGTCTTGTGGCTCAAGGCTACACACAGGTTGAAGGAATTGATTTCGATGAAACTTTTGCACCTGTTGCTAGACTTGAGGCTATTCGCATATTGCTTGCTTATGCTAACCATCATAATATCATCTTATATCAAATGGATGTGAAAAGTGCATTCCTCAATGGTAAGCTTGAGGAAGAAGTATATGTTGCTCAACCCCCAGGTTTTGAAGATCCTAAGCATCCTGACAAAGTCTTCAGACTCAATAAGGCCCTCTATGGCCTCAAGCAGGCCCCTCGGGCGTGGTATGATACTTTGAAGGAATTCCTCATGAAGAAAGGCTTCAAACCTGGTTCACTCGACCCAACTCTTTTCACCAAAACCTATGATGATGAATTATTCGTGTGCCAAATATATGTTGATGATATTATCTTTGGCTGTACTAACCAACATTACAGTGACGAATTTGCTTACATGATGAGTGAGGAATATCAAATGTCCACGATGGGAGAATTGAAATTCTTCTTAGGTCTTCAAATTCGTCAACAACGCAATGTCATCTTCATTTCTCAAGAGAAATACCTCAAGGACGTTCTGAGGAAATTCGGTATGCAAGAATGCAAAGGCGTCAAAATCCCCATGCCCACCAATGGCCATCTATGCACTGATGAAAATGGAATAGACTTCGATCAAAAGGTATACCGCTCCATGATTGGCTCTTTATTGTACCTATGTGCATCTAGGCCGGATATTATGCTTAGTGTTTGCATGTGTGCCCGTTTTCAAGCTACACCGAAGGAATCACACCATAAGGCTGTGAAACATATTCTTCGATATCTAGCTCACACTCCAACACTTGGATTATGGTATCCCAAGGGCTCGGCTTTTGATCTCATTGGATATTCTGACTCTGACTATGCTGGTGATCGTGTGGACCGCAAGTCAACATCAGGCACATGCCATTTCCTCGGACGATCCTTAGTATGTTGGTCCTCGAAGAAGCAGAACTGCGTATCACTCTCTACTGCTGAAGCTGAGTATATTGCTGCTGGTTCTTGCTGTGCTCAATTGCTATGGATGAAGCAAACCCTCAAGGACTACGGCATCAATGTGAAGAATGTGCCACTCTACTGCGACAACGAGAGTGCCATCAAAATTGTTCATAACCCAGTTCAGCACTCGAAGACAAAGCACATCGAGATTCGTCATCAGTTTCTTCGAGATCATGTGTTGAAGGGTGACATCTCTATTGATCCCGTGAAGTCTGAAGAACAGCTAGCGGATATCTTCACAAAGCCCTTGGATGAGAAGAGATTTAGCAAGTTGCGGTGTGAGCTAAATATCTTAGAATCTTCGAATGTCCTTTGAAAAGGACACACATCCTAACACTTATGCAAATTGATGACTTAGATGTGCAACACCCGAAGAAACATTTTTCTTCAATCAATGAAGACTAACCCTCTAAGTGTGAAGAAATTAATGAAGAATTTGATTCTCAGAGCCCTACGACAATTGTACGCGGTGTCTGAAATCATCATTCTTACACGATGGGTCACGCCACCACAAAAAGTTGAAAATCTTCAAAATTTGAGTTTTTCATCATTGTGCAAATTCTTCAAATTTTGAAATTCTACAACTTTGCAAAATCTTCACTCTTTCCGACTGTGTTCTTTATTGACTATATATATATTTGAGTTTTCTGTCCTCTACAGCATTCACTTATTGCTAATTCTTCAAGTTGTTTTTCTTCTAAGTGAATGTGATCGGACCCGTTCCCCCTCTATGCTAAACTCAATCCAGTCCGTTCACAAATTCTTCATGTGCGTTCTATTTGAAACCCGTTCAAAGTCTTCACTGTGTCCTTGACAGCTGAAGAATTTGCGAACGAAACATTAAAATATTCTTATCTGAATTTTCGGCTTTTGCCGCTCAAACCGTTCCATATCCCTCGATAAGATTTATCTATTCACCCACGATCTCCACTTCACAGTACGTGGGTGACACATGTCGTTAGGATAAGAAGGGTCAGGGGCACGTTCGTCCATTTTCTTCGGACGAGCGGTTTTTTCACCTCTGCTATAAATACCCCTCGCCCTCCTCAGATCTCATTTACCCCGCTCGATCTTACTCCCTCGCTCGAGCTCTCAGACCTAGCGCCGCCGCTACATTCCATCGTCGCCGGTGAGGAAGAGCTTCACTACCTCGACCTCGTCGCTGTCGTACTCACACCGGCCGCGGAAATCTTCACTCCGCCGCCGCCGTAGCTGTTTTCCATCGCCAAGTTAGGGCGTGGAAGATCTGAACGGACGAACATCTCCACTGCTACTCTCAGTTCGTCGTGTTCTTCGTCAAGGGTTAATAAAATTTATTTTTACTGCCCTTGTTGATTCTGATGATTTCCACAAAATCTTCAAAAGGTGTTTATTCTTCAACTTTAATGTTCTTAAACACCAACTTGCTTCTGTCCTTGATCAGTTTCTCTAAGCAACATTTTTCTTCAAGATTCCTCAATTGTGTGGATTTCAATCTACACAACTCTGGAACCTAAGTCAAAAATGCTTAGTGAAATTTCTCAAGACACCCCTGGTCAAATTCTTCAAACTTGATACTTTTGAAAAACTTCTGAGAACGCATATGACCTCTCCAAATTCTTCGGACCTATATTCTGTTCACAGGTACACATGTCTGCTGCTGAATCACTAGGTTCTCATCAACTTAACTCATTTGCAGCATTTCTCGAAGATAAGTTACACACTTCCTCAGAAACATCCATTGTTCAAAATCCTCTAGTGATGAAAATGTCTGATGGTAAAAGACCTCAGAAGGGAGGAAAGAGGCCAGAAACAAATACTGCTTTTGAGATCCCTGATGACATCTATGATGAATATTGTACTCCTGATGAAGCAACTCATGGCAAGGAGAACAAAGATCAGCGCAAAGTGCACATTCAGAAGATTGAGAGGAGATGGGCAAGAGAATGGAGGGAATATCGCTATGTCACTCCCAAGTGCATGAAGAAATTCGCTGTTAACCCTCCATGTCCAAGACCTCCATTGGCTCCTGGCCAAGAAGCTGATCCCACTAGCATCAGAAGAGGTGAGGAATTTCCCAAGGAGTGGGCTAAGCGACAAGCCAAGCTGGCCAAAATGGCTAAGGAGGCAGTGAAGAAATTCAATGAAGATTCTGTTGTTGCCGCCGCTGAGGCCTCTGCTATCAAGCCTAAGAAGCCTATGCTGAAGAAATCAGCTGTCAAGACAAGTTCCTCAGCTGCTCCTGCAAAGTCCTCAGCACCTGTGCATCTTGCCACATGCCAAAGGACTACTGGAATCTCAATTGCTTCAGGAGTCTCTGCAAGTTCTTCAGCTCCACCTCAGTCTTCAACAACTCCTATCTTGCTGAAGAAAAAGGCCACTGCTGGACGAGGCACAAGACCAAGTCCTCACAAGAAGCAGGTCGCCTTTCAGGTTTCGTCAAGCGAAGACGAAGCTGATGATGAAGAATTAGCTGAGATCATCAGAGATCGACAACAAAGGGCCGCTAGAGCCAAAGGCAGTGCAGTGCCCCTCATGCTGGATCCACGGAAGATCCTTGATTTTATTGATCTATGGCACAAGAACCCTAACACACCTTTGCCTGAATTAAACCTCACTCCTGGTCAAAGTCACATGTTGATGGCCTTCATTATTGAAGAAAAATGGAAATTTGAAAAAGCCAGGCAGGTGAGGAAGGCTCAGTACAAGAAGGAGCGTTTTCTGAAGAATAATGTTGTAAACATGTCTCCTGATGAACTTGTGAATCTGCAAAAGGAGATCAAAGCACTCAGTGATGAATTTGACGCTTATCGTGCAGATTGGCTAGGTGCCAAAGTCAGATTCGTCAGAATGGCAAAAGGATTTACTCCAAGTGTTGCAGCTTCATCGCAACCCAAATTTCCTCAGACTGGAACATCTGTTCAGTCTGCTAAAGAAAATGAACGCGCCAGAGCTGATGAAGAAATTCCAGTCTCTGAAGAAAATGCCAGGGCAACCTCCAATATTGCGCTTGAAGAGCAATCCAGGCCAGTTAATACATCTGCTACTGCGCCTAAGGAATCTGAACAAGCCAGGGCAACTGCATCAGTTGTGCCTGAAGAAATTCAACCAATTTCCTCTGCTCCTCCTGCACCGATGACAAGCATCAACCTTCCTTCCGCATCAGAAGCGAAGAAAACCAAGGCTGCGGAGCGAGCAGCTGTGAAGAAAAGGAAAGCATCTTCATCTTCTGAGTCTTCTGCTCCCAAGAAAGTGAAGACTTTGAAGAGCTCAACTGAAAACCCAATTGATGCTATTCCAATATCAAGCATGCCATCAAAGGTGATCATTCCCTTTGGTGAGGAATATGAAATTCCAAGTAAATCTAATGAAGAAGATCCTTCTCCTACTTCGACAGAGCAGTTGGATGAAGACATTGAAGTGGATAATATCCCTTCAACTCCGCTAGTATCATCGCCCATGCCTTAGTTCACAGCTGAAGAGGCAGGCGTCGAAGAAATTGAAGAAGATGAGGATGTGGATATTGGGTCTACAACACCTATTCTGAATGATGACTTTTGGGAAAGTCATCACCCCAATTCACCTCTGACAACCCCGCTACATCAAGTTCCTCAGTCCCCTGTGCCAACTGAAGAAATTCATACGGGCTCTGATGAACGTCAAGCTTCACTTCATTCTATTCCTGAAGAAGTTCCAGCCACTAGCACTGATGTACATATGTCTGAAGAAATGGAGGCCAAGGCTGCTGCTGAAATTCCTCAGCCTGTGGCTCCAGTGGCTATACCTCAAGAGGCTATGAAGACTTCAACTGTTAATCTTCAGCCCAAGCCACAGAACCCTCACTCCAAGAAGCAGAAGTTTAATGCTGAGGATTTCTTCAATGAGCACATATTCTTCACTGACTACAATCCCTATGACTCTGCTCGACTTCATCGCAAGCGCTTCTGGACTGCAAGCCAGATGAACTTCTATTCCTCACTGTTGTTTGATAAGGATAATATCTTTGAACATGAGCAAATTCCTCATGTAGATATGGAATCGCTGCCCTACTTCACCCCAGTCCTCAGTGTTCTTCATGACGCTGGGTTACTCAATTTCTGCACCGACATCTGCGATTGGAATGAAGAACTCATTCTTTAATTCTTCGCCACGCTGCACATTACTGGAAATGTTGATGATGTCAATTCATGGGTATTGGACTGGATGACCGATAATACTCACTTCAAAGCACCGGCCTCTAAATTGCTTCATGTCGTCCCAGTCAGTCCTCCCACTGAAGGTGCAAGGCTTCTCTATGTTGAACCTGAACTGTCTGATCATCTGATGCAAGTGCTGATGAAGCCTTTGAAGCCTGGCCAAGCTCCAAGGACCAAATTCCTCGTCAAGGAATTGCTTTATGTGCCAAGGACAGTTTATCGCATATTGACCAAAACCCTCAGTCCAATCAAGGGCCACAACTCTGATGATGAAGAAGTTGTTGGCATCATGAAGAATCTACTGTTCAACATCATTCATGGTATACCTATCAACTACCACGATTTCTTCATGAGGACTTTGGCCAATGCTGCTCTGTCGCCTTTTGAGTTGAAGCCTTCTGCTCCCTGGATCATGAGATTCATCAGATCAAGGTCTTCAATTCATTATAAGGCTGACTTTCAAAATCATCTCAGCTATTTGCCCCCTATTGAAGTCCTCAAATGGACTATTTCCTCAGCTGACGAGAAGGGCAAGGCTGCTGTTATTGATGAAGGTACTCGTCCATTGGATGGACAGCTTCGCAAAGCTACTTCCTATTCCACCAATGACGACTCTGCAACTCAAGATTCTGCCGCCAGAGCTTCAGAACATAATCCTCAAGCGACAGCTCCGCGAGTGATGACTGATCATGAACTTCTCCTTAGTCTTCATCAGAAAGTTGATCGAAATCACAAGTGGGTCAAGCGTCAGTTTGGTGCAATTCTTCAGAATATGACAGTCACTCAAAATACTATGAAGAATCACTACTACTTGCATGAAGTTTTTGACCGCACTTGGGCCATTCTGTCTAATCTTTATAGTGCTGAAGAACTCAAGGAGATGGGATTCCAATAGGACTTTGACTGGTCTCAGCCACCTTCGAAGAAATTCAAGAAAGTCAAAGTTCCTCAGCTTGTTGCCAGTTCATATTCTTCATCGCGCGAGACGGATGAAGCTGAAGACTTGAACGACACTGCGGCAGGCCCTACCTCAATGGACGACCCCAACAATGCTGGCGCTCCTCCATCGACATCATGATGATATTCTTCAGGGGCGTTAGTCCTCATTTTTCGTCCCTTTTGGTCATTCGATGACAAAGGGGGAGAAATTTGAGTTAGTCTTCAAGCGGGTCTTATATATGGGCTATATTTCGGTTAAGTTACAACTCTTGCTTTTCTGAGGTGTTTGCTCTGATGAGTTGTAAACTTAAGTCCTATGGTGGTCTGATACTTTTGCTTTTTTTTCTGCATGCTATTTCCTCAATACCATAATGCACGCATGCTGAATTTCATCAAACACCATATCTCATCATGCATTTCAAATTCTTCATATCATATGTTAAATGCGTGTATGAATTTCAAGATATAGGAGGAGATCTCCATAATATTACTCAACAATGTGCATTTGCTATTTCAAAGCAAATTCCTCAAATATGCACATCTTCAGGGGGAGTTCTTCTATATCTTGCAAACAAATTCCTCATTATCAGCATTTACACTTCATATGTTTATCCCCGTTGAAAACTTAACCTCTTGTCATCAATCACCAAAAAGGGGGAGATTGTAAGTGCATCTAGTGCCCCTTAGTGATTTTGGTGTATTAAAGACTTATAGGTTAAGGGACTAATGCGTTTGTGAGTGTACACAGGTCTATAAGTCTATGAGGAGTTTGTTTACGATGATTGTCGACCCCTAAAAATGAATGTCTTCAACTGAAGACTTTGGTTTTCTTGAAGACTTTGAAAGTGAAGAAATTGGTGTGACCCTGAAGACTTGATATTCATGCGAGGATTATGAAGCGTGAAGACTTTTGTTTTCATAGTTTCATTTTCTTCTTCTTGAGTCATAGGAAACACCGTACTGTTAAAGGGGGTCGAGGTAAAACTAAGGAAAAGTTTCCAAGTGATGCTCAACTCAAAATCCTACACCTACCCAATCCTTTCGAGTGAAGCCATTGGAAATCTCATACAGTTTAGTCAAGTTCTTCAGTGACAGAGATGAAGTTCTTCTGTTCTCTGAGGAATTTGTTCTGACTGAGGAATTAGGAATTCGCCAGTGCGGATTGCCTACAAGTGAGGAACATGATAGCCCTAAGGAATTTGATACTCAAATACCCAACCGTTGCTGTGCTGCGCGCCAGCTGTCCAAATATCCTACCCACCTAACGGTCATATCATTGAAGGGCATTTATGTCTTATCATGTTGGGTTGCTCTCTAGGCTATAAATAGCCGCCCCCCTTCAACCACTAGCTGGTTGGCTGCTCCGAGAGATAGATTGACACTTGTCATTTAGAGCATCCCATCCTCCGAGGACTTTGAGCGAAAATCATCAAGTGAGGAAAAACCCAAAAACCCCAACACCTACAAACCCAAAGTGATTGAGCATCACTGAAGATATTGTTCCTGTGTGGAACCGACGCTTGTTACCTTTGAGGACTGTGCATCCTCCAGACGGTTAGGCGTCATGGTCTAGAGCATCAAAGAGGAAATTGTGGATTGCCGAGTGACCGAGTATGTGAAGGTTTGGAAGTCACCTGAAGACTTACCACAAGTGATTGGGCGAGGTCTGTGTGACCTTAGCTCAAGGAGAATACGGTGAGGACTGTGTGTTCGGGACTGTGTGTCCTCATGTTTAAATACCTAGCCGCTCTAACCAGACGTACAACTGTCACAGCAGTTGGAACTGGTCTACCAAATCATTGTCTTCACCGAGCTACTGGTTCTATTTCCTCAACCCTTTCATTTCCTTGCATACTTGCTATGTATTTGATCATTACTGTTTGAAGACTTTGACAGGAGACTTTCTCAATTTCCTCAGTTCAATTTCTTTAGTCAGTTTGTCTTCAGCCTGCTTATCCTGTGTTTACGCTACTTGTACTCTGTGCTTGTTTTCATTTCATCATGATGACTGTGCTACTGCTCTGTTATGTTTGCATCTGAGTACTTATTCCGCTGCTAAGTAGTTCGTCGCTTAGGAATTTCCTCACCTTGAAATTCCTCAGTGACGAATTTGTAAAAATTGCCTATTCACCCTCCTCTAGTCGATATAACGCACTTTCAGTGCGCCAATCCGTGGTGCCTGGCTTTCTACCATGGCACACATTTCGTGACCCCTGCATCCGCCACCAACCCTGCGCAATGCATGCAGCATACGTGGCGGAAACGCTAGAAGCGGAGAAGCTAGTGGAATGGCAGTTACCACCCCGTGAACGTGGGATGTGAGTAGCCATAGATTGTTTCTTAAAACTCCCCCTTAACGTTTTGCACGACGCATGGAAAAACCGAAAACGGACTCAAGTATAGGTTAATGAAGAAGCAAGGAAAATACCAAAGGATGAGTTGCCACCAGCCCTCTGCCTGTGTACCTGATAGGGCCTACCCCGACGACGCCCGGCAATGCGTTCGAGCCAGGCCCGGGGGCTCCTGTCGGTGCAACAAACCCTAGTGTATGTTGCCCGGACTGTACACAGGCTCAAGGGCAAGGTTACAACAACAAGACAAGGCCAAGCAGAAGAACTAGCTCTTTGAGAAATCAAAGGGCGGATCAAGAAGACCAAGACAAGCCAAAGGGACAAGATATCACTAAGGGAAAAACCTCCCTTGCCGGGCAGGCGAGCCTGGTCAGATCGAGGCCACCCCAAGGGCAAGTCCCAGGACCTCCCCGACAACGGTTGCCGGGGCGCTGACGGCCTGCTACCTCGCCAAGGCTCCACCGCTCCACCTCATAGCGATGCAAGTCACTTATCGGTGCGGTGTCGAGCCCCTAGGTGGTTAAGTGGCTATCATTTGGCACGTGGCAGCCATTTCTAAGGAAGATCACCCCTAAATGACACCCGTCCAGGGGCGTGTCACGCAGGCAGACGAGATGGTGGTTGAATGGCGTGGCAAGGCTTGCCAGGCTGCATCCACGACATGACACTAAGCGGTGCATTTAGTGCACCTTGTCCTGTCTGCAGAGTTAGATATGATAGCACTATGGCTATCTAATCACTGGATAATGACTGTTTTGCCATTGTGGTAACCCCTGGGCCTATAAAAGGAGGGTCGTGGCAACCTTAGAGAGGATTCGGACCCTTGTACACTCATACACGCGTAGCTGCCCTCCCCTAGGTGACCTTGTCGGAAGTAGGGCCGGAAGTGGAGCCTATGAGAAAGGTGACCGCACAATCAGCTATCAACTTCTTGAAGGGATTGGTGTGTCGCTTCGGAGTACCCGCCAGAGTCATCACTGGCAATGGCACCCAATTCACAAGTTGTGCCTTCATGCAATATGTTCAAACCCTCGGAAGCAAGGTTTCATTCCCCTCTGTTGCTCATCCCAGGAGCAATGGACAAGCTGAGAGGATGAACGCTAAAGTGCTGCATGGACTCAAGACAAGAAATTTTGATAAGCTGCAAAAGTGCGGCACACGTTGGATCGATGAGCTGCCGGTGGTTCTTTGGTCCCTCCGTACGACACAAAATCGAGCTACCGGCCAGACTCCCTTCTCCCTAGTCTATGGGGCAGAAGCAGTGATCCCCACGGAACTCATATACGGGTCACCTCGAGTATTTGCCTACGATGAAGTAGAGCAAGAGCAGCACCGGCATGATGATGCCATGCTCCTTGAGGAGAACCGTCTCCGGGCTGCTACGCGTGCTGCACGCTATCAGCAAGCTCTGCGTCGCTATCACAGCCGCAGGGTTCATGCCCGGAGCCTTGAGGAAGGCGACCTTGTCCTTAGGTGTGTTTAGTCCACCAAGGGTACAAATAAGTTGACGCCAAAGTGGGAAGGCCCTTACCGGGTAGTGCGAGTCACCAGACCTGGCGCAGTGCGTCTGGAGACCGAAGATGGCATTCAATTGCAAAACTCATGGAACATTGAGCATCTTCGTAAGTTCTACCCGTAAGGCGTGGCTATCGGGCCCTGCCTAGAAGCAACCCTTTTGTACAATCCTTGCCAATGCGCATGTAACCCTTTGTACAAAGCCAGGCGCAGACCCTGAGCACAGACAATAAATGAAGCGCTGGTGCCCTAAAAACAACTTGCATGCATGCATAGCATAACATAAACTTGCCATGATCATGTAGATGAGATCATATGTTGCTTTGTTTTCCTCTGCACTAACTGCAGGACTCTTGCCGTGGACTCGATCCTGAAAAGAAGAAACGAAAACAAGCCTACATATCGATCCCCGACAAAGCAAACAGATAAGTTCCTTTTTATCCATACGTGTCTCTGTAAGAAGAAAACTTGTGCATAGAGAAACCTTGTCACCTTCAAAGCATTTGTGCTCCCATCCTTTGACCCGAACGTTGCTTTGGTCAAGATGGTTGTAGTGGCTTTTGACAGAGAAGGATCGACAAGGAGCCGGTTCCCTTCCATGGTTTCGAGCCCCAGCAGGTGGCAACAACGGAGGGCACCAGCAAGATAACTTGCCGGGAAAAACGTGTTTACCTGAAAGTGTAGAGGCGTACCCCCTCTGCATGGATAAAACACATGCACAAGTGCCCGACAAAGCTTGTCTTTTTCATTAATACGCGGATAAACAAGTACAGCTCTTACAGGACACAAACATGGATAAAAGAGATTACATATTTGAGACTAAAATTTGGCGAATGCCTACATATTTTAGATTGAAAAAAGATAAGTGCCCCGTAATCCCTTTCTTGTCCCTCTCCTCCTAGGAACTACAGTGGGGAGCGAAGAGGGCAAAAGGAGTGCCTAGGCAGAAGCCCAGCCTGACCCCGTCAAGACCCGCAGGACGCAGCCTGACAAGATCGGGAGGGCGCAGACGAAGGTAATGGGTGGGGAGAGCGACTAGGCGATGCCCTGGTCACCGCCACCAGGGCCAGCAGGACACGACAGGGCGAGCGAAGCCGGAGTCCATGGGGAAGCCTGCCGGGGTCCAGATGGAAGACTGCTGGAGGAGGCGGAGGCACCATCCACACACAACACCCCAGCAAATCGCCTTGCCGGGAAGAAGATGCAGGGGCAGATGGCAGTGCCGCCGGCCTCCCACTGACGGTGATGGTCCGACTGGCGTTCAGCCAGAGTCGGAGCCATCGTCCTCCCCATCGGCGCCATCGTCATCACCGTCACTGTCCTCCTCGTCGCTATCGCTCGAGGAGGAGCTTTCATCATCAGTCGAGCTCTCCACACAGCACCCTAAGCGAGCACCCTAATGCCCGAAGACCTTGACGGAGAGCAGGGTGGCGTCCATTAACTTGAAATGGAGAACGTGCCCTGCCGCCAAGCTATGGGCACGGGCGAGGGTCTTCCAACCACACCGGAGAAGCATGACATGAGGAGCAGGGAACTCCATGTTCGCTCGCATACTACCATTGCAGCAGCCCCTCATGTGCAGCCTTAGCCCCAGTGGCTGTTCGACCTCCATCACCCTTGCAAATGGGGTAGGAAGGCGAAGACGGCTGCGCGGGGGCCTGCGCAGCTTGACGATGAACTCCAGCGGCTGGTCCCCGACGTGGCCTTCGTTCGGGTCTTGAGCGGCCGGAGGAGGGGCGATCAGAACACCGCCCGTCCTCCTCGACCCCGAGCACCACGACGACCACGTCAGCGTCCTCTTCCACCTCCTCTCACGGCGGGCTCCGCCCCCGCGTCCCCAATGGGAGGAAGAAGACACTGTCGAGCAGAAACCCTCATCGCCACCACTGGGGTGCCACTATGCCCTCTCCCACTCACCAAGATGGAGAGATGATATCAGAAGGAAGGAGGAAGAGATAGGTGTGAGCCAGCACCTCGCCCACGTTCCCTTTTATAGGCAAACGAGGCCGAGGGCTAGCTTCTCACCCAGGGGGCGACCACCCCGCTCCACCAATCCGACTCCTCTGCATCACCAACAGTGCACGGAATCAAGGCCGACCTCCTGCGCCTATCCATGGCGCCTGGCTTTCTGCCTTGGCACTCATTCACGTGCCCTCCGCGTCCGCCACCAACCATGATGGAGAGATGATATCAGAAGGAAGGAGGAAGAGATAGGTGTGAGCCAGCACCTCGCCCATGTTCTCTTTTATAGGCAAATGAGGCCTAGGGCTAGCTTCTCACCCAAGGGGCGACCACCCCGCTCCACCAATCCGACTCCTCTGCATCACCAACAGTGCACGGAATCAAGGCCGACCTCCTGCGCCTATCCATGGCGCCTGGCTTTCTGCCTTGGCACTCATTCACGTGCCCTCCGCGTCCGCCACCAACCCTGTGCAATGCATGCGGCATACGTGGCAGAAACGGCAGGGGCAGGGGAGTTAGTGGAATGGCAGTTACCGCCCCATGAACGTGGGACATGGGCGACCCCCAGGTCATGGCATAAATCTCCCCCACGACGTCTTGCACAACACACGGAAAACCCGGAATCTGACCCGAGCATAGGTTAACGAAGAAGCAAGGGAAATGCCAAGAAAGAAGGGAATATCGTCATAAGTGCCCTGCCTATGTACCTGATAGGGCCTACCCCAACGATGCTCGGTAGCACGTTTGGACCAGGCTCGGGGGCTCCTGTCGGTGCAACAAACCTTCGCGTGTGTTGCCCGAACTATACACAGGCACGGCAGTAAGGGAGCTACAGCAGCAAGCTTCCAAGACGAGCTTCTGAGCCAGAGAGATAGCCCTTTGAAGAATCAAGGGGCGGATCAAGAAGACCAAGACAAGCCAAGAGAACAAGATATCACTAAGGGAAAGCCTCCCTTACCAGGCAGGCGAGCCTGGTCAGGTCGAGGCCACCCCGAAGGCAAGTCCCAAGATTTCCCCGGCAGGCTTGCCGGCGCCGCAGGCGGCCTACATCCCCGCCAGGACTCCACCGCACCACCACATTGCAACGCAAGTCATCCATCGGTGCGGTGTTGTGCCCCCAGATAGCTAAGTGGCTATTATTTGGCACGTGGCAGCCTTTTAGAGGCGTGTCAAGCAGATAGGTGGAAGGTGACTAAGCGGCGCGGCAGGCCTGCCGGGCTGCATCCACAGCGTGACACCTAGCAGTGCATTTAATGCACTTTGTCCTAACTGCCAGAGTTAGGTATGATAACACTGTTAGCTATCTAATCACTGGATAATGACCATTTTGCCATTGTGGTAACCCCTTAGCCTAGAAAAGGAGGGTCGTGGCAACCTTAGAAAGGATTTGGACCCTCGTGTACTCATACGCGCATAGCTGCTCTCCCCAAGGCGACCTTGCCGGGCTTGAGCGTCGCGTGTTCCTCATGGTCCCTCCATCAATCCACCAAAGCAGGAGTAGGGTTTTACGCTTCTCAGCGGCCTGAACCTGGGTAAAAACCACCAGCATCACCTCTGCCGTGCTGTCCCATGGCCTCCGCTCTTTGTGCAACGTGATCACTCCCCCCCGCCGAACCACAAGGGGCCGATGGCCCCATAGGTGATCGTGTTCCACCGTGACACCGGGGCGAGCCACACCCGCTTGGCGTGCACTGGTGGGTAGTGGGCCCCACAAGGCCCCCCTCACTTTGTCACCTACCTCTAGAAAAAAACCACTCTAGCTCTCTCTCTCTCTCTCTCTCATGTTCTTGCTCACAAACCCGTGGATTATGATCTCTTTGCTCGAAGCTCCGTTTTTGAAACTGTTTTGGAGGATTGCTACTTGGTATGTGACTCCTCCATTGCTCCAATTAGTTTTTACTTTAGTGGTTTATATTTTGAGTAATTAGCTACTCTTGGTGCTGCTGTAAACGAGCTTGCATGTTGAATTCTTTGAAGCTCCAAGTAGTTTGAATGCTTGATATGGCCTCTAGGCATCCTTATGAGTAGTTGCTATCAATCTTGTGAAGTTTTGTTGACATCATTTTGCCGCTCAAAAATTTCAGAAATTTGTTCGTATAGAAAAATTTACCTCTTTGGGAGGAGTTCTTCGAGGAGGAGGTCCTCTAAGGCATCGTCGAGCGGGAGCTCGATACGACAGTCTTATGTTGATCCAAGTGCAAGCTCGATGCGAGATGCCGATACCAAATCATGTTTATGGTCGTGTGACGAGTCCATGATAGGAGCAGGTATCAAGGAAGAATTTGAGCAGTATGTTCACAGCACCGAGCTCGCTCCCTTCATCGCAGATAAGTGCATTCAACATCTCAACCTAACCCAGACATTCACCAAGAAATTTAAGTATCATTCCCGTGATTCTAGGGTTTCATTTAGTCTTTATGATAGCGCTTTTACCATGCCTCGAGAATAATTCTGTGTTGCATGCAAAATTCCATATTGGGGTTCACTGGACGAACCGCCAAAATTTGAGTATGAGATGTTTTTAACCAGTCTTTGTTGTGGTGAGAACATAGGAGCGACACAAGCTAGAATAAAAAGTATACAATTTCCATCAATCCGTTACTTTGCGCTTGGCAAATGCATCATGGGAAAACAAGATTGCAGTACCCTCTATGCCCCAGACTTGATCATCATACACACTGCACTGATAGGGATTAACTGTTATAATCTTGGAGCAATCATTGCATGGAGGTTGCAACGCAGTGCTGATAGTGGTCACTTTTATGGAGGGATTTATGCCTCCCATATAGCTAGGATGCTGAGTGTGTCAGCTTGGCCCAATGATCCTATTTTCCCTACCCAGTACCTAGACTTTGGGACCATGCAGCGTCATAAGTTCATTAAGTTTGGATCCACTAATTATAATTATAACTTGATGTTCGATAAAACAACCCATTGTACCTGTTATTTTTCTGCACCTGCTCTCTTTGATTATCAAAGTAAAGGAAGATACTACATCTATGAGAGAGAGGCACGCGAGTACATTGTGGAGGTAGAGGCTGCCCGTTAAGCTGAGGAGGCCGCACTGAGAGCCTCCACAAGTTATCACTCTGACTATTATCCAGGCTGCGGGTGGTGATTACCATGCTTGGCCAAAAGCCTAAGCTTGGGGGAGTACGTATTTCCACCGACATTACATTCATGTTCACACATTTCATTCTAGTTGTCGGTGTTCATACTTTTTCATTATATTATCCATGTTAGTTTTATTTTCTCGCTTTCTTCGTGTGTGTTTGAAAAACTTTGAGAAAATCCAAAAATATTTACGCTTCTTTTCAATTTTCTTTCCAGTTTAAATTAGTTCTAGTATTAAAAGAAAACCCAAAAAGATTTCACATTTCTTATTTTCCTTGTTGGGAGCTGTCCCGTGTAAATAGTTTTTCTCACTTTTGTTTTTCCTTCTTTAATTTGCTTCCAAGAAAAACTAAAAACTCCAAAAACATTTCAGTGTGTTTCTTTGAAATTCTTTTCTTCTGTTGAGTCGTACTAGGGAGAAGACCACGATGAAAATGTTGAGTGGCTCTCATATGCACTATTATTGATCTAACAAAGAGCTCAAATTATTTGTCTTCTCCTTAAAATAAAATGTTTGCAGATTCTAGCTTAGTCCAAGGCACTCTTGCACTATTATTATTTTCATATCATTCGGTCATGCAAGTGAAAGGCAATAATGACGATATATGATGAAGTGATTGTGGTAGGAAAAGCGGGTGTGAACTCAACTTGTATTTGTTTTTGTAAATATGTTTAACTCAGTATCCATGATTCACCATATTATGATTAAACATGCTTGCAATGACAATTAGAGATTATAGTTGCTCATGCCATCACTACAAAAAAGACACATCCGTGGCATTTTGGCCCGAACGAATTTTTTCTGTCATGGTTATGACACTTCTATGATGACCATTGTGACAAAAACACGTATCATCATAGATGTGGTGGGCTCCTACTTCTATGACCAAAAATCATGACAGAAAATGGGCTTTTCATCCTGGGCGGGTTGGGGATGCACCTGCATGACATTCTTTGGGCCGTCCATGATGGAAAAAAATCGTGGTAGAAGCGAGGGCGAGGAAAATTTCGGGGAGTTCCCGATTACGATGGGTGGTCGGGCCGACCGATGCACGGAGGTTTGCTCATTTCTCCCATATATGTATGCGTGTGTGTGCGAGGCATTGGGATGTAACTGAACCTGAGCGAGGCATTCACTTACTGAACCCGAGTGATTGCACTAGCTACATTACTAAACTTGAGCGATCGATCCCTGGCTGTTAACTGAACCCGAGCGATTCCTTCGCTACTGATGCTAACTGAACCCGAGCGATCGATCGCTGCTGCTTCTTACTTAATCCGATCGAACCTGCCTCTTGATGAACAGTGACCGTTGGGGGTTGGTTGAACGAGCCGAGATGTGGTGACTCTAGCCGGTTGGTTGGGCTTGGATGAATAGTTCCTGTGGCGGTTGGATGAATAGGACCTCGTGGTAGTAGGCCGTTGCGGCTGGATAAACAAGACTGATGACCCAGAAGTATAGGGGATCAATCGTAGTCCTTTCGATAAGTAAGAGTGTCAAACCCAACGATGAGCAGAAGGAAATGACAATTGGTTTTCAGCAAGGTATTTCCTACAAGCACTGAAATAGTCGATAACAAGTAGTTTGATAGCTAGATAATTTGTAACAAGCAAGTAACGGTAATGGTAAATAAGGTGTAGCAAGGTAGCCCAATCCTTTTGTGGCAAACCACATGCCAAAATGGTCCCTTATGATAAGCAAAGCGTTCTTGAGGGTACACAGGAATTTCATCATATCACTTTCATCATGTTGGTTTGATTCGTGTTCGCTACTTTGATAATTTGGTATGTGGGTGGACCGGTGCTTAAGTGCTATTCTCACTTCAACAAACCTCCTACTTATGATTAACCCCCTCGCAAACATCCCCAACTAGTAGAAAAGTATTAAGATAAAATCTAACCATAGCATTAAACTTTTGGATCCAAATCAATTCCTTACGAAGTAGCGCATAAACTAGGGTTTAAGCTTCTGTCACTCTAGCAACCCATCATCTAATAACTACTCCACAATGCATTCCCTTAGGCCCAAATATGGTGAAGTGCCATGTAGTCAACGTTCACATGATACCACTAAGGGAATCACAACATACATATCATCAAAATATCGAACACATATCAAGTTCACATGATTACTTGCAACATGACTTCTCCCATGACCTCAAGAACAAAAGTAACTACTCACAAATAATAATCATGCTCAAGATCATAGGTTATTAAATAGCATAATGGATCTGAACATATAATCTTCCACCAAATAAACCTTATAGTAATCAACTACAAGATGTAATCAACACTACTAGTCACCCACAAGTACCAATCTAAGGTTCCGGTACAAAGATTGAACACAAGACATGAACTAGGGTTTGAGAGGAGATGGTGCCGTAGAAGATGTTGATGGAGATGGCCCTCCCAAATATGGGAGAGTTATTGATGGGGATGATTTCCCCCTCCGGGAGGGAAGTTCCAAGGGCAAAATCGCTCCGCCGGAGGGCAAAAGTGCTCCTGCCCAAGTTCCGCCTCGAGACGGCGGCGCTTCATCCCAAAAGTCCCGTTCTGATTTTTTCTAGGTCAAAATGACCTATATACCAGAAGATGGGCATCGGAGGTGGGCCGAGGAGGGCACAACCCACCAGGGCGCGCCTGGGGGGCCTGGTGCGCCCAGGTGGGTTGTGCCCACCTGGTGTGTCTCTCTGGTAGTTATTTGCTCCAGTATTTTTTATATATTGCAAAATAATTCTCCATAAATTTTCAGATCATTTGGAGATGTGCAGAATAGGTAACGCTGACGTAGCTTTTTCAGGTCCAGAATTCCAGCTGCTGGTATTTTCCCTCTTTGTGTAAACCTTGCATATTATGAGAGAAAAGGCATTAGAATTACTCCAGAAAGCATTATTATGCATAAAAACATTGTAAATAACAGTAGGAAAACATGATGGAAAATGGACGTATCAACTCCCCCAAGCTTAGACCTCGCTTGTCCTCAAGCGAAAAACCAAAATCGAAAAACATGCCCACATGCTTAGAGAGAGAGAGAGGTGTCGATAAAAACAAAATACGGACATAGAAGCATCATGCATATTATTATAGCAGCAAGGAATTTTAACATAAAACTTTAACAAAAAACTTTTATCATATAACTTCTCATGAACAAGTAACAATTCATCACAACATTGAAGTATAAAGCATAAACCTTATTGAAAACCAACAAACTATGTTCTTAGTCAACTTTGCAACTACAATTCATCATATTTTCAGGAAGGGTCACGTATCGGAGCCTTTAGGCAAGTACACATACTCAACCATCATTTAATCTTCTATGATTGCTAACACTCACAGCATACCCATGAACAAAAAGTTTCAACTGGACACATAGAAAGATAGGGGCTTATAGTTTCGCCTCCCAACGTATTCACCTCAAGGGTGATGTCAACAATAATAACTCATGCCCACTCATCTACAACTGGATATATGTGCCTAGATCTTTCCTCACCAGATGATGCTTGCAAAAAGAGAAAATAAAAAGGAATAGGGCAAGATACTTTGACTCTTACATAAAAGTAAATGCATAAAAGTAAAAGATAGGCCCTTCGCAGTGGGAAGCAGAGGTTGTCATGTGCTTATTTGTTTGTATGCCAAATCCCTTAATGCAAAAGAACATCATGTTATATTGCCCCTTATGATAGCAACCTTTATTATGCAGTCCGTCTCTTTTATTACTTTGCCATCATAAGTCCGCACAACGCTCAATTTTCTCTACACTAAACGATCCAACACATTTAGAAGCAATTTTTATTGCCTTATTGCACCGATGACAACTTACTTGAAGGATCTTACTCAATCCATAGGTAGGTATGGTGGACTCTCAAAATAAGATTTTGGGTTAAGGGTTTTTGGATGCACAAGTAGTATCTCTACTTAGTGCGGAATTTTTGGCTAGAAAAGATATTGAGCAAGCACCACATGTTGAAGGATCTATGACAATATAACTTCTATGTGAATATGAACAAGCATAAATCATTATGTTGTCTTCCTTGTCCAACATCAACTATTTTGACACAAAATATTTAATGGGGGCTCACAATCATAAAAGATGTCCAATATAGTGTATTTGCATGTGAATATTCTCTTACCTTATTAATTCTTTCATGAATTGCATCATTGACCAATGCTATGTTTGTCAATCTCCAATAAATTTTACTACTTATACTTTTCCTTATGTGATGTCAGTACTTACCATAAGATTAGCATATGATCTTTTTCATTTATTTTCCTTTCTTTTTATTGGAACAAAAGAGTAAAGAAACAAAAATCAAACTACTCTTTATTATATATCTCGCACATGATTACATAGATAGATCACTAAGCAAGCACTCGAAAAGAAAGGATCGAACTAAACTTTTATTCAACTTAATCATAGGATAACTAAAGATCAAACTAAAAAAGATGAAAGCACACATAGTGGTGGTGATACGATACCGGGGCACCTCCCCCAAGCTTGGCACAAGCCAAGGGGAGTGCCCATACCATGAACTCAAGTTTCTTTTGTTGGATAAGAGGATGAAGGTGGTGGTGATGTAGCTTCACACTTCAGGCTCAGGAGGTTCTCCAATCTACGGATGATGCTTCAGAGGGCGATGATGTTCTCTTGCAACAGAATATTTTCACGAGTGAGATATTTATTTTGCACACGAACTATTTCAATGACACTGAAAGCTTCAATTTCAGTAGGGGTAAGATAATCATAGTAAGGTTGAAGGACGTCTTCTTCTTCTGCTGCTGGAACAGCCTGCCCTACTGTCGGAACTCGATCTCCTTCGACTTCCTTGACCTTATCACCCTTGATGGTTTCCTCTGGATCCTCTCTCTTTAGTTCCATCTTCATCAACCAAGCATCTTCTTCTACTTTGTTGGAGGAGGAAGAAGACATGATGGCTGGCCCTACAGATCTGACAGAAAACAGCAAGAAAGAAGAACAAAAGATTTCTCCGCGATACAGTGATCAATATGTTTGGGGGGTATATAAAGATTTTTTATCTTGGGAAACAAGCAAACGGGAGGAAAATGGAGTCGGGAAGGTTCCCGAGGTGGGCACAACCCATCTGGGCTCGCCAGTGGGCCCTGGCGTGC
Organism: Thinopyrum elongatum; assembly: GCA_011799875.1. Lineage (NCBI taxonomy): Eukaryota > Viridiplantae > Streptophyta > Magnoliopsida > Poales > Poaceae > Thinopyrum > Thinopyrum elongatum. Next base: position 249,200,053 of record CM022302.1, read on the forward strand.
CCTGGTGTCTTGTGCCCTCCTCGGTTGCCATCCTGGTTGTTTCTTATTTTCCTAATTTTTGTAATATCCCAAAGCTGACAGAAAATATTTGCGGATTTTTCAGAGTCCGTTTACTTACCATATCATGTACCTCCTCCTTTTTTAGTATTATGGAGTGTTCCAGAAGGTCTCTCTTATGTGTTCCTCCGATGTCATGGTTTGAATAATATTGCTTTCAACATTAATAGGCGTACCTGAGATATAGTGTTTAATTCTTTGACCATTGACCACCTTCGGGTTAGTACCTTCGGCATTCTTAATCTTGATGGCTCCAGAGTGATAAACCTCCTCGATAATATATGGTCCTTCTCATTTAGAGAGAAGTTTTCCTGCAAAGAATCTAAAACGAGAGTTGTACAAAAGAACATATTCTCCAACTTTGAATTCCCGCTTTTGGATTCTTTTTTCATGCCATCTTTTAACTTTTTCTTTAAATAATTTGGCATTTTCATAAGATTGGGTTCTCCATTCATCTAATGAGCTAATATCAAATAACCTCTTTTCACCGGCAAGTTTGAAATCATAATTGAGTTCTTTAATTACCCAATATGCTTTATGTTCTAACTCTAGAGGCAAATGACAAGCTTTTCCATAAACCATTTTATAGGGAGACATACCCATAGGATTTTTATATGCTGTTATGTAGGCCCAAAGTGCATCATCCAATTTCTTAGACCAATTCTTTCGGGACCTATTAACAGTTTTTTGTAATATTATTTTTATTTCTCTATTGCTAAGTTCAACTTGACCACTAGATTGAGGATGATAGGGTGATGCAATTCTATGGTTGACATCATATTTAGCAAGCATTTTACGGAAAGCACCATGAATAAAGTGTGAACCACCATCAATCATTTAATATCCAGGGACTCCAAACCTCGGGAAAATAACTTCTTTAAGCATTTTAATGGAAGTGTTATGATCAACACTACTAGTTGGAATAGCTTCTACCCACTTACTAACATAATCAACATCAACCAAAATATGTGTATACCCATTAGAGAAAGAAAAAGGTCCAATATAATCAAAACCCCAAACATGAAATGGTTCAACAGCAAGTGAATAATTCATCGGCATTTCTTGACGCTTACCGATATTAACAATTCTTTGACATTCATCACAAGATAAAACAAACTTATGGGCATCCTTGAAGAGAGTAGGCCAATAAAAACCAGATTGCAATACCTTATGAGCAGTTCTATCTCCCGCATGATGCCCTCCATAAGCTTCGGAGTGACATTTCCGTAGGATTTGTTCCTATTCATGCTCAGGTACACAACGTCTAATAATATCATCTACTCCTTCTTTATAAAGATGTGGGTCATCCCAAAAGTAATGTCTTAAATCATAGAAGAATTTTTTATTTTGTTGGTAAGTGAAACTAGGTGGTATGTATTTAGCAAAAATATAATTAACATAGTCAGCATACCAAGGAGGATTATGAGAAACATTTATTGCAGCTAGTTGTTCATCAGGAAAGCTATCGTCAATAGATAGTGGGTAATCAAGGATATTCTCTAACCTAGATAAGTTATTAGCTACGGGGTTCTCAGCTCCTTTTCTATCAGTAATATGTAAATCAAATTCTTGTAGCAAGAGAACCCACCTAATGAGTCTAGGTTTATCATCTTTCTTTTCCATTAGATATTTAATAGAAGCATGATCAGTGTGAACAATTACTTTGGAATCAACAATGTAAGATCTGAATTTATCACAAGCAAACACAACTGCTGAAAATTCTTTTTCAGTAGTAGCATAATTTCTTTGGGCACTGTCTAGATTTTTGCTAGCATAATGAATAACGTTTAATTTCTTATCAACTCTTTTTCCTAGAACAACACCGACAGCATAATCACTAGCATCACACATAATTTCAAAAAGAAAGTTCCAATCAGGTGGTTGAACAATAGGTGCAGAAGATAAGGCTTTCTTAAGTGTTTCAAAGGCTTCTACACAATCATCATAAAAAACAAATGGAACATCCTTTTGTAAAAGATTTGTAAGAGGCCTAGAAATTTTAGAGAAGACTTTAATAAACTTCCTATAGAAACCAGCATGACCAAGGAAACTACGAATACCTTTAATATCTTTAGGACATGGCATTTTCTCAATTGCATCAAATTTAGCTTGGTCCACCTCAATACCTCATTTAGAAATTTTATGCCCCAAGACAATACCTTCATTAACCATAAAGTGGCACTTCTCGCAATTCAAGACAAGGTTAGTTTGCTCACATCTCTACAAAACTCGAGCAAGGTTGCTTAAGCAATCATCGAAAGAAGTTCCATAAACAGAAAAATCATCCATGAAAACCTCAACAATCTTTTCACAAAAATTAGAGAATATAGCAGTCATACATCTTTGAAAAAGTAGCAGGTGCATTGCATAAACCGAAAGGCATACGTCTATAAGCATAAGTTCCAAATGGACAAGTAAAAGTGGTTTTCTCTTGATCAGGTTGTGAAACATGTATTTGAGAAAAACCAGAATATCCATCAAGAAAACAAAAGTGTGTGTGCTTAGATAATCTTTCCAACATTTGATCAATAAAAGGCAAAGGGTAATGATATTTTCTAGTTGCTTTATTTAGTTTTCTAAAATCAATTACCAATCTATAGTCAGTAACAATTCTTTGTGGAATGAGTTCATTTTTATCATTAGCAACAACAGTAATACCTCCCTTCTTAGGGACACAATGAATGGGGCTTACCCATCTACTATCAGCTATGGGATAGATTATACCTTCTTCGAGAAGCTTTAATATTTCAGTTCTTACCACTTCTTTCATCTTAGGATTCAAACGTCATTGATGATCAACAACAGGTTTAGCATCAGGTTCCATATTAATCTTGTGCTGACAGAGAGTGGGACTAATGCCCTTAAGATCATCAAGAGTATGTCCAATAGCATCACGGTGCTTCTTCAGAATTTTCAATAATCTTTCTTCTTCATGCTTTGAAAGGTTAGCACTAATAATAACAGGATATATCTTTTTCTCATCAAGATAAGCATAGTTCAAAGTGCCAGGCAATTGTTTTAATTCAAACACGGGATCAACTTTAGGTGGAGGAGGACCTCCTAGAGTTTCAATAGGAAAATTGTGTTTGAGCAGAGGTCGTTGTTCGAAGAAAATTTTATCTCTTTCAATTCTTTCATGCATATGCATATCATTTTCATGGTCTAGCAAATACTGTTCTAGTGGATCAGTAGGAGGCACGGCAATAGAAGCAAGACCAATTATTTCATCCTTACTAGGTAATTCTTTCTTATGAGGTTGTCTATTAAACTTGGAAAAATTAAATTCATGAGACTCATCACCAAAGCTAACACTGACAGTTTGTTTATGACATTCAATAGTGGCATTGACAGTTTTCAAGAAAGGTCTACCAAAGATAATGGGACAGAAGTCATCTTGTGGGGAACCAAGAACTAGAAAATCAGTAGGGTATTTTATTTTCCCACACAAGACTTCAACATCTCTAACAATCCCAAGTGGTGTGATGGTGTCTCTATTAGCAAGTTTAATAGTGACATCTATGTCTTCTATTTCAGCGGGTGCTATGTCATTCATAATTTCTTGGTATAAGGTAAAAGGAATAGCACTCACGCTAGCACCTAAATCACATAAACCATGATAACAATGATCTCCAATTTTAATTGAACACAACAGGCATGCCAACAATAGGTCTATGTTTATCTTTTTCATCGGGTTTGGCAATTCTAGCAGCTTCATCATAGAAGTAAATAACATGTCCGTCAATATTTTCTACCAGGAGATCTTTAACCATAACAACGCTAGGTTCTACTTTAATTTGTTCCGCAGGTTTAGGTGCTCTAATATTACTTTTGCGAACCACAGTTGAAACCTTAGCATGTTCCTTTATCCTAACAGGGAAAGGTGGTTTTTCAATATAAGCAGTAGGCACAACTGGATCAACATTGTAAATAATAGTTTCATCTTTAACTATGCCGGGTTATTTAATTTCTTCTTTGATTGGGGGATGATATTTAAACCACTTCTCCTAAGGGAGATCAACATGAGTAGCAAATGATTCACAAAAAGAGGCTACTATCTCAGAGTCAAGTCCATATTTAGTGCTAAACTTGTGAAAAGCATCGGTATTCATAAAGGATTTAACACAATCAAATTCAATCTTAATACCTAACTCTTTACCTTTGTCGAGTTTCCAATCTTTAGAGTTGCGTTTAATTATTTCTAAAAGATCCCACCTGAATTCAATAGTCTTCTTCATAAAAGAACCAGTACAAGAAGTATCGAGCATGGATTGATCATCACGAGAAAGCCAAGCATAAAAGTTCTGAATGATAATTTCTCTAGAGAGCTCATGATTGGGGCATGAATATAACATTGACTTCAGCCTCCCCCAAGCTAGAGCGATACTTTCTCCTTCATGATGCCAAAAATTATATATATAATTCTGATCACGATGAACTAGATGCATAGGATAATTTTTTTGGTGAAATTCCAATTTCAATCGATTCCAGTTCCAAGATCCAATATCATCGCATAGCCTATATCATGTCAATGCTTTTCCCTTCAAAGATAAAGGGAAAACCGTCTTCTTAGCTTCAACTCCGGATAAACCTGCAAGCTTAAATAATACACAAATCTCATCCACATATATCAAGTGCATATCAGGATGTTCAGTTCCTTCTCCTGCATAAGGATTAGCTAGCAGTTGTTCTATCATACCCGAAGGAATTTCATAACCAATATTTTCAGTAGGTGCAGTTGGTTGAGGGGTAACTAATTGTGGTTCCGGTCGAGGTGAAGATACCCCGAACAAACCCCTCAAAGGATGATTTTCCATAGTAACAAGTGACAATAAATTTCAGCACGTAATAATAATTTTTTCTTACCAATTTCCACTTACAAGAGCGCTTCACTCCCCGGCAACGGTGCCAGAAAAGAGCCTTGATGACCCACAAGTATAGGGGATCAATCATAGTCCTTTCGATAAGTAAGAGTGTCCAACCCAACGAGGAGCAGAAGGAAATGACAAGTGGTTTTCAGCAAGGTATTTTCTGCAAGCACTGAAATAGTCGGTAACAAGTAGTTTGATAGCAAGATAATTTGTAACGAGCAAGTAACGATAATGGTAAATAAAGTGCGGCAAGGTAGCCCAATCCTTTTGTGGCAAAGGACAGGCCAAAACGGTCTCCTATGATAAGCAAAGCGTTCTTGAGGGTACACGGGAGATTCATCATATCACTTTCATCATGTTGGTTTATTCGTGTCGCTACTTTGATAATTTGATATGAGGGTGGACCAGTGCTTAGGTGCTTTTTTTACTTGAACAAACCTCCTACTTATGATTAACCCCCTCGCAAGCATCTGCAACTACGAGAAAAGTATTAAGATAAAATCTAACCATAGCATTAAACTTTTGGATCCAAATCAGTCCCTTACGAAGTAGCACATAAACTAGGGTTTATGCTTCGGCCACTCTAGCAACCCATCATCTCATAACTACTCCACAATGCAATCCTTTAGGCCCAAATATGGTGAAGTGCCATGTAGTCGACGTTCACATGACACCACTAAGGGAATCACAACATACATATCATCAAAATATCGAACACATATCAAGTTCACATGATTACTTGCAACATGACTTCTCCCATGACCTCAAGAACAAAAGTAACTACTCACAAATAATAATCATGCTCAAGAACAGAGGGGTATTAAATAGCATAATGGATCTGAACATATAATATTCCACCAAATAAACCATATAGTAATCAACTACAAGATGTAATCAACACTAATAGTCACCCACAAGTACCAATCTAAGGTTCTGGTACAAAGATTGAACACAAGAGATGAACTAGGGTTTGAGAATAGATGGTCCTATTGAAGATGTTGATGGAGATGGCCCTCCCAAAGATGGGAGATTTGTTGGTGATGACGATGGCGATGCCTCCGGGAGGGAAGTTCCCCCGGCAGAATCGCTTCGCCGGAGGGCAAAAGTGCTCCTGCCCAAGTTCCGCCTTGAGACGGCGGCGCTTCGTCCCGAAAGTCCCCTACTGATTTTTCTAGGTCAAAATGACCTATATACTAGAAGATGGGTACCGGAGGTGGGCCGAGGAGGGCACAACCCACCAGGGCACTCCTCGAGGGCCTGGCGCGCCTAGGTGGGTTGTGCCCACCTGGTGGGCCTCCTCCAATAGTTATTTACTCCAGTATTTTTTAATATATTGAAAAATAATTCTCCGTAAATTTTTAGCTCATTTGGAGATGTGCAGAATAGGTAACTCTGACGTAGCTTTTTCAGGTCCAGAATCCCAGCTACCGGTATTCTCCCTCTTTGTGTAAACCTTGCATATTATGAGAGAAAGGGCATTATAATTACTCCAAAAAGCATTATTATGCATAAAAAACATTATAAATAACAGTAGGAAAACATGATGCAAAATTGACGTATCAAGGACCGCGAGGAGGCCGCCACACCCGAGCCGGTTGGGGGTGGATGAACATGACCTCGTGGAGTGCTGGTTGAATAGTAGCCGGTGGAGGCTGGATGAACAGTAACCCGTGGATGAACAATAGCTGGTGGATGCAGGAGGAAGACACAGTGGATGAATAGTAGCAGGTGGAGGCTTGAGGAAGTCGACGGTGGATGAACAGTAGCCCATGGAGGCTGGAGCGAGGTAGTAGACGGTGGATGAACAGGACCCCATTTTGACCGTAAGTCCGTTCCTCCGTTTTGCGGTACGCCACACCCATCCCGATCAACAGGACCCCGTTTCGATCGTAGGCACTCGAACAAAAGTCTGTTTCCTCCGTTTTGCGGTACGCCAGACCCTTCCCAATGAGCATGACCCTGTTTCTACCATACGCGGTCGAACAGAAGGCCGTTTCCTCCGTTCTGCGATATGCCAGACCTTGTTTCGGCTGTTCCGTCCAAGCTGGTTGGCTCCCGATGAACAGGACGTATTTCGACCCAGTCAGTTGCCTCCGGATGAACATGACACTGTTTCCTCCGTTCCGACCCAGCCGATTGGCTACCAATGAACAGGACGATGTCACTGTTTGTGTTAGAGACCCCGCCCGTATGTACATACATAGCCGTATTTACTTTCTTGCAGCGTGGCTGTACGTACGTGTACATGATATAGACGGGACTGCGTGACATGCTACGTTCGCGCCTCTACTACGACACGTGCCGCTCCTTACTCGGCCACGGTTCATCGTTGCAGAGAGACTAATCGACCAGTATGTACGTACACGTTCGCGACCCGACAGACAACCCTATGTATGGTTCGACCGGGTGGGTCCCAGCTGTCAGGGAGTATAAGGAGGCACTTCCTTGCGTGTGAAGATATAGCTAGTGGGTCCCAGCTGTCAGGGGGAAGAATCATTTTTTTTGCCCGTAATATGGACGCACTTCCTTGCGTGCGAAGATGTAGCTGGTAGATCCCAGCTGTCAGGGGGGAAATTTTTTTCTCGCAAAATACGGTGGCCCTTTCGGTGGGTCCCCGCTGTCAGGTGGAGGAATCATTATTTTGCGCGTAATAAGGAGGCACTTCCTTGCTGAGGTCGTGGACCCAGCTGTCAGCCTCTCCACGATAGTCCTCTTCCGATGGAAGTCGTTCCTTGACCACATTGACCACACCGCGCCGAGAGCGCCAAGGTGGTGGACAACGGCGAGGCCTATGAAGCGAATGACCCAGAGCTGGGGAAGACTCGGCAGTTGTTTCCCATGCGGAGGGGAGTACAAGGGTTTACTGGTTCGGCTGAAGTGTGAGGCTGCCGTCGCCAGAGAATAACAGGAGGTCTGGGTGAGTACAGGGATGGCCAGGACAGCGATGGGAGTAGGGTAGGGCAGTGAGGCCTGTGTGGCAGCACAGCCGACCACGGGACGCAGGAGCAGGCGGCACGGCCGGCGATGGTTTGGGCGGCTGGAGCAAGAAGACCAGAGGTTGAAGAAGCACGACGGCCGTTGGATGGACATCATACGATCACTCCAGCTAGAATAATTTATATTGACTAAGTTGACAAATCCTGCGTCCCCGTCAACTTAGTAGGCCCACAAGTCAGCCTCCAAAAATGGTGGGTCTCAGCTAGCAGGGGGGATTCATTTTTGTGTGCGTAATAAGGAGGCACTTCCTTGCTTGCAAAGATATAGTTGCTGGGTCTGAGCTGTCAGCGAGAGGAACATTTTTTCGCGTAATACAGAGGCCCTTCCAATGGGTCCCCGCTGTCAGGTGGAGGAATCATTATTTTGCTCGTAATAAGGAGGCACTTCCTTGCGTGTGGCCATGGACCCAGCTGTCAGCCTCTCCACGTACAGTCCTCTTCCAATGGATGTCATTCGTTGACCATGTTGATCACGCCGCACTGATAGCACCAGGGCGGTGGATGACGGCGAGGCCTAGGAAGGGAACGACCCGGAGCCGGGGAAGACTCGGCAGTGGTTGCCCACACGGTGGGGAGTACGAGGGTTTACTGGTTCGGTTGCCGTCGCCGGAAAATAACAGGAGGTGTGGGTGAGTAGAGGAATGGCCTGGCCAGCGATGGAGTAGGGTGGGGTGGTGCAGCCTGCGCGACAGCACAGCCGGCCACGGGAGGCGGGAATAGGTAGTCCCACAGGCGCTGCTTTGGGCGGCTGGAGCAAGAAGATCAGATGTTGAAGAAGCAGCACTGCCGTTGGATTAACATCCAATGGTCACTGCTGCTAGAATCGTTTGTGGACTAAGTTGACAAAGCCTTTCGTACACGTCAACCTAGTAGACCCACAAGTCAGCCTCCAAATCTGTCCAAAACAACATACATCCCAAAATTTCTAGCCAGATTCAAATTAATTTAAAATTTAAACATGCCTTAATTTAAATCCAATGAAATTTTACTCGCAGAAAAACAATGAAATTTAAAATATCAAAATCTGAAAGAAAAAAGTAATTTGGAACTAATTGCCTATTTGCTATATGTTTTCATTTTACAGCCCATTTCTTATTACTTATAGCCCATTTTCTGGGCAAGCTGAATGCATCCCTCCTCGTCTTGAAAGATTTCTGGCCTAGCAGGGCGTAGAAAAGCAAGTAGACCTCCGTTGGTTATTCTGCAAAAAACAAAATAGCTGGGCTTGCCATTTTCAGAAGAAAAAAGACTGGGCTGGTCATGTGGTAAACATATGAAATAAAAGCTTGGGCTAGACGGGCCACAGCTACCGCACAACCCAGTTGATACCCTGCTCCATCCCAAAAACAAAAAAAAATATTGTGCGAGTTGCTGGGTCCCGGGTGTCAGCCACTCCTTGTGCAGTTATCTCGCTTATTGATTACGTTGATAGTGGCGTGTGACCCAGATGTCAGGAAACCATCAGGAGGAACCATTTTTTTTGTAATAAAGGAGGCACCTGCTTGCCTACTGCCATGATCCTTGTTTGTCCCTACTGTCATCCTGACCATGTAGATTCATCTCCTTATTCCTCTCGGTTGTTGACCATGTTGATGACATCGGAGGGCGGCGCCGCGGCGAGTGAACCAAGGCGGAGGATGATGGTGAGGCCTCGGACGGGAACGAATAGGAGCCGGGGAAGATGCGCAGAGTTTTAAAATGCGATGTGATCATGATGCGTGCGCGGCAGCACAGCCAGCTGTGGGAGGCGGGAGCAGGTGGTCCCACCGGCGCCGGTTTGGCTTTGGTAGCTGGAGGAAGAAGAGACTAAAGAAACATGACAGGCGTTGAATGTCATTCCAACGGTCAAGGTTGGCACAATAATTTGTTGACTAAGCCGACACCATGTAGCATACTTTTTTATAGGAAGAAAAGAAAAACTGGGCTCTTTCGCCAGATAACATTCCCGAAACTGCCATCGTTTGATCTTGCGTCGCAACTAAAACTGCCAGGAAAATGTGTTCATTTGCCGTCCTCCTCCAAGGGAACGTTCGCCACATAACATTCCCGAAAATCGAAGACTTGAGAAGGCGTACAGAACAAGCTAGTGTACCAGTAAAGAGATGTTGCTGAGTTTTAGAAAAAATAGAGACGTGCTCCTGTAGCTGGTACGAATCCAAACCTAGACTATGACACCTAGTAACTCTTTGAGGTGAGAAAGCACAGACGAGTCCACTAGCTAATTACCACAACAATACTCAACTATGGATCCATTCCCGTTGAGGGAGTCCTAGATTAAGGGGTCCTCGGGCCGCCGGCCCGTTGCTTATGGGCCGGACTGATGGGCTACTATGGAGCCAAGCTAGGGTGTGGATCCGTGACCGGATAGAAGATCTTCGGGGCCGTGGTGTGTCCTCCAAGTCAAGATTTAGCGTGATCTTTCCTTTATTGTAACCGACCGTATGTAACCCTAACCCTATTGGTGTCTATATAAACCAGAGGGTTTTAGTCTTTAGGGCTAGAGCAACATCCAATCCCTCATCAGCCTAGGGTTTAGCTCACCTGATCTCGAGGTAGATTGACTCTATAATCATACCATACACATTAAATACAATCAAGCAGGACATAGAGTTTTACCTCCTAGAGAGAGCCCAAACCTGGGTAAACACCGTGTTCCTCGTCCCTTGTTCCCCATTGATACTCGATCCACAGCTCGGGACCCCCTACCCAAGATCCGCTAGTTTTGATGCCTACATTAGTGCTTTCATTGAGAGTTCTGCTGTTGGGTCACTGAAGGATCGATCGCTCGCCTGATCATTGGAGATGGCGTCAGCTCCGGGGACCTCTTTGTCCCCGGAAAGCTCTTCGTGTTCGGAAGCATCGTGCTGCATGCCAACCCAAGTAGTCATCTAGACCAAATCAACAATTTCGCCCCCGAGCACCGGATTAGATTCGGCAACCTAGAGTACATCACGGACGCTCGAGGCGATCTGGTCTTTGCCGGGTTCACAGCCTCACCTTGTACCCCTATCGGCCCCACCGTACCTGCTCCAGAGCTTTCCCCCAATCCGATCTACTAATCGGCCTCAACCCCTCAGTCGGCCTCGAGCTCGGACGGCTCCACCCTGTCCGGAGGACAGGAATCCCCTTCAACCATGCCAATGATGCCCGCCGAGGACCCAGCTTCAGGCCTCAGAGCAAAAGCGGTGTTCGGACGCCAAGAGTATCTCTCGGCCGAACCCTCCCTCACGAAGCAAATCTGGCCTTGATCCCTAGTGACGGGTCAATGTTCGGAAATTAGGAATCGTCCCTGGCCGAATTCCCCCTCACCCACTTGGCCTCGAGCCCCAATACGAAGATAGCATCCGAAGACCAGGTTTCATCCTCGGTCTCTCATGCCTACCCGGCCGCGAGCCCAACCCTGGGCCTCGAGGTCAACTCGGCCCAGGAAGACTAGGATTCAGTTCAGGCCTAGATCACCCCTTGCCCCACCACAACGGAGACCGGTCCTGAGCGGCCGCCACATGCCAGCTTGGCAAGCCTCGCCTCGTAAAATGAGGCGCTTGACCGAATCCGGATGATAGCCATTCGACACGACTCTCCCTCGGCCTGCGTTCAGCAGCCCCTCGAGGTGAATTGCAGGGAATTTTACATCCCACCCACCACCCACCTAGTAGCCACAGTCGAGGACTTAACCGACATGTTGGATTACACCTTCAAAAATGCCGATTCCATGGACGAAGACAGTGGAGCCACGGCCAACGCCGGCGCCGCTCCCCCCGTCACCGGCCGCTTGATGGCCATGTCCACTTACGACGTCTACATGGTGGAAACTCCGAAAGACAATGACGGCACCCCCAGGAAGGATAATTGTGGGCCCAACGATGAGCCGCCAAAATGCCACAGACAACGTCACCGCTCCAAGGCACGTCGGAGCCATGCGAGCAACACGGACAACAGAGAGAACGGCACTTCAGACAATGCTGACAACCTTGGCGTCCCCAGTGCCAACGAACAACCACAAGACGACCACAAGGAGCATGAGGACCCGCTCAATCTCGAAGACCTCAATGACTCCGAAGACAGTAACTACCTTCCCCTTTCCGAAGAGGAGGTCAGTTTGGGTGACGAAGATTTCATCGTCCCCGAAGACCCGCTAGACCAAGAGCGGTTCAAACGGCAGCTCATTGCCACCGCGTGTCGCCTGAAGAAACAGCGGCAAAAAATAAAAGCCGAACAGGACACCCTCAATGACAGATGGACTAAGGTCCTAATTGCCAAAGAGGAGTACGGCCACGAATGACAGACCAAGAGCTACCCGAAGCGAAAACTACTGCCGCAATTCGATGACGAGGCTATAGAGCAGGCACCTCCAAGCCACACTCAGGCAGAACAGCCGAACCACCCCCTCGAGGACGGGACATGACAGCTGATAAATCCGAATAGCCTCCCGCCCCACCTCGCCGTCAAGGCAAGGAGACATTACGGCCAGTTTATGAGTACGGCCTACGCCGCGACTTGGATGCTCGGGCAGGTCTGACGAGGTCCATTTATGGACCCAAAGGAAATCCTCCCATTAGACGGGATGAATACCAAGCCTGGCTAGACCGAAATGACAGAGCTCGGGAGCTGCAACGAGCCCTAATGAAAGATGATCTCCGACACGAGTTAGCCCGAGCCAGGGGCGCTGCTCATCCTCTGTGCTTCACAGATAGGGTGATGCAGCACGAATTCCCGGAAGGATTTAAACTTGTAAATATTGAGCCATACGACGGGACAATAGATCCGGCCATATGGATTAAAGATTTCCTGCTACACATTCATATGGCACGAGGAGACGACCTCCACGCCATCAAGTACCTACCATTGAAGTTCAAGGGTCCAGCCAGACACTGGTTAAATAGCCTCCCCGAAGACTCCATAGGATGTTGGGAAGAGCTCGAGGATGCCTTCCAAGCTAACTTTCAGGGCACTGATGTCCGACCCCCGGATGCTGATGACCTGAGCCACATAATCCAGCAGCTCGGAGAGTCAGCCCGGCAATTTTGGAACTGGTTTTTGACCAAGAAAAACTAGATTGTTGACTGTCTGGACGCCAAAGCTATAGCCGCCTTTAAGCATAGTATTCGAGATGAATGGCTAGCATGTCAGCTCGACCAGGACAAGCTGAGGACGATGGCAGCGCTTACCTCCCTGATGACCTGGTTCTACGCCGGAGAGGATAGATCGCTGGTTCGTAGAAGCACCAAGCCAAAAGCCCCCGGCACCTCTGAAGTGCGGGACGGGAATGGAAAGCCACGGTGCAGCAGGAACAAGCGTCGCCACAGCGACGGAGAAGTCGACGAGACGGCAGTAAATGCTGGATTCCGTAATCCGAAGTCCGGGTCACGGAAAAAGCCTTCTAAAGGCAACCAGGACGGACCAACCAAGTTGGATACAATCCTGGACAGGCCCTGCCAGATCCATGGCACACCTGAGAAGCCCGCCAACCACACCAACTATAACTGTTGGGGTGATAAAACAGGCCGGCAAGCTCAAAGCCGAGGACTCTGGCAAAAGCCCTCGAAGCGAGGACGATGAGGAGCCCCGCATGCCGAATAGTGGAGGCCAAAAACCCTTACCTCCTGAGGTCAAGATGGTGAACATGATCTACGCCACCCATATACCAAGAAAGGAGAGGAAGCGCGTGCTACGAGATGTTTACGCCGTCAAGCCCGTAGCACCAAAGTTTAACCCATGGTTGGCTTGCACTACTGGAATCAGCTGCTTTGCCGTCTGCCATAGCAGACGGCAAAGGCATGCTTGGCGGACGGCAAAGGCTTTGCCGTCCGCTAGCAGACGTCAAACACTCCGGCTGAACTGATGCCGGTAAAGGCCGCTTTGCCGTCTGCTGGCGGACGGCAAAGAAGGAAAGTTCTTTGCCGTCTGCTAGCAGACGGCAAAGCTTGTGGACAGCACAAAAAAGGTAGCAGCCCCATTAGGGGGCTAACGGCGCTCTTTGCTTCTTTGCCATCTGCTGGCAGACGGCCTTCTTTACCGTCTGCCAGCAGATGGCAAAGACCTTTGCTTCTTTGCCATCTGCCAGCAGACGGCAAAGAGGCCAAATAGGCCAGCCTAGGTTGAACAGTCTGCTGCCACGTGGCCAATTTGCCGTCTGCTAGCAGACGGCAAATTGGCTATATAGCCCCTGTTTTTTCTTAAATTCAATCAATTTCACAGATATATATATATATATTCATTTCAAAATATTTCAGCAAGTACATATAGCCAACATATCCCTGCCATATGGATCATCCAACATATCCAACACATATATCATCATCCAACACATATATACACCAAATGAAAAGTCCAACGTATCCAACAATTAAGCAAAAGGTCCATATACAATATAGCCACCATCCATACATATATACGTAGCAAGTTTCAAATTGTTCATCCTACAAAATCAAAACAAAAAGGAAGGACAAGGAGAAGAGTAGACTCCAACGCAAGCTTTCGTGATCTGAAGCAAATCTGCAAAATGGGAAAGAAGAAAGTTAGAAGAACAAGAAGAAGACTAGAAGAAGAAGAAGAAGAAAAAGAAGAAGAATTTTTCTTCTCTTTCTTTTTCTTCTTCTTATTGCTTACTTGTGTCATTTTAGAGCTAACCTAGTTAAATAGGCCATTTTTGACCTAAATAGGCTAAGTATGTCATAAATGAACTAAATAAGCTAAGTATAGGTCATTTTGGAGCATATTAAGTCATTTTGGAGCTAAATAGGTCATTTTGGAGCATATTAAGTCATTTTGGAGCTAAATAGGTCATTTTGGAGCATATTAAGGCATTTTGGAGCATATTAAGTCATTTTGGAGCTAAATAGGTCATTTTGGAGCATATTAAGTCATTTTGGAGCTAAATAGGTCATTTTGGAGCTAAATATGCTCCAAAATGACTTAATATGCTCCAAAATGACTTAATATGCAAAATAGGTCATTTTGGAGCATATTAAGTCATTTTGGAGCTAAATAGGTCATTTTGGAGCATATTAAGTCATTTTGGAGCTAAATAGGTCATTTTGGAGCATATTAAGTCATTTTGGAGCTAAATAGGTCATTTTGGAGCATATTAAGTCATTTTGGAGGAATAAATGCTAAGTATAGGTCATTTTAGAGCTATCCTAGGTTAAATAGGTCATTTTTGAGCTAATTAAGCTTATTATGTCATTTTTGAGCTAGCTAAGCATATTGAGTCATTTTGGAGGAAAAAATGCTAAGTATATGATTATGTCGCTAGTATCCATATGGCAGAGAACCCGGGCCGACATGACTAGTCATAGAACCAAGGTGGCACAAACGTACAGGGACATGCATACATGACCCAGCAATGCACGTGTCGGTCATCAGCGAGTGCAACCAAGTCGTAGCAAGCTACAAGGACTTCGGTGATACACCGTGTGACATTTCCCCGTAGGGACAGACACAGGAGCAAAGAAGGACACATGCCGATCAATCCATGTGTTCCGGAGCAGTAGCGAACTACCATGGCTCAGTGGAAGCACTAGGAGGCATTTCCCTGTATGGAAGGCTACCAAAGGCACACGACTAGGTCATTTCTTAAGCTAAGTATGCATTTGTTAAGCTAAACACTTGGGAAAACTTACCGTCATTAAGGAGGTGTAGCTGTAGGACCGGTCGCGCCAGTGGCAGACGGAGAAGCATCGGTCGATGCTTGTCGGGAATTATGCTGCACCAAAGATCATTTCCAATGTATCGTTAGCATGATGCAACTCAAACGTGAAGACTAGTAACTAATGACCATTAAAATGAAACTCACCGTGCCCGCCGGAACAATGTCTGGCATCGTCGGAGGAGTCGTGCCGGTCTTCTTGCACATGGTCTGCACATTTGGTTTTGACGAGTCAGTCATATTAGATACTAATGTAAGGAACATTACGTGCATGATTTGGCTAACATGCAAAAGAAAATTACCGCGAACATCTTGTATAGGGCCCGGGTAGCCATCATGTTCCGGTTCCTCTCCTCCTCCAACAGCTTAGCCGTCTGCCGGTCCCTCTCCGCTAGAAGCGTCTGTGTGTTCGCTCTCTCTTCCTCAATAGCAGCCTGGGTCTTCGCTCTCTCTGCCTCAATAGCAGCCTGCAACACCACTCGTTAGCATTGTAATAATCGACGGCCGCACACACAATGTAATGGTGGAAAGGTATCTGATTCCGTATAACTAACCTTGAATTGGAGCTCCACTGGCCGTGCACGAGGCAATATCTCAGGATCGGAGCTGGTCTGGCGCTTCTTGATCTGCGGGAGAGTGCTACTACAACGTATCAGTCCATTCCCAATGGCTAACGAGCCATGGGACCTCCCGCCACCAGATATCATCACCAGCTCTGGATCAAGAGGTTGGCTCGGGTTAAAGTCCGGCCCTTTCCTCGCCTTCCCCTGGTCTCTGTACATCACAAGCTTGTGGTGGGAGGTGGGGTTGGTGAATTTCTCTGGATCATCGAGGTCAGACTCAGAGAATGCCTTGGCCTTCTTGTACGAGGCAGTATTGGACATGGCATAGAGGTCGAACAGCTCTGGCACTGGAGCCTTGTTGTGTCGCGCCTAAAAGAGAGGAACAGAGTATTAGTTAAGGGCTCAAGCTAGCATGAAGAATGAATTTGCATGAATCATGAAGCAAACCACATACCCAGTTTTCCCCGAACTGACGTAGGTTGACGCTGCCTAGATGGTGTGGGACACCTTTCATTTGGGCACGCTTGTTCTTTAAAGTGTCGTGGACGGAGCGCCATTCAGGAGTGCACCACTCTTCCACCAATGCCTCCCAACAGTCCATCCTATCCGCACACCATCTCGGGGGCACCTAAGTTAAGGAAGAGAAATTTGAGCGCTACGCCTACGAGTCAAATCAAGGAAACTAAGTACAAGGCCTTAAGAATAGGTAATTACCTTCATGTACTTCTCCTTACTCAGATACTTGACGCGGCACTTCCCTTTTTTCCTCCTAATACCAGCCGAGGCGAAGTAGTCTCGAACAGCCTGCGTCCGAGCCTCGTGCCAAAAGTTTTGAAGTAGGCGCCTGCACTCGGTGTCGATAACCCGAGCCGCGGCCTCCTCCTGTCCCTCAGCACACCTGTAGAAGGTCTGCAATCAAACAAGAAAACACGGATTAGAACAATCACTAGGGTTGCCAATCAAAGAAGAAAACACAACGTAGACGGCAAAGGAGAAATTACCCAAAACTTCTGGATCACAATGTCAGCGACCGTGTGGCACTCGACATCGCCGATCCTATGCCCCGGCGGGGCCGGGGCAGCCAAGTAGTGCTCCCAGGTCATTCCTAGCTCTCGAACCCGGCCCTCACCGGGCAACGTGACCCACCCCGGGAAGCTCTGGCGACAAATCACACCAAGGACACTGTTGGGCTTGCGGACATTCGGCTCGTGTGTCCAAGACCTGCAGTATGACAAGGCCAACGCATTAGATATTCGAAGAAACGTGAAGACAAAAGGTTAAAAAAGAGTAAATGCACCTACTTCTCCCCGCTAGGCGCAATCAACCACCTCTGGTCGGGGGTCGCCAGGGTGTCAGGGAGCTTTGTACCACCACGCTGGTAGATTTTGCGCCCCTCAACCCACTCACCCTCGCTATAGCTATCATAGCTATAGCCACCCTCAACACGGCCACTCGACTCCGGCGAGTCCTCCAAAGGGTTCTGCTGCGGCTCAGCATGATCCCTGCTGAGCTCCAGAGTCTCGTGGGACGGAGTCTCGCGGGGCGAAGGCTCGGCGGCCCGACGCTCGTCGGCCCAAATAGCGCATACGCCGGCAAGTCATGCATCGAGTACATGTACCACGCACGCATTAGGAAGTTTTTTTGTAGCGGCGTCGTATGTCTTGATCCCATTATCCCAAGCTTCTTGCAGTTCATCCTTAAGCGGCTGCATGTACACATTCATATTCTTCCCCGGATAGTTGGGCCCGGGAATTATCAATGTCAGGAAAATGTTCTTTCTTTGCATAATCTGTCCGGGGGGGAGATTGAGTGGAATGACAAATACAGGCCAACAATTGTATTGGGCTGCCATCATACCAAACACATTGAACCCATCCGTGCTTATGGGGAGTCGAGGATGCCTTGGATCTGCCGCTTTAGCATGATGTATTGCATCGAAGCGCTTCCACGCAAAAGCGTCCGATGTGTGTACCAACATCGGCTCCCCATCTGCATCTAGTTCGGTTCTTTTGCCCAATTTATGCCATGTCATCTGTCTGGCCGTCTCTTCGACCATGAAAAGACATTGAAGTCTTGGTATGATTGGCATATACCGAAGAACATTAACTGGGATTTTTGTCTGACTCTTCTCACCCATACCGTTGTGTACCTCAACATACCTGGAAGACTGGCAAACGGGACAATACTTCAAGTCCGCATACTCAAGCCTAAATAAGGCACATCCTTTCTCACAGGCATCTATCTTCTCATAGGGCATCTTAAGTACACGGAGGATTTTGTCCGACTGGTACAGGTTTGCAGGCATTACATGGCCTTTGGGTAGAAAGCGTCCAAATAGTGTCATCATCGCATCGTAGCATTCTCTGCCCAAGTTGAATTGAGCCTTCAGAGCCATTACTTGTGCGATGGCATCCAGCTGACAAAGCTTAGTGTGCTCGTGGAGAGGATGTTTTGAAGACTCCAACATATCATTGAAGGCCTTTGCAGATTCCTCCATCTCATCGTCCGAATCCCGAGCATCATCAAAGTCTTCCACCATGTCTTCCATCCCGGTACCATGCTCGTCGGTGCGACGACGGCCCTCCTCAGCTCTGGCACGTTGGGCAGACTCACCATGAAATGTCCAGACCGTATAATTAGGCGTGAAACCCAACTTCTGCAGGTGTTTGATCATTTCTAACTCTGACATCTTATGAAAGTTGTCGCAGCGGACACAGGGGCACCAAGTTGTTTCCTGTCCATTTGCAAATGCGGCTCTCACAAACCCCTTGGCTTTTCTCATCCATTCATGGGTCATGTCTTTCTGACTAGTGTGACCAGTGTACATCCACGCACGATCACTCATCTTGCCTAGCTACTGGACACACAAGAAATACATACATAATTCAGCAAACCATATTCATCAGTTAATAGAGTTTGTCAGTTTTATTACGTCCATGCAACCTAGACGCTAGTAGGTAAGGATAGGTCCTAATCCCACCCGAGTATGTGTAGATTGGGTTCATTTTCCCATGCTCTGCTCCGGATCCGACGCAAAATTTCGGCAGCACCTCCCCGCTGTTCTCCTGATACACGTCTCGGCAATAAGCAGAGAGGATGCGTAACCGGAGAACAACAGGGAGGCACTGACGAAATTCTGCATCGGATCCGGAGCAGAGCATATGGGAAGACGAACCCAATCTACACATACTCGGGCTATCCATGGATAACGTTGGACAATTCGAAAGAATCATGGTTATAAATATGCAAATGCATGCATATTTATAGATGTAACCCTTTCGAACAGGAGATGCATAGTGGTCACGCATACTGATGATTGACACCTACAGCTAGCAAGTTTCATCGGCACGAAGACCGGAACAGAGCAAATGAAGGGGGGAGGAGGAGATGTCATTTGTGCTCACCCACGAACGCAGGGGCGGAGCTCGTCGAACGCACGGGGAGGTCGTCGAACACCAGACCCTCGCAGCAACGAAAGAACTGCACATTTAAATCCACCCGATCAACACAAATATATATGATGTTTTTCTTAACAAAATCAGGAAATATACTTCCTAACTCATAATTCACAAATATATGACCCCATCGGCCTCTGGAAGGCCGAAGAGCACCTTTTCGGTCAACAGGAGGCCGAAGAGGTGTCGGGGGTCGGGGGGTGTCATGTCTGGGTGTCGTGGTGTCGGGGTGTGGGGGTGTAGAGGGGGGAGATGTGGGGGAGGTGTATCGGTTAGTCATATTTTGGCGGCCTCGATGTGCTCCAAGGGATATTCTGTAGAGGGGGGTGTGGAGGCTGGGTTTAAGGGGTAGTGCGTGTAGGGGTATTCTGTCGGGGCGGGTAGTTGAGAGGGGGAGGGGTCTGTCGGGGTCGGGGTGTCGTGTCGGGTGCCGGCGTGTCGGGGGTGTCGTGTCTGGGTGTCGGGGTGTCGGGGTGTCGTGGTGTCGGGGTGTCATCCCTCGACCACTCGACCCCTCGACCCCTCGACGACCCTCGACCCCTCGGAGAGACGCCTAGGTTACGTGACTTCGCATGAAAATAAAATCTAGTGGCATCGGCAAAACGACCGGAACAGAGCAAATAGGGGAAGGTCAGGGAGGAGATGACAGTCGAGCTCACCCTTAGACCATAGAGGTGGTAGTCGAACGACGATGACGGCAACGGGACCGACAGTGCTCCTGGAGGTGAAGAGAAGATCCCTGCACATGAAAAACAATCCAACATAAGCACCGCAGAACAATCTAATCAACAACATCTAACCTAATGGAAAAAAAAGACACTATTTTTTTAAATGAAAATCCATACATAAATCCACGCATACATCTATATAGCATTCATCCATCTTTCCATCCATACATCTACACAGCATACATCCATCTAGCAATCCATATAACAACTACAAATTGTTCAAAATCACATATACATACATCTATATATACATGGTTCAATACATCAATCGTCCATCTATACATCAATCAGACCCACCAGTAGGAAGCAACCAGGCCAAACACGCACAAAATCTTACTGCTTCAAAGTTTACATGTACTACTATGCATACATTGTATTTTTAGAAAAAATTAGGTATGGCAGCTGCCAAAGCTTGCCAGATTGCTGGCACCACCCCTGTATACATACATCCATCTATCCATCCATCCTTACATCAATCTATCCATCCATCCACAGATCCATCAACTCCTAAATCTATACATGCAAAAAAATAAGAACAAAGAGGGGGACCGATGCTCACCGTGGGCTGGGCAGAGGGGGCAGAGAGCAAGGAGGAGCTGGTGCCTGGCTTCGGTGGCACCAGCAGCGGGGAAAGGAGGCGGCCGGTGCTGCCGCGACCGCAGCAGCAGGTGGCGGTGGCCCTAGGGCGCGAGCCGGGGAGGGGGCCCCATGGCAGAGTGGTGGGGGGAGATGGAGGAGGGAAGTGGGGGGCGGCAACGGGGAGGCAGCGGCGGGGAAGCACGGCGACGGGCGGCGGCGGGGGGCGGTGCTATAGGGGCGGGGCGGCGGCTGGCTGGGGGGCTTGGCTGGCGGCGGTGCTGGGTGGTGTGGCGGGCGCCGGGGCTGGGGTGGCGGGGCTGCGGTGGAGGGGCGGGCGCCGGGGCTGGCGGCGTCGGGAACGGCGGGGCTGGGGTCGTGGTGGGTGGGTGAGGTAGGGGAGAGAGAGAGGGGTGGGGCCGGGCTGGGCTTTGCCATCAGCCAGCGGATGGCAAAGAACCCACCTCTTTGCCGTCCGCTGGCAGATGGCAAAGAGGGGGCGAAAATTAAGACACCCTCTTTGCCGTCTGCTGGCGGACGGCAAAGAATTCTTTGCCGTCCGCCAGCAGACGGCAAAGAGGGTGATCGTTAGCACGCCCACGCCGTGACACTGTGGGCCCCCCTTACCTCTTTGCCGTCTGCTGGCAGATGGCAAAGAAATCTTTGTCGTCTGCCAGCAGACGGCAAAGAAGTGGCCCATGTGACCTAGGCAGTGCAGTACCCCCGTGGGGCCCACTTTGGTCTTTGCCGTCTGCTGGCAGATGGCAAAGAACCATTTGTCGCCTGCCAGCAGACGGCAAAGAAGTGGCAGATGGCAAAGACCCTCTTTGCCATCAGCTGGTTCTTTGCCGTCTGCTTTGACAAGACAGATGGCAAACAGCCTCTTTGCCATCAGCTGGCAGACGGCAAAGAGCTGGCAGATGGCAAAGACCCTGATTCCAGTAGTGTTGCCCGATCACCTTCGACCGCAGGGACCATCCGACCAGTATCCGTCATGGAGGATTGGCGGCCCTGGTACTCGACCCCATTGTTGATGGGTACCACCTCACGAGTGTCCTTATGGACGGAGGCAGTAGCCTCAATCTGATTTATGCAGACACGGTGAGGAAAATGGGCATCGATCCGTCAAGGATCAAACCCAGTAACACCACCTTCAAGGGGGTTAATCCAGGCGTAGAGGCCCATTTCTCAGGCACGGTGACTCTGGAAGTGGTATTCGGCTCGCGAGCCAACTTCCACAGCGAAGACTTGAACTTCGATATTGCCCCGTTCCGTAGTGGCTACCATGCCCTCCTCGGCCGAACGGCGTTTGCCAAATTCAACGCCGTCCTGAATTACGCATACCTCAAACCGAAGATGCCCGGTCCTTCGGGCATCATAACGATCAACGGCAACACGGAGCGTTCACTCCGGACCGAGGAACATACTGCGGCCGTGGCAGCCGAAGACCAAGCCGTCGCCAACGGGCCTAGGTATCAGCCTGCCGTAAATGTCAGAGATACAACTAAACGGGCTCGAGCCTGGTCCCCGTCATGGGAGCCCGCCTGCGTTCGTCAAAAATAGGGCCACACGCCCCACGGCACGCCCAACATAGTCGCGCTCTACATGCCTCGTTAGCACAACTTCGCCTCAAGATACCATGGGTAGCCGTGAGGCCTATATCAAACAACATCACCATGTGTTCGGCTTAACCGAACTATGGGATTACCGCGTCCTCGGACGACAATGGATATGAATCCGAACTTGCCCAACATCAAGCTGCAACGACATGGCCACCTCTCAGGGTTCCTATTCAAGGCCCCCTCGCTGCCATGCATTTTTCTACACGGATGCCCCCTTACCCAGTAGAAGCAAAGGCGCAGACGTGCAGCAGGGCACAGTCGAGGCTTCGACCCACGCATCAAGGCCCTGTGTAAACCTTTCCCTGTAAAATTTTCTTTTCTTAGTCATCATAAATGCCTCGGCAGTTCGAATTGTACGGATAGACGTCCAGAGCTTATGGAAAATAAAAACACCTTTTACGGTGTTTGGGCATCTGTATTGTCTAGCCCTTTTCTTTTTCTTTTCCCGCTCTTCGAACAACTTGGCATGCACACATTGTGTAACAAATACCAATCAGTTAATTGACCAAGAGCTTGATCTCTTCATCAGCTCCACGTACCAAGTCCGGCACCGCTTTCCGCTGTGTGTTCGGTGTCTTGGATATTGCACTATATGCATCAGTTCCGAACTATGTCTTGGGTCAATAGTTGGGTTGCCCGGCTCCTGTGCTTACCTTCTTACGTTCTACATGTTAGGCTAAGAAGGTAAAGGGAGAACCCCTGCGATTGTACTTCTGGCTAGCCCAGCTAAGCACCTCAGTGCAGAAAGCCAAAAACTGACCGTCATAGTAAGCGTGAACTGGTCGGCGATCCGATGACAAGTGTTAAACTCAAAAATCGTTTGCGATTTATCCGTGTCATATGCAGGGTTCATCCTAGCACAAACCACGTGATTACAAAGGCATGCCTCGACTCCCCCGTACATCACAAAGCATTGGGGGCTAGTCATTAGCTCCCACAATCAAGCTCCTATGGCTAAGTGAAAGCAATAAAGCCGCATAGTCCGATTGCCTATTCTCTCTCACACATTACCACCTTCGGGCACCGAGACGTCGGCTAAGGGTAACAGCGCAGAGACGAAACACCCCTCATATTATTCACTTGGGGACTGAAGCCGACGACTGGTAACTTTCAGAATAAACAAACAACCGCACAGGAGTCAAAATAAAACAACCATAGTATAGAACATGCAAACATGCTGCATTATAAAGCACAAGGTCCAGTTGACAACTTAATACAATCAGTCAGTGATTACATCTTTGGAACACTGGCCCTCTATCGCCCAAGCACCATCCATAACTTGTGGGAAGTACAGTTCAGGGCGGCGGTGCTCTTTTCCAACCGGCGGGGGACCGGTGGCCATGTCCATTGGCTTGATCTTAGGCCAATGAACCATGGTCTTCGCAAAGGCTAGCCTAGCAACCTCGAGGCATGCAGAATGCTTCACTACATCAATCCGGGGCGACGTGTCATGCAGCTTCTGCACCAGGGCAAAGTAGCTGCTCGGCATCGGCTCTGTGGGCCACAGCTGGACACCAAGGCACTTCATGGCCGGCCCAGCCATCTGATGCAGCTCCATTAGCTGCTTCATCTGGTTGCTGAGGAGGGGAGGGTGCTCGGGCGCCTAGAACTGCGCCTAGAACAACCGCTCCTCGGTGTCCCCTTCCTGCGCGGCGTAGTGCTCCGTCGCATCCGCCACACTCCTCGGAAGCTTGGTGAAAACGCCTGTGGGGCGCTAGACCCGTGTGAGCAATGCAAACCTGTTGCCGCCAAAAACACTCTACAGTAAGTATGGCTTACCATCTGTGATCTGCCTCACTTGGCGGAGCTCCTCTCGGGCACCCCGCACTTCAGTCCTGGTCTCCCGGAGCTCTTTTTCCACCTTGGATAGCTCGGAGGACTGTTTTATCTGTTTATGCTCAAGGTCCTCACACTTCGTGACGGCATCCTTGAGCTCCAGTTGCACTTCGGCCACTCAAGCCTCATGCTTCTCGCAAGCGGTCTTCACTGTCTCGAGTTCGGTCACCGACTTTTCAGCAGCCACCTTCTTTTCAGCCGCCTCGGCCTCGGCTTTCTTCAGTGAAGCCTTGAGGCCCTTGACCTCCGTGCGGTGGCTGCATCACCAAACACCATGTGCGCAGCATACAATCCAGAACATAACTGTCCGGTGGTGTTAACTATGCATTTCGATAGAGACCTACCTTGCGCCACATCAAGCCGTTTGTTGACAAGGTCAAGCTCTGCATCGGAGCATTTAAGCTTCCGATCCATCTCCTCCAGTGTAGCGGCATTAGTCGCCGTGGCCAAGGACGATGCCTACAATATCAAATCAATCATGATACTTTAATTACTGTCCTACGAACATTTGATCCTCTGTAGGGTTTCCGCAACCCTCATAGAGTCTCGGGGGCTGTTATGCACAAGGCCTGCTCAAACTCTAAGCTAAAATTAAAATCCGTTCTGCGGGGAAATAGCATTACTTGACTCACCTCAAAGCCTGTTAAAAGGCCCTAGACGGCATCATTCAGTCTGGTGTTGACGGACCGAACAGTTTGTAGAACCGCACCCATAAGGGTGCGGTGTTCGGTGACGATGACGGAGCTATTCACCAACTCCTCCATCACATCCGGCCAGCCTGCCACCGCCCAGTTGCTAGTGTTCAGCGCAGGCTGCGGGACCTCAGCTCCCCCTTCGTTGGAAGGTAGGATCGGCATCTCCGAGTGCCTCAGGGGCTCCAGTGCGGCTGGTTGGGAGGGCCCAGATGGTCCGAACTCCCCTCCCCTGTTTGCCAGGAGGGACGCATCCTCCTGGTCTTTGGTGACCGAGGCATCGGCCTCGGCCATGATCTTATCGCCGCCCTCTCTCGTGTTCTGATGGGGAGGGGTCCTTCAGGACAGCACCTCCCTGGCCTCTTCAGGGACCAGGGGAGGCACGGAGCGCGACGCTGATCCGCTGTCTGCCAACTCGACGGGCGGAGAGGTCCCCTCTGAGGTCTGCTCGGCAGGGTGGTCGCGCGGTGGGCTGTGATATCAAGTGATCAGTTTCTATCAATAAAGGACAAGAAAAATGAAGTGAGTAAGAAATATTGAGGTTCATACCTTGTGGCGGGGGTTTTGACCCTGAGGTCCTTCTCCAGGACCTCTTTGGATGCCACGGACTCCTCCTCGGAGTCCGAGCTATCGGGCAGGACCAACTTGGGTCTGCATTGCCTCTTCGGGGCCCGAAGAGGTTGCTCCTCCTCGGCGTCCTTGGAGGCCGCCCTCTTCTTGGAGTGGGAGGAGGCGCTTTCCTCCCCGTCTTCTTCGTCCTCCCCGTCTTGGGCACACGGGGCCGCAGCGTCTCCGGCCTTGGCGTCCGGACGACCTCTTCGACGAAGGCCTTCCCTGGCCTCCAGCAGATCTTTCTTCTTCTTTCCCTTCCTCTCTGGTGCCTCGTAAGGTGCCATGACCAACAGCTCCTCCAGTTGAGCTGTCCGAGGCTCTTCGGGCAGCGGAGCCGAACTGTTGATCTTCTTGGGCTTCTCGAGCCAGCCCTATAGATGCAACAAAAAGAAACTCATAGTGGACTTCGCCCTGTGCGAGCGGTAGCACATGAAACAGGCAAAATCGCAATTACCTTCTTCGGGGGAGTTTTGGCATCGAGACCAATGTCTTCTTCCTCGGCCGGCCATTCCTTCTGGGGCTTAAACAAGAACTTCCACATCTTGTCGTGGGTGGTGCCGAAGAAGTATTGCACGGTGGCCAGGTCCTCGGACTTGTAGGCCCACATCGGAGCGGCCCTCTGCTGGCAGGGGAGGAGGCGGCGACCGAGCATTATCTGGACCACATTGGTCTACTTGGCGCCGGTCTCCATCACGTTGGAGATGCATTTTTGCAGCATATTCACCTCGTCGGCAGATCCCCAGTTAAGACCTTTCTTGGTCCACGAGGTCAATCACGTTGGGGGTCCGGATCTGAATTCGGGAGCCGTCGTCTAGGCCACATCCCGTGGTTCTATAACATAGAACCGTTCCTACCGCCAAATCTTGACGATCTAGATGAATATGCCCTCTAGCCATTGAACTCGGGTGAGCTTGCTGATCATCGCTCCACCGCAGTCCACCTGGGAGTTGCCGACTACTTTCATCTTGATGTTGAACACCTTCAGCCACAGGCCGAAATGCGGCTGAACTCGCAGAAGGGCGTCGCAAACAATGATAAAGGCCGAAATGTGGAGGAGGGACTTGGGGGCTAGATCATGGAAATCCAGCCCATAAAAGAACATCAACCCTCAAACTAAGGGGTGTAGTGGGAATCCCATCCCTCGGATGAAGTGGGGGAGGAAAACCACCCTCTCGCCTGGCTTGGGCATGGGGACGACCTGGCCCTCCTCGGGGGTCCGGTGAGCGACGTTGGCCGACAAGTAGCCGGCTCGCTTCAGCTCCTCGATGTCGCTGTTGGTGACAATGGAGGCCTCCCACTTGCTATTGGCACCAGATCCAGCCATGGTCGAAGCTAGGGAGAAGCTGGGAAGGAGACCCTCTGCAAAAGAGTAAAGCAGGGCACTGGAGCTCTGGAGATTGGAAAAGTGACAGCGAGAGGTGGAAGAAGACGTAGGCTGGTAACTGCAGCTGTTCCCCTTTTATGGGCCGCGGAGGAGCCAAGGGTTCCTTTTTCCATGACATAGGCCTCTCCACTTCTCGATATACTTGCGACATTATCCGCGGGTGAGATGATCGAAATCATTGATCATATCCCCTAAAAGGTGGGGCACGATCTCCACCTTAATGAGACATGCCAATGGAGGGGCGGCCTCCAACCGCGTATCGAGAACTTCCAGCCGTTCGGTGTTATGACCAGACATGACCCTTCACCAAGAAGTTGTCAAGTGAGGGCACTGTTCACATTGGAGCAATTTAGCCTTCAAGGCTAAGTAAAGCCAATGCACTGGATTCCGGACACTATTCAACTCTGAACACGCATAGGACAGAATGGAGAACTCACCTCGCAAGCTGAAGACTAAGGGATATGCAGATGCCGATCACAAACCCTGTCATTGGAGGCTAGTTCGGGGGCTACTGAGGGAGTCCTGGATTAAGGGGTCCTCGGGCCGCAGACTCGTTGCTTATGGGTCGGACTGATGGGCTACTATGGATCCAAGCTAGGGCATGGACCCATAACTGGATAGAAGATCTTCGGGGCCGTGGTGTGTCCTCCAAGTCAATATTTAGCGTGATCTTTCCTTTATTGTAACCGACTGTATGTAACCCTAACCCTACTGGTGTCTATATAAACTGGAGGGTTTTAGTCTTTAGGGCTAGAGCAACATCCAATCCCTCATCAACCTAGGGTTTAGCTCGCCTGATCTCGAGGTAGATTGAGTCTGTAATCATACCATACACATCAAATACAATCAAGCAGGACGTAGGGTTTTACCTCCTAGAGAGGGCCCGAACCTGGGTAAACACCGTGTTCTTCGTCCCTTGTTCCCCATTGATCCTAGATCCACAGCTCGGGACCCCTACTCGAGATCCACCGGTTTTAACATCGACACACGTCTCCATACGGAAAGGCCATCCATAGCACTAACGTTTATCTTGCGTATTTTAGAGTATCCATTTAAGTTGTCTATGAACAATGTAGCTTTCCTAGTAGTCCATATCTGAGGATGCAGCTATTCGAATAGATCATTAACCCTGCAGGGGTGTACTTCTTCACACATGCTCTCACCACTTATCACCATGTACACGACATGTATCTTGGCAACCTTCAAGTGGAGGCCTAGCGAGGGTGTCGGCCATGACCTAACTAAACACACAAGACTCTAGTCCAGGTTTGTCGCCTATTTGAGGTTGTATCCGTAAAGGAAGTCCGGCCGAGGCTTTTATCACGGCCCCAAACGATGAGAGCAGGGTTCCCAAGAGCACCATCTAGGTGACACTTGGTACACCATGCATCGTGCCTACCGCAACAAGCTCACCCCGTCGAGCGATGCTACGCAAAGCCCCTAGCACATCCTACAAACACCAAAAACTAGTTGCAACTCCTGGACAGAGATCAAGGCGATTAATAAGTCGAGGGAGCTTGGAGCGTCCGGAGCCCAATGTATGGTTGTAGCTATTCTTGGATCACAAACGCGGAACTCAGTTCTTAAGGATGGTCTCAATGAGACAACCCACCATGTAATCCTACGTGGCCTCTCATTGCTACCTTTACCAAATCAGGTTCACGCACTTAACTCTCAACATCATGACATGACATACCACTCCAATCCATCCCAGATGAATCAGACCTAACACAACCCTAAGCAATAACAAGCATGGCATGGATAAGATCACATCATGGCCTCAAGCAACTCCTAATCATGCTAGGAGGTTTTCACTATTTACTGTGACAAGGACAGGCCATGCAGAGGAATGGGTTCAACTACTGCAACAGAAAGTAACAGTTGAATCATTGTTGTCCTAATGCAGTAAAAGAGAGTAGGAGCAAGATAGTGGGGTTGTATCGGAATGATCAAGGGGGATCGCTTGCTTGGGGGATCAATAGGGTAGTACTGCTCCTCAGACAGGGGCTCGGTGCCACTCGCAGGAGCAGGACCTATCGAGAGGGACAGTTCTAGCAATCAATACACAACAAATGCAACCATATGATGCATGAATATGACATTCTAAGAATGATGTGGATTGTGGTAATGCATCTAGCAACAAGTGCAATGGAGTCCATTTGAACCAAGGGTTCAAATGCAAACTCCAATTTAAGCATTTTAAATGCCATTTGGAAGTTTTTACTTATACAACAAGTATAAGTTGGTTTTCATGCATGAAATTGATACAGATAGATTCCTTGAATTTTTCTGATAATTTTTCATATATAAATTATTTCATTCTGAGCTACGGTTGATTTTCTATGATTTTTTTAAGTTTAAATAATAGTCTGGATTTTATAAATCATTTATGAAATATAAAATCGCCAGAAAATGGTTATGACGTCAGCATGGGGTCATCCCTACGTCAGCAGGTCAACAGGGCTGTCCCTGGTCAAACCTGACCAGTGGGGCCAACTGGTCAGTGACTCAGTCACTAACTAAAATAATTAGTGTTAAAACTAAACCTAAACTAGTAATTAGCCGGGGCAGGGTCCACATGTCATTGACTCTGTCGGAGTCAAAATTGGTCAAAACAGGTCAAACACGCCGGCGGTTAGCCACCGGCAAGGTTAGCGATGCTCTTGTGACTCGGGTTTCCTCTGTGATGCTCCAAATGACTCGCGGCTAGGCGCGTTGGAGAGCTAGGGCAATGGCGCGTTGAGTGGTGGCCGTGGTTGGGCCTAGGATGGCCGGACTCAATGGCGGCGAGCTTGGTTGCCGCCGCTGGAGTTTGGATGGCCACGGGTTAGCCGTTGCGGCGTGCAAACAAGCGGGTTCTTGCGCTAGGCATGCTCTACGGGACGCTACGAACGCGTTGGACTCGTCGGGGTGACCAAATGGTCACCGGAGCTGCATCGATGGTGAGCTTGAGTGGCGGCGTGCTACGGTCAGCAAGGGCATGAAGGCTACAGTGAGAAGTAGGCCACGGGGTTAGAGGGGTTTGATGCGGGAGCTCACAGTGGATCGAACGGAGGGGTCGGTGAGCTCGGGGAAGGCTTGGTGCAGCCGGTACGACGGTGGTGATCTCGTCTGCCGAAGGTAAAAGACAAGGTCATGGTGGATGATGTAGGATGTTTGAGCGCTCGGGGCTCGATCGAGGTGGCGTGGCGGATGACGGCGGAGATCTTGGACAGCACGGGGAGGCAAGGGGAGCACGGTGGGCGCGGTGGTCACGACAGCGAGCTCGCGGGCGTCTCGGCCATGGCGTCGGGGGAGTGTAGGAGGGAGCAGGGGGAGGAATGAGAGGGCCGGCTCGATCAGGACGGCACCGAGGAGAAGACCCGCAGCGTCGCGTTGTCCTGGGGACGCATGCAGGTAGCTCGTGTGGCGCGCTATGCGTGCGTGCGCGTCGGGCACACGCTCGGCGTCCGACTGGCGCGGTGGAGACGACGACTGGTAGCGGCCAGCTGGGCTGGGCTGTGCTGGGCCATGCCAGGTGAGCGCCAGGTAAGGTCCCTCTCTCTCTCTCTTTCCTATTTCTTTCAGTTTTCTATTTATTTCCTTCTGTTTTGTTTTAGTTAGGGCACTAAAACATTTTAGATAATTTTGAAACTTTTTATGGGCTCTCACTGAAATATTCTAGAGGCCATCTGCAAGTTTCAAAATATTTGGAGCTTTTAAAATATATATATTATTTCAACAGCCCCAATTCAAATATGGTATGATTTAATTCAAAGCTCTTTTGGTCCTGCAAAAATGAGCTTCATTTATGGTTAGGGCTTCCACCTTTTTCCCTAAATCATGAACTTTTTTTAATGGCATTTCAGGTTCATTGAAAAATATTTTAGAAAACCCTAGTTGATTGAAGTGGTGCTAGGGTTTATGTCATCCCTATTTCAAGTTTCATGCAAAATTTAAACATGATGTAACACCAAAGCTAGCCTAGTGCATTACCAGAAGCTAGGGATGTGACAATCATTCTTAAATGTTTTATATTCATTTTATAGCAACTTTATATCATTTTTTGGGACTAACCTATTGACATAGTGCCCAGTGCCAGTTGATGTTTTTTGCTTGTTTTTTACTTCGCAGAATATCAGTACCAAATGAAGTCCAAATGCCACGAAACTTTTTCGAGATTTTTTTGGACCAGAAGACAACTTGGGAGCCAAGGAAGCACCAGAGGGGAGGCCCATGAGGCCCACCACCCACCTGGATGCGCCAGAGGCCCCTGGCGCGCCCTGATGGGTGGTGGGGCCCATGGAGGTTTCCTCCACCGCCTCTCAGCTCTATAAATACTCAGATATTCCAGGAACCCTAGGGGAGTCATGGAAACACAATTCCAGCCGCCGCAAGTTCCAGAACCACGAGATCCAATCTAGAGCCCTATTCCGGCACTCTGCCGGAGGGGAACACGATCACGGAGGGGTTCATCATTCTCATTGGTGCTCCTCCGATGATGCGTGAGTAGTTCACCATAGGCCTACGGGTCCATAGGCAGTAGCTAGATGGCTTCTTCTCTCTTTTTGATTCTCAATAGAATGTTCTCCTCGACGTTCTTGGATATCAATTTGATGTAATGAATTTTTGCGGTGTATTTGTTGGGTTCGATGAAGTGCGAGTTTATGATCATATCTATCTATGAATATTATTTGAGCTTTCTTTGATCTCTTATATGCATGATTGTTACAGCTTCATATTTATTCTCTGAAACTTTGGTTTGGTTTGGCCAACTAGATTGATGTTTCTTGCAATGGGAAGAGGTGCTTTGTGATGGGTTCGATCTTGCGGTGTCCTCACCCAGTGACAGAAGGGGTAGCGAGGCACGCATGTATTGTTGCTATTAGGATAGAAAGATGGGGTCTATTCCTACATGAATAGATCTTGTCTACATCATGTCATCGTTCTTATTGCATTACTCTGTTTCTCCATGAACTCAATACACTAGATGCATGCTGGATAGCAGTCGATGTGTGGAGTAATAGTAGTAGTTGCAGGCAGGAGTCGGTCTACTAATCTTGCACATGATGCCTATATACATGATCATTGCCTTGGATATCGTCATAATTATTTGTTCTTCTATCAATTGCCCAACAATAATTTGTTTACCCACCGTATGCTATTTTCTCGAGAGAAGCCACTAGTGAAATCTACGACCCCCGGGTCTATCTTTTATCATATTGTTTTCAGATCTATTATTCCAAAAACTCAAAAATACCTTGCTGCACTTTTTCTTTACTTATCTTATTTTGTGTTTTCGCTAGATCTATTTATTCAATCTCAGACAATTTAATCTAACTTTTTACCATGGAGGGATTGACAACCCCTCTTACGTGTTGGGTTGCAAGTATCTGTTCTTTGTGTGCAGGTACCATTTACATAGTGTTGCTTGGTTATCCTACTGGATTTATAACCTTGGTTTCATAACTCAGGGAAATACTTATCGTAGCTGTGCTGCATCATCCCTTCTGTCGGCGTTTTGGGATCGGGGGTACCCAGACTTGCCTGCCTACGGCCAAGCGTGTGGCCCCGTCAACGGCCCGGTACAGCCCAGCTACAAGATTCTGCGAGCAAGACCCACGCGAGCCCCCCCCCCCCCCCCCCCCCGGCCTCGCGAGGCGAACGACGCCAAGACCTCCCGAGGAGCGGCCTCCCCAGGTTGCCTCACGAGGCGTAGAGATTTCAATGTAGGTACCCCGCCTGATGAGGCTCGTGGTGACGTGAGCCATGACGACCAAGGCCAGGCGGGCGCCAGCGGGCGCAGAGGAGGACAGTTTCCTCTTTGCTACTAAGGAGGCAAGGACCAGCGCAGGTTCCCGAGGGATCCCCCAAAGGTTTCCATTCCAGTGCAACAAGACCAAGACAATGAGCTCGGCAGGACGGATGTCATCACCAAGCCCACCACCACGTCATGGCCAGGAGCTTTGCTGGCGAAGGCCACCTTTCGTCAGGATAAGGTGTACCTCTTGTCCCCTTTCAAATTAGCCGTTGTGGAATACCTTCTCGCCTAAGCTATGAGGGAAGAGGACCAAGGCCACTATAAATATAGGCTAGCCTCCACCGTAGGGGAGGATCCGATCCTGGCCCTCTAGAGAGAACCAACCTTACCCACCGAGCCCTCGCGAGGCAGCTCACCCACTGTAGTAATTCCTCCTCAACCTGCTCGTGAGGCCAATCCACCACAAAGCAGGAGTAGGGTCTTACACCGCAAGGTGGCCCGAACCTGGGTAAACTGCCATGTTCATCCTTTCCCCGCTCACACGAACTCGACGAGGCCAAGCCATGGAGTGATGACCTTAAGGCTGTGGCTAGGTTAGATCTTCGCACATGACCCAAAGTTTGAACCTTATTGGGTTAGCGAAGCCCCGATTCCGACATTTGGCGCGCCAGGTAGGGGCGTGTCGAAACTCCCACCCACTCTGCTTCGTTTCTGCTTCGTCGCTCCCATGGCCGACGCCCCCCGAGTTCGTGCCGAGCGCCGGGCTGCTCGCGTCGCCCAGACGGAACCCGTGGGCCACGGAGTTCTGCGCCGCTCTGCTTCTCCTGCGGCTAATGCTGCCACCAACCATGCTGCTCATGAGCGGCAGGATTCTTCGCTGCCACCCTCCATGCAGCGTGAGGGCCGCACCGCCACACCGTCCCTCACCCCTGTCACCGCATCGTCTTCCCATGCTTGCCGCGGGCCGGCGAACGCATAGGCTGCGCTGCTCACGGCATGCGAGCTGCTATGCAACCGGCCCGCCGACGAGGGCTACAACGCCTGGCTGGGCCGCATCACCGAGCTCGTCAGCACCACCGGTGAGGCCCCGGCGCCATCCCACTCGCTCCGTCCCCTGCCCTCCCTTGCGGGCGATGTAGCTCACGGCGCTCCTCTGCCTCCTCCTGAGCACGGCGCAGATGCCGAGCACAGGCGCGATGTGCGTCCGTGCGACCTGCCGCGTGAGGCCCCTGCGCCAGCGTGAGATGAAGCCAGCTGCTAGGAAGTGCAGCAACTGCAGTATGATGCACGTGCACTCCCCGCACCACCGCGCCAGCACCAAGACCGGGCAGCTCTGGGGGCTGCGGCGCATGGGCTTCAGGATCGCGCTCTCCTCACGCGGGTTGCGCCCGTAAGCGCGGTAGGTTGCCGCGCCTTCACGCCAGAGTTGCTCGTGTCGTTTGGACTGGCAAGTTCAAGCCGGACCTGCCCCCGCGCTATGATGGCACCCCAGATCATGCAGAGTTCCTCCAGCTCTACTCGCTGAGCATCGAGGTGGCAAATGGCGACGACAAGGTCATGGCGAATTGGTTCCCCATGGCTCTCAAGGACGGCGCGCGTTCCTGGCTCTTGCACCTCCCTGAGGGGTCGATCTCCTCTTGGGATGAGCTTCGTGAGGGCTTCATCGCCAACTTCCAGGGCACCCGTGACCGTGCTCTCACCGTCAATGACCTGTGGCGCGTGAAGTAGTAGCCGGGCGAAACCCTCCGCAAGTATATTCAACACTTCACCAACGTTCGCCTCAAGATCCAGAAGGCTTCGGACGAAGCCATCATCTCGGCGTTCACCGAGGGCATCACGGAGATCAGGATAAGCGAGGAGCTTGCCATCCAAGACGACCTCTGCACGGCGCTGGAGATGTTCAACTTGGCGGATAGGTGCGCTAGGGCAGAAGAAGGCCGCCTCTCCCTTCTCAAGCTCCCTGACATCGATCCCGAAGAAAAGAAGGCCAAGGCCAAGGAGGCAAAGCGCAAGCCCCCCCCCCCCCCCCGTGCTCGTAGCAGAGCCTGAGTTGAAGTGTGGCCGTGACTGCGACGACCCAGCCAAGGACAACCGCCCTTTCTGCGTCTTCCACAACGTCCACACCCACAACACCAATGACTGCCAGGAGCTCAAGGCGATCTGGGACAAGCGCCTGGACCGCCGCCCCGAGCGCAGCGACCGCGGCTACGGTCATGGAGGAGGCCGCAGTGGGGGCTACTGGGACAACCGCAACACTTGTCAGGACTGGCGCGACCCGCCTCGTGAGGATCGCTGGCGTGATCAGCCTCGCAATGGCCCCTGGCGCGATCAGCCTCGTGAGGCTCGTCCTCAGGGCAACACCGGCCTCCCTCCACTGCCACCACCGCCAAGAAGGAATGACGACAACCATCAAGATGAAGGAGCTGGGGGCTTTCAAGAACCTCATGCGATTGCCTGCATCCTTGGCGGGCCCAGGCACCCGCCTCGAACCGCATCTTCAAGCAGCTCTCCTGCAAGGTGAACGCGGCCCTCCCAAGGCTTGAGGTTGCACGCCACCTCAGGTGGTCGCAGTACGCCATCACCTTTGACTCCAAGCATCACCTCAAGTGCGCGGCCATTGCCGGCGTGCTACCAATGCTCTGCACGCCCACCATCAGGAACGTCTCTATCACCAAGACCCTCATCGACGGCGGCGCTGGTCTCAACGTGCTCTATGTCGAGACCTTCGAGACGCTTTAGGTGCCCTATGACCAGCTCCTGCCCACCAGGCCTTTCTCTGGGGTGACCGACGGCTCCACTATCCCCTTGGGCAGGTGCGCCTCCCTGTCACCTTCGGCAAGCGCGACAACTACCACACTAAGCTCATTGATTTTGATGTCGCCCACATCGGCCTCACATACAATGCCATCCTTGGGTATCCTGCTCTCGCCAAGTTCATGGCAGCAACCCACCATGGCTACAACATCCTCAAGATGCTAGGGTGCAACGGTGTCATCATGGTCGCCTGCGATGAGAAGGATGCGGTCTGTTCTCTTGAGCATGCCTACCGTGCCGCGGCGGCCGAGAACTCTGATAACGAGGGCGGTGCCCTGCCTCCTGAGGCCAACCCCGCGAAGAAGAAGTAGCTCCTCTCAAAGGGCAGTCCAGAGATCAAGAAGCCTACTTGCATCGCCTCAGGCTCGGCGCCCGCGGCTGGGGCGCCTCTTCCTCCTACATAGGAAGGCGCGCCCGGCGCCTCCCTTAGGATGGGCTCGGGGGCTTCCGTCTGGAGAGCCTCTGACCTGACCAGTGCAACAAGGGAGCTGTTCGGGCACCACTTCGAGGTGTGCTTCAATGTGTGCCCCCACGAGCGAGGAGCATGGCGCGAGGCGCCAGGGGCACGAGAATTCATCACCAAGGCGATCGAGGAGCTTCAGGAGGCAAAAGCCATGCGCGGCGAGCGTCGCCCAACACGGCCCGCCAGTGCAGCTGCCACCCCTGACGCGGGTGGCGAGTTGCGCGTCTGCGTCAACATCCCAGGCCTCAACAGGGCCGCTTCGCAGGACCTCTTCTGGCCGTCACGCGTTGGCCTGAGTGGGGGCTACCCCTGCAACTACGTCCGCATGCCGTTCGGCCTGCTGAACATGGGCGCCTCGTACCAGCGCCTGGCGCAGTGTGCTATGGTGTCTCACGAGGCCAGGCACTCAGCGATCGCGTCTTAGGAGGTCCCGGACCCCCGCGAGCTCCCCGGGCCTCGCGGGTCTCCCAGGCCTCCGGAGCCGCCTGGCTCATGAGGAGCAATCTCCACAGCATGCATCTTCAGCTACCTCGACGCTTCTACAACACTGGTGCCAGGTGACTTTTTAGTTTGTTCAGTTGAGGGCGCCCCTCGGGCTGCATTATCCTCAAGCTGTCAAGGCCCGCCCCTGCAGCTGTATTGTTTTGTGCATGTATCAGAACTGCCCTGCCTTTGATGAATTTCCTAAGTATTCCAACTTGCATGCCCGGTGCTTCGCCACCATGACTGTCGCTGCGTCCTCACAACTCCGCCCTCGACCGCCTCATGATTAAGGGCTGGCACGGCGTCTATGCTCGGGTTCGTCCCTGCAGCATTGATAAATCCAAGCGACCGAGCTCTGTCTCGCGGGCCGACTCCCGTGCACGTCAACTCCCGGGGTCCTTGGTGCCTTGTCCTCGCGTGAGCTAATCGAGAGTGGGTGAGACAAGGCGCACGGCCTGGTTCGTACAACCGCAGTTCGGCGCTTCCCCGTCACGGGAGCCACACGCCGAGTGTCCTTCCTCGGGATTATTGCATGAGAAGACTGGGCACGGTGTCTATGCTCGGGTCCGTCCCTGCAGCATCGATAAACGCAAGCGACCGAGCTCTATCTGGTGCGCCGGCCCCGTTCACGTCACCTCCTTGGGTCCTTGGTGTTCAGC
The DNA here is from genome assembly GCA_011799875.1 of Thinopyrum elongatum. NCBI lineage: Eukaryota > Viridiplantae > Streptophyta > Magnoliopsida > Poales > Poaceae > Thinopyrum > Thinopyrum elongatum. The sequence continues at coordinate 249,237,249 of CM022302.1, forward strand.
CTTCTCATGTGATGGCCCTCGGAGGTTCATTCGGTGGAGGTCACCCCTATCACACAGGTTTTGTAAGCGCGCTCCACGCCAGAAAATTCAGGCGCAACCCGCCTTGAGGTAGGCCCTCCCAAGTCCCGCGCTGGCTAACGAGTGCCCAGATACACCTACTCAAAGTTCTGCCGTGCCAGCCACGTGTACGAATGAAACAGGGTTGTACATGCCCGGAGACTCTAACACAGAGCTCCCTACCCACGACAAGTGGAAGCCACATGCTCCGCACTAGCGGACGAAATGGTCGAACAACGACTATGCCCACGCCCAAGTGGAAGCCCCATGCTCCGCGCTGATGGACGACACGGTCGAACAACGTCTATGCCCACGCCCAAGTGGAAGCCCCATGCTCCACGCTGGTGGATAAACAACTGAGTGCACCCTAGGGGTTGCATCAACCTCAGGATGGCCTCTCGGCCCTTCACGCGGCACTGCTCGTAGCCTCCCCCTAGGATGCACGTGCGAGGGGGCTGGACATGGTGCCTACGCAAAGGCCAGGCCTGGAGCACACCACCTCACCAGGTCCCTGGTGCCTAGTCTTCCCGCATCCCTCCCAGGCGAAGACTGACAAGGAAAGGTATGAAGAGCTCCGGATTAACCTCGCCACCGCCATGTTTCCTTCATGAGGGCCGCTCGCATGTCAAGGGGGACCCCTGAGCACCGCGACTCAGGCGGCCTCACTAGTCACGTAGCCCCTCGCCCTTTGGTCTCATCCTGGCATCGCGACCGGACATCCCAACGGCGGTCGAGGTATGTGTGGGGCTGGGCCCTGCCGACGCAGAGCACAAATGCAAGCAAGAAGGAAACCAAGCGCGAAAAGGAAATCATGGAATCCAAACAGTTATTACAGGCACCAAGTGTTTTGCAAATTCAAACAAAGTCTTACGCCTCCACGAGGCATGGTAAGTGTCACAGGGTAAAATCTAGGAGGAGGGGTCATCGTCGCCATGGTCGTCGCCACCGCTTGTCCCAGTCGTGGTGAGCTCATCGTCAACATCGCCGCCGCCGCCGTCATCGCCGCCACTTGCATCCACTGTCGGGGGCTCGGCCTCAGGGATGCGGGTGAACTTTTTCAGTAGCGCGTCCACATGGCCCTCCACGGCTGCTACAACGGTGGCACGGGACTGAGGAGCGACCGGGCTGACCACCACGTCGAAGTTGAAGCCAGGATCCCAGAGGTAGAGGTGGCTGAAGACGTGCGTCTCCGCCGCGAAGAAGAGGGAGCTGCACTCATCTTCAAGGATGGAGTCCACCTTGGTGGCAGCGCCTTCGAGCTCCTCGACAAGCCTGGAGGAGAGCCTTGTGTAGCCGCCCTCGGGGGGCACGAGCGGATACTTGAAGCATCCCCTACAGATCGATTGCAGCCCCTAGCAAGCCCTGAGCTCGAGGGAGGGGAAGGCATCGCTCTCCGTAGCCGCCTTTCTTTCGGCAGTGACAAGGGTCTTCTCCCTGGCATCCAGCTGGGCCGTCACCTCGGAGGCGCACTTGGCATGGGACGTCTGGGCTTCGACCACCTCCTCCTTTAGCTTGGTCAGACGCTCGTGTTCCGCAGCTTGATCAACAGTCACCTTGGACAGCATGGAATTGCGATCGGCGAGCTTTGCCTCGCGAGCCTTGAGGTCCTCCTCCTGCTATTGAAGCTGTTGTGCGTGCGCGGCTTGCTCCTCCCGAAGGACCATCAGATTGGCCTCCGCCTCACCGCAACACTTCACGATAGACGCTGCCTCGGCCAGCGCCACATCACGAGCCACCTTGGCTTTGGCGGCCTCCTTCCTGCTCTCCGCGGTGGCGGCTTTGACCTGGCCCCAGGCCGTCCTGGTGGTTGTGTCGGCCTGGAGTCACCCCGAGACAAGCCCCAGGCGCTCCCTCGCGAGGCACCTGTCGGCGTCTTGGAGGTTAGCCTGGATCCGGCTGAGTGCGGTGTAGGATTCATCCAAGGCCCCGGGTCTGATTAGGGGGCCACAGTTTGCGAGCACGAGGGCCTGACGAGGAGGCGGCGCTGGCACGTCGGCTGGCTCTGTGGCCAAGGAAGCGGTGGCATGGTCGGCTTGGGGCACCGGAGGCTCCAGGCTCTCCTCGGGCACAACGAGGGCTGACGACTTCATAGACTACTCGCCCACGGGGGCTGGCTCCGCCTGAAGCTGCGTCGCTGCGCCCTCGGGGGCGGATTCCGCCGGAGGGGGGCGAAGAGTCGCCTCCTCCACCGGCACTAGGGTTGCCACGGCCGTGGCAAGGAGTGCCGCCTCATGAACCCCCGCATCCTCGGCAGACAGTCTCCCAAGCGGCGTCGGTGAGGTGCCAGGGGCAGGTAGTGCGCCTGTGTGCTCGGGCGTGATGCGGCCTGAGCGCCCAAAGGTTGCATTAGGCTGGCGTGATGAACTTCCGCACCCGCCGTGGCCGCGACCGAAGGCTGATGGTGCCCTCAGGACAAGGGGCTCCTTCGGCTTAGTACTCGCCTTCTTCTTCTTCGTCACGTTGCCGCTCCTGGCCATCAAAAGGGGAAGTGCTATGAGCACATGCGCAATCTATGCTTAACCAAAAGCAAGGTAAGTTACTTACTCCTCAGGCGCGACCCACTTCCTCTTCTTCTCGTTCTCGGCGAAGGTTGGTGTGCCCCTGCTCTCCTTCAGTGTGGCCTACGCCGCGTCCAGGGGGTGGGCGGGATGCTCCTCGACGTGTCTCGTCATGGTGTTGCCGCCTGGAGAGGTGAGGAGGTCACCCCGAGGGGTCATGGCTGGTGGAGCCGCGTCCGCCCTTGCAGCGGCCGCCCCATCCTTCGGCTGCATCTCAGATGGGGACGGGACAGACATCTCGACCGCCCCGCTGGAGAGTGGGGAGCCCTCCGGAGGGGGCACAACCGCGCCTTTCCCTCAGGCCGCCCGGCCAGATGCTTGCGTGGTCCAGGGAGTGGGCCCTGACCGCCTGAGGAACATGGCGGAGCACGGGGAGTCCACGACCGGAGGATCCTCGGCGCCGTTGTCATCCTCAAGGGCACGGAGAAGCTCGCGCTGCGACGGAGGGGACGCCCCTCCCATGTTGTCTTCCTCGGTCTCCTCCGAGTCTTCCCCACCGGCGCTATTGCCGGTGGACAGCACCACGAGGGAATCAGGATCGACGGCGGGTCAAGTCCCTGGTCATTGAAGGCGGGCATGGCGGCAACCAGAGCCTCCCGGTCATCGCGGCGGTACAACGGGGCGTACACCTTGGGTATGTCCACCGAGATGCTACGTAACAGGGCGGCCAAGGCCGCCTCAAGCTCTCCGCGTGTCAGGTTGGTGGGGCACAGGCTTACATCATCACTCGCGCCCTGGTACTCCCACAGGGGCTTCCAGTGCGACTGGAGCGGCGCCAGGCACTGCGTCAATAACTCCTTCACTATCATCACCCCGGTCAGCTGCTTGGCCTCCATATCCGAGGCTATCCGCTCCAAGACGGGTCTCTCCAATGGGTCGGTGAGCTTCGCGGAGCCCCACGCTGGGATCTTCTCGGGCAGCTCCGCCGGAAGCTCCAGAAGCGGATTGAGGCCCTGGACGTCCAGGAAGACCCAGCCATGTCGGAAGCCTTCCACCTTCTTCCCGGCCTTCAAGAGCACATTCCCACTCTGGACTGCGATGAAAGAGATGCACGCGGACCGCTGCTCCCGGTCATGGAACCGCAGGCTGAAGTAGTGGCGGAAGAGGGCCACTAAGGGCCTCATGCCCACAAAGGCCTCGCAGTAGAAGGCGAAGACAAACAGGAGCAGGATGGAGTTAGGCTGAAGATGGAGGGCCTGGATCTCGTAGTGCTTGAGGACGGCGGTGAAGAATTCCGAGAAGGGCGGGACGAGCCTAGAGAAGACACTATGTAGGAAGATGGGGTAGACCATTTTTGCCAAGGTGCTTCGCTCCGCAGAGCCGCACCAGATTAGGGTCTGGCCCCACTCATTGGCGTCGCCAGTCGTCAGCGGGAGAACCGGGGGGAGGTCCCCCTCCTTGGCAATGGTGGAGGCCGTGAGGAGGCCGAGACCTGGGCCTCATGCTTGTACTTCCCAGCGGGCGCCATCTGAGGAATCCTTGAAGTTGAGGGAGTGAGAGGAAGGACAGCGCTCCGCCTGGATCTGGAGGAATTTCTCGCAAAGGAAAGGGGATCTGAGCAGGAGAGGAAAGGCGCAAGGAAGAAGAAGCAATGAAGGCTCCTCGGCATGCGCCAGGATTTTTGTCAGCCTGGGCAGTTGCCGAGGCGACATGGGGAAGCGGAGGCGCCCATGTCCCATCACGCGCCACGCGTCAAGCCTCGCACGCAGGCGATTGGGGCCTGTGGCGCTTCACCCTTCCCACTTTGCCTTTGCTTCGAAGCCAAGGCGAGCGCGCCTTGGGCCTGGGGGCTACTGTTAGCGTTCGGGGATCGGCGGTACCCAGACTCGCCTGCCTACGGCCCAACGCGTGGCCCCGTCAATGGCCCGGTATGGCCCAGCTACAAGACTCTGGGAGCAAGACCCTCGCGAGGGCCCCCCGGCCTCGCGAGGCGGATGATGCCAAGACCTCTCAAGGAGCGGCCTCCCCAGGTTGCCTCCCGAGGAGCGGAGATTTCTATGCAGGTACCCCGCCTCACAAGGCTCGCGGTGACGTGAGTCATGACGACCAAGCACAGGCGGGCGCCAGCGGGCGCAGAGGAGGACAGTTTCCTCTTTGCTACTAAGGAGGCAAGGACCAGCGCGGGTTCCCGAGGGATCCCCCAAAGGTTTCCATTCTGGTGCAACAAGACCAAGACCACGAGCTCGGTAGGACGGATGTCATCACCGAGCCCACCACCATGTCATGGCCAGGAGCTTTGCAGGCGAAGACCACCTTTCGTCAGGATAAGATGTACCTCTTGTCCCCTTTCAAATTAGCCATTGTGAAATCCCTTCCCGCCTAAGCTATGAGGGAAGAGGACCAAGGCCACTATAAATATAGGCTAGCCTCCACCGTAGGCACTACAAAAATATACAATTCCATGATGATACGTGTTTGTCACAGTAGGTCAAATTTTCTGTCATGCATGTACATCCATGACGATTTTATGACAGAATCAAGATAGTCATACCTGTGCTATCGTAGAAGTGTTCCATGATAATACCAAAATTATCATCACGGAAGTTTCCACTTCCATGATGATAAATGGCGTGTCATGGAAGTGTTTTCGTCAAGGGTAACTGACATGTGGCATCCATCGTAACGGGTTGCCGTTAAGCTATCGGGTTTTGGTTTGGATCTGATAACCCGTTAACATCCCCGACCAATGGGGATTTTCCATGTGTAAAATCCCCAATGGCCAGAGGAACCACATGTCGTCTCAGCGTTGGGACAGATGGCATCCACTCATTGGACGGGAGGCGCCTATGGTATGTCAACACGTGGCCCAGCCCAACAGTGGCCAATTTAAGGTAAAAAGGCCGGCCTAGCTAGAGGCCCACCATATTTTTTCAGGCACTAGTGGGCTGGCCCGTTAACAGCCTTCCATGTTTTGGGTCAAATTAAGGCCCATATCAGATCTCGCTCGTTAACAGGCCATCGTTCTTTTGGGCCCATTCTAAGCCGGGTTTGTATTTCAGCCTATTAAATGCCCGTTTACCAATTCGGCTCGATAATAGTTTTGGCCTGTTAGCGGCCCGTGGGGCATCTGGGCTATTGTCGGCCCAGTTTCACTTTAGGCCATTTAACGGCCCGTGCTGAAACTGGGCTATTTCTTGTCCAAAGTGACTTTAGGCCTCTTAACAGCCCGTAGTCTTCGTGGATAAATTTCAGCCCAACGTGCCTACCGACCTGTTAATGGCCCCTGTAACAGTTGGGCCTAATTAATGCCCACGTTGAATCCGGCCTGCTTACAGCCCATCTGTTAATGGCCCGTGACACAGTTGGGCCTATGGCCCGCTTGGATACCGGCCTGCTTAAAGCCCATGATTTTATTGGGCCAAACAGGGCCCGAGATATATTTTCGCCTGTTAACGCCTCGTTTTCTATTTGGGCCAAACATGGGCCTAAGATAGTTTCGGGCTGTTTTGGCCCGTGAATTTTTCGGCTCAAAGGTAGCCCAATCTAGTTTTTAGCCTGTTAAAAGCCCATAGTATTCTCTGGCCCAACTGGCCGGAACTTCCCTCGGCCTATTGGTGGAAAACTACTATACATTTAGACCTGCTAATGGCCCAAAATGATTATAGGCCCACGTTTCAGCCCATATATAGCGTAGCGAGTTACGGGCCGGCCTGAAGACTGACAACATTGAGATCCGTTGAAGTTTCCGGCCTAAATTACAACATACCGACTAAGAATAAACCTAGACTATACAATAAAGAAATTACGGCATATTACATCCACTGGGCATCAAAGTTTGCCACCGGTGATAATAAAGCGCAACGAGACGGCGGATTGCATACACTGGGCATCAAAGGTCGCCACCAGTGCATATAAACGCACCGACAAAAGAATATGCAAAACTGAGAGCACTTCAGAAGGCATTAGGCTTGCCCTGGAGGTGCACCACAAGCAACAGAACAAGCTGATGAGACCTCAGTTGTGTCAATGATAGATGCTCTAACCCTAGTTGTATAGCACCAAAGCCCACAAGGCTGTCCTCTGAGGTCCTCTTTGCATCATTGACATCAAGTCGGAGCTGAGCTAAAGCAAGCCTTTTTGTTTTAAGTTGAGACTGAAGAAGTCGAACTGATTGAGGCAACAACTACATAGAGGTTGTCTCACAGCTGCTGGTGAGTAGCTTCAACTCACTGTCTTCATCAAGACATGACCTTGGGGTCATCTCGCTCACTTCAAGATGGTTTGGCTCACTATCTTCCCTAAAGTTCTGCCTGGCATAAGAGATATGACTCTGAAATAAAAACAAGGAGACACGTAACAGGTTTCACAATTATATAAGCAAATAAATGGATCTGTTCTTCATAAGGAACATGTTTTTACAACTACAATTTAAAACTGGTAGTTGTTGCAAACATCCAATCAGATGTAAACACCAAAGTAAACAGCAGTGGAGGAAATGATGCCTATCCAAATCTATACTAGAACAAAGTTTGAAGGCTTGAGAAGGATGAACTTACATTACATGTTAACACGGGCTGGGCAAAGCCCTTCTCCATGTCGATGGAAGGATAATTCAAGAAATTCCCCAAAGAAACTTCTTTATAAGCATTGCCTTTATTCTACATTTTGTAAAGAGTAAATATAGATCAAATAATATTGGAAGAAATAGAGGATAATGAAGCTCAGGTGCAGAGTGATGATACATAATCAAATAGCTATTAATTAAGTACAGCATTACAAGGCAAAAGGTAGTGACAAGAGGAATGCAGACATCAACGTGTGCTGCGGCATTGGCTTTATTCAACATTTTGGTAAGAGTAAATGTAGATCTGATAATTTGGAGAAAGTGGAGGCCACAGCAGATAAGATGGAAAGTAATGCTAGACAATCAACTATCTCGCAATGCAAGTACAGTAATACTACCACCGACCGTTATTACTTGTCGCTCAAATGGATGTATCTAGCACTATTAAGTTCTAAATACATCCAATTGAGCAACAATTAATTCGATACGGAGGGAGTACAAGACAACAGGTACTTACATGAGCAATCCAAAACTTCATAACTATTGTGTTAATTCTACATTTATCTAAGAGTAAATATAGATTTTATAATTTCGAGCAAAGGGAGGATAAGGAAGCGAACATTTCCAGTGATGCTACATAATCAAACAGCAATGAGTGTAAGTAAACAAAGGCAAGAGGTATTGACAAGAGCAATGCAGTGCGCAGTATTGTTGTGAGATCCTATGATCCTTTGAGAAAGGAGATTCATCTGAAATTAGTTTTCATACAAGAGAGAAGGTAAGGCACATGCAGAAATGTAGGAGTTCAAATTTTGAATTGATATCATAAACAGTACCTGACGCTTGGCTCTCTGCAGTTCTAATAGGGGTTTGGCTAGTGGAGTAGGGGTAAAGTGTGGTATAGTTGGGACTGTGTTTTCTGTGGCTACTGATCTATCTGATTTAACAGGTATCACTACCTTTTCCAAATATCTAGTTTGTACTCCTTGAGGATCTGCACTCACCATCTTCCTTCTGGACATCTATTACGAAAGAACAACATTTGACTGGAAAAACATAGTATGATGACACATGGAGTAGGTACAGAAAATGGATAGGTATGGCATATACTCATATATGATGCTTAAACTAAGCAGATGGTGGTGTAACAAAGTAGAAGTAATGCAAGAGGTCATATGCAAAATATGTGCGACCAATACAACCTTGCCAAGTTAGAGAAAGCACCTTGATGGGTGAATAAGATAGGCCATTCTCCACCATGCCAAGTTTGTTAGCCAGTGGATTGTTTTGCAATATTCCTCTCATGCGCCCATTCTCATATTCATTTTGATCATGTTCAATACCTGACATGCATGAAAACATAAAAATAAGTGAGATTATCTTTGTAATGCAGAAGTGATTCTAATCCAATACTGCCTCCCTGTAAACCCCTTTGTGCTATCTCTGCAATTCTTCTGAGAGATGCCATGCATGCTGTAATTTGGTGTGTGTGTTATTATAATGTGGCCTACTACTCAAAATATGAGAGCTCCAGAAGTGATGATACGTCACAGATGACAGCTTCAACATATAGTAAAGAAGAACAAGTCGACCTGACCTGACAGATTCAAAATATACTAAGGGAGAACAAATCGACCTGACCAGTCGACCGCAAACGACTCTGCTACTCTTCCCAACAAGGAACATACTTATTAAATAAGAAGAGAAGAGGATCATGTTAAAGAAGAGCAGAAGAGCAAGCGGATTGAAGATATTACAAGTCTTTCTATACAATGTCTGTTGCCCACCCATGATGAACCAGAGTGCATAGAGAAATACTATTCCTTCCGGTCTCTCCATATGTGGCTCACATGCATTTTGAAACTAAAGTAGGAACATTTAGCCGACCAATTAAACATGTCTCAGTTTTACTCATATCAGCATAATATCATATTCAAATTTGTACAACTAAGCTTGTTTAGCTTGATGGGTGGAGCAGTGCTATTAAGACACGAATCACGTAGGCTGATCGTGGTCATCATAAAATGGGGAAATGTAAGCATGATGAGTATAGTGTTGACCGTGGTAGTGGCATGGCAGATCTGAAGCTGCAAACCGTGCAAAGGGTTACTTAGCAACCGATGTTTGCTTTGAAATAACAACTAAGATTTGGTATGGACAAGAAAGTACAGTCAACAAGTGACAAAGAAATGCAATTCCTGTTGCCTCTCTATATGTCGCAACATGCATTTGGAAACTCAAGTGGGACCTTTAGCTAACCAATTAAATGTGTCTGTTAACTAATATCAGTATCATATCACAATCATATTTGAACAACTAAGCTTTGGAATTATGAGTGCTGTGTTGTTTAGCTTGAAGGGTGGAGTACTGCTAGTACGACAGAAAACACCTACGCAGATCATAGTAGTGTAGATAAAAGGGGAAAACCCTAAGCATCACGAGTAAAATCAGGAAAGTGGAACTAGCTGGAACATATGGGCTTGTATTGCCGGTATGGCTAGAAAGGCTTCGGAAGGGCTTCGGCCCCAAAAGGGGCAGCTCTATTCAACTGAAGGCACAATACTGTTACTATCAGTCTAGACTCTCAAAGATGACATAGTGCCCAGCATTTCCAGATATTATGGCAGACCATCTAGAATAGTTGAAAGCATCCATCTGAAGCAACCCAACAGACCTGTCGACTGCAAATGTCCCTGCTCCACTTCCTGACAAGGAACATATTGTACTACTCCCTCCGTTCCTAAATATAAGTCTCTTAGAGATTCGAATGCAGACTACATATGGAGCAAAATGAGTGAATGTACACTCTAAAATATGTCCATATGCAGCCGTATGTAGTTCTTATTGGAATATCTAAAAAGACTTATGTTTTACCGAAAAAGGATTTCGCCCTGCTTTATAAATAAAGCAATGATGAACAACACCCGGTCCAAACGCATGCCACCACAACACACGCACGCACCCAAGGCAGTTTAGGAATGGAGGAAGTAATATACTTATTAAGAAGAATAGAAGAGGAACATGATAACAAAGAGCAAGCAGATTTTAGATAATACAATGTGTGTTGCCCACCCATGATGAACCAGAGCGCACAGAGAAATACTATTCCTTCCGGTCTCTCCATACGTGGCTCACATGCATTTGGAAACTAAAGTAGGAACATTTAGCTGACCAATTAAACCTGTCTCAGTTTTACTAATATCAACATCATATCAAATTCGAATTTGTACAACTAAGCTTGTTTAGCTCGATGGGTGGAGCAGTGCTATTACGACACGAACCACGTAGGCTGATCGTGGTCATCATAAAATGGGGAAACTATAAGCATGATGAGTATAGTGTTGACCGTGGTAGTGGCATGGCAGATCTAAAGCTGCAAACCGCGCAAAGGGTACTTAGCAACCGATGTTTGCGTTGAAATAACAATTAAGATTTGGTATGGACAAGAAAGTACAGTCAACAAGTGACAAAGAAATGCAATTCCTGCTGTCTCTCTATGTGTCGCGACATGCATTTGGAAACTCAAGTGGGACCTTTAGCTAATCAATTAAATGTGTCTGTTAACTAATATCAGTATCATATCACAATCATATTTGAACAACTAAGCTTTGGAATTATGAGTGTTGTGTTGTTTAGATTGAAGGGTGTAGTACTGCTAGTACGACAGAAAGCACCTACGCAAATCATAGTAGGGTAGATAAAAGGGGAAACCCCTAAGCATCAAGAGTAAAATCAGGAAAGTGGAACTAGCTGGACCATATGGGCTTGTATTGCCAGTACGGCAAGAAAGGGTTCGGAAAGGCTTTGGCCCCAAAAGGGGCAGCTCTATTCAACTGAAGGCACAATATTGTTACAATCAGTCTAGACTATAAAAGACGACATAGCTCCCAGCATTTCTCGGATATTATGGCAGACCATCTAGAATCGTTGAAAGCATCCATCTGAAGGGACCCAATAGACCTGTCGACTGCAAATGTCCCTGCTCCACTTCCCGACAAGGAACATACTGTACTACTCCCTCCGTTCTTAAATATAAATCTCTTAGAGATTCGAATGCGGACTACATACGGAGCAAAATTAGTGAAAGTACACTCTAAAATATGTCTATATACATCTGTATGTAGTTCTTATTGGAATATCTAAAAAGACTTATGTTTTACCAAAAAAGGCTTTTGCCCCGCTTTATAAATAAAGCAACGATGAACAACACCCAGTACAAACACACGCCACCACAACACACGCACGCACCCAAGGCAGTTTAGGAACGGAGGAAGTAATATACTTATTAAGAAGAACGGAAGAGGAACATGATAACAAAGAGCAAGCAGATTTTAGATAATACAATGTGTGTTGCCCACCCATGATAAACCAGAGCGCACAGAGAAATGCAAATCCCTGCTGTCTCTCTATATGTGGCGCACATGCTTTTCGAAACGCATATAGGAACATTAGCTGACCAATTAAACGTTCTCTGTTTTAGTAATATGAGCATCATATCAGATTCATATTTCAACAACTAAGCTTTGGAATTATGAGTGGCATGTTGTTTCGCTTGATGGGTTGAGGTCTTGAGGAGCAGTGCTAGCACGACACGAAGCACCTACGATGATGGTAGTGAATATAAAGGGGGAAACCATAAGCTTTACGAGTATAGTGACCGTGCCATGGCGGATCTGAAGGTGCAAACCGAACAAAGGCTACTTCGCAACCAATGTTTGCTTTCAACTAGCCACTATGATTTGGTATGGACAAGAAAAGTACAGTAAACAAGTTACGATCTATTTTCCGGGTGAGATCAATAACTTACGCAGATATGAAAGAGTACCACCTCTCTTGCGACGCCGTGTAGGCCCCTGCTGATACGTTGAGGGTGCTGCGGGTGCGATGGCTGTCGGCGGCGTAGAAGAAGGCTTGAGACGGCAGACAACCAAGTCAGGGGATAAGTCCCATTGCCGTGGACGAGGCGGTTGTAGGAGCGGCAATGGCAAGGTGGACGATGGCGCCAATGAAGCAAGAGGACGCGATGAAAGGATCCTGGTCCGGCGCTGTGGATGAGAGACGTCCATCTCTTGCAGTGGATGACGGGGTAGGGGTAGCGGCTCCGGTAAGGTGTAGGATGGGGTGGCGGACGGAGGAGGCTGGCCGGAGTGGGGAGGTTGTTGTGGCGTCGACGGTGTATGAATGGGGAAATGGAGGGGGAGGGGGAGGGGATCTCAAACTTTGGGACGCGCTTGTCTGAAATGTGGGAAAGTTACGAACTTAGCCCCCGTTTAAAATTTCGGACATCTCATCGGTTGGGGATAGGACGGTAATCTCGCATCTCCCCAATATTTGCCGATAGTGATTTTGGGCGAGGAGAGGGTCTTTTGCCCCCCACGGTTGGCGCCCACAGTGCATGAACGAGGCTGACAGGTAGGGCGGTTGTGTCAAGTCTGAGGGAAGTTACACACCTGCCCCTGTTTAAAATATTTGCCTACATCAATTTTGGATGAGGAGAGTTTGTTTTGCCGCCCACGTGTATGAATGAGAAAATTGAGGGAGAGAGAGGTCTTTCAAACGAGTTTGAATCAAATGTGTGTTTGCCGCCCATGTTTGGTGCCCACCGTGTCTGAATGGAGATACAGGCGGTCGTGTCACGTCTGATTGAAGTTACTAGTCTACCCCTATCGACAACAGTGGAAATCGGGTCGATTAGGATGTGAAGTGTCAAGGGTAGACAGTAATTTCCATCTCCCAAACACTTGCTTCGGGCATCCGACAAATGATAGTGTGTGTTTTGCTGCTTCATTCAAAATTTGGGAGAATTTGCATTCACGTTTACCCTGGGCCCTGGCAACTAAATTCAAATCCAATTTGTATTCGATTACGAATATCCATACATCATTCTACGTTTTGTTATTTATTTCTTCAAAACCATGACAAAGATTTATTCCACCATTATATATGAATATGATTTAGAAATGCCGTGATCTTCGAATTCAGTAGGTTGAATACACTTTGAGTCAAACAATTATTTCATCCAATACAATATGCTAACACGAAAAATAATTCACCTTATGTCAATCATACAAGTACTGTGGATTACCTCGCCTAAAAAATTCAGATCATTACAACACATGGACAACAAAGGGTGTCTTACAACATAATCCATTCAGAGACATGACACAACATGCAAGTATACTAATCTAATGAGAATTTCAACTAGTATCTAAAGAAGAACTGGGATTACCCTGGGCTTCAGATAGCAGAAGTAGCAGGACCTCCTTCGTCTTCAAATGCAACATTCTTACTTCCTCCAATTCTTGGGTTGCTTGCATAATGCGTGCAGCTAATTGCATAATTTCCAGCCTCAAGATCAAGATTACCTCATTCATGGCAGCCACACCATCTCTTGCTGCCTCTAGTAGAGCCTCAAGAACTATAATATCTGTGCTCAGACTACTCTCCAACGGTGTTGCCTTTGAACTGCTACCATCTGGTAACATGGCTGGCGCACTGCTTTAACAAATAGATTCTGGAGTTGTACATTGTGTCCTAGTGTGAACGGCATTCTGAAAGGTTTCCGCTGGACATAAGTAAGAGATAGTTATCGCATGATCCAGGCAGTTAGCTTACATGGTAAACGACATACGAATTATTGCCGAGCATGGCAAGCTATATTTAAATGGTTCAAAGCAGCATCAGCCAAAAACAAATTAAAATGGTAAGATGAAAGGCAGTGTACCACCGCTATATTTAAGTTGCCCAGGCATCTAAGCAATTGAAATAATCTGAGAAAGCACTTAAACAGTGTGGCCTCATATAAACTACGAAGACAGTCTTGTGATGAGGTCCATAGGAAAAGTTAAGGAGTCAAATGAATTAGGCATGCATTTCTTTACGATAGTACAGTAGGCACTGTTGATATATTGGCCAACTCAGGTATAGCCTAACAAGTAACAAACAAGCATTCGAATCAAGCAATACAGCAAAGTAGACAACTGAACTATTGGTAATTCTGTAGGATTATAGGTTGAGGGCACAAGCCAAGAAAGCAGCCCACACGCATTACATTTCACATGTACTAAAACACACTGGCTTACCATATGTTGCTATGAAGCCTCGCTGCTGTTGCTATGTTCTTTGAAGATATCGTCAGCATCCCATGGTTGCAAATCTAGTCGATGTTGTTTATTCTTCCCCCTCTATTTAGGTAAAATTAAGTTTAATCACATGCACCGGTTCGAATTGATCATCAATGGTTAATCTAAACTAATGAAAGAAGGGTGTGTGCTTACACGACAATATATGTGCTTCACTCTATTTTTATGCTTGTTCGAGGTGCCAGCCCCAAAAGAACAAATATTTTGCTTGATGGGGTTGGCAGCTCCATAATGAATAGAAGCATCAAATTAGTCATGCAACTTGGGAAGATCAAGAACGCACAAAAATTAATGAACAGAGGCTCGGAGCAGTGATGTAATAGCTAGCATCGGAAATTGTAGGGTAAAACAAACAAAAAGCAGTGGAACCACAAGCTAGTTTGCGGATGTGTAATTAAGCACAGAGAACATAGGCCCTGTTAGGATCCATGGGTTAGAGCTAGTTTGGGCTCAAGTAGCCCTAAAGTATCCAAACATGAGGGCTAGTTTGAGCTAGTTGCATCTAACCCACCCAAAAAAACTATCCCACCCAAGAGGTGCTAATTGGAGCTAGTTCTCCTAGTGCATTTATTGTCAATATAACCCTATCATCCAAACACCTCTTTGGCTAGAGTTAGTTCAGGGTTAGTCATGAGCTAGAAACTAACTCTAACCTCTAGCTAAGTTAGAGTATCCAAACAGGGCCATAGAAGCAGTCTGATGTAACCAACACGTGGCATCAGAACAACACCATTATCATAAATATAGCATGCAAGAAGTAAAATAGTAGGCAATGATATCTAGGAAGTACAGTAATACTTAGGACAAAACAAAAGCATTGTAACTATATGTGCACTGGTTTGTAATTTAGCACATGTAACTTGTTCACTGGCACACGTATGGCCCTACAGGTGCAAGCAGAATAACACGTCTCATGAATAATTGAATGATGCCCTGAAGAAATTCGAAGGTGCGGTGCTTATGCTAAGAAAGTGAACGTAGGCGACAGCCGTTGGATAATAGTACCTGATTCTCGGCGGCGTATGGGTATTGTTGTCATACTTGAAAGCTAAGGATCGTCGATGGTGTTCATGTTGCCGTTGAGTTTGGGCCGGCTGTCGCCATTGCTGAAGCGGCTCCAGTGCTTCGGTTGCGGCACCTGTCGACATACAAGGAAGCTCATCTGTGGTAAGTGAACAGTTCCACGATAAAGAAGAGAAAATCTGAAGGAGTACAAATCGAAATAACCTGATGAGGTTGCGGTGTCAGTAAAGCAGGGCCGGTGGAGTTGAATATGGCGTCCGTGGAGCGGGTCTGGTGCAGTGGACGAAGGCGTAGGCGAAGCACATCCGGTGCGGTGTACAGTGCTTTCGGTGAGGCGGATCTGTTGCGGCAGACAAGGGCTTGTATGAAGGGCCAGCGATGTGGCGGACGAGGGAGTCGGTGAAGGGCCTACACTGTGGTGGACGAGGGCACCGGTGAAGCAGATCCGGTGCGGTGGACCATGATGGCGGTCAAGGAGATCTGGAGCGGTGGACAAGCCAGTCGCTGAAGTGGTGAGTTGGCAGTTGGGGGTTCCAAGGTGCGGAAGGTAGATCTGGTGGGGTGTGAGGTCCACCGCTGCGGTGGAGGACTAGATTCGGCGGCTTGGCGTGGTTGGGGGGAGGAGGCGGGGAGGGGAAGGGGAGGGTCTCTGGGGAAGAATGTTTGTGGCAAAGAGGGGAAAACAATGGAGTTACCAAAGCAGCCCTTTTCCGTTCATGTGGCAGGGGTAAAACAGGAATATCGCAGGGCTAAACTTTTGGGCGCGAGATATTTCGATGTGAGTGGGAAGTTTGAAAGATTTTGGCAGCTGAAATTAAGTGTTCTGCTCTTGTACGGCCGACTATGATATCATGGCCGAGAATTTATTTGTTTTGCACGCAAAAAAAGTGCAAGTTTTATAAATCAATGTCTCCAACTCGAAACTTAGATTGTCCATTCAATTCAAATATGGATCTTTGAGATAGTGGAAGCAAATACCATCATATGGTCCAATTCAAATGAAATTCCAAATGTGTTTATCCTAAATATGATGACAAAAACAAAAATGTGTATGTGTATGAATAAAGTGGATGATTATAAGGTTTGAACATGCCCGTATGTGTATATCTCTAGGTTTGATATATGAATTTGAAATCACAAAATCCCGGCTTAAAAAATGTACCTCCGTTTAAATGAATTACAAAAGCTAATAATGGAGTCGAATTCCAAAATTCCAATCTTAGGTTTGTAATTCTGGTACTTCAAAGTATACCATGCATGTTCAAAAGTATCGTTATCTCATAGTACAAACTGTGAAACAAATTGATCAACCATGAGTGCACACACTATTGACCATATATATCTCAATTACGCTTAAGTCTCTCAAATATAGACACCTCACTCTTTATCCGAAGCCACCCACCCCGTCCCCCCCCCCCACAAGTCGTTCTCTCCCTCGGACACGAACACAGGAGCATATTAAGCCCCCTCTCTCTTCTAAGTTCGGACCCCAATATAGGTCTCTATCACTTTGTCTCTCGGGCATGCACACATCTCTTCCCCCACTCTCTAGGTCTCCCGGCATCTCTCTTTCCCAAGCACACGCACTATATAGCAGTGTATCTTTCCCATACACACAAAACGTCGCCCCCAAACGTCTATCTCCCTAGTTATGTGGTTCTCGCACACTCACCTCACTCACCACCCCCACTACAAACAAGCACCCTTTGTCTCCTTGTGCACCACTCTCCTCTTTCTATCTCTCCCACATGCGGACCCGACCCAGCTCCTTCCCTATATACATATATGTCGTGACTCTTTCCATAGCTCCCTAGCGTATCATCGTTCTCAATCTCGCATGTTGTTCTCTACACCATCTATTCTAGATCTCTCATGAAGTCTCTATCACAAACATGATGACTCGCTTCCCTTGCGTCTTCGTACATAGGCCACTTTCGAACAACATCAACCTTGTCTCCCTATCTATACGCCACTTCCGCACACAAACGACCCCTCTCTCTCCCCCTCTCTTCCTCTCTCTCCCTTGCTTGCTCTCTCTCTCTCGCTCTCACACCCCTCTCCACACACACTCGATGTCTCTTCCAAATAGTCTGCTCCCCGCCCGCACCCATGCTATCCCGCTACTACACATGCCTTTCTCTCTCTTGGACACACATGTCACACCATTCCCCCTTTCCTACTAGGTTTACATCATTAGTGGTCTCTCTTTCACATACACACATTCCCTCTCACACACGCACGTGCACAAACACACAGACACGCACAAACACCCATCTACGTGGATCCTTCTTTTAAGACACACACCCTTGCATATTCTCTCCAGCTCTAGGTATATATATATATATAGATCCCCCTCTCTCTCTAGCTCACATGCACACCAAAATTCTTCGTCTCTCTAACTCACACAACTCTCCCCATGTCCGCATGTGTATCTCACCCACTCACTCTCTGATTATGTCTATGTGTCTCCATGTTACACAACACAAAGCCCCATGCACATGTCTCTCTCTATCCACCACACACAGAGACACAAAGAATCTCTTATCATTGCCTCAGTCTCTACATATCACACACGCATGCGCTGTCTCTCTCTCGCACACACGCTCAACCAAGGTTTTCTTGTAAATAATTTACCATCTATTCATCAACAGTCGTGGCAGTATGACGAACACGAGACATCAAAATGAATAAATCTACACGTCCGTAAACCACCTAGTATGACTACTAGGACTAGAGCGACCCGAAAGCGTGCCGTCGTCACCCCCTCCTTATCAGCGACGGGAAAACCTTTGTTTTACACAGTAGGGAAGTCATCGTGCTAAGGCCCCACATGCTCAGCCGTTGAATAGAATGTAGATCCAAGTTTATGGAAACAAGTATCGCTAATACGTTTGTAGTTCCATACTTATATCTCTTCTTATAAAAAACCGAGTTGGTGATGATGGTATGCCTGCCATCTTGTAATATAGACCGTCTGATCTATATCTGACGGATAGAAAGCAAACTAAAAGATACCCGCACCTCTCTCCACATTTGCAGACAAGGCCTTCACTCGTTCATCCTTATCTCCCACAACCTCATTGTTGAGCAATTAAAAAAGGAAGCCTCTGGAACAATCTGGCATGGTGGTCGCTGCCAGTGTCGTCCATCCCCATGCCTCCGCTCAGTCCGACCACCAATCACCACCACGCCCCACTCCTCCTCAACTTATCTCTCCTTTTTCTCGAGATATCATTAGTTTTTACACATGGGATTACTCCCGCATGGGTCAATCAAAACAGGTGTTTTATAAAAAAAATGCATCTTGATGTTCCATGCAATGCATGGGCATGTTGCTAGTACTCCTACAGAAGACTTAATTGGTGATGATGGTGTGTCTGCCATCCGTCATTTCTGACCATTAGATCTACATCTAACGATTGTGAGGTAAGTTGTTGCCTTTTCTCAACAACATCCCACTTCTCTACCCAATTTGCAGAAACCCCCTTAGTTAGTATCTTAAAACCAACTACATCCCTCCCTCACCTCACCAAAACAGGCCAAGGAATATATTCTCATTGAAACATAATATATTTTTAGTGACATATGTATATCAAAATTAGAGTGTTTTCTATCAAGTTTGTGAATAAGTATTATTCTAATTATGATCTGTTGCAACGCATGTGCACATTGCTAGTATTTCCAACCATGCAAAAAAAATTGCTAGTATTTCCATAGTTTCGAGTTTTCCATCAAGATATTAGTCACTCATGGTCGATATTTAGTTTGAATTACGTACACATAGGCACTATGTAACTAGCCGTGTTTCTTGGCTTCCAAAGCTTAACTTTCACTCCTACTTACAGTATGTAGAGTATTTAACAAACAACTACCACTTTCAACCAGCCCTAGGAAGAAACTACTGTACAAAAAATAGCAAAAACATACCCAAAATTTCTTAATCTGCGCCAAAAAACTACTACCTAGGCTCGTTTAAACCCGTTTATGATAGGGTTGGCCCACACGTTCGTTTTGATGAGGCACCTTAAACCAACACCGTTTGTTTGACCATTGACACGAGGGACCCACATCTGACCTTCTATCCTCTTCTTCCTCCTCCAATCATTATTTTTCCTGAACATTACTTCAAACAGTTCTTATGCGTGTTCGTCCGTGATGCCGGTGATGAGCGGGCTGGCCGCCGCTCTGCCGGACAGGCCGGACATCACGCTAGCCTCCACACGGGTTGGCTGGATGGCGTGAGCGTGGCTCACGCGAGAGCAAGCTGCCGTGCTGGCCTTCGCTCGCGCCAGATGGCTGGCCTTAGCGCAGCGCGCGTGAGCAATCCGCCGCACCGCCGTGCCAACCTAGCTAGCAAACCTTGCAGATAAGCAGCTGAATGCATCCAGCAGGGTGAGTGCTAGCTTGGCTAGCTAGCGGCCGCGAGCGTCGCACGGAGCTGGCATCCGGGCTGCCGCAAGATGGGCTCCG
Organism: Thinopyrum elongatum; assembly: GCA_011799875.1. Lineage (NCBI taxonomy): Eukaryota > Viridiplantae > Streptophyta > Magnoliopsida > Poales > Poaceae > Thinopyrum > Thinopyrum elongatum. The sequence continues at coordinate 249,257,003 of CM022302.1, forward strand.
CGCCACTGGCGCTTTTGACATCGCCTTCTGCCGGCGGCGGTACCTGCGTCCCATGGCCGAGGATGACTAGGTGGACGGATCGGAGGTAGGAAGTCACTCGGGGATTTTTGTCCAGACTGACATGTAGGTCCCACAAGTCATAACGCGTAACTTGCCGGTCAAATAGACGGTGTTGACTTAATGGACGACATGGTTTGAAACGTGCATATAATGGCACTTGGTAGTTTATTGCGACGGATTAAGAAAATTTCAGTATGTTTTTGCTAATTTTTGTAGATAGTGGTTTCTTGGTAGGGATGGTTGGAAAGTGGTAGTTTCTTGGTAGTGGTTTCTTGTAAGGAACAATGTACTAGTGACAAAAGGCGATTCTAGGTTGCGTTGTACTGCTAGTGGTCGTGGGAGTGTATAGCTCATTTTGTGGGTTCGATCTCGGCCGAACGCACGGTGGCCTTTTTTTAATATTAACCTCGCTGCGAGCCAATATTGTACACTGGTAGTTTGAATTTTGAAGTCGAACGGATGTGTCGCACCACAATGTGGGTGCACTGGATAGCCCAGCCACGTGAACGGGTTTTCCCTCGTATCATCTCATGGCTCGCCTACTAGAGTAGTACTAGTACTACTGCGTAAAGTAGTAGCACTCATGTATATCAATTCACGCCGTGCAACGTTTATCGCGTGCGTGCTCGCCCTAGCCGCACCTCGCTTGCTGCTTCCTCATCAGCTAACATATTTAAACAAGCGCCTCCCAATTAATCCCGAGGAGCCGGAAAAGCCTGGCGTGGCATTGGGAACTATGCAATATGGCTCTGTACGTAAAATGCTACTACTCTGTAGCTTGTGGCGTTGCACGCATGGACTTTGCTCCATTATCGGCTCTAAACTCCATAAAAAAATCCTCTTGACATGATTTTTTTTGTTTTGAAATGGAGGCAAAAGCTTTGCCTCATCTCATTCATAAAGAAGGAAGGACCAACAAACAAAGTTCGACAAGATCCATTACACCTCCACAAATGGAAGCGAAAAGCCTAGTCTCACTGTATCAAAGAACTCAAATGTTCTGCCCCCGCAGTAACCGTTGCTGATAAACAGGCTGCTAGTGTGTGCGTGAGAGGAGCGGCTGAGTAGAGCATGGTTAATAGTATAGCCAGCTGTTGGCTATATGGTCTTGCCACATCATCTATAGCCAATCTTATAGCCGGCAAGTACAATAGTTGCATGTAAATATGTACTAATTTTTTTATACATGGCCCACCACTCTCTCTCACAACATGGATAGGAACACATGCTGCAGCCGGCTTTTAATCAGTAGCCCACTTCCCTTCTCTCTCCTCCTCTCTCTCCTTCAACTCATCCAAAATATAATATTTAAAGGCTTACACCCCGCCTACGTCATCCTATTGTACTTGCTCGTAGGCCAGCTATGCGCTTGAATAGAGCACGGAGAGTCCGCACTACGCAGGTGTACTTTCCCTGCATTGATATTACAGCGATGGTTCTAGAGAACAGTGGTACCCTCCACTTGTGACTGTAGCTCCTTGGCCTTGAGATTCAAGAGTTCAAAACCGGTGCACTATCGAAGTACAGTACATTGCACTACTAGTTGAGAAAGTACTACAATACTACGTATGTAAATAATAGCCGCACCATCGCACTACCATTATGCGTGCCCGCATAACTTCCTTAACGAAGGGACGAAGCCCTGCGGTTACGCTCTTATCTCCTCCTCGCCAGTTCCCCTCCCCCCCGAAGAGACCAAGGCAGTTCGTCGCTGCTGCCATGGATTTGCCAGGCGGTTCTCCTCCTCGTCGGGGCTGGGAGACCTTGGACAATGATCCTCTGGGAGAAATCGCACGTCGCTCCGATGTCCTCACCGCCGCAAGACTCGGTGCTTCCTGCGCCAAGTATTTTAAGATGGTGCGTAAACAGGCTTGGGAAAAGGCCATGCTTGTTGGTCTTCCATGCGTTCTCGAGCAGAAGGTTATTCTATGGGACAATCCATCGAACAGTCCACCGCTACCTGGCCGTGATTGCACGTTGACTCCGCTAGAGTTGCCGACATTGAGAGGGAGTCGGATTTTGTTTTGATGAGCGCTACACCGGTCACGGAGCCCCCAGTTGCCGGCGAGGCGGTTGTCGAGGATCAACCGTCAACATCCGAGGCCTCTCCGTCAAGCAGATACCTTAAGGTTGGCAACAACCTGTTCATCAGCATACCAGGGACGGCAAGCACTTGGGTGCCAACTGAAGGAGAAATTTTTTATGAAGACATCGTCGCCGATGCCGGACTCAAGATCGTTGATGAGCCATGCGCCAGCAGCAGCAGGTCCATGGAAGAACAGCTCCTCCAAGCCTTGAACAGCAACTTCCAGAAGCTCCAGGCGCTCCACCGCACCCGAAAGGAAAAGTTGGACTCCAGGGCAGCAGTTGTTGAAGCAACAGAGGTAGATTTCTAGAAGCGTGTCGAGGAAACGCAGGTCTGGTACACCGAGGCTTTGCAGGAGCTAATGGCTGGCCGGGAACAACTGAGTCAAAGTTGGAGCGAGTTCCTCTTAAAGCAGTCCGACGCCGAGAAGGCACAGGAAGAGGCCGCGCAACGGGCCGCTGGCGAAGAAACTCGCTTAACAGAACGCCGCATCGGGCTCGATGCTCATGAAGAGGACCTTACCGCTCGCGAGGAGGCGCTTGCCGCCAAGCTCCGCAGCAAGGACGAGGAGATTGAAAAGCTCGTCGCGCAGCGAACCCAGGAGCTAGAGCGGAAACACAAGGAGACGCTCGAAGCTCTGGCCATAGATCACGCCGGCAAGTTGAAGGAGGCCATCGATGCCGCCGAAGCTGCAGAGGCCGCCAAGAACGAGCTAGGCGATAGGGTAAAGAGGCTGGAGGCGGATCTCGAGGATCATGGCAAGGAGCTCTCGTCGCTCAAAGCCAACAGAGAGAAGACTCTCTACAGCTTGGCAGAGATGCAAACTACCATATCCGACAAGACGAAAAAACTCACCTCAGCCAATGAATCCATCGCTGATCTGAATCTGAAGCTGACCACACTGGAGAAGTCCCTGGAGGACGAAAAGGCTCGTGAGAAGGCTTTGATCAAAGACCTCCGGAATGAGAAGTACCATCTCAAGAGCGCCGCCGCCACTCATAATGACTTTGAGAAAAGTGTGAAGATCTGGACCGCGCGCCTTGTCGACGTCGCGGAAAGGCTTGGAGCAGAACTGTCCACCATGGGCCTGCAGAACTTCAGCTACTCTTCTGACGACAGGGTGTCCTCGAGCGCCAAGCTGACCATGTTCTTCGAGGGCGTCGTTGATGCCCTGAAGCTGCTCCATTCCGAACGAGCAACCCATCTGGCCAACGAATCCCACAAACTCTGCCGGGCCGTCCTCCTCAAGGTGCTCGTCAAAGTGGTGCACAAGAACCCTGGCATCAACCTCACCAACGTTCTCGATAGCTTGCCGGAGAATGTTGACCTCGAGGCACTCAAAGAGCTTATCGCGCCCATCATCGACAAGGTGAGCCAAGTCAAGAGGGTCGAAGGCCAGCGCAGGGACTAGCCACTTCGCTTCATCTTTGCCGCCACCATTCCATGCCAAAGACAGTTTCATCTTGAGTTAGAATCGCGGCAACTATCAATGTAATATAACTTGCTACGTTTTGGATGAATGCATGTTATTTCTCTTGTCGGATTTCTTTCTCTATGGTACATGCCCTACGCTTATTGGAAAAATCTTGCCGGTGCGCGCGCCCTTGCCGCGAGCGCTTCAAGGAACGGATCCTTAGCAGCCTGCCGGAGGTGTTGCTACCGGCAAGATACCTTGACATTTTCAGTGCAGCCACCTAAGCTGTTGAGCGGACTTGAAACAGAGTAAGGGCGCAACGGATCATGACAAGGTTCCTTCGCGTGCAGGTTTTCCATACAAAGGCCGAAATCGTTCAAGGAAAATAACCTCAAAGTAAAAAAATTACTCAAAGTTCTGCAACTTAGCTTTTTGTTGCTTCATTCCTTCCTACAAGATGTCAACCTTGAACGTCGCCTGTCGGTATCTATACCATCGCTCCCCCCGGCAAACTTGCACGCGAGGGAACCTTCTATCCTTTGAGAAAAAGAAAGAAGAGAAGACAAGGATATGGAACCTTGGCGGTTCGTTAACGCTTACCGGAAGCAAGTGTAATACAAAATCTAAGACAAGCATGCATATAGATTAACATGAAAATCGACAGGAATTGTAAAACACTTAAGCTTATTCAACTATGCACAGGGTCTGCGCCTGGCTTTGTACAAAGGATCACATGCCTTGCCGGCAAGACTCGTACAAAAGGTGGTTGCCGGGAGACCCGGCAACCGTGCCTTATGGGTAGAACTTACGAAGATGTTCGATATTCCAGGAATTGCTTACTGGAATGCCATCCTCAGTCTCCAGGCGGACAGCGCCAGGCCTGGTGACTCGTACTACCCGATAAGGGCCTTCCCACTTTGGTGTCAACTTGTTGGAATTCTTGGCCGACTGAACGCGCCAAAGAACAAGGTCGCCTTCCTCAAGACTTGGGGCATGAACCTTGCGGCTATGATAGCGGCGCAAGGCTTGCTGGTAGCGTGCAGCTCGCACAGCAGCCTAAAGACGATCTTCCTCAAGGAGCATAGTGTCATCTTGCCGCAGCTGCTCTTGCTCAAGCTCATCATAAGCGAGCACTCGAGGTGACCCGTATATGAGTTCTGTGGGGAGAACTGCTTCTGCCCCGTACACTAGGGAGAAGGGTGTCTGGCCAGTGGCTCAATTTTTTGTCGTTCTGATTGACCAAAGAACCGCTGGCAGCTCATCAATCCAGCGTCTTCCCCACTTCTTCAGCTTGTCGAAAGTCCTTGTCTTGAGACCTCGCAACACTTCAGCATTTTCCCTTTCCGCTTGGCCGTTGCTTCTCGGATGAGCAACAGAAGCAAAACAGATTTTGCTGCCAAGGTCTTGGACGTATTGCATGAAGGTGTGGCTCGTGAACTGTGTGCTGTTATCGGTGATGATCCTGTTCGGCACGCCAAAACGGCAAACTAGTCCTTTGAAGAACTTGACGGCCGATTGTGCTGTCACCTTTCTCACTGCTTCCACTTCCGACCACTTTGTGAACTTGTCAATTGCGATGTACAAGTACTCAAAGCCCTCGGCAGCACGGGGAAAAGGGCACAATATGTCGAGCCTCCAGACTGAAAATGGACAGGAAAGAGGGATTGTTTGAAGAGCTTGAGCCGGCTGATGCAATTTCTTTGAATCGAACTGGCACGCTTCACACTGGTTACTAGTGCGGTTGCATCCTGGAGGGCAGTGGGCCAAAAGAAACCTTGCCGGAATGCCTTACCGACAAGAGCCCTTGAGCCTATGTGGGAGCCACATATGCCTCCATGTATCTCTACCAACAGCTCCAGTCCATCTTCCCGAAGAATGCACTTCAATTTCACACCATTCGGTCTCTTTCTGTACAGGACATTGTCCACGAATTGGTACATACTAGACCGATGGGCTACTTTCTCCGCTTCTTCCTGTTCTTCGGGGAGTTCCCTTGTTTGGAGGAACTTGACAATGTGCTATGCCCATGCTGGAGCCTGAGGCTCGACAGCAAGGACTAAAGGCATGTCTTCTGTCACGGGCGCGTTTGTCTCTACGGCAAGGGCTCGAGGCCCTGCCGGAGCCTGTTGCTCCCCGACAAGCTTGGCGTTGTTCCCGGTAACTTCCTTGCCGGCGGCTTCTGGGAGCTCTGCGGGAAAGTACTGGCCGGAATCCAACCTCCTTCATTTATCTTGCCTCGCTGATGGTGTTACGGATGGCTGAGTCAATCGGAGCACAAAAGTACCTGGTTCCACAGGTAACTTGAGGGCAGCACGCTTTGACAGGTCGTCAGCAATGTTGTTCTCTGCTCGAGGAACATGCTCTGTTTGTAGACCGTCAAAATGCTCCTCCAATTTCCTCACTTCATCTACGTAAGCTTCCATTAATGGGCTCTGATAGTCTTTGTTCACTTGCCTGACGACAAGCTGTGAATCACCTCTCACGATGAGCTTCTTAATTCCAAGGTCCGCCGCGATCCTGAGACCGGCAAGCAGCCCTTCATATTCTGCAGTGTTGTTAGTTGATCTCTCCCGGGGAAAGTGCATCTGAATTACATATTTGAGGTGCTCTCCGTTGGGTGCGACAAGCAGCACGCCAGCACCGGCGCCTTGCAGCAAGAAAGCGCCGTCAAAATACATAATCCACTCTTGATCTGTTTCCTTGCCGGGGAGAGTTGTCTCTTAACTTTCTTCGTCCGGCGTTGTGGTCCATTCTGCAATGAACTCCGCCAAGGCTCTGCTCTGAATTGTTGAAGTGCTTTCAAACTTGATACCAAAGCTTGACAGTTCCAACGTCCACTCCACAATCCTGCCGGTCGCATCTAGATTTCGTAAAATCCACTGCAACGGGAAGTGAGTGACGACGGTGATTTCGTGTGCTTGGAAATAATGGCGCAGCTACCTTGAGGCCATAAGGAGGCCAAAGAGCAACTTCTGCATGCCAGAATATCTTAACCTAGCCCCCTGCAAAAGGGAGCTGACAAAATAAACTGGGCGCTGCACCATCTTCTTCCTCTGTGTTGCTTCATTTGACTTCGCAAATCCTGCCTTGTCGGCACCAGACTCTTCCGGGGAAAATCCCGGCTCATCGTTTGACGGACTTGCCGCTGCCGTTGTTTCTTCGTCGACTTCTCTCTGCACTACTAACGCAGCACTAACCACTTGATTTGTCGCCGCTAAATATAGCAGCAACGGCTCTTGTGGTTTAGGTGCGACTAGTGTTGGCGGAGAGGAGAGGTACCTCTTCAAATCTTGCAGCGCTGCCTCCGCTTCCGGAGTCCACTTCATTGGACCTGCCTGCTTTAAGATTTTGAAAAAGGGCAAGGCGCGCTCAGCAGATTTGGAGATGAACCTGCTCAGAGCAGCGATGCAGCAGGCAAGTCGACGCACATCTTTGACGCGTCTTGGTGCTTCAATCTGCTCAATTTCCTTGATCTTGTCGGTATTTGCTTCGATCCCACACTGAGATACAAAGAACCCGAGAAGCTTGCCAGATGGAACGCCAAACACACACTTCTCGGGGTTGAGCTTCAGATTGATCTTGCGCAGATTTGCAAATGTCTCTTCTAAATCTTGTATGAGCGTTGCTTTGTCCTTGGTTTTAACCACTATGCCGTCCATATAAGCTTCCATATTTCTATGTAGCTGAGGCTCAAAACCAATCTTGACCGCTCTTGCAAACATTGAACCAGCACTTTTCAACCCGAAAGGCATACGTATGAAGCAATACGTACCACATGGGGTGATAAATGCGGTTTTCTCTTCATCTTCTTTTGCCATGAAAATCTGATGATACCCTGAATAGGCGTCGAGAAACGACAACAAATCACAGCCGGCACTAGAGTCCACAATCTGGTCAATGCGCGACAAGGAGAAAGGATCTTTTGGACAGGCTTTATTGATATCTGTATAATCAATACACAGCCTTCATTTTCCATTCGCCTTGCGCACTACAACTGGATTGGCCAACCATGTTGGATGGAGCACTCCTCTGACCAAACCTGCTGCTTCCAGCTTCCTGATTTCTTCGGCAATAAATTCTTGCCGTTCCAAGGCTTGCTTCCTAACTTTCTGCTTGATGGGCCATGCATGAGGACAGACAGCGAGATGGTGCTCAATTACTTCCCTGGGAACACTGGGGATATCAGATGGTTTCCATGCAAACACATTGATATTCGCCCGCAGGAAAGCAACTAGCGCGCTTTCCTATTTGTCATCGAGGGTGGAACTTATGGTGAAAGTTCCTCCTATACCATCCTCCTTGACGGGCACCTTCTTAGTTTCTAGTGGAGCTGCCTTGGATTTCTTGCTCTTGCCTGTGGAGCTCTCTGGCAGATCCTCAACGGGAGTGCAGCACTCCGAGGAGGTGTGCTTGCCGGAGCGTGTGCTAGAGGTCTTGCCAGTCTTCTTCTTCCCCCCAGGAGCTTCAGCGGCAGGAGCAAGTGCCTTGGCGGCAGATACTGCAACTGCCTCCCGGTAGAGTTGGTCGGCACAGATAAGCGCATCCTTCTTGTCGGAATTGACAGTGATGACGCTCATCGGCCCAAGCATCTTCAATATATTATAGGCGTAATGCGATGCCGCCATGAACTTGGCCAGCGCTGGACGGCCGAGAATCCCGTTATATGCCAACAGAATCTTGGCGACATCGAAAACAATCTTTTCTGTCCTGTAATTCAGCTCACTGCCAAATGTCACCGGCAGTGTGATCTTGCCCTTCGGCTGGCTCCTTCCTAGATTGATCCCTTGAAACGTGCCCGTTTCCTCGAGATCTTCATCAGGAATCTGCAACCTCTTAATCACACTAGGCGAGATCTAGTTCAAACCGGCCCCACCGTCAACTAACATTTTTGTCACCTTGAGGTTGCGACTCGTTGGTCAAACCAACAATGGCAAACACCCGACCGTGGTTGTGCGATCAGGGTGATCCTTAGCGTCAAAAATGATAGGCGTGTTGGACCATTTCAGAGGCTTCCGGGCATCGACTGGCGGCTCTGTCGCATTAATCTCGAGCACCCACTGTTTAAGTTGGCGATGAGAAGAATGCAACGAGGCGCCTCCATCAATGCACATAGCCTCTGTAGCCTTCTGGAACTCGTGCTCGCTGGACTCGTCGTCCTCTTTGTTGTCATCGTCACCCCCCTCTTGCTTATCGCGGCCTCGAGCGGGCCTCTCCTTCTGTTGCTTGGCCTTGCCGTGGCGACCTCTCCGGCTACCACGCTTCTTGCCAGACCCCTCAGCACCATCTTGGGCTCTCTCCTTGTCTCGCCTTTCATACTCAGCTTTCTACCTCTCGACAAGCTGCTCAACTTGTCGGAAGTTTTGGAGATCATGGCCCTTAGTGCGATGGATCTTGCAATATTTCTTGTCGGAGCCCTCCGGCTTGTCGGCAGCCACCAAGGCCTGACAGGAGGGACACCCGGCAACTTCCTTGTTGGGGCCATCAACCTTGATCTTCTTGGCGGTGCTAGGGTTGCCAGATTCCTCGACGGCAAGCACAGCCTTGCCCTTGCACTTCTTATTACGCAGTCGACCTTTCCTTGTCGGGGCGGCGGCGTCTTCACCTTCAGATTCGATTCCTGCGCCAGCATCCTCGCCGGGGAGTCTCCTTCCCTCTTCATCCCGAGCACATTTGTCAGCCAGAGCATAGAGCTCGGCAAGATCCCTGACCTTGTTCATCGCCAGCTCTTCCCGCATCTTGCGGTTGCGCACATTCTGGTGAAACGTGCTAATAACAGCGGCAGGATGAATGTCTGGGATATTGTGATGTATACAGCTGAATCTCTGTATGTATTGCGTAAGGCTTCGCTCTCTTTCTGAGGGATGAGATGTAAATCGCTTTCCTGGCCAGGAGCTTGGTGGCCTCCAGTAAAGGCGCCAACAAACTGATGACACGGGTCTACCCAGGAAGAAATGGAATTCTCCGGCAGATGCATCAACCACGACCTGACGTTAGGCTTGAGCACCAATGGGAAGTAGTTGGCGAGTATCTTGTCATCTCGAGCCCCGGCAGCCTAAACAGCAATGGTGCAGATGCTCAGGAACTCCGACGAGTGAGTCTTGCTGTCGTATTTCTCAGGGACCTCCGGCTTGAAAGTTCGGGAATTGGGCCACTGGACTTGCCGCAGCTCACGGGTAAACGCTGGACAACCCACCTCATAAGGTAAGTCACCAAAATACCCTGGCACAGGCTTGTCTATAGTGGGCCCCGTGTGTCTATCAGATTGATGGCACGCTTCCCATCGCCGCTCGATGGTAGTTCGAGCGTCTTCTTTGCTTCGCTCCCGAAGAACTTGACGTTGATCGCAGCGCGTTCGCGGATCGGACGACGCCGTGGAATCATCATCACAGCCGTCGATCTGCCGTGTTAGCGACCGCTGTTGTCGTCGTGGAGGAGAGTGCATCGTAGTCGTTCCACCTCCAGTCTTTTCGCCATCGGCGCGTGTCGGCTCGATGGACCACCGCCGCGAAGGCTCCGCCTGCTGTGGCCCATCTCCATTGGCGATGCCGACGAGGCTCTGAATAGCAGCTCTCCATTCTTCGAGCTTCTCCGGAGCGGGAGGGAAATCCAAGAGCAGCTGCGCTCGCGCCAACGCTTCTGCTGGTGTAGGCGGCGGCAAGAGGTGCGAGGAGCGTGAGGTGCTCTGACTCCTAACCGTGTTAGAAGGAGCTCCACCACGGTCCCGCGACCGCGCCGAGCTTCAACCGGCATCTTGGCGTGCATGCTGGCCCCGCGCATCTCAGGAATGATGCGCAGGGGTCTTTCCTTGGGGACGCCTAGAACCACCAACGTCACGGCGCTGTTCATCACGCACGACTTGAGAAGGCCGCGGCGCATGCGCCGGCGCGGGTGTCTTGGAAGGCGCCGTCCCGTCCTTGGAGTTCGCCGCGCCACCCGTAGGCAGCACAGCTCCGTCCTTAGATCTGGTGGCATGCGGGTTGTTGTCGCCGCTCCGAACAATGCCGCTCGCCTGGCTTTGACCGCCAGAACGTCGTGGAGGCTCAAGACCTCCACCTCCTCCACCTGCGTCCACGTCGTAGCCCGTCTGTGAAGGCACAGGCAAACCGGAAGTGGATGGACCAACCGCCGCGAAACCCTTCTTCTTGGGAGCCATGGCGACAAAAATGATCAAGAGACTGACGCGCTGATCACTAGATCAGGTTTGCGCAACCTTTCCCCCTACCTGGCGCGCCAAAGATGTCGGCGTACGACACCTATGGGACCGCGTGGATCCCTTTTACGGTTCGGCAGGGAGAATGGTATGCACAAAGTGCAGATCCAACGATCAACGCAAGGGGATTTTTACCCAGGTTCGGGCCGCTGAAAAGCGTAAAACCCTACTCCTGCCTTGGTTTATTGTGAGTGTTTAAGCCCAAGCTCCAGGAGCGCTTGTGATGAACAGTATGTTCGAGCAGCAGCTACACATGCAGAATGGGCCAGAGAGTCCTCCCCGTTGTAGCTACGCCTTGGGCCTCCTTTTATACGTCCAAGGGGTCACCAATAGTGGCGTACAGTACATACAAGAGGTGTAAAGTTGCTACAGTGTTTACATGCTTATCACTGACGTCTTAGGACAAACGCATTAAATGCTCCGTTTAGGTGTCCCTTACTTTCGTGGGGACGGAAAAAGGGCCCGTCCCATCAGTACCGCTTAAGCCCGTCCACCACTAGTGCCATGACACACATCCAGGAGGACAAAACCCAAATGACAGGCTGGTCGCTACGCTGGAGCGGTGGCAGGATGGTGAGATCTTGCTGGGTGCGAGTCTTGCCGGGTCTTTGCAAGCCACCCCGGCAAGTATCTTGCTGGGGTTCCGGCCTTTGGGCTTCTGTCTTCTGGTCACTAGTTTGAATGCCTCCTTGATGGTCTTGTATTCGCCTCTAGCTGTCCCCCGGCAGGCCTTGCCGCTGGTATGGCTACAACTGTCCGTGCACAAGTATGGGGTACTAAAGGACCCAAGCTTTAGTACACCGACATGCATGGATGCGTGAGTGTTGCGTGCGTGCATGTGTATGTGTGAGTGTTGCATGCATGCATGCATGAGGCTTCTACTCACTCCCATTGACATGCTCATATTTGAAGCTTCATTAAAATGTTGCATGCAAGAATTAAGAGAAAACTCACCAATGCATGTAAAAGTTCTGGTCTTTTGTTCTTCACGCATGCATTCCAATTAATCCGTTCGTAAACACAATTTTCTTGAGGAAAATGAGCCCATTATTGAGTACTTTTGGAAAAAATTCTTCGGGCACTCATCATTTACTACTGCCTTGGTTGATGATTTTTTATTGACTTGTATATAAACCTCCGTCCTGGTTTATTGGTCCCCTTTGTATTTAGTGTAAAATTTTGACCGTAAATTTAACTAACAAAGTGTCAATGCATGTCATAAAAAACTATACCATTAAAAACTATGTTCAAATACGAATCCAGTGATATGATTTTTGGTGGCATGCATTAACATTTTATTAGTTAAATAGATGGTCAAAGTTTGACACAAAATACTAGTAGTACTCCTACATTATTGGCGCCGGGTGCCTTGGCCAATGTTTCATCTTGTTGGACAGGATGAGAGTAGAGGCATAGGGATACTATAGATAGGAAGTCTTGGAGATCCATTATTCCCCATCTCGGTCAGAGAGAACTATTCAACTAGTCTTCACAGTGAAGTGAAAATACACGCTACAGCAGATGGGACATTTAATTAATAAGCTGAACCAGCGTGTTGGTGTTACTAAATCAGCCTTACCCTGTACTGCCATCATGTTTGCCAGTGGAGCACGCTTCCGCAAATACGCCTACGAACCTCTCTCTTCCATTAACTGACATATGGGCCCTCTTGAGGTCGACCCACATGTCATCGGCTTAACTATTTACATTCCAAAGGACGGTATATCCTAGTAGTAGTACTAGTAGAATTGAGATTTAATGCACTTTCTTGCCCATCTTTCCCTCTTCTTCCTCCTCTCTTCCCCAGCGTTGGCCGCACACCATTTCCCCCTGCTCACTGCTCGCACGCCCGCGCCATCTTCCTCGGTAACTCGCGCGTACCATATCCCCCCCGCTCACTGCTCGGCCACACACGCCATCTTCTTTGCTCGCCCGCCCGAATCCACTTCCCCGCTCGCTCGCAGGCACCGAAAACCCCAATCACTCAGCGCCCTAAAAAACCCTATGGCAGAACCGACTAACACGCAGAGCCGCGATTGGAATTCCCTCCCTGATGTTCTCTTGGAGCAGATCTGTAATCGTATGGACCTGCTCAGCACTGTGCGTTTGGCCGCAAGCTCGGTGTCTATGTACCGTCTACTCGTCTGCAACCGGCCGGCCCTTTTCAAGACACCCTGCTTGCTGATGCCCTATCCTCGCAGGTGGCCCAGACACCGACTTGACGATCCTACGAAGGTTGCCATGGTGCCCCTCGACATGCTACCACTACCCGCCCACCTATCCATCATGCGCGGCCACTACTGGGCGCGCATGAAGGCCAACTGGATCGTCCTCATCCACCAATCCGGTAGTCTGTGGCGTCTTGTGGATATCTACACCCAGCGAGAGATCACCCTTCCATTGTTGGATACTGCCAGCATCGAGCCTCGCGGTCCACTGGACACTCCTGCCTACTACGCACGAGATGCGTCGAGCTGTTGGTGCGACCTCCGTTTGCTGAAGGTTGTAATCTGCGAAGTGCCACACCATCAGAAGACTACATGGATTACAAGCTCATTGCCTTGTTCGACATGGGATTAGTCTATCTGGAATCCGGTCGCCATACATGGTTATGGCTCATCATCAACCCTGTTGACCTTCCATTTCTGTCTGATGCTATAGTGCACGATGGCATCGTTTACGCGGTCGACGCACAGATTGGCTGCATATACTGGTGGAATCTACCATCGTGTAATTGTTCTATCTCATCTAATATTTACCTTATGAATATGACTACCTGTTTATTGTTATAAATTTAGAATAGATAGTATGTCTATAACCATATCATTGCTATATGTTCCTCTCATTTCCTAGATTTTTATGACCACACATGTTATTGTTAGAGTTGATATGAGAGCAATTGGCATCTAATGATTGATAGAATAGATATTATGAGTATAACCTCATGATTGCTTATGTTACTCTCATTTCCAAGATTTTTATAACCACGCATGTTATTGTTAGAGTTGATATGAGAACAGTAGTAACTGCTATGGTAGAATATGAGTAGGCCCTGTCATAGCTGTTTTCCTCTCATTTTTACATGATTTTTGAACCATGACATATTGCTAGAATATGAAAGCCATTGGCTTAATTTTTTTAACTTGGGGTATGATTATGACCACGGCATTGCAATTCTCTGGCTATGATCTGTGTCACTGTTATAATAATCTTAATTCCACACATACTCTGAACATGACTGTATATTTTGTCCTTTTGGTCTCCAATTTGATTTGTTGCAGCAGACGCAAATGCGCTGGTCTTCATAATTCCAGGACCTGGAAATATACAAGTCAATGGGTGGTGGTTTACCGCTCGTTCAACTGACGGCGGTCATTTGATGCTCATTCGCACGTACCATATTGACCAAACCATTTCATCAAACCACATGCAGTACAATGCCTGGGGCGTTCGTGACTGAAATGGCTATGGCTGCTTCATGTTTGAGAAAGATCCCAGCTCCGTTGGGCCGGGCGTATTCAACTAGAGGTGGGTTTACAACCTCGGCAACCACTCCATGTTCCTCGGGCTCAATTATCCGATCATCCAACCAATCATCGATCATATCACTGCCGATGTTTACCGTGCTATGCAACTTCCATTCGCCAGGGGGAACTGTGTTTACACATCGTACCATGGGTTTCATGAATCACCATATCCAGAGATTCGTCGACATAGCTTGTTGCCAGATGATCTTCAGTGTGTGAAAGTCATCAAGCTTCCAAGAGATGAATGGCTTTTGCAAACCCGACATGCGGCGATGTGGTTCATGCCAATAGCAAATATGCACAACTTGATTCGTAGTGATATCTAGACTGAGCCATGTATCCTGCTGCTGTAGCATGACCCTCTTTTGTTGGATATTATGTACTGTAGTTAGTTTGAAGGATCAATAACTTTCTGGGATCAAGTGCATCCTAACTGACCTGCATACGATGTACTGATAATGATGATGGAGATGCTGTGCAGAAGCCATATATATCAATTAGGCTTCAAGTGCGTACTTGTTGGTGAAAGTGTTGTCCAATGGGAATTATATTTCGTATTACTCATGTAGCCTACAAAGTCTGTCACACAGCCTTGTAACTTCGTACTCCATTTCTAAATTTGTACTGGTCCTCTATACCGTATATTGCGCTATTCGTACTACTACCTCCCTCCAGGTTTATTGGTCCCCTTCGTAATTTGTGTCAAATTTTGACCATAAATTTAACTAACTAAATGTTAATGCATGTCACAAAAAATTATATCATTGGATTCGTATTTGAACATAGTTTCCAATGGTATAATTTCCGGTCACATGCATTGACATTTTGTTAGTTAAACCTATGGTTAGAATGTGACACTAAATACGACTAGTAAGTAGGACATTAGTACTAGTATACGTCGGTCAAATTATTCATCATGTCCTCACATTGAATTGACGTGACAACACACTGCGCGTGAGGTGTCACAAGAGTCCCGACGGCATGTTCGGTTCACCAAAGTGAGGCTCACCCCTCTCGTACTACAACAGCACTCTCGCATTCTCTACAAAACTAGCAAGATGCCTATGCGTTGCACAGAACATCATGATGCATTTGTATGAGTAGTTTATCTTGTGGGAGAAAAGGATGAACGAGGGAAGGCCTTATTTGCAAATGTGGAGAGGGGTGTGGGTTCTTTTTGCAAAATTGCCGTAGTTTCCTTCCTATCCGTCAGATATAAATCGGACGACCTATATTGCAGGATGGCAGGCACACCATCATCACCAACTCTGTTTTTTATTAGAGTAGAGATCACTCTCCCATTCTCTCCCGGTCTTCCCGCCTCCCAGCCGCCACCTTGTTCCCATCCATTTGGTACGATGAGCGTTGAGCTACTGGAGTTGCTATACTTCATTGCAAGTAGTCAAAAGGAAGACGCTAAAAAATCGATCTCAACAAGGATGCTCTTCAAGCTAGCCAGATGAAGGAAGGAACCAGCGAGGCCGCTCCTGTGAGTATTCGTCCCATCGCCCTATATGATGATTTCGATCTTTATAGGGGTTATTAAGTCTTTAGAGTCTGCATGTAGTAATGAAGCCGAGACCCCAGTTTGTTCAGGTATTGTGGACTTCAGATTTGGAGTACCACTTATCTGTCGAAATCTTTCATCATTTACTTAAAACAGTTGATTGATCATACATTGAGTACCATTTAACTGGAATTAACCGATGCAAGTCCAAGAAGGATTGGCTGGTGCTGCCGGCTGGCGTCAAGTTCGATCCCATGGATCAGGAGCTGATCCAGCACCTTGAGGCCAAAGTGAGTGCTGACAGCGCTAGATCTCACCCTCTCATCGATTTCTTCGCACCAACCATCGACAGTGAGCACAGCATATGCTACACCCATCCTGAGAAACTTCCAGGTGAGACACCGATCGGCCGTCTACCTGCACAAACATATTCCTTTGTTTATGGTTCTATTTTTCTTTTTAGACGCAGACCTAGTGAAGCAACTACAATTTGACAGTTAATAAAAAGTGAAACAAGTGACTGCAACATGCCAAAGATGTTATGAAAATGCCAACTACGTACCCTAAAACCTGTATTCGCCAATACTACAGGTATCACACTGAGTGACCTAAGAAAGCATTTCTTCCAGTGCAACTCCAGGGCATTCAAAAGGGGCACGCGGACGTGCCTCAAGATACAGTCGGAGTGCGGCCTGCACACGATGTGGCACAAGACCGGCAATACCTTGCCGGTGATGGTCAACGGCCGGCAGACGGGCAGCAAAAAGGTTCTGGTGCTGCACACCAACAAGAACTTTGACCAGCAGAGGACCAACTGGGTGATGCACCAGTACCACCTCAGGGACCTGGAGCAAGAGAAGGAGCGGGAGCTGGTCGTCTGCAAGATTTTCTACCAGACGAACACTAGGGCCAGGACTAAAAAGATTATAAGTTAGTTTGGTATTGGTACTTGTACTACCTGGTCGTCTGCAAGTTGGGATTGTTGTTAAGGATCTTTCGGTATGAACTTGGCATTTTCTTCCAACCATCATGTCGAGGGTCGATGTGCATATAAAGCTGAATCATTTGTTTCGAAATGAATTTTCAGGCACCTGATTTTTATTTGATGGGTAGCATAAGCACCTGCCATTCGAATTCCCAGTTCCCCAATTTTTTTACATCTTCGAAGTACGCACGGGATCCATCCGGTTTCACAGGCTGATAGTTGGATGCAGCATGTTGGAACTGGGCTGTGGCATGCCAAGCCCAGCTGCAAATTGTTAAAAGAGTGGAGCGATGGATTTGGGCCTTCCAGAACAGTTAAGTGTCGCGACCTCGATCGTGAGGCGCCTCCCATGGACTAAAAAAAAGGCCTAGTCGGTTATTATTAGTTGAAATATATAAAATATTCCATAATAAAAAGAAATATGTAAAATGCAATGAATTTAGTCCGCTTTCACTGAAAACCATCTGATTTGCATGAAATTCGTCTGTGGAACCACAAGACGGCTGTCCATACAGAGCCTAACCGTACGAAACCACCAGGTCCATGGCCGTACGCAAGCAAGTGCATGCACTTATTATCACAATGGAAAAATAATGCTGATGTCTGAGACGGTGAAACCCATGAAGTTTTCAACGTAGTCAATAAACGAGAGAATTCTGCAAGTACACACTGATAACTGGGATCCAGCAGGTATATTGTTTTTTCAGGTCGAGCAAGTTTCAACTGGGCTGTAGACTGCCTAGGCTTGGTTTTGTTTTTAACAGGCCTAGCCCATGACGGCAATGGCGCACAAAGATCCAGCAGGTATCAACTGGCCTCTAGCCCGCTCGCCTTAGTTATATTTTCTCTTAGAACATCTGCAGGCAGTTTTTTTACTGAAGAAAACACACAGCCTAGTTCTATTTTCCTCTTGAAACGCCATGTCCTACTTCCGTTTTCTAATCTCTACCTATAGTTTTACTAGTTCATATACACGTATTATTATATTGAAAATACATAAAGTTCCCTTTTCATCTTTACATCCTTATTTTTTGTTGTTGTTTTCCCTCCTAGCGCTGATTTTTTTACCACTGGTTTTCCCTAAAACCAACTCAATTGTCCCACGTCTTATTAGCTTACAAAAATAAAACAATATTTTATTTGGCAAATCAATAAGTTCTTAAAAAATAAATGTTTATCATTTCTGGATTAAAACGGTTCGGACTCCACCGAAATATGCAAAATTAGGTTGAACTTTTTGACCGTGGTCCTGGGCAGAAAATGGGCTGTGATAAATTCCTTAAGAATTAGCAAATGGGTTGAAATTATTAAAAAAAAAATAGCAAATGGGCTCTATGTTGTCTGCCACAGATTTGGAGGCTGACTTGTGGGCCTACTAAGTTCATGCGTACACAAGGTTTCTCAAAAAAGAAACTTAGTCAACAATCGACTCTACCAGCATTAGACCGTTAGATGTCAATCTAACGGCAATCATGCTTCTTCAGTCTCTGATCTTCCTGCTCTAGCCGCCCAAACCAGCGCCGACGGAACCACCTGCTCCCGCCTCCTGTGACCAGCTGTGCTGCCGGGCAGGCCTCACGGCCCCACCATACTCGCATCCCTGGCCTGGCTATCCCTCTACTCACCCACACCTCCTGTTATTCTCCGGCGATGGCAGCCGAACCAGTATACCCTCGTACTCACTCCTCGTGGGAAACAATTGCCGAGTCTTCCTCGGCTCCGGGTCGTTCCCTTACTTGGCCTCGCCATCGTCCACCGCCTTGGTGCTCTCGGCACGGCGTGGTCAACGAATGACATCCATCGGAAGAGGACTGTACGTGAGGCTGACAGCTAGGTCCATGGCCGCACGCAAGGAAGTGCCTCCTTTTTTTGCGAGTAGGAAGTGCCTCCTTATTACATGCAAAATAATGATTCCTCCTCCTGACAGCTGGGACCGACCGGAAGGGCCTCTGTATTTCGCGAAAAAAACATTCCGCCCGGTGACAGCTCGGATCCACCAGCTATTACGCACAAAAAAAATGAATACCCCCGCTGCTAGGTGGGTCCCACCATATTTGGAGGCTGACTTGTGGGCCTACTAAGTTGACGCGGACGCAGGGCTTTGTCAACTTAGTCAATATAAATGATTCTAGCTACGGTGGCCGTACGATGTCCATCCAACGATCGTCGTGCTTCTCCAACCTCTGGTCTTCTTGCTACAGCCGCCCAAACGAGCGCCGACCATGCCACCTGCTCCTGCCTCCCGTGGCCGACTGTGCTGCCACGCAGGCCTCACCGCCCCACCCTACTCCCATCCCTGGCCTGGCCATCCCTGTACTCATCTAGAACTCCTGTTATTCTCCGGCGACGGCAGCCTCACACTGCAGATGAACCAGTAAACCCGCGTACTCCCCTCCGCGTGGGAAACAACTGCCTAGTCTTCCCCGGCTCTGGGTCAACCCCTTCCCAGGCCTCGCTGTCGTCCACCGCCTTGGTGCTCTCGGCACGGCGTGATCAAGGAACGACTTCCATCGAAAGAGGATTGTACGTGGAGAGGCTGACAGCTGGGTCCACAGCCGCAGCAAGGAAGTGCCTCCTTATTACGCGCAAAATAATGATTCCTCCACCTGACAGCGGGGACCCACCAAAAGGGCCTCTGTATTTTGTGAAAAAAATGTTTGCCCCCTGACAGCTGGGACCCACCAGCTACATCTTCGCACGCAAGGAAGTGCATCCATATTACGAGCAAAAAAAATTATTCTTCCCCCAGAGAGCTGGGACCAACCAGTTATATCTTCGCACGCAAGGAAGTGCCTCCTTATCCTCCCTGACTGCTGGGACCCATCCGGTCGAAGCGTACGTAGCGTTGTCTATCTGGTCACGACCGTGTACGTATATACTGGTCGATCGGTCTCTCTGCAGCGATGAACCGTGGCCGAGTAAGGAGCGGCACGTGTCTAGAGGCGCGGACGTAGCATGTCACGCAGTCCCGTTTATATATATCGTGTACACGTGCGTACAACCACGCTGCAAGAAAGTAAATACGGCTACATACGTACATACGGGCAGGGTCTCTAACGCGTACAGCGACAGCGTCCTATTCATTGGCAGCCAACCGGCTGGGTTGGAATGGAGGAAACAGCGTCGTGTTCATCGAGAGGCAACGGAATGTGTCGTGTTCATCGGGAACCAACCTGTGACGGCCGAATAATTAAGCTACAGTAACCCTCTACTAATGATGCCATGTCATCACTATTATTGTTACTAAACTCACTCAGATTCAAATCCCGTTCGAATTCAAAATTCAGAATCAAGTCAAATGGTAAAAGATTTCAATCATTAAAACAAAAGTGTTCGAGATGTGGCAAATAAATCATAGGTAATTGTGGTGGAGAAATCATCTTTTTATAAAATATTTAGATGCACTAAATTAATTAAAACAACTGTAAAACAAATAATTGAATGTTCTTTAAGTAATAAACAAATACAAAATACTTAATTGAAGTACCAAATTATTTATGGCAGCGATATAGTTAATAATATTATTTTAGGTTGAAGTTTTGTATTTCATAACACTAAAGTAAAAAAAACAGTAAAGACTAAATAAAAGGAAAGAAAAACAAAACAAAAGTAAAGGAACCCCCACCCCTTGAGTCGTTAGGCCCACTAGGCCAACCCCAGGCCGGCCCACCCCGACTCCCCCTTATCCCCCACACCCCCGTAACCCTAGGGCAACCACCCGCACTCGCCCCCCCCACTCTCCCTCCTCTCTTCCCCCACCTCTCGATCCCGATCTGGATCGGGAAGGGGGAACGAACCGGGCGCCCCGTCGCCGTCGCCCGGACCCCGTCGAGCCTCGACGGAACCATGTCCACGACCTCTCCCTCGACGGACCCCGTCGAGCCTCGCCAGAACCGCGTCCTCGACCTCTCCCTCGACGAACCCCGTCGAGCTTCGCCGAACCGGTCCCCTGCAGCGCCGGTGAGGCCAACCCCGGCCTCCTCTCTCCCTGTCCCCACTCGCACCACTCCCTCGCCGTGCCGCGCCCGTCCGCCCGCTACAGCCATCTGCTACTGCTCGCCTCCCCCCGCGGCCTCGCCCCTGGCCTTTCCCCTCCTCCGCCGCTGGCGTGCGCGCATCCACGCCGCCGCCACGCGCCCGTCCCCGGCTCCTGGGCCTCCCCGCTGGCCCGGTGCTGCTCTACTGCGGCGGCTGCCATTGCAGGCGCTGCCGCCGCCGTCCGCCCGCGCCCGCCGTGGCCTACGGCCACTGCCGCCCACCTACATCACACCCTGCTCGGCTTCCCTGCTCGCCTCGCTGCTGCATGCGCGCTCTCGCTCTGGTCGCGCCCATGGTGCCCGATCCGCGCCTGTCCGCTCCTCATCTACCTCCCCTCTCCGTTCAGCCCCGCCCTATCGTGCGTCGTCTCCGGCCGCCATGACCTGTGCCTCCCCTTGCCGGCGCCGAGGCCGCCGGCACCCTACCATGGCTGCTGCCTCCCCGGCTCCCCCTCCCGCTGACTGCCTCGCGGTCGCCTTCCCCCGCTCCGATGCGCCGCGTTGCCCCAGCCTTCCCGCGGCGCGTGCCCTCCTGCTCCCCGCAGCCGACGGCCCCCGGCCTCGCATCGCTACCGGGTGGGCTGCGGCTACGCCCGCACGCCCGTACCCAGCGCCCGCTATGCCCCCCAGGGCCTATGACGTTGGCGCCCCATGCCCTGAAAAAAATAAAAAAAATAAAAATAATTAATTAATTAACTTTTTTTAATTAACCTAATCATTTAATTAAACTAATTAAACTTGTTTAATTAAAAATGTGCCAATGACAAATGGGACCCACACGTCAGCTTGACCCAGTCAACAGACTATTGACCGCTGACAGCATACTGACGTCATGCTGATACAGTAAACGTATTTTTGATTTAAATTAATTCTGTTAATTTCAAAAGTGAATTAAAACTTTAAAAATTAATAGAAAATAATCCGTAACTCCGATGGAAATACTTTGTACATGAAAGTTGCTCAGAAAGACGAGACGAATCTGTATACGTAATCTGTTCGTCTGCCACACGTCCCTAGCATGGCAAACATGCAACCATCCCCCTCCGGTCCATCTGTCTGAAAATGCCGAACACCAGGAATATTTTCCCAGATGATTCCCCCTTCGCCAGTAGCACCTAGTACTGCGTTAGGGCACACCTAGCACCGCTTAATGTCATGTCATGCATTGTCATGCATCTGTTTGCATTATATTCATTGTTTCTTCCCCCTCTTCTCTCCGGTAGACTTTGAGACTGACGCCCCTGCTGCCCTGATCGACTACGGTGTTGACAACACCTCCTTCTCGACCGAGCTTCCAGGGAAGCCATCCCCCCTTGTTCATCCCGATATTGCCTACTCTTTCCCTATACTGCTTGCATTAGAGTAGTGTTACTGTTTCATCGGTTTGATCCTATACTGCTGCATAGCCTGTCCTTGTTGCTACTGTTGTTGATACCTTACCTGCTATCCTAAATGCTTAGTAGGATGCTAGTTTATCATCAATGGCCCTACATTCTTCTCCGTCTGCCATGCTATACTATCGGGCCGTGATCACTCGGGAGGTGATCACGGGTATATACTATATACTATTACATACTTATGTTACTGTTCGGATATGGGGGCTGAAGGGGCAGGTGGTTCCATCCAGGTAGTGGTGGGCCTGGGTTCCCGATGGCCCCCGAGTGTTACTTTGTGACGGAGCGACAGGGTAGGTTGTGACCACCTAGGAGACAGGTGGGCCTGGCCCCTGATCGGCGTCCGCGGTTATTTCATAATAACACGCTTAACGAGATTGGGTATTTGATTTGAGTTGGTCGTTGGCCTTATGCGCACTAACCGCCATGTGGGACAAGATATGGGCAACCGGCGTCGTAGTATCAGCCAAAGCTTACCAGACGTCAGCGGTTGAGCGGCGCGCGCCGGATTGGATTGGAACGCCTACTCTTGTATTGGGGGGGGGGGGCTAGGTCTGCTTCCGGCCGCCCACGCAACATGCATTTGTGCAAAGGCGATTGGCCCAAGACCCCTACGCGCTTAGGATGTAGACCGGCGTGATGACCTCTCTGTTAAGCCTAGGTAGGGCTGTGACGTGTTGATCTGCCGAGGCCAGACATGACCCAGGAAAGTGTGCCCGGCCAGAGGGATCGAGCTTGTCGGGTAATGTGGTGCACCCCTGCAGGGAAGATTGATCTATTCGAATAGCCGTGTCCACGGTAACAGGACGACCCAGAGTTGTATTCCGACCTCATGACAACTAGAACTAGATACTTAATAAAACACACCCTTTCAAGTGCCAGATATAACCCGGTGATCGCTCTCTCATAGGGCGACAAGGGGAGGATCGCCGGGTAGGATTATGCTATACGTTGTTACTTGGTGAAATTACCAGCTACTCTCTTCTACATGCTTCAAGATGGAGGCTGCCAGAAGCGTAGTCTTTGATAGGACTAGCTATCCCCCTCTTATTCTGGCATTCTGCAGTTCAGCCCACAGATACTACCCATTTCATTGATACCGATGCATATGTAGTGTAGATCCTTGCTTGCGTGTACTTTGGATGAGTAGTCATGGTTGCTTTGCTCCCCCTTTTCCCCCTTTTCCATTCTTCTCGGATGTCGCAATCAGATGCTAGAGTCCCGGAGCTAGACGCCACCTTCGACGACCCCTACTACACCGAGGGTGCCTACTACTACGTGCAGGCCGCCGACGACCAGGAGTAGTTTAGGAGGATCCCAGGCAGGAGGCCTGCACCTCTTCGATCTGTGTCCCAGTTTGTGCTAGCCTTCTTAAGGCAAACTTGTTTAACTTATGTCTGTACTCAGATATTGTTGCTTCCGCTGACTCATTTGTATTTGAGCTGATGTATTCGAGCCCTCAAGGCCCCTGGCTTGTAATATGATGCTTGTATGACTTTTATTTATGTCTAGAGTTGTGTTGTGACATATTCCCGTGAGTCCCTGATCTTGATCGTACACGTTTGCATGCATGATTAGTGTACGATTGAATCGAGGGCGTCACACAACCGGCTTGGACGGAACAGCCGAAACGAGGTCTGTCGTACCGAAAAATGGAGGAAACAGACTTCTGTTCGACCGCGTACGGTCGAAACAGGGTCTTGTTGATCGGGAGGGGTGTGGCATACCGCAGAATAGAGGAAATAGACTTGTGTTTGAGCTCCTACGGCCGAAACGGGGTGCTGTTGATCGGGAGGGGTGTGGGGTACCGCAAAACGGAGGAAGTGGACTTGTGTTGGAGCACCTACGGTCGAAACGGGGTCCTGTTCATCGGGAGGGGTGTGGCGTACCGCAAAACGGGACTCCACGGGCTACTGTTCATCCACCGTCTACTGCCTCGCTCCAGCCTCCACGGGCTACTGTTCATCCACCGTCGACTTCCTCCAGCCTCCACCTGCTACTGTTCATCCACCATGTCTTCCTACCTGCCTCCACCAGCCACTGTTCATCCACGGGCTACTGTTCATCTGGCCTCCACCAGCTACTGTTCAACCAGCCCTCCACGGGGTTCTGTTCACCCACCCCCAACCGGCTCGGGTGTGGCGGCCTCCTGCATGGGGGTCATGTTCATCCAGCAGCAACGGCCTCTACTACCATGGGGTCCTGTTCATCCAACCCCCACCGGAAACTGTTCATCCAACCCCCAACAATGGTCACTGTTCATCAAGAGGCGGCAGGTTCGATTGGCTTCAGTTAGCAGCAGTAGCGAAGGAATCACTCGGGTTCAGTTAACAGCCAAGTCGATCGCTCAGGTTCAGTAATGTAGCTAGTGCAATCGCTCAGGTTCAGTAAGCGGACGCCTCGCTCGGCTTCAGTTAGAGCCCAACGCCTCGTGATACGTCTCCAACGTATCTATAATTTTTGCTTGTTCCATGTTGTTATATTATCATTCTTGGATGTTTTACAATCATTTTATAGCAACTTTATATCATTTTTTGGGACTAACCTATTGACATAGTGCCAGTTCCTGTTTTTTCCTTGTTTTTTACTTCGTAGAAAATCAATACCAAATGGAGTCCAAATGTAGCGAAACTTTTTAGAGATATTTTATGGAACAGAAGGAACAACTTGGGCCAAAGAAGTACCAGAGGGGTGCCCCGAGGGGGGCACAACCCACCTAGGGCGTGCCTGGGGGCGCAGGCGCGCCCTGGTGGGTTGTGCCCACCTCAGTGGCCTCCCGCACCGCCTCTTTGCTCTATAAATACCCCGAAAATCCAAAAACCCTAGGGGAGTCGACGGAACACAATTCCAGCAGGCGCAAGTTCCCGAAACATCAGATCCAATCTAGACACCATTACGGAGGGGTTCATTATCCTCATTGGCGCCTCTCCGATGATGCGTGAGTAGTTCATTGTAGACCTTCGGGTCCGTAGTTAGTAGCTAGATGGCTTCCTCTCTCTCTCTCTCTCTCTCTTTTGATTCTCAATACAATGGTCTCTTGGAGATCTATTTGATGTAACTCTTTTTACGGTGTGTTTGTTGGGATCCGATGAACTTTGAGTTTATGATCAGATCTATTTTATCCATGAAAGTTATTGAGTCTTCTTTTGATCTCTTATATGCATAATTACTTATAGCCTCGTATTTCTTCTTCCAATCTTTGGTTTAGTTAGGCCGACTAGATCGACTTTTCTTGCCATGGGAAGAGGTTCTTTGTGATGGGTTCGATCTTACGGTGCTCAATCCTAGTGACAGAAGGGGACATGACATGTATCTATCATTGCTATTAAGGATAACAAGATGGGGTCTATTCCTACATGAATAGATCTTCTCTATATCATGTCATCGTTCTTATTGCATTACTCCGTTTCACCACGAACTTAATACACTAGATGCATGCTGGATAGCGGTCGATGCGTGGAGTAATAGTAGTAGATGCAGGCAGGAGTCGGTCTACTAATCTTCGACATGATGCCTATATAATGATCATTGTCTGGATATCATCCTAATTATTTGAAGTTCTATCAATTGCCCAACAGTAATTTGTTTACCCGCCATATGCTATTTTTCTCGAGAGAAGCCACTAGTGAAATCTACGGCCCCCGGGTCTATCCTTCTTCATATTTATTTTCCGGTCTATTTGTTGCCGCTTTTATTTTCAGATCTATTATTCCAAAAACCCAAAAATACCTTGTTGCAATTTATTTGTTATTTATTTTATCTCGCGTTTCCGCGAGATCTATTTATCCAATCTACTACAAATTTATCTATCTTTTTACCATGGAGGGATTTACAACCTCTTTTACGCATCGGGTTGCAAGTATTTATTCTTTGTGTGCAGGTACCGTTTACATAGTGTTGCTTGGTTCTCCTACTGGATTGATACCTTTGTTTCATAACTGAAGGAAATACCTACCATAGTTGTGCTGCATCATCCCTTCCTCTTTGGGGAAATACCGACGTAGTTCAAGCGACATCAAAATGAATTTCTGGCACCGTTACCGGGGAGACATCATCAACATCTATCAGGTTCCTAATCAAAAATCTCATCTCCTTGCAATTTACATTATTTGCCATTTGCTTCTCGTTTTCATCTCCCCCACTTCACAAAATTTGTCGTTTTATTCGCCATTTTTTTCATTCGCCGTTTTCTCGTTAGATCTATTTTTTCATACAATTTTGTTTGTCACCTTTTGTCACTATGGATAGTTCTTCCTCTATTGCGTGCACCCCCGAGAACGAGGTTCTTAATTTCAAACAAAGGGGAGGGGAGAATTTAAAAGATGCCTGGTATAGGATCTGCAATGCTCATAATAGATCTATTCATAAGCAATCCACTTTTGTTCTTCTTTGCTGTTTTTATGTGGGCATCACTACTTGGTATAGATTCATCCTTGATACGATTACCGGTGGAAATTTCTTGATGTGTCCTTCTCTAGATGCTTTTAATGCTATGGGAAATCTAGTGGCTTCACCACCTCTTATGATTAATGAAACAACTTTGACTCTCGAGCATGTTATGGAAAGGCTTGATGCTATTGAAAAGAAAATGCTTATCGGAGAACATTTTGAAAACTTGGATAAAAAGATGCATAATCTTGCTAGTAAAATTGGGTCAAAAGCGGGAGAAGTTTTTAAGTTGCTAAAAGAAAAGGGAATCGTAATTCACGAAAGAATTGAAGAAAGCCCCTCTCGGATTGATAAGTTGGAAGATATTTTTAGTAATCTAAGCTAGGCTTTTGCTTCTGCTAAAACTATTGAAAAAACTCCCATTAAAATTAGCAAGATTACTCAAATCACTAAGAACAAGGGTGCAACTTCTAGTAATAACAAAGAAGATCTTAAGATGATTAGTATTCACCCCGACTTTGTTGAAGTTGTGAGAAACCCTTTTTGCAAGAATGAATTTTTCAATCTCATTCCTAGGAGTACTGTTATTGAAAATCTATATGCTAAATCTTTTAAGAACATTGGTTATGTGATTGAGGATTTGGGAAACAAAGACGACAATACTTGAATCTATGCATTATGCCTAGCTAGGGGCAGAAAACTATAGCGCTTGTTGGGAGGCAACCCAATGAATAAAATTTATTTTTGCCTTTTTCTTTCTGTTCTTGAGTGTTTGCACAATTATGCCTCTGTTATGATTGTGTTTTTATGTTTTAATTAGTGTTTGTGCCAAGTAAATCCTTTGGGATAGCTTTGGTGATAGTTGATTTGATCTTGTTGGAAAACAGAAACTTTTGCGTCCAGTAAAATAATTGTCTAAAATTACAGAAGTGAAGAAAATTTCAGAATTTTTTACACAAGATTGATATACAAATTTCTTAGGTTTTAAAAAAAATTCAGAATTTTTTAATGTACATAAGTATGAGAACAATTTGCATCTTTACAGACTGTTCTGTTTTTGACATATTCTGTTTTCTTTGCATTGTGTGCTTATTTTGATGAATCTATGGTTTGTATAGGGGGGTATAAGCCATGGTAAAGTTAGAATATAGTAGATATAATGCAATAACAAAATTTGAATGGATTTTCTACAGTAGTTAAAGTAAAGATTGGTTTTCTTATATTAACAGATCTCACGAAGGTTTTGTTGAGTTTTGTGTGATTGAAGTTTTCAACTTTTGGGTGAGATCACGATGGATGAAGGAATAAGGAGTAAGAAGAGCCTAAGCTTGGGGATGCCCCACGGTGTCCCAAGCTATTATCCAAAGTGAAACAAGCAACTAAGCTTGGGGATGCCCCCGAGTGGCATCCCCTCTTTCTTCTAACGACCATCGGTATTTTACTTGGAGCTATATTTTTATTCGTCACATATCATGAGTTTTGCTTGGAGCGTATTGTGTTATATGAGTCTTTGCTTGTTTTGCTTTTTATTTTGTTTCATATATCCTTGCTAGACACACCTATTTGGGAGAGCCAAAATTATGCTATGATTTGGTAGAATTGCTCTATGTGCTTCACTTAAATTCTTTGAGCTATGGAATTGCTCTAGTGTTAAGCTTATATCTTTTTGATCACGATGAGCTTTAATATTTTTGAAGAAATGCTCTCATGCTTCACTTAGATTTATTTGAGAGTTAGTAATTTTGAAGAAATTCTCTCATGCTTCACTTATATTATTTTGAGAGAAGAAAATTTTGATGCTCATGTTCTTCACTTAAATTTGTTTGAGCTATCAAAAGCAACATATGAAATTAGTCCCAAAGTGATAGATATTCAAGAGGGATATAATAAAAACTTTCATGAAGATCATTGGACAAAATAAACTTGATTCTTTGTAATAGTTTTGCGATATGAGGATATAATATGTGAGTCATGTTGATGAGTAATTATGCTTTAGTAAGAATATTGGTGTTAAGGTTTGTGATTCCCTATGCAAGCATGAAAGTCAATAGTTATGCAATGAAATTATATCCTACTTGTGGTGCATTATTCGATGTTAGTTATGCTTAATGCTCGCTTATGCGATTTTTCATTTCTTGGTTGGATGCTTCTCAATCTTTTTGCTAGCCTTCCCTTGCACTAAGTGGGATTACTACTTGTGCATCCAAAATCCTTAAACCCAGTTTTGCCATATGAGTCCACTATACCTACCTATATGCAGTATTTTCGTGCCATTCTAAGCAAATTTGTATGTGCCATCTCTAATTTTGAAAGTAAATTTCCCTTTTGTGTGCTCATACCGCTCATCAAACGGTAGGGGGTGGCTGATATTTTTCCATGCTAGATGTGCTATTCTCAAGATGAGTGTTTATTCACTTGTCATTGCACGAGAGTACGACAAAGGTATTAGGGATGCCCAGTCCCGAAATGAAAAATGAATTTACTTTATGTTGTCAAATAATAAATTCCTTGGAAAGTGTTGGTATGGACGGCTCCCGTGGATACGGCTAGCCATGGAATGTGAAAGTATGGTGGAAAAAGGAATAAACTTTATTTTTTGTTTGGGAACCGCCTATGATATAGCTAGCATGGAAAGTATTGGGAACTACTCGATCATTTTTGTTGACAGGAAAAGCATGCCACCCAAAATGTTTTATCTCTATCTCTATCTTTTTCGCTTTGAGCTCTGGCACCTCTACAAATCCCTACTTCCCTCTGCGAAGGGCCTTTCTATTTACTTTATGCAATTTTTATTTGAGTCTCCATCTTCTCTTATAAAGAACCAACTAAGGGGCACTATGATCGTACTTGAGCATTGGGTATAGCTAATATGCGAGTGTGTTTCATGAATGGATCAATGATTGAGCATAATGGGCTCGGGATAACTTGCTTTAGTGTTGATATTTTGAAAGACATGGTTGCTTGTTGATATGCTTGAGTATTGAAATCTTCATGTCAAAACTAGACTATTGCTTAGAATCATATAAAAGTCCAAATGTCCATGCTACAAAAGAAAAGAATATGTGATGAACATGTTAGGCAGCATTCCACATCAAAAATTATGTTTTTATCACTTACCTACTCGAGGACGAGCAGGAATTAAGCTTGGGGATGCTGGAACGTCTCCAACGTAACTATAATTTTTGCTTGTTCCATGCTGTTATATTATCATTCTCGGATGTTTTACAATCATTTTATAGCAACTTTATATCATTTTTTGGGACTAACCTATTGACCTAGTGCCAGTTCCTGTTTTTTCCTTGTTTTTTACTTCGCAGAAAATCAAAACCAAACAGAGTCCAAACGCAGTGAAACTTTTTGTAGATTTTTTATGGACCAGAAGGAACAACTTGGGCTGAAGAAGTACTAGAGGGGTGCCCTGAGGGGGGCCCAACCCACCTGGGCGCGCCTGGGGGCCCAGGCGCTCTGGGTTGTGCCCACCTTGATGGCCTCCCACACCGCCTCTTTGCTCTATAAATACCCCAAAAATCCAAAAACCCTAGGGGAGTTGACGAAACACAATTCCAGCCGCCGCAAGTTCCAGAAACACCAGATCCAATCTAGACACCATCACGGAGGGGTTCATCATCCTCATTGGTGCCTCTTCGATGATACGTGAGTAGTTCATTGTGGACCTTCGGGTCCGTAGTTAGTAGCTAGATGGCTTCCTCTCTCTCTTTTGATTCTCAATACAATGGTCTCTTGGAGATCTATTTGATGTAACTCTTTTTGCGGTGTGTTTGTTGGGATCCGATGAACTTTGAGTTTTTGATCAGATCTATTTTATCCATGAAAGTTATTTGAGTCTTATTTTGATCTCTTATATGCATGATTACTTATAGCTTCGTATTTCTTCTTCGAATATTTGGTTTAGTTAGGCTGACTAGATCGATTTTTCTTGCCATGGGAAGAGGTGCTTTGTGATGGGTTCGATCTTACGGTGCTCAGTCCCAGTGACAGAAGGGGACATGACACGTATGTATCATTGCTATTAAGTTTAACAAGATGGGGTCTATTCCTTCATGAATAGATCTTGTCTACATCATGTCATCGTTCTTATTGCATTACTCCATTTCTCCATGAACTTAATACACTAGATGCATGCTGTATAGCGGTCGATGCGTGGAGTAATAGTAGTAGATGCAGGCAGGAGTCGGTCTACTAATCTTGGACGTGATGCCTATATAATGATCATTGCCTGGATATCATCATAATTATTTGAAGTTCTATCAATTGCCCAACAGTAATTTGGTTACTCGCCGTATGCTATTTTTCTCGAGAGAAGCCACTAGTGAAATCTACGGCCCCCGGGTCTATCCTTATTCATATTTTTTTTCCGATCTATTATTTGCCGCTTTTATTTTCAGATCTATTATTCCAAAAACCCAAAAATACCTTGCTGCAATTTTTTGTTATTTATTTTATCTCGCGTTTCCACGAGATCTATTTATCCAATCTACTACAAATTTATCTATCTTTTTACCGTGGAGGGATTGACAACCCCTTTTACACGTCGGGTTGCAAGTATTTGTTCTTTGTGTGCAGGTACCGTTTACATAGTGTTGCTTGGTTCTCCTACTGGATTGATACCTTGGTTTCATAACTGAGGGAAATACCTACCGTAGCTGTGCTGCATCATCCCTTCCTCTTTGGGGAAATACCGACATAGTTCAAGCGACATCACCTCGCACACACGCGTATACGTGTACGAGAGAAACGTGCAAACCTCCGTGCATTGCTCGGCCCCAACCACCCACCGTAACCGGGAACCCCCCGAAATTTTCCTCGCCCTCGCTTATACCATGATTTTTGCCATCATGGACGGCCCAACGAATGTCATGCAGGTGCGTCCCCGGCCCGCCCAGGACGAAAAGCCCATTTTCTGTCATGATTTTTTGTCATAGAAGTAGGAGCCCACCACATCTATGGTGATACGTGGTTTTGTCACAATTATCGTCATAGAAGTGTCATAAGCATGACAAAAAAATTCGTTCGGCCCAAAATGTCACGGATGTGTCTTTTTTTTTGTAGTGAGGGGATGATCTGATCCTGGCCCTCTAGAGAGAACCATCCTTACCCACCGAGCCCTCGCAAGGCAGCTCACCCACTGTACTAGTTCATCCTCAACCTCCTCGTGAGGCCAATCCACCACAAAGCAGGAGTAGGGTCTTACACCGCAAGGTGTCCCGAACCTGGGTAAACTGTCGTGTTCATCCTTTCCCCGCTCGCACAAACTCGACGAGGCCAAGCCATGGAGTGATGATCTTGAGGATGCGGCTAGGTTAGATCTTCGCACACGCCCTAGAGTTCGAACCTTATTGGGTCAGCGGAGCCCCGATTCCGACACCTTCCTCTTTGGGGAATACCAACGCAGATACAAGCCACGTCACTTCCTTCTATGCTAAGTTTCCATTAATGGATGGCAGTTTATGAACAGGCCACCATTTCCCGCCACTTCCCTCATTAGTTTCCCACCGCCACCCAACGATATTGCGCATAAACCTAGGTGGCACGCGACACACCGAGGCACAAGCGCAGCCTATAGCCCCTCTACCTTTTCCAAGCATGCCAACCCACCGAAGCGCCGCCTCTGACATTAACCTCTTCGACGAGGAAAACTAGTAGGAGCCACGACCCGTCGAGGCCGTGGGTGTCCCCGGCGATGAGATGGATGACTCCGTGATGTGCGTCATTGCTAGGGTTGAGCAGACACTTGGTGCATGACGCTTTCAGCATCGTGGATCAATATAGGCATGTCATTGCTGAGAGGCTACAGCTCGCCACACAACATGATCGGTGGTGCGCCCAGAGCAAGCTAGGCACATCCATGCCGATAGGTTGCGGCTCGCTGCATAGTGAGACCGTTGGAGCACCGTAGAGTGAGGAGCACGGTGCGCTACACAGCAAGAGTGGATCCATCGACGCTTGCCTACTATCGATAGGGCGTTGCAGCTGGGTACACGGCCTGTCAGTAGCCTCATTCCTCGCCAGGAGTGGGCAGAGGTCATCGGCACCATACTTGCACAAGACGCCGACCGCGCCATTTGCATGGGTCATGTCGTTCGGCGTCTGCGGCCCGCTCGATGCCAACGCGTTGGCCGCTAGGCTCGAGCGCCTCCTTGGCCCAGGTGTCCACCTTGGCGCAGTAGAGGAACATGGCCGTTACATCCTCTAGCTAGTGATCTCCGATGAAATAGCTAACTTGGAGCAAGAGATCGCGTTCTAGATGTACCGCGAGTGTGTCAACCGCTTGGATGAACGCGTGCATGAGTTCATGCAGAGCCAAGACCTACCGTTAACGTGTACTCTGTCTCGCAGTGCTTGACGTGTCGATCTGCCTCTTGCTGGAGGACATGCACAAACGATCTTTCCAACCCGTTGGGCGCCCATCGGAGCTCCTCGTCGGTAGCACGCTAGAGCTTATCGGCCCACCTCCATGTAGCGATGAGGCGCCTAGCGCCTTTGGCCTGCCCGGTGAAGTATTGGCTGTCTTCGTACACCTTCTCTGCACATCGACACGCCCGCCGCCAAAGCTCCACCGCCTCCTTTTCCCATGCGGCCTCACAGGCTTCACAGGCCGCCTGGTACCTGGCTTTCTCCTCTGCCATCTCCTTCTTGAACGCTACTTGCCTGGCTTTATCAGACGGCGACATCGCCTTCCACAGACAAAGATTGTACTGGCCCCAAAACCAATTCAAAGTTGGGGGGTCCGGCGCAACCTTGACCGGCGGCGCATAGGGTCCTCCTCGTCGCTGCTATTTGACTGAATGTCCTCAGGGGGCGGTGCCTCCTCGTCGGCGCATGGGCAGATCGGTGACGTCATGGCAGAGTTTTCTGAGAGAGAGGGGGTGTGCGAGGAGAGGGTATAGATGAGAATGCAGGCGGGATGACATGAGCAGGGCAGTATTTATTGGCGGCCAGAATCTAGATCGACGGGAGCAGTACACGCGCCCGTCGCCAGAATTTATGAGTACTATTGCTTGAATTGCACACGATTCCTGTAGCAACAACTGTGTGTGAAATAAATCACTGAAGGTTTCCAATACAGAACCGTGTATGATTAACAATCCATGCTACTCACCTTCCAAACCTCGAGGCACGAAATAGAGTGCCAATCATGTGGGGCCCGGTTGTCTTGCCAGATATTTAAATTTTCTTTCCAAATGTAAGGAATGAATGCTGATTTTGTGTTACCATGATACTATTGTATAATGTAATGTAATACATAAATGATTTTTCCAACCCATGATGGTTTGCTGATGCATGTACATGTAGTTAAATTTGAATTACAACCATTAAATGGCTAGAAACTCACTTAAATGTCTTAAAAAGGTCAAATGCCTCCTAAAAATTTCCAAATTTTAACATGACAGTTGTATTAGTGCATGTTAACGGTAGAAAAACTTTCAAGGCCATACGAGGAAGCTACCGCCCACTACTGCAGGATGCTTCTAATGCGACACTACAATCAGAGACCCTTCGACGAAACTGTGTGCGATGCATTAATCGCAAACGATGTTGTAACAAAAGCATCAAAAATGATACGAACTGTTTGCTATGGCGGATACATCAAACATGATTCGGATTATAGTTGCGTGTGCGATACATGGCATATAGTTGATCCATATGAACTGTTTGCGATGAGCATAACAACAGAAACGGTCATCCAGATGAAGGTGCGTGTGATATACGACATACAGTTCACTAGGATGAACTGTTTGTGATTAGGCAACACAATAGAAATAGTCAACCAGATCAAGGTGTGTGCGATAGATGGCATATAGTTCACTCGGATGAACTGTTTGCGATGAGCCAAGACAACAGAAATGGTTCAACTTAACAAGATGTGTGTGATATTCGGCAAATAGGTCCCTAATCGGAAATGTGTGTGAAGACTGATAATAACACAGACGATTGCTGCTAATAAGCTATGTGTGTTGTGGGCCAACGATTACTGGTGTACAATTGTCAGTGATTGATGAAATCATCACCGATGGCTTCCCTAGTTTATTCCGTTTGCGATGCGATTAGCCAAGATTACATAAGTGAATAATACACACATAACATTTGCACACACAAAAGTAAACAATTACATGCATAATTAACTAGGATAAATGATCATATCTAATCATCATGTACTTCTTGTGATGCTTGCTGCCGCTGCTCTGCTGGTGGCTCAATCCCTCGCTGATTATAGGAAGAAGGCACCCCCTCATGTCAACGATCCGCCTATGCATTTTATAGCATGTGTACACGTTCTTGGCCGCAAACTTGAGGTAAGCCTCATCCAGTCTCCACACCCAGGCACCGTGCCAGGCTCTAGGATTTTTCTTGGCACCATCCTTCATGTTTTCATAGTAGGGGTCAATGATGGCCGTGGTGAGTTCAACCAGGGAGTCCTTCTTCATGCCGCCCCAGACCTTGTAGTGGCCATGGATGTCGACAAGCTTCTGGCAGGCCAAGCCCAAAATCTCAAGCCCTTTTACATCGTCGATGGTGTCCACCATAGCGAACTTGTAGTTGGGGCTTTTGACAAAACTGGCGAAACGCTCGCAAGGCCTTGTGGCCAGGAAGTAGTGGTAGACGAGGACGCGATGGCGCACACACAACTGAGCGACGACAACCTTCTGATCTTTCCCGGGATGACAGCCGGTGTACTGGAGGTCAAAGCCGACTGCTTTGTTCTTGTCATCTTCAGCCAAGCAACTGCTCCATGATGTTGATGGAGTCCTCCACCACGGACAGGTCGATGGCATACATCACCGAGAGGTCCTTCTCCCTCATGTGGCTGTCCACATGATGCACGTCGAACTCCATTGGAGCACCGCTAGATATCCTCTCCGTATGTGTCGTCCTGGGTGTGCTTGTTGTGTTGTGGGGCACGATCGAAAGCTTGAAGAGACTAAGCTTATAATGGCCACGGGAATTAATGGGGAGGCCAGACGGCCTGGAGTATCGGCACGCCCGGTTGGCAGTTTTTGCAGCGTGTAACTCCATCATGCCGCACGTAACTGCATCGTGGCGGCGCGCGTAGGGCAACTGCGTGCATATGGGGCCCCCAACATAATCGTGCGCCGGCCCCAACCACTGGCAGAGCACGGGCGGAGGGACGCGAGATCAGAGCACGCGGAGGGGCGCGACCCGACTGCGCATAAGCGCCTCAACGGCGAGCAGAGCGCGCAGAGAGACGCGAGCAGAGCACGCCGCAGCTGCCTCAATGGCAGCGAGCACATGCATAAATATTGCATATCACAGTTGAATATAGAAGGGAATAGCCGTCGACAAGCCCGAGGATGCATATACCAGCTCGTACCTACCAACATAGACGCCCAGTGCGGAAATTAATGGTGTTATGCACGTGTCCCGCAATCCACGCCAATGCTTCCTGCCTCTTCCCTCATCGGTTTCCCGCCACTAGCTAACGGCTAGCTCTAGATGACCCAGGCGGCAATGCACCGTAGCGACACTATGTGCAGATCTAGTCCACACCCATCTATCATTAGTTATTCCAAGCATGCCAAGCAACCAAAGCTTCGTATTGACCCCTTCATAGATTACATCTTCGGCGAGGAGAATGAGCCGGAGCAGGTCGAAGAGCAAGAGCTTTGTCAGCCGGTGCAGGCGCCATGGCCCATCAGTAGCAATATCGACGTGTCGTTCCTTGAGCGTAGAATGGACATATTGCAGAGGAAGTGTGCTGAGCAGTTAGCCAGCCATCGCGTAAAAGATCTAGAGCTGTTAGGCGACATGATCGACGACTGATATCTATAATTTTTGCTTGTTCCATGCTCTTATATTATCATTCTTGGATGTTTTATATTCATTTTATAGCAACTTTATTTCTTTTTTGAGACTATCCTATTGACATAGTGCCCAGTGCCAGTTGTTGTTTTTTGCTTGTTTTTTACTTCACAGAATATTAGTACCAAACGGAGTCCAAACGCAGCGAAACTTTTTGGAGATTTTTTCTGGACCAGAAGACACCTAGTGGGCCAAGAAAGCACCAGAGGGGAGGTCCGTGGAGAGCACAACCCACCAGGGCGCACCAAGGAGCCCAGGTGCGCCCAGGGGGGTTGTGCCCCCGACGGAGACCTTCTGCACCGCCTCTTCACCCTATAAATTCCCAAATATTCCGTAAACCCTAGGGGAGTCGACCTAACACAATTCCAGCCGTCGCAAGTTCCAGAATCACGAGATCCAATCTAACACCATCACAGAGGTGTTCATCATCCTCATTGGTGCCTCTCCGATGATGTGTGAGTAGTCCACCATAGACATAAGGGTCCGTAGGTAGTAGATAGATGTCTTCTTCTCTCTTTTTGATTCTCAATACAATGGTCTCTTGGAGATCTATTTGATGTAACTCTTTTTGCGGTGTGTTTGCTGGGATCCGATGAACTTTGAGTTTATGGTCAGATCTATATCCATGAACATTATTTGAGTTTTCTTTTGATCTCTTATATGCATGATTATTTATAGCCTCGTATTTCTTCTTCGAATCTTTGGTTTAGTTAGGCCAACTAGATTGATTTTTCTTGCCATGGGAAGAGGTGCTTTGTGATGGGTTCGATCTTGCGGTGTTCTTTCCCAGTGACAGAAGGGGCAGCAAGACACGCATGTATCATTGCTATTAAGGATAACAAGATGGGGGCTATTCCTACATGAATAGATCTCATCTACATCATGTCATTGTTCTTATTGCATTACTCCTTTTCTCCATGAACTTAATACACTAGATGCATGCTGGATAGCGGTCGATGTGTGGAGTAATTATAGTAGATGCAGGCAGGAGTCGGTCTACTAATCTCGGACGTGATGCCTATATATTGATCATTGCCTTGGATATCGTCATAATTATTCGATCTTCTATTAATTGCCCAACAGCAATTTGTTTACCCACCGTGTGCTATTTCTCGCGAGAAGCCACTAGTGAAATCTACGGCCCCCGGGTCTATTCTTTATCATATTTGCTTTGAGATCTATTTTTATTCGCTTTTATTTTCAGATCTATTATTCCAAAAACCCAAAAATACCTTGCTGCACTTTTTTATTACTTATTTTATTTTGCGTTTTATCGAGAGCTATTTATCCAATCTATGACAAATTTATCTATCTTTTTACCTGGGAGGATCAAATATTCTCCCGTCAACTTGCCAATTTCTGGCGCCGTTACCTAGGACAGATTGCCAACCCCTCTTACGCGTTGGGTTGCAAGTATTTGTTCTTTGTGTGCAGGTACCGTTTACATAGTGTTGCTTGGTTCTCCTACTGGATTGATACCTTGGTTTCATAACTGAGGGAAATACCTACCGTAGCTATACTGCATCATCCCTTGCTCTTTGGGGAAATACCGACGCAGTTTCAAGCGACATCAAAAGGAATTTCTGGCGCCGTTGCCGGGGAGACATCATCAACATCTATCAGGTTCCTAATCACAAATCTCATCTCCTTGCAATTTACATTATTTGCCATTCGCCTCTCGTTTTCATCTCCCCCACTTCACAAAAATTTGCATTTTTATTCGCCGTCTTTTTCGTTCGCCTTTTTCTCGTTCGATCTTTTGTTTGCTATCTTTGTTTATGTTGCCATGTGTCGTCTATTTGCTTGCATCTTTTCTTGCTAAAAATCTATTTATATGGATCCTCATCCACTTGCTAATCTTTTCAAAAGATCCAATTATGATGAACCAATTGCTAGTGAGTTGAGTGCACTAGATTATCTCTATGAAGTTTTTCTTGAAAATCATGAATCTGAAAATTGTGATGAAGTGTTAAATGAAAAAAATTATGAAGTGATTCATGATGGCTCCTTGAATGAAAAGCATGATTGCAATAATTTTACTATAAATTCTATTAATGTCAATTGTGTTAATGATATGCAAAACCCCAAGCTTGGGGATGCTAATTTTGATATGTTCACTACTTATTGCAATGATCATGATTGGGGTGATTCTTCTTATGATCTTGAAAATTTATTTAAGCCTCATGATGAATATGAAACTGATAATAATGTTTGCAATATTATTGAAAGTGGGTTTGGAAGAGTGTCAACTCTAGGAAAAAAGAATCCCACATATTTGGAGAATGTTCAATCTTATGAAATTTTTTATGAAAGTGGGTTTGGAGAGGTCATGACTTTAGTTGATGTTAATCCCACTATCTTGGAAGATCATAAAACTTTTATGCATGTGGATCATGAAGAGAAAATTTTATATGATAGCTATATTATTGAATTTGATTATGATCCTACATATAATTATTATGAGAGAGGAAAATATGGTTGTAGAAATTTTAATGTTATTAAATTTCCTCTCGTTATGTTGAGAATATCAATATTTTATTCCTCTCCTTTGCATATGCTAGATATTTCTTGTCTTGATAATTTGTTTTCCTATAAAATTCAAATGCATAGGAAGCATGTTAGACTTAAATGTGTTTGTCACATGTTTCATGATGCTCTCTTTGTGTTTCAATTATTATCTTTCGTGTGAGCATCGTTGAAATCTTATGCCTAGCTAGGGGCATAAAACGATAGCGCTTGATGGGAGGCAACCCAATGAATAAAATTTATTTTTGCCTTTTTCTTTCTGTTCTTGAGTGTTTGCACAATTATGCCTCTGTTATGATTGTGTTTTTTATGTTTTAATTAGTATTTGTGCCAAGTAAAGCCTTTCGGATAGCTTTGGTGATAGTTGATTTGATCCTGTTGAAAAACGGAAACTTTTGTGTACAGTGACAGATTTGTTTAAATTCATAGAAGCGTCAAAAAATTCTGATTTTTTTTACAAAAGATTGATATACAAATTAAATCTTTTTTCCAAATTTTTCATAATTTTTGGAGTTACATAAGTATGAGAACAATTTGCATCTTTATAGACTGCTCTGTTTTTGGCAGATTCTGTTTTCTTTGCATTGTGTGCTTATTTTGATGAATCTATGGATTATATCGGGCGGTATAAGCCATGTCAAAGTTAGAATACAGTAGATATAATGCAATAAAAAAATTGAATGGGTTTGCAACAGTACTTAAAGTAAAGATTGGTTTTCTTATACTAACGGATCTCACGAAGATTTTGTTAAGTTTTATGTGATTGAAATTTTCACGTTTTGGGTGAGATCGCGATGGATGAAGGAATAAGGAGTGAAAAGAACCTAAGCCTGGGGATGCCCCATGGAACCCCAAGTTAATATTCAAGGATAACAAAGCAACTAAGCTTGGGGATGCCCCGGAATGCATCCCCTCTTTCTTCTAACGACCATTGGTATTTTACCTGGAGCTGTATTTTTATTCGTCACATATCATGAGTTTTGCTTGGAGCGTCTTGTATTATATGTGTCTTTGCTTGTTTTGATTTTTAGTTTGTCACAAGTATCCTTGCTGGACATGCCTATTTGACAGAGCCAAAATTATGCTATGATTTGTTAGAATTGCTCTTTATGCTTCACTTAATTTTTTTGAGCTATGGAATTGCTCTAGTGCTTCACTTATATCTCTTTGAGCACCGTGTGCTTTAATATTTTTGAAGAAATGCTCTCATGCTTCACTTATATTATTTTGAGAGACGAAAATTTTTATGATCATGTTCTTCACTTAGATTTATTTGAGCTTGTCAAAAGCAATTGCAATATATGAAACTAGTCCCAAAGTGATAGATATTCAAGAGGGATATAATAAAAACTTTCATGAAGATCATTGGACAAAATAAACTTGATTCTTTGTAATAGTTTTGAGATATGATGATAGTGATATGTGAGTCATGTTGGTGAGTAATTATGCTTTAGTAAGAATATTGGTGTTAAGGTTTCTGATTCCCTATGCAAGCACAAAAGTCAATAGTTATGCAATGAAATTACATCCTACTTATGGTGAATTATTCGGTGTTAGTTATGCTTAATGCTCGCGTATGTGAATTTTCGTTTCTTGGTTGGTTGCTTCTCAATCTTTTTGCTAGCCTCCACTCGTACTAAGTAGAAATACTACTTGTGCATCCAAAATCTTTAAACCCATTTTTGCCATATGAGTCCACCATACCTACCTATATGCGGTATTTCCATGCCGTTCTAAGAAAATTTGTCTGTTCCATCTAAAATTTTCAAAATGAATTTCCTTTTTGTGTGCTCATACCGCTCATGAAGCGGAAGGGGGTGGCAAATATTTTCCATACTAGACGCGTTATTCTCAAGATGAGTGTTTATTCACTTGTCATTGCACGAGAGTACGGCGGTAATAGGGATGCCCTGTCCTGAAATGAAAAAGAAATTTACTTTATGTTGTCAAATAATAAATTACTTGGACAGTGTTGGTATGGAAGTCACCCGTGGATACCGCTAGCTATGGATTGTGAAAGAATGGTGGAAAAAGGAATAAACTTTATTTTATGTTTGGGAATGGCCAATGATATATCTAGCATGGACAGTGTTGGGAATTACTCGGTCGTTTTCATTGACGGAAAAAGAATGCCTCTCAAAAAAATTATCTCTCAATTTATGCTTTGAGCTCTGGCACCTCTACAAATCCCTACTTCCCTCTGCGAAGGGCCTATCTATTTACTTTATGCAATTTTTATTTTTATTTGAGTCTCCATCTTCTCTTATAAAGCACCAACCAGGGAGCACTAT
Organism: Thinopyrum elongatum; assembly: GCA_011799875.1. Lineage (NCBI taxonomy): Eukaryota > Viridiplantae > Streptophyta > Magnoliopsida > Poales > Poaceae > Thinopyrum > Thinopyrum elongatum. Next base: position 249,298,269 of record CM022302.1, read on the forward strand.
GATCATACTTGTGCATTGGGTATAGCTAATATTCGAGTGTGTTTCATGAATGGATCAATGATTGAGGATGATGGGCTAGGGATAGCTTTCTTTAGTGTTGATATTTTGAAAGACATGGTTGCTTGTTGATATGCTTGAGTATTGAAGTCTTCATGTTAATTATAGACTATTGCTTTGAACCATCTAAAAGTCCAAATGTCCATGCTACAAATAAAACAATATGTGATGAACATGTTAGGCAGCATTCCACATCAAAAATTATGTTTTTATCACTTACCTACTCGAGGACGAGCAGGAATTAAGCTTGGGGATGCTGATACGTCTCCAACGTATCTATAATTTTTTATTGTTCCATGCTGTTATTATCATTCTTGGATGTTTTATATTCATTTTATAGCAACTTTATATCATTTCTTGGGACTAAACTATTGACATAGTGCCCAGTGTCAGTTGCTGTTTTTTGCTTGTTTTTTACTTCGCAGAATATCAGTACCAAATGAAGTCCAAATGCCACGAAACTTTTTGGAGATTTTTTTTGGACCAGAAGACAACTTGGGAGCAAGGAAGCACCAGAGGGGAGGCCCATGGGGCCCACCACCCACCATGGCGCGCCCAGGAGCCCAGGCGTGCCCTGGGGGTTGTGCCCCCCACAGAGACCTCTTGCACCGCCTCTTGGCCCTATAAATTCCCAAATATTCCAGAAACCCTAGGGCAGTCGACGAAACACAATTCCAGCCGCCACAAGTTCCAGAACCACGAGATCCACTCTAACATCACCACAGAGGGGTTCATCATCCTCATTGGTGCCTCTCCGATGATGCATGAGTAGTCCACCATAGACTTAAAGGTCCGTAGGCAGTAGCTAGATGGCTTCTTCTCTCTTTTTGATTCTCAATATAATGGTCTCTTGGAGATCTATTTGATGTAACACTTTTTGTGGTGTGTTTGTTGGGATCCGATGAACTTTGAGTTTATGATCAGATCCATATCCATGAATATTATTTGAGTTTTCTTTTGATCTCTTATATGCATGATTATTTATAGCCTCGTATTTCTTCTTCGAATCTTTGGTTTAGTTAGGCCAACTAGATCGATTTTTCTTGCCATGGGAAGAGGTGCTTTGTGATGGGCTCGATCTTGCGGTGTTCTTTCCCAGTGACAGAAGGGGCAGCAAGACACGCATGTATCATTGCTATTAAGGATAACAAGATGGGGGCTATTCCTACATGAATAGATCTCGCCTTCATCATGTTATGGTTCTTATTGCATTACTCCGTTTCTCCATGAACTTAATACACTAGATGCATACTGGATAGCGGATGATGTGTTGAGTAATAGTAGTAGATGCAGGCAGGAGTCGGTCTACTAATCTCGGACATGAAGCCTATATTGATCATTTCCTTGGATATCGTCATAATTATTCGATCTTCTATCAATTGCCCAACAGTAATTTGTTTACCCATCGTGTGCTATTTCTCGAGAGAAGCCACTAGTGAAATCTACGGCCCCAGGGTCTATTCTTTATCATATTTGCTTTGAGATCTATTTTTATTTGCTTTTATTTTCAGATCTATTACTCCAAAAACCCAAAAATACCTTGCTGCACTTTTTATTACTTATTCTATTTTCCCAATCTATCACAAATTTATCTATCTTTTTACCCGGGAGGATCAAATATTCTCCCGTCAACTTGCCAATTTCTGGCGCCGTTACCAAGGACGGATTGACAACCCCTCTTACGCGTTGGGTTGCAAGTATTTGTTCTTTGTGTGCAGTTACCGTTTACATAGTGTTGCTTGGTTCCCCTACTAGATTGATACCTTGGTTTCATAACTGAGGGAAATACCTACTGTAGTTGTACTGCATCATCCCTTCCTCTTTGGGGAAATACCGACGCAGTTTCAAGCGACATCAAGGACCCACTCGAAGAACCGTCGGCATCGGTGCTCATCGAGAGCCTGATGCCCCACCAGGAATGGGCAGAGGTCCTCTATGATTCAGTTATGAGAGAGCCTGTGTGTCGCCTCATCATTGCCGCCGCCAGACGTGTCAACCTCGATCCCGATGATGTGGTGGCCAGGCTCAAGTGCATCCTTGGTGGAGTTGACGTCCCCGACGAAGTAGAACATCGCCAACATGATATCTTGAGGATGTAGGTGATGGATAGAATTTGCTACCAGAGTAGAGGCATGGAGATGGAGTGGTTCTGCGGGCTTGTCATGTGCATGATTTCATGCTGCCAAGCTCTACTAGAAGAGGCCCAGCAGCCCCAATAGCCTCCCAGTGCCAGTAGCTCTGCAGGCAGAGACAGGTACTGTTGCCATGGGTCCGGACACTCAGACTAAACGGCCGCAAGGGTGCTATGCTGATCATGGAGTCCGAGAAGACCGTCGTTGGAAGGCCTCCAGCGTAGCCTTTCAACCTATATTTTATTATAACTAGTAGAATGCCCGTGCGTTACTACGAACTATAATGCATATATAAATAAATTAAATAAATAATTAGGGTTATCTTCAAGGTCGAAGCTCATTTCTCCCTCATACATTCGGGCGTGTTTCAACATTAGACGAGTGCCCAGAAGGCTCCCCAGAATTTAAACGCCTGGATAGTCCAGGCTCCCCAAATCCATATCATACATGGGGGAGAAATATGGATGTCTGGACTATTCTCCATGTTATCTCCAACATGCAGACCCAACAGCGAAAACCCCACTCCATTGCACACCCTTCCCTTTTTTCCTATCGGACCCTCCATTTCCTACTCGATTTTTCATCATACCGGGACATTTCTCACTTGAGCCCTCACCTTTAGAACCAGATGATGTTCACCTCACCTTCGCCGTGCGTTGCAACATGTATGAAACTTTTTATATTTACAATATAATAGAGTGGGTAGAGCTAACATATACTATTAACACAAAATAACAAATAACTATAGAGCTAATTCTCAAAGGTCCATTAGACTTTGCAAATTAAGACCGACTTGTAAAGCGAGTGGCAACCTGAACATATTCTTCGTCTCCAATAAGCTCCACATCTAGCCCACACAACATTCATTGCTAGAAGTACTTATCGTTCTTCTCTTCCTTGTCCTTCCCTACATCTTTTATTCCTAGCCTCTTCATCAATCTTCGCTGGCGCCAACCAACACCACGTCAACATCAGTGTGTTCGTCAGTGATGTCTCATCTTCTTCTTCCTCCTTCCGCTCTAGTTTTAGTTCTCGATCCTACTTTTTTATAGGATACTCTTCCTTTATTTTTTCGCTTTGTTTTCTAGAACATTCTTTTCTTCTCCAACACAATGGATCATTTGGCCGCTTTAATTCTTTTTCCTTCTTATTCTTGGAACACTCTTTCTTTCTACTACAGAATGAACCACCTGGCCACTGTAGTGTCGTGTTGTCCTCGCCCGCGAAAGTTTCAACAACCGTCAGCATGTGGACATACTGCAGAGCATGGTCGACATGCATGTTGGTGAACGCTTGGTTGCCCATGTTGCGAGCGCATATGGTGGCCATTGTCTATGGTGCTCGGCGACGCTGAGAGCCTGTTGACCGTCCTTGTCCATGAGTGATTTCAAAATGATTCAGCACGATTAAATGTTTATCCAACTCTAGGCATGCCTAATTAACTGACAATTAAATCAATTAATTATCTGGATAATTGGGAAAAATCCCTACTTCGAATTTCTTGACATTTGAATAGTACCCTTGATTTGAGAATATATCCTGGCTGGCTATCTCTACGACTAACAAGAAATATAATATGATTGTGTCCACAAACACATGTACGTGGCGGTCCGATGACCCGCCTTCCTCCATGGCCATCCTCGACGCCAAGCTCCCGCCATGGCATTCTCGATCATTGCATCGGCGTCAGGCCCGGACACGGCGTCCTCCATGGTGCCGCGCATGGCGTCCCTCCGCAGGGGCGCGCGGATGCGTACGCCCATAAGAATTTTTTTTGTTAGAAACTTGTGATTGTCAATTGATAATAGATATAATGTTAATAATAAATGGCATAATGCGGTATTAGCCATTTCTTAGTGAGGAATATCTGATTTTTTTGGAAGGTTATCGAGAAAAATCTTGTGTCTCTCTTTTAGGCAGGTGATCTCAGATGTATGGTATGATTTATGAATCCTTATTTATCTATTACTTCTGACTCAGCACCTACCAATGTAAGCACGAAAACGTATCTCCCCCTTTAATGGGATTTGGATTTTTAATGGAAGAGAGAAAAATTCAGTGACAGGGGGTGATGAGAGGTGAGGCGTAAAAAATGAGACAAAAATAAACCGGTGATGAGAAGCTACCAACTCCCCCTTTAGAGTAGAGATTCCTATTTCTAATTATCTACATGCTTAATTAACTATAGCGTAATTAATTAATTTCATTAATAACTCAGTATTCAAATTGATTCCGCGCTAAAAAAATCCTATTGAAATGGACCTAATTAATTGCATAAATAATTAATAATCTGGTAATTAATTGCATTAATGGCTTGATTATTGTTTTGGCATCCGGTTTCCAAACTATTTTCACCATTGTCCTTGAAGGGGCGGTCAAAACATTTTATCGTCAGTGCTTGGTTGTCCTCGAGCGCATGTTGACCTCACCTATGAATGTTTGGCAACTGTGAGCGTATGGACGTCCTACAGAGCATGGTCATCATCCATCTTACCGACCGCTTGGTCGCCTACATCAAAAGAGTGTGGTGGACATTGTCCATATTCGAAAGCACTGGTCGGTGATGTCGCTGAAAGCCCACTAACAGTCGGTGAGAGCCTGCTGGCCATCCTCACCAGCGAGCGCTTTCAAATTGTTGGACACGCTTGACTGTTTGCCTAGTTAATTAATTGCGGGATAAATTAACAGCATGCCTAATTATTAGAAGGCCGAATTAATTACCTACCTAATTAATTAATTGCCCGCCAAATTGGAATAAAATTCTACATCCAATTATATACAGGGTTAATTAAATGTATGTCTAATGAATTAATTGCATTAATGGCTTGGTTTTAAAATTGATTCCGTGTGAAAAATCCTTATTTAAATGAACCAAATTAACTTGCACCCACAATTAGCAATCAAGTAATTAATTGCATTAATGGTTTGATTTGTTAATTGATTCAGCAGTCGGTTTCCAAACTATTTTCGCATTAATGACTACGTGCGAACCAACCAAATGACGTACGGACTCCTCCATTAGGAGTAGAGATTGTATGGAAATGTCGCATATCGACATTTTAAGTCACTAATCATATGTAGGTCGTGTGTGTTTTGGGCGTTGCCGCACGTGGCATTTTAAATTATCCTGAATATGTAAGACGATTATTAATCGTTGCCATTGTAAATTTGCCTCGACGATGAGCAGAGCGCGCGCAGGGACGCCAGAGTGGAGCACGCCGCGGCTGCCTCAACGATGAGCAGAGCACGCGGGGGGGGGGGCGAGCAGAGCGCGCCGTGGCCGCCTCAACGGCGAGCAACCACACCTGCATATAGCAATTCTGGTCAACCTTCTGGCACCCGTGGGAGGTGCGATGGCCCATCCATCGGACACGATGATGATATCTGGACCATGTGTGATAGTGGGCAGACACGTACATGTCCGAGAACATGGGCCCATGTACGCCATCCGGGAACTGTTTAAGGCTTGGAGCCCAAAACCATTAATAATTTTTTAGCTTGTTTCCCATCACATTCTAGATTACCATGCAATAAGTAATTGCAAATCTGTTCACACCGACCAAACCTAAATGTGTTCCCACTTAGCACTGGGCTATAAAACTACCCACTAAAAAATTACTGCACATTCCTCTCCTCATCACCAAAAAAATAGGTCTTTCCTGTTAAGTCGTTCCTTGCATCTGCCATGGCCGGTAGGAGGAGTTCTGGGTCGAGATATAACCAGGGAGAAAAGATCAAGGCCAATGAAGCACTAGAGAGGTCCCGCTGCAACACGGCAGCCGCAGCAGAGATGTCTTGACACACCGCGGAGCCCTCAAGCAAGCTCTCACGGGCAGGCGAGGGCTCTCACAAGCGCACCCGCCGCATCGGCAAATGCGACTAGCTCGCGGTGCTGAAGTCCTTGGCCAGCGATGATGATATTCTTGCTGGCCGAATTAAGCAGCAGGAGCTGGTCGATGGCTTGGTGAAGCTGCTCGAGATAAGCGATGCCTCGGTTGAGAAGGCGACCAGACTCGTCGTGCGAGTCATGGGTGACAATGTGAATCTCCACAAGGAGCTAGTCAAGAAGGAGGAGGAGGCCACCGACTGGAAGAAACTGCATGATAAGAATAGTGCCTCGGGGATGATGCTAAAAGCCGTCATCAAGGAACTTATGGATGACTTGAAGAAGCTCTGCATCAAGCGCGAGCTGCAGGTGGAGGAATTAGTGGCTGCTATCAAGCAAAGTCATGAGGATGTGAAGAAGGAGCTGGAGGAACTCCTCGCCCAACGATCCATCTAGGAGTAGAGACAGTAGTGACCCAGATCGTTGTCTGCAATTTCCTTCATCTCTTGCCCCTGTGTCTTTCGGGCATTGCTGCATGTGGCATTTTAAATTATCTGGAATATGTAAGACAATTATTATCCGTGCCACTGTAAATTTTTCGTCGTATTATCCATTGCTACATGTGGTATTTTCAAATATCTGAAATACAAGTCGAAAACAGGCTAAAATCACGTTCTCAGAAAGGCAGGAACAAAGCAATGCTAGCGTTGAGCGGGGCCATGGGATCACAAGCAAACACCCTCCATCTAGGTGCTTTAACCGCATGTTAAACAGTGGCACGGCCGCCATTAATGGATAAGTTGTGAGCGAGGCAGGCGGCGGGTGGATGGAGGTCAAAGAGCTTGCTTCTCGGTGAGCATGCTCGACGGACTGCTCGCACATGTCTCGTCGAGCCTGCGCGGTGGACAACTCACACGCGTCCCTTCGAGCCTGCGCGGTGGACTGGTTGCACGCGTCCCGTCGAGCCTACATGGCGGACTGCTCGCACGTGTCCCGTCGAGCCTACGCTGTGGACTTCTCATGCTCGTCCCATCTAATCAAACAGCTGCACGCGCGCCACCGACTATGGTTAATTTTTGGCCCAAAATACAAAGAGGACCAATAAACCAAGACCGAGGTAGTACGCTCCAATAAAAATAGGGACGCGTGGCCACATGTAAATGGTTACTGGAATGCCCACGGTTCAAAAAATACAACCGTTTGCGATAGAAAGGAGTCAGCTATTTGTTCCAAAATGCCTACGTTGGCTATTAATGTGCGCACCTTGTCTCAAATTGGACGATTTTTTTACCATGACATATATGTGCCATGTCAGGAAACCATGCCAAGTTTCCTGAATTTCGGTTGAGTTTTGGATTTACAGGGATTTGAAAACCAAGATTCTCAATGTTTGAGGCCGAGCTAGGACGCTGAGACGTTTGTAATTAATTCCCATTCCTTGCATGGGACTTAAACATGCACCCAAGGACACATGTATGATTTTTCAACACATTTTGGTGCACGTGAGCATGTGCTTGCAGTTTAAATTTTAATTATGGACATTAAATGCCTAGAAAACTCAATTAATGTATTAAAAAGGCCAAACAAACCCTGAATAATTTCATATTTCAACACGAATCTCCTGTTGGTCTATGTTGCCTATAGAAAAAATACAAGGCCTGGAGAGGAAGTGATTGTCATTTCGCCCACAAGGCGGGCACGTTCCCTATCGGAACCATGAGGCTTCTTGCGAGAAGCTCCGGTTTGTAAGACGCTTGTACCAAAACTTGCCCCAAATTGGATTTTTTTTACCATGGCATATATGTGCCATGTCATGACACCATGCCAAGTTTCATGAATTTCGGTGAGTTTTGGATTTACGGGGATTTAAAAACCAAGATTCTCAATGATTGATGCCGAGCCAGGACGCCGGGACAGTTGTAATTCATTCCCATTCCCTGCATGGGACCTTAACTTGCATCCAAGGATAAATGTATGATTTTTCTAGCCATTTTGGTGCACTAGAGCATGTGCTTGTAGTTCAAATTTGAATTATGGACATTAAATCCCTAGAAAACTCAATTAATGTATAAAAAAGGCCAAACGAACCCTAAATAATTTCATATTTCAGCACGAATCTCCTGTTGGTCTATGTTGTCTGTAGAAAAGAATACAAGGTGAGAAGAGGTAGGTGGTGCTGGTTTTGCAGACGTACGCGCAACGAACACGGGTGCACTGGCTTAATCGTTTGCGATGCTCGTGCCCTGTAAAATTGCCATGACTTCGCAAGCGCGAGCAAGGGTGAAGAGGGGAATGTGTACAGGATATTTAGGATGAATTCCACGTCTGCGTCTGAAAATTAGGACGAACCGTGTGCGATAAACCAGCTAGCTAGAAATCTCAAAAAAAGCTACCCGCCTTGAGCGATGCAAAAATCGGTGGTTTCGTGACTTTTCCTTATTATCATACACAATTATTATTTTTGGCCCGTGTGTGATCTTGGTTGCTCCCACCCCGCTTCAATTCCTTAACCCAAATTTTAGTAGCCGCGGTATTTCAATCGTCGCCCCCACTCCTCCACAACCGACCTTATAGTAAAATTCTAGTAGCCGAGGCATTTGAACTGTCGCTCTTCCTCGTCCACCACCATCTCCACCCACCATTACTAAAAATTTTAGTAGCTGCGACGTATCCTCAAATACCACCCCATCCCCCCTCCACGTCCACACCCCCACCCCTCCTCCCCCCCCCCCCGCTCGAACCCTAGCTCGCCGCCGCCCACAACCCCTGCTGGTCTGCCCATGCCTCCTAGGTTAGATAATAAACTTCAGGTTACGCAGCGATTCCAATACCCTCGCCGCCCTGAGTTTTTAGATGAGGCCCGTGGTGTCCCCCCCCAGATCCAGATTCCCTTCTCGAGAGAGTCGCAGCCTAAGCCCGATGAGCGTACGGCCAAAAAGAGGTTTATCATGGCCACTCCAGCGGACGATGGTGAGGTGGCCACTGTTCATGCCGACCTATCAATCCCGAAGGAACACCTCATCGTGGAAGCCCACGAGGACATTGACTATGTTGCCATGCCAAAGGCTTCACGTCAGTGGGCTCGCGTATTACTGTATCTCAGGAAAGCTAGCTATGACATCAAGCTCTTCGACAGCAACGGCTTCACGCGGGCCATGTCACAGGTTAAGTGGTCCATCCCCAACCCCTCTGGTTCAACTGCCGTCGATCTCTTGAAGCTCCTACTACTGATCTTCTCTGCCACACGGCCAAGGATTTGCGATCATTGTACGTCATCGAGCCCATTCTATCATTTTTTAAGGACATGTTCTACAGCGGCAACTTGGGATCCTTAGCTGCCAAGTCAGATCTCCTCGACCACAACCACGAGAAGGGTAGCCACTACGGCTCTTCCAAGGTGAAACAACCCATCTGCGACATCAGGGACTGCACCATGGGTCTGTGATCTCCCAAGTTGAAGGATCCCATCCATGACAAGTGAGGCAATATCTATCAGCAAATCTTACTTTTTCTAGCTAGCCAACCCATACTCTTTATTGTAGTAGCTTTTACCATGTGGTGTTTTAACTGTGCCATGTTTAATTATTTCCGTTATGCAAAAATATAATGTTCAATAGGGCTATGTGATGTTAAAGTATGAATTAACCACTTCAGTTTCACGAAAGGCTATATTTGGTTGTTGATAGTGAGTAGATGCCTTGTTTATCTGTATTTGGTTGTTATGTTGGTTGCAGGGAGCATTTGTCTAGTTACCAAGCAGATGCCTTGTTTATTTGTATTTGGTTGTTAGGTTGGTTGTAGTGAGCATTTGTCCAATTTTCAAGCAGACGCCTTGTTTATCTGTATTTGATTGTTAGGTTGGTTGCAGTGAGCATTTGTCCAGTTTTCAAGATGATGCCTTGTTTATCTGTATTTGCTTGTTAGGTTGGTTGTAGTGAGCATTTGTCAGGTTTTCAAGAAGATGCCTTGTTTATCTGTATTTGCTTGTTAGGTTGGTTGCAGTGATCATTTGTCTAGTTTTCAAGCAGATGCCTTGTTTATCTGTATTTTCTTGTTCGGTTGGTTGCAGTGAGCATTTGTCCAGTTTTCAAGTAGATGCCTTGTTTACCTGTATTTGCTTATTAGGTTGGTTGCAGTGAGCCTCTGACCAGTTTTCAATGGCTATATTTGGTTGTTATAGTGATCATATATGCCTTGTTTATTTCAGTTATTCATAATGTGATGTTCATTATGTGCAAGTTGGAACAGTGCAGTTCGATTTCATCAATACTAGTTTGAATGGCTATATTTGGTTCTTGTTATGCCTGGTGTAGTTAACACATGTCCTTTATTTCAGTTTTACACATTCATCCAGTGTGATGTTTAAGCATGAGCTACGTTCTATTCATTTTCAACAATACCAGTTTGAATTATAATATTTGGTGGCTGTTAAGCCTTTTGTAGTTAACATTCCCTTCAATTTTTTATCTGCTTTAACAGCATGCTGAAACCAACACATTTAAGCTATCATTTGGAGATGATGTTGTTTACCATGGCTATATTTGTTTGATGTTAAGCTTGCCGTACTTATCATGCCTTTCCATGTACTTATGTAGGACAACAACGGGAGTGGCCAGCATTTTCCATCGAGGTTAGTTTCATCCCTCGGCTTATACTTCCCCCGTTCCATAATGTAGTGCATATAGATCCATGCCTGGACACTTTCTAGCTTCTAATATTGACTTGTTGCTTGCAGGTACATATGTCCTTCGCAAAGATCCACGCATCGAACCTTTTTGCGTATGGGGCAATGAGATATTCATGAACCAGCATCAAGTAAGGAAACTGATAATGATTATTAGCAAAAAGATACGAACGATGACAATTAAATTATTTTTTTACGCTCTATCCAACACAACAGTGAGCTACAGGATGGTAAGTACAAAATCTGTAGCCTTCTCCTTTTACTGCCCATAATGAGTTGTTAGACAACAATGTCTGAATCTTTTTCATTTGCAGTGGTTCCCAAAAGCAGTTTACTTAAGATTCCCTCACAAAGTACATGATTGGTGGACATGTGATGAAGGTTAAAGTATTTCATCGAGACTACAATGAGCATCGAGAAGTCCTAATGAAGACCGTGAAGGATGGGCGGGCAGCCATCACAAGGGGTTGGCCTAGAGTCATACGCGCATTAGGCATGGAGGAGGGCACAATATGGGCATTCTGCTTCACCTTCTCCAGCAACTAGAATGTCTTTCGCCTCTCTCTTTACAGTCTTTAGTACAACTGTGGTTCATCATTCTTTACTTGGTGCTTCTGTAGTTCTTCAGTATATGCACCCGTGCATCGAATTATGCATTCATCCTTGAACCTATATTTGTGATAAACATGGTTCGGTATGAAATAAGTGATTGCCTACTTTCTAATTCAATATCTATGAATTCTAAATGCAGGGATTATATTAGGGATAAATTATGCTCTGTAGACCATTACACTACACACCATTTATGAATGCAAAGCATCTATGATAAACGTCAAGATCAGACACATTTCTCAGAACAACTACATGTGCGATGAATCTCTACTTCACACACGATCATCCAAGAAAAAACATGTGAGAATAACAACAACAGTGCACACAGTTCCTTCTTATTAAATGTTTTTGAAAGTCACCTTACCACACATGCTTGGCAATTATGAACTGTTTATGATGTCATGCGCATCGTAAACATTTGCTCATAAAAGAATGCATGTGATAGGCCATCATCCAACACGTGTCGGATTCTGGGCTCCGCAGACCCAAGAAGGTTCGAACTCTGGGGCGTGTGTGAAGATCTCAACCTCTCCAGCTTAGAGCCCGTCGCCCCACAGCCTAGCCTAGCTGGATTCGCGTGAGCAAGGAAGAAGATGAACACGGCAGTTTACCCAGGTTCGGGCCACCTTGCGGTGTAAAACCCTACTCCTGCTTTGTGGTGGATTAGCCTCACGAGGGGCTGAGGATGAACTAGTACAGAGGATGAAAAACCTCGCGAGAGCTCGGTGGTGAGAATGAGTCGACCTCCTCTATGGTGGTGGCTAACCTATATTTATAGTGGCATTGGTCCTCCTCCCTCGAAACTTAGGCGGGAAGGGATACCACAATGGCTAATTTGAAAGGGGACAAGTAGTACATCCTATCCTGACAAAATGTGGTCTTCTCCTACAATGCTTCTGGTCGTGATGTAGCGCTGGGCTCGGTGATGACCTCCGCCTTGCCGAGCATGTGGTCTTGGTCTTGTAGCACCGGAATGGAAACCTTTGGGATATTCCTCGGGAACCCACGCCTGTCCTTGCCTCCTTAGCACCAAAGAGGAAACTGCCACCTCTGCGCCCGCTGGCGCCCGCCTGGCCTTGGTCGTCATGGCTCACGTCACCTCAGCCTCATGAGGTGGGGTACCTGCATAGAAATCTCCACTCCTCGGGAGGCCGCCTGGGGAGGCCGCTCCCTCAGGAGGTCTTGGTGTCATTCTCCTCGCGAGGCCTGGCCCCTCGTGAGGGTCTTGTCTTGGTGGTCTTGGAGATGGGCCGTACCAGGCCATCGAGGGAGCCACGCCGTGGGCTGCAGGCAGGCAAGTCTGGGTACCCTGGTTCCTAGAACACCGACAGTAGCCCCCGCGCGCAAGGCGCGCTCGGGCTGGCTTCGAGGCGAAGCCAAGGGGCAAGGGTGAAGCGCCGCAGGCCCCAATCGCCTACGGGCCAGGCTGACGCATGGCGCTTGACGGGACGCGGACACCTCCGCTTCCCCCACGTTGCCTGGGCAACCGCCCACTGACAAAAGGCCGGCGCATGCCCGCGAAGCCATCATTGCTGTGCCTTCTTCGCCGGATTCAGCGCCAACTCAAATCCGCCTCGCTGCCATGGCCCCCAAGAAGAAGAGGGGCAAGGCCCCGACTATAGCGGAGCCCCCGTCGGGGCCGGAGCCCACGTTGGGCCGGTCCACCGTGATTAACCGAGAGGGGCTGGACAAGGTCCGGCAAGCGATTGCCGCCGACTACAATGAGCGGAAGGTGACAAAGATCTGGTCGGCCTCCCGGCTCCAAGCCGACATGGAGACCACCGAGATCCCTCTTCACCTTCACGCCCTTTTCGTCGGCCTGCTGCCGCCATTCTCCGATTTCTTCAGTGCCATGCTCACGCACTATCAAATCCACGCGCTACATCTGGATCCCGGGTCTGTCGTTCTTCTCTCCGCCTTCGCGTTCTTATGCGAGGCCTTCGTGGGCATTGCCCCATCCGTGGCCCTGCATCGGTACTTATTCTCACTCTAGTTGGTCGACGGCGAGCAACACTCGGGGTGCATGTCGCTTCAGGCGGTGGCGGCAACTGCAGGCTCCGGCATTGATGCCTTGCTCTGCCCGAACGCAGTGGGATTCCGGAGGCAGTGGGTGTACGTAGACGCCACCATGTACAGCCCCCTGCTCCTGATCCTGTCTGCCCCCATGGAGCCGAGCTCCGGATGGAAGCACGTGGAGCTGGTCGATCCGCGTCTCGCTCGGGTCTTGACTAGGCTGGCCAACCAGAGGAAAGCAGGGGTGACGATGGTGATGGTGGTGAGGGAATTCGTCCGGCGGCGCATCGCTCCGCTCCAGCACCACTCCCGTCTGATGTGGGCATTCACCGGCCCTGCAGACAGCATGAGACTTCAGGAGCCTCCCCTTCCTTCTAGCATGTTGCGCGGAGTGCTCCGTCTCCAGACTGGTGAGGAACCTGCCGAGCTCCCTCCAAATGGGTTCCCCCTCTACGACCACCCAAACGGGGGAGCCTTCGCCAAGAAGATGCCGCGCTTCGACGAGTGGGGGCTGCTCCACGAGGGCCACACAGGGCCTCGTGACAACCCCCTCCTGGTGACCCCAGGGCACGAGGGCTCCGAGGTGCGCGCTCCTCGGACAGCCGTGAGGGAGCGCACCCCACCGCGGGCTCCCCAGGCATTCGCCTTTAGCCCTGCGGGTGGCGGGGGAGGTGCCCTGCCTGTAGATGCAGCTGCCACCCTCGTCGTGGAGGGCTATGCACCAGGCCCCAGTGCATCCCCTCTGGACCCTGGAGTAGCCCGGAAGAGGAAGGAGCTCGGGAGCCATCGTGGCCCTGCCTCAGGGGCCCTGAAGAAGAGGAAGTGGATCACTATGGACGAGTAAGCGCCTTGCCTCCTTCTTGATCGTTGCATACCGCATCACTTCCTGACTCTTGTTCCTTAGGGTCCCTTCCGACGAGGAGGCGGGCGCACCCCGAGCACCGCCTCCGGAGGGCACTGGTCCTGTCGCGACCTCGTGCCTCCTGAGCCGCGCGGCTATGCGCAAGGTGGCACCCGTACCCGAATCGAGCCCGACCTTGGGGGGCCTCGGGCCTGCATTCCTGGCGTCCTTCTTTCAGAGTGGCCTCCAAGTCGCGGGGGCCGTGCCGAGGGCTCCGCCTCTGATGCTCGTCGGTAGCTGATACGTCCATTTTGCATCATGATTTTATATCAATATTTATTGCATTATGGGCTGTTGTTACACATTCTAGCACAATATTTATGCCTTTTCTCTCTTATTTTACAAGGTTTACATGAAGAGGGAGAATGCCGGCAGCTGGAATTCTGGACTGGAAAAGGAGCAAATCTGAGAGACCTATTCTGCACAACTCCAAAAGTCCTGAAACTTCACGGAGAATTATTTTGGAATATATAAAATATATTGGGCGAAGAAAGCAACAGATGGGGGCCACCAGCCATCCAATAGGGTGGGGGGCGCGCCTCCCTACCTTGTGGGCCACCTGGCAGGCCCCCGATGCCCATGTTCTGCTATATGATGTGTTTTGACCTGGAAAAATCAGAAGGAAGCTTTCGGGTTGAAGCGCTGCTGTCTCGAGGCGAAACATGGGCAGAACCAATCTAGGTCTCCGGCGGAGCTGTTCTGCTGGAGAAACTTCCCACCGGGAGGGGGAAATCGAAGCCATCATCATCACCAATGATCCTCTCATCGAGAGGGGGTCAATATCCATCAACATCTTCACCAGCACCATCTTCTCTCAAACCCTAGTTCATCTCTTGTATCCGATCTTTGTCTCAAAACCTCAGATTGGTACCTGTGGGTTGCTAGTAGTGTTGATTACTCCTTGTAGTTGATGCTAGTTGGTTTATTCGGTGGAAGATCATATGTTCAGATCCTTAATGCTATTCAATACCCCTCTGATTATGAACATGAATATGCTTTGTGAGTAGCTACGTTTGTTCCTGAGGACATGGGAGAAGTCTTGTTAAAAGTAATCATGTGAATTTGGTATTCGTTCGATATTTTGATGAGATGTATGTTGTCTTTCCTCTAGTGGTGTTATGTGAACGTTGACTACATGACACTTCACCATGATTTGGGCCTAGGGGAAGGCATTGGGAAGTAATAAGTAGATGATGGGTTGATAGAGTGACAGAAGCTTAAACCCTAGTTTATGTGTTGCTTCGTAAGGGGCTGATTTGGATCCATATGTTTCATGCTATGGTTAGATTTATCTTAATTCTTCTTTCGTAGTTGCGGATGCTTGCGAGAGGGGTTAATCATAAGTGGGAGGCTTGTCCAAGGAAGGACAGCACCCAAGCACCGGACAACCCACATAACAAATTATCAAAGTAACGAACGCGAATCATATGAGCATGATGAAAACTAGCTTGACAGTAATTCCCATGTGTCCTCGGGAGCACTTTGCTTTATATAAGAGTTTGTCCAGGATTGTCCTTTGCCACAAAAAGGATTGGGCCACCTTGCTGCACCTTAGTTACTTTTTTTACTTGTTACCCGTTACGAATTATCTTATCACACAACTATCTGTTACCGATAATTTCAGTGCTTGCAGAGAATACCTTGTTGAAAACCGCTTGTCATTTCCTTCTGCTTCTCATTGGGTTCGACACTCTTACTTATCAAAAGGACTACGATAGATCCCCTATACTTGTGGGTCATCAAGACTCTTTTCTGGCGCCGTTGCCGGGGAGTGAAGCGCCTTTGGTAAGGAAACATTTATATTACGTGCTGAAATTTACTGTCACTTGTCACTCTGGAAAATAATCCTTTGAGGGGCTTGTTCGGGGTATCTTCACCTCGACCGGAAGAGCAAAGAGTTGCTCCTCAACCTACTGCACCTACTAAAAATATTTATTATGAAATTCCTTCGGGTATGATAGAGAAACTGCTAGCTAATCCTTATGCAGGAGATGGAACATTACATCCCGATATGCACCTTATCTATGTGGATGAAGTTTGTGGATTATTTAAGCTTGCAGGTTTGCCTGAGGATGATGTGAAGAAGAAGGTCTTCCCTTTATCTTTGAAGGGAAAGGCATTGACATGGTATAGGCTAAGTGATGATATTGGATCATGGAACTACAACCGATTGAAATTGGAATTTCATCAGAAGTTTTATCCTATGCATCTGGTTCATCGAATCGGAATTATATTTATAATTTTTGGCTTTGTGAAGGAGAAAGTATCACTCAAGCTTGGGGGAGGCTTAACTCAATGTTATATTCATGCCCCAATCATGAGCTCTCAAGGGAAATTATTATTCAGAATTTTTATGCTCGGCTTTCTCGTAATGATCAATCCATGCCCGATACTTCTTGCACTGGTTCTTTTATGAAGAAGACTATTGAATTCAAATGGGATTTATTGGAAAGAATTAAATGCAACTCTGAAGATTGGGAACTCGACGAAGGTAAGGACTCAGGTATAAACCTTAAGTTTGATTGTGTTAAATCTTTTATGGATACCGATGCTTTTCGTGATTTTAGCAATAAATATGGACTTGACTCTAAGATAGTAGTTTCCTTTTGTGAATCATTTGCTACTCATGTTGATCTCCCTAAGGAAAAGTGGTTTAAATATCATCCTCCCATTGAAGTAAAAGTAGTAGAACCTATTAAAGTTGAAGAAGAAACTATTACTTATAATGTTGATCCTATTGTCCCTACTGCTTATATTGAGAAACCACATTTTCCTGTTAGAATAAAGGATCATGCTAAAGCTTCAACTGTGGTTCGTAAGAGTAATATTATAACACCTAGACCCCCTGAACAAATTAAAGTTGAACCTAGTATTGCTATGGTTAAAGATCTCTTGGTCGATAATATTGATGAGCATGTTATTTAGTTCTGTGGTGAAGCTGCTAGAATTGCTAAACCTGATATTAAAGATAAACATAGACCCGTCGTTGGCATGCATGTTGTTTCTGTTAAAATAGGAGATCATTGTTATCATGGTTTATGTGATATGGGTGCTAGTGTGAGTGCAATTCCTTATACCTTATATCAAGAAATTATGAATGATATTGCACCTGCTGAGATAGAAGATATTGATGTTACTATTAAACTTGCCAATAGAGATACTATATCACCAATTCGGGATTGTTAGAGATGTTGAAGTCTTGTGTGGGAAAATAAAATACCCTACTGATTTTCTTGTTCTTGGTTCCCCACAAGATGATTTTTGTCCCATTATATTTGGTAGACCTTTCTTGAATACTGTTAATGCTAGGATAGACTGTGAGAAAGAAATTGTTACTGTAAGCTTTGGGAATGTGTCTCATGATTTTAATTTCTCTAAATTTCGTAGACAACCCCATGATAAAGAATTGCCTAGTAAAGATGAAATAATTGGTCTTGCTTCTATTGATGTGCCTCCTACTGATCCTTTAGAACAATATTTGCTAGATCATGAAAATGATATGTTTATGAATGAAAAAAAGGAATTAGATGAAATATTCTTTAACCAAATGCCTGTTTTGAAACACAATTTGCCTGTTGAAATCCTTGGAGATCCTCCTCCACCCAAGGGTGATCCTGTGTTTGAGCTTAAACAATTACCTGATACTTTGAAATATGCTTATCTTGATGAAAAGAAGATATATCCTATTATTATTAGTGCTAACCTTTCAGAGCATGAAGAAAAGAAATTATTGAAAACTCTGAGGAAGCACCGCGCTGCTATTGGATATACTCTTGATGATCTTAAGGGCATTAGTCCCACTCTATGTCAGCACAAAATTAGTATGGAGCCTGATGCTAAACCAGTTGTTGATCACCAACGACGGTTAAATCCTAAGATGAAGGAAGTGGTAAGAAATGAAATAATAAAACTTCTGGAGGCAGGTATAATTTATCCTATTGCTGATAGTAGATGGGTAAGTCTTGTTCATTGTGTCCCTAAGAAGGGAGGTATTACTGTTGTTCCTAATGATAAGAATGAATTGATTCCATAAAGAATTGTTACAGGTTATAGAATGGTAATTGATTTTCGTAAATTAAACAAAGCTACTAGAAAAGATCATTACCCTCTACCTTTTATTGATCAAATGCTAGAAAGATTATCCAAACATACACATTTCTGCTTTCTAGATGGTTATTCTGGTTTTTCTCAAATACCTGTGTCAAAAGAGGACCAAGAAAAGACCACTTTTACTTGCCCTTTCGGTACCTTTGCTTATAGACGTATGCCTTTTGGTTTATGCAATGCACCTGCTACCTTTCAAAGATGTATGACTGCTATATTCTCTGACTTTTGTGAAAAGATTGTTGAGGTTTTCATGGACGCTTTCTCCGTTTACGGAACTTCTTTTGATGATTGCTTAAGCAACCTTGATCGAGTTTTGCAGAGATGTGAAGAAACTAATCTTGTCTTGAATTGGGAGAAGTGCCACTTTATGGTTATTGAAGGTATTGTCTTGGGGCATAAAATTTCTGAAAGAGGTATTGAAGTTGATAAAGCTAAAGTAGATGCTATTGAAAAGATGCAATGTCCTAAAGATATCAAAGCTTTCCTGATGAGTAATTGGCTGTCATAAATGCTTCTCGTAATACTCCATGGTATGCTGATTATGCTAATTACATTGTTCCTAAATTTATACCACCTAGTTTCACATACCAGCAAAAGAAAAAGTTTTTCTATGATTTAAGACATTACTTTTGGGATGACCCACACCTTTATAAAGAAGGAGTAGATGGTGTTATTAGACGTTGTGTACCTGAGCATGAACAGGAACAGATCCTACGCAAGTGCCACTCCGAAGCTTACGGAGGACACCATGCTGGAGATAGAACTGCACACAAGGTATTGCAATCTGGTTTTTATTGGCCTACACTCTTCAAGGATGCCCATAAGTTTGTCTTGTCTTGTGATGAATGCCAGAGAATTGGCAATATTAGTAGATGTCAGGAAATGCCTATGAATTATTCACTTGTTATTGAACCATTTGATGTTTGGGGCTTTGATTATATGGGACCTTTTCCTTCCTCTAGTGGGTATACACATATTTTAGTTGATGTTGATTACGTTACTAAGTGGGTAGAAGCTATTCCAACTAGTAGTGCTGATCATAACACTTCTATTAAGATGCTTAAAGAAGTTATTTTTTCGAGGTTTGGAGTCCCTAGATATTTAATGACTGATGGTGGTTCACATTTTATTCATGGTGCTTTTCGTAAAATGCTTGCTAAATATGATGTCAACCATAGAATTGCATCTCCTTATCACCCTCAGTCTAGTGGTCAAGTAGAATTAAGCAATAGAGAGATTAAATTAATTTTGCAAAAGACTGTTAATAGATCTAGAAAGAATTGGTCTAAGAAACTTGATGATGCACTATGGGCTTATAGAACTGCTTATAAGAACCCTATGGGTATGTCTCTGTATAAAATAGTTTATGGAAAAGCATGTCACTTACCTCTAGAACTAGAACATAAAGCGTATTGGGCTATTAAATAGCTCAACTATGATTTTAAACTTGCCGGTGAGAAGAGGTTATTTGACATTAGCTCACTTGATGAATGGAGAACCCAAGCTTATGAGAATGCCAAGTTGTTTAAAGAAAAAGTTAAAAGATGGCATGACAAAAGGATACAAAAGCGTGAGTTTAATGTAGGTGATCATGTTTTGCTATACAACTCTCGTTTAAGATTTTTTGCAGGAAAGCTTCTCTCTAAATGGGAAGGTCCTTACATTATCGAGGAGGTCTATCGTTCCGGTGCCATTATGATCAACAATGCCGAAGGCACCAACCCGAAGGTGGTAAACGGTCAAAGACTCAAACATTATCTTTCAGGTACTCCCATAAATGTCGAGATGAATATTATCAATACCGTAACACCGGAGGAGTACATAAGGGACACTTTCCAGAATGTTTCAAACTCCAAAAAGGAATTGGTATGTGGTACGGTAAGTAAACCGATTCCAATACTGTTCTAATGGCAATTTTTCTCCGTATTGGAATATTTAAAAAATTAGGAAAATTAAAAGTAGTCCGAAAAGTGCACGAGGAAGCGACAAGGTAGGGAGGCGCGCCTTACCCCCTGGGTGTGCCCCCCACCCTTGCCGCCACCTCGTGTGCCCTCCGGACTCTGTTTTCTTGCACAATACCTCTCTTGGTCGGTAAAAATTCATTATATAATCTCCCAAAGATTTTGACCACCGTACCACGGCAATATCTCTTGTTCTTGTTTCGAGCTGTTTTTCTGACATATCCAAATCGCCATGACGTCTCCAGTGCCCCCAAGGACAAGTTTTCGAGAAGGTCATCAACCCTTATCTCGCGGAGGTGCTGCAACACCCTCAAACCATTGAGCTACGTGAGGGGGTGCTGCACATCCATGATACCGAAGGGCCTAAGAAGACCGGAAGCATGGAGACAAGGCTCGAAACAGTAGAGTAGCAAGTCTTCAAGTGTCAAGGGATGGTGGAACACGGACTCAACACCAACCACATGATGATCGCTAAATTTACTAGTGGTCACAAGCTGGATGCCGAGAACATTGGGGAGACCATCTTCAAGCTTCATGAGAAAATCAAGCATCTCCAAGCCCAGATCTATGACCTGCAAAACCAAAACTGTGAGTATGAATATAGATTTAAGAGGATGAGTTTGGCTGCAGATTTGAGGATCCCGGAGACTCGTTCATCTTTTTACGATGGTGAACCTATGCCTTGGAAGACGGAGGATAAAATTTCATCATCAACAACTCCATCATCACCACCTCCGAAGAAAGAGATCTAAATACATGGGTATGGGCACTCCCCTCAGAAACTACCAAGCTTGGGGGAGGTGCCGCGGTATCGTATCACCATCACACCTTTACCTTTACCGTTTTTCTTAGTTCGATCCTTTTGGTTATATCTTGATCTAGTAGAATAAAGTTTTAGTATGATCTAGCTTTGAGTTTTGTTTCGAGGTTTATCTATGTAATCGAGTCCATGAGTTATATAATAAAGAGTAGTTTTGAGTTGAGGGCTTTGCTTTCTTGCTATGATCTTCAGGGAATAAATAAAACAAAGAATAAAAAGAAATAAAAAGATCGTATAATGATCTTATGGAGAGTAATGACTTCACATATAAAGAGTATGATGAATAAAAGTTGTTGAGTTGACAAACATAGTTTTGGTCATTGTTGCAATTAATAGGAAGTAATAAAGAAAGAGAGGTTTCACTTATAAATATACTATCTTGGACATCTTTTGTAATTGTGAGCACTCATTAAAATATGACATGCTAAAAAGTTGATGTTGGACAAGGAAGACAACATAATGGGTTATGTTTTCTTATATCCGGATAGAAGTTATAGTGTCTTGGATCCTCCAACATGTTGAGCTTGCTCTTCCCTCTTATGCTAGCCAAATCCTTTGCACCAAGTAGAGATACTACTTGTGCATCCAAACATCCCTTAAACCAGTTTTGCCATGAGAGTCCACCATACCTACCTATGGATTGAGTAAGATCCTTCAAGTAAGTTGTCATTGGTGCAAGCAATAAAAATTGATCTCTAAATATGTATGATCTATTAGTGTGAAGAAAATAAGCTTTATACGAACTTGTGATATGGAAGAAATAAAAGCGACGGACTGCATAATAAAGTTCTTTATCACAAGCGGCAATATAAAGTGATGTTCTTTTGCATTAAGAGTTTGTGCATCCAACCATAAAATCACATGACAACCTTTGCTTCCCTCTGCGAAGGGCCTATCTTTTACTTTTATCTTCTACCCTTATACAAGAGTCATGGTGATCTTCACCTTTCCATTTTACACTTTTTCTTTTGGCAAGCACTATGTGTTGGAGAAAGATCCAGATATATATATCCACTCGGATGTAGGTTATCATAAAGTATTATTGTTGACATTACCCTTGAGGTAAAAGGTTGGGAGGCAAAACTATAAGCCCCTATCTTTCTCTGTGTCCGACTGAGGCTTCGAATCCATAAGTATCACGTGAGTGTTAGCAATTGTGAAAGACTAAATGATAGTTGAGTATGTGGACTTGCTGAAAAGCTCTTGAATTCAATCTTTCCGATGTTATGATAAATTGCAATTGTTTCAATGACTGAGATTATAGTTTGTAGTTTTCAATGAGTTTTTGATTCATACTTTACCTTGTGAACGAATTGTTACTTTAGCATAAGGAAATATATGACAATATTTGTTGCTGTTCTAAAGATGATCATGAAGCCCTCATGTTCGTATTTTTTTTTATCAACACCTCTATCTCTAAACATGTGGACATATTTTTTGATTTCGGCTTTCGCTTGAGGACAAGCGAGGTCTAAGCTTGGGGGAGTTGATACATCCATTTTGCATCATGCTTTTATATCAATATTTATTGCATTATGGGCTGTTGTTACACATTCTAGCACAATATTTTTGCCTTTTCTCTCTTATTTTACAAGGTTTACATGAAGAGGGAGAATGCCGGCAGCTGGAATTCTGGACTAGAAAAGGAGCAAATCTGATAGACCTATTCTGCACAACTCCAAAAGTCCTGAAACTTCACGGAGAATTATTTTGGAATATATAAAAAATATTGGGCGAAGAAGGCACCAAAGGGGGGCCACCAGCCATCCACAAGGGTGGGGGGCGCGCCCTACCCCCTGGGCGCGCCTCCCTACCTTGTGGGCCACCTGGCAGGCCCCCGATGCCCATCTTCTGCTATATGATGTGTTTTGACCTGGGAAAAATCAGAAGGAAGCTTTCGGGATGAAGCACCGTCGTCTCGAGGCGGAACCTGGGCAGAACCAATCTAGGGCTCCGGCGGAGCTGTTCTGCCGGAGAAACTTCCCTTCGGGAGGGGGAAATCGAAGCCATCGTCATCACCAACGATCCTCTCATCGAGAGTGGGTCAATCTCCATCAACATCTTCACCAGCACCATCTCCTCTCAAACCCTAGTTCATCTCTTGTATCCGATCTTTGTCTCAAAACCTCAGATTGGTACCTGTGGGTTGCTAGTAGTGTTGATTACTCCTTGTAGTTGATGCTAGTTGGTTTATTCGGTGGAAGATCATATGTTCAGATCCTTAATGCTATTCAATACCCCTCTGATTATGAACATGAATATGCTTTGTGAGTAGCTATGTTTGTTCCTGAGGACATGGGAGAAGTCTTGTTAAAAGTAATCATGTGAACTTGGTATTCGTTCGATATTTTGATGAGATGTATGTTGTCTTTCCTCTAGTCGTGTTGTGTGAACGTCGACTACATGACACTTCACCATGATTTGGGCCTAGGGGAAGGCATTGGGAAGTAATAAGTAGATGATGGGTTGCTAGAGTGCAGAAGCTTAAACCCTAGTTTATGCGTTGCTTCGTAAGGGGCTGATTTGGATCCATATGTTTCATGCTATGGTTAGATTTATCTTAATTCTTCTTTCGTAGTTGCGGATGCTTGCGAGAGGGGTTAATCATAAGTGGGAGGCTTGTCCAAGGAAGGACAGCACCCAAGCACCGGTCCACCCACATAACAAATTATCAAAGTAACGAACGCGAATCATATGAGCATGATGAAAACTAGCTTGACAGTAATTCCCATGTGTCCTCTGGAGCACTTTGCTTTATATAAGAGTTTGTCCAGGCTTGTCCTTTGCTACAAAAAGGATTGGGCCACCTTGCTGCACCTTAGTTACTTTTGTTACTTGTTACCCGTTACGAATTATCTTATCACACAACTATCTGTTATCGATAATTTCAGTGCTTGCAGAGAATACCTTGTTGAAAACCGCTTGTCATTTCCTTCTGCTCCTCATTGGGTTCGACACTCTTACTTATCGAAAGGACTATGATAGATCCCCTATACTCGTGGGTCATTAGTAGTTGGACGGCTTGCGGGATGGCGCCATCCCCAAGCAGCGGGGTGAATCCGCATCGGGCCCTGCCCCGGGCCGAAGGAGCGGGCGAAGGAGTTCCAGCCCCCGGGCCCCTGCCGGAGACGGGGGAGTCTTTGCGCACCCCCACAGCAGACTGGGGCGTGGAGGAAAACCCCAGCCAAGCATTAGAGCCCCCGCGCAGGTGCAGCACTGTTCGGCACGGCCTTCTCCAGGAGGCGGCAAGCGCGCTAGGGCGCCTCGGGGTGGAGCTCGACGACGTCGACCCGTGCCTCGAGGCGAAGCGCTTGCGCCTGGCACGCGAGTGGCGCCAGCTCGATGTCACCGCCAACTTGGGTTGCCTGCAGTGCGAGCACGCTCATGCGAAGGCAGAGGAGTCCCTTGCCGCGGTGAAGGAGGCTTGCGATCACGCCCTGGAGGAGGCCCGGGTCGTGGACTGCCGGTGCGAGGGGGCCTAGAAGCACGAGAGGGAGCTTCAAGATTCGAATGCCACTCTCGAGCGACAAGTCCCAGCATGCAAGGCGGCGCTTGCCGCCCCGGCGGGCGGGCCGCCCACGGACGAAGCGAGGCTCCGCATGCTCGAGGACATTCTGACGCTGGAGGCACTGGAGCAGAACCTGGAGCGTGAGCGGCTGGAGGTGATGGAGTGCCAGGTGACCACCGCTGAGGACGCCCTCGCCCCTCGGGAGGCGATGATTCGAAAGGAGGCTGACGAGAGGGTAGTGGGGGTCCGCAGGGCCCTTGCCGAAGAATATCACCGGAAGATGGAGCTTCAGGAGGCTCGCTTGTGTGCGCAGGGTGACGAGCTAAAGGGCGAGGCCGACGGCCTCAAGGAGAAGTTAGCCGCGGCGGACACTCGGGCCACTACTGAGGCCGAGCTATCCTTCCTTCATGAGCAGGTGGAAGGTGTTTCCACCCTCGTAGAGAAAGCTTCAGACAAGGCGAGCCGAGCTCGAGTGCTGCAGCGTGAGTGCTCCCAAATGTTCGAGGCCCTCGGGTGCAGGGCCAACCAGGCCCTGAGCAGCATTTGCGACGAGAACGTCTCTAGCCCGCTTGTTGCTGATGACGCCGGCTACCTCAGCTTCTTCACCAAGGTCGTGGCGCACCTCGAAGGTGGGGCCGGGAGGTGCGCTGGCTCGTCAAGGAGAGGAGCCGCGACCTCCTTGCGCGTGCGTTCTCATGCATCTTCAGCCACCTTCTCCCCTCCGATCCTGACTTCGACTTCGGGGGCGCGATAGCCCCTGTGCCCGGGGTGATCCAAGGCGCCCTGGCAGGCTGGGTGGAGGACCATGTGGATGACCTGATCGCAGAGCTTGCCCCTGCTGAGGATGTGGGTGCGCCCGTGGTTGAGGAACGCGGGGCTGACGACGATGACGATGGCAGCAGCGACAGTGACAGGGCGTCTCCCTAGGCTTCTTTTCTTTTGTTTTCCTGTCAAGACTTTGGATGTGACCCCGCGGGGATGCGAAAGCATTTTTTGGAAGAACCTTCTCAATGATGTATTAAGTAATATTGCACTCCCTGATGTCGCCTTTCCTTTACTTTTCGCGAGCCTGTGGCCCCTCAGCAGGGGCGGCCGTTATTGTGATGTTGGGTCGCGTTGCCCGCCCAAAGTCCGGAGGCGGACGCTTGCCGAGGGCCCCGGGCCGCACGTACCCGCTGGCTCGCTTAAGAGCGTTGCGTGAGGGTTCGGATGCCGAGGTCTCGGAGAGGTGTGCATGCGGGCAAGGCCGCGGCTGCTGTGGCCTGAGCCCTTAGGGCATCTTCAGCGGCGCTGGGCTGACCCAAGCGTGCGCACCATGCCCAGGGCGCGATGGAGGGAGCCACGGGTGCCCGCCGTCTTTCGCAAAGACGGAAATCAAGAGAGAAAGCACCGCAAGAAGACAAAAGCGAGCCCCCCCCCCTTATTTTTTAAGATAAAAACGCAAGAACTTCAAATCCACTCCAAGAAGTAGCAAATTCGATTACAAGAGAAAGCAAAGAACATCCGCGACCGGCACCTATGCTAGTCTTCTAGTCTTCCCGCCAGCGCGGAGCATAGGGCTTCCACTAGGCGTGGGCATAGTCACTGATTGACCGTGTTGTCCGCCAGCGCGGAGCATGGGGCTTCCACTTGGCCGTGGGTGGGAGCCCCCGTGAGGCTCGAGGGCAGCGCTCAAGAGACTCCGGGGCGTGTACAGCCCCACTCATTATTACATGAGAGTGTCACGGGCGGAGACTGGAGGAGTGCAAGGCGGCCGCCTTCCTCCCTGGCGGGGACCCCAACCCCTGGCCCTCAGATCGCGCGCCAGCGAGTCCAAGGCGCGGACGGCCCCAGGCGAGGTCGCCGACCTGGCGATCACCAGCGGGCGGCGTGATGCGCCTTCTCGCCGCCCACAGGCCGCGGACTCCTCCTGAGCCTTTGGGTCTCTGGGGTTCCGGCATCGAGAGGTTGCGGCTCAGGAGAACCCGGGCCCTCATGAGGCACCCTAGCCTCGTGGGCCCCTCAGGGCCTTTGGCCCTCCTGGGACCCCGTCCGTACTCGGGGCGCGCCATGCGCCCGGCGTGCCTTGGCACGCCTAGTCCGGCCGCCGCTTCCCCGGTGCGCTGCGGAAGGGTAGTTCACCTGCATCCAAAGGTTAGCACACACGCTTTGAAAATACTTGTTGCAGCGGGGGAGGGGCGTTTAACGGCGCGGTCGGGGCCTCGGTGTGGGCCCGCTCGTGGCATCCAGGGCGTCACTCTTTGGCTTCGCTGGCCGCCACCCCTGCCGGTGGGTCATGTTGGCCACGAGGTGGCCCGTCGCGGTGCATCCCCCGGGGGGCCATCTACCCTGCCCGAAGCTCGGGGGAGCGCTTCTTGGGCTGGGAGGAAGGTCCCGCCGGGCTTCTTTCCACCATTCGGCCCACCAGATCCTCCCGAGAGGGGTGAGCAAACGCAGCAAGGGCACGCTCGGGCTCGTAGCGAGGGTCACGGCATGGGCGGGGGGCACAAGGGCCCCGTACCCTGGCAGGTGACGTCGAGCAGCTCAGCGACCCGATCAAGCAAAACGGCGTGGTCGCCGTTGGCGGGGCGATAGCACAGTAATTCACGTGCCGCAAGGAGCGCAGCCTGCGCGCCTGTTATCCCTCATGTAGCATGGAGCGATGGCGCCGCGGCGACGCCTGCGGAAGGCGCGGCAACATACCTGCTGCGCCGCGCGAGGAGTGATGGAGACGAATCCTGCCGTTGGTGATGGCGTGATGAGGAAGGCGGGGCACGGCGAGAGACGCTGCGGCCATAGGGCGCTGTCTGGTCGGAGTGTGCGGCCCACCGCTCAGCGCGGGCTCGGCCGGTCTTTGTCATGGGTGTGGCAAAGCGAGGATGGAGCTTGGCTGGCGAGGAGACGGGGCTTCGACAGGCCCCTACCTGGTGTGCCAAATGTCAGATTCTGGGCTCCGCAGACCCAAGAAGGTTCGAACTCTGGGGCGTGTGCGAAGATCTCAACCTCTCCAGCTTAGAGACCATCGCCCCACAGCATAGCCTAGCCGGATTTGCGTGAGCAAGGAAGAAGATGAACACGGTAGTTTACCCAGGTTCGGGCCACCTTGCGGTGTAAAACCCTACTCCTGCTTTGTGGTGGATTGGCCTCACGAGGGGATGAGGATGAACTAGTACAGAGGATGAACAACCTCGCGAGAGCTCGGGGGTGTGAATGAGTCGACCTCCTCTATGGTGGTGGCTAACCAATATTTATAGTGGCCTTGGTCCTCCTCCCTCTCAACTTAGGCGGGAAGGGATACCACAACGGCCAATTTAAAAGTGGAGAAGTAGTACATCCTATCCTGACAAAAGGTGGTCTTCTCCTGCAAAGCTTCTGGTCGTGACGCAACGGTGGGCTCGGTGATGACCTCCGCCTTGCCGAGCATGTGGTCTTGGTCTTGTAGCACCGGAATGGAAACCTTTGGGAGATTCCTCGAGAACCCATGCCCGTCCTTGCCTCCTTAGCACCAAAGAGGAAACTACCTCCTCTGTGCCCGTTGGCGCTCGCATGGCCTTGGTCGTCATGGCTCACGTCACCTCAGCCTCATGAGTTGGGGTACCTGCATAGAAATCTCCGCTCCTTGGGAGGCCGCCTGGGGAGGCCGCTCCCTCAGGAAGTCTTGGTGTCGTCCTCCTCGCGAGGCCTGGCTCCTCGTGAGGGTCCTGTCTCAGTGGTCTTGGAGATGGGCCGTACCAGGCCGTCGAGGGAGCAATGCCGTGGGCTACACGCAGGCAAGTCTGGGTACCCTGGTTCCCAGAACGCCGACAACACGAGTACAATGGATGAATCGTGTGGGATATATTCAAGCTTCGCATACAGTTTTATAGGGACAATCGTATGCACTCTTACATCGAATCATGTACGGTTGAGGAAAAGTAAATGTGTGTTATAGTCTGCCTATCATACACGCATTACAATCATGAACTGTTTGTGATGTGGCGCGCATCATAAACGTTGCACCACAGAATACCGAGTTTGATGGTAATGCGAGCACACACGTGTAGCAAGGATGGAGCATTTGGGATATTTGGCATATCACAACCAGTTGTGTGATGACTCATGTTTGGGATAGATGTCGGCATCACATACGCTTAGTTCTGCAAAATGTATTCATTCCTATTCCCTATCCCCCACGGTTTCTGAATCATGTGGGAAGGACCCCCCCCCCCTATCTCACACACAGGCCAGACGATGGTTTAAAACTCCGTCGCGGAAAGGGGTTAAAAACCGTTTGTATAGTAGCTTGTTGTACTAGTGGTCGGTTCGTCATGAAATATGCATTGTTCCCTCTCAGAACCACAAGTCTTCTCGTGAGATGCTTCGGTTTGTGAGGGGTGTGTGTCCAAACTTTTGTCGAACAGGCCAATTTTTTTACCATGGCATCTTGGTGCCATGCCATTACATCAAACAAGGTTCCATGTATTTATGATCATTTTTTAATTTGTTGGAATTTAAAAGCCATGGCACTCAATGTTTGTGTCCAAACCGTGACACCAATATGTTTAAAAATTCATTCCAATTTAGTGCACAGGGCATTAACTCGCACACGAGGACATAAATATGATTTTCCAACCCATTATGGTTAGTTGTTGCATGTACATGTAGCTCAAATTTGAATTACCGCCATTAAATGGCCAGAAAATCACATAAATGTCTTAAAAGGTGTCGTGGTTCGACACGACACTACTGCAGGATGCTGCTAACGCGACACTACGATCAGAGACCCTTCGACGAAACTATGTGCGATGCATTAATCGCAAACGGGGATGTAAAAAAACCGTCAAAAAAGATGCAAAATGTTTGTGATGGCGGAGACATCAAACACGGTTTAGATTTTAGTTACGTGTGCGATGAGGGGCATACGGTTGATCCATACGAACTATTTGCGATTAGACAGAACAACAGAAACGGGCAGCCATATCAATGTGTGTGCGATATACGGCATACAGTTCGCTCCAATGAACTGTTTGCTATTAGGGAATGCAAAAGAAATGGTCAGCCAGATCAAGGTGTGTGTGATATACGGCATACGGTTCACTCGGACGAACTGTTTTCGATTAGGGAACACAACAGAAACGGTTCAACTTAACAAGATGTGTGTGATATGCGGCAGACAGTTCATATAGATGAACTATTTGCGATGAGCCAAAAAAACACAAACGATTCGTGTAAACAAGATGTGTGTGATACGCGGCAAATAGCCCACTCGGATGAACTGTTTGCGATGAGAAAATATAACACAAACGGTTACTAGAGTTAATTCATGTGCGATTATGTGTGTACTAGAGTTAATTATTGCATATAGCAGATGAACATAGTCGGGAATAGCCGTCCAACAATATTATTTTCGATGACATGCATTAATATATTCTTGGTTAAATCTAAGGTCAAAGTTTGGTACTACAAAATATGAAGGGGGCCAATAAAGAATAAACCACGACAGAGGTAGTACCTATAGGAACACAGACGCCCAGTATGAAAGAAAATGTGGGTCAAACCCTAGTTGAAAAGGGCAACAATGTCTAACTCCAGCTTACAAAAGGTACAAAAGCACGAGGATTAATTGTTCATCAGGTTTACACATAACCCGGATTGAACAGGACAATGACATCTAACTCAACCAAAGTTTTCGGCAGTTACAATCAAATGGATCAGTCTGATCCATAAAATCAAGATCCCAGTACAATAATTCTACTGCTCCATGATGACCACAAGCTGTTGTAAATAGAAGCCGAACACGATCAGAAGCCCTTAGGTCCACCTGAAACTTCTTTTTATGTTGTTCAACACTTGCAGCCGTGAGTAATTTCTTATTGAAAAACTTAATCCTCATGGATAATAGTGCCCTCGCATTCAACATGAAGAATGTGACAAAGCTAGTGTTTGCACTGTTGGATGAATATCGTTCCAACGTTACTGTCTTCAAACGAATGTCATGAGATCTGAGAAAATCCCCGTGCTTCATCAATCATCGATTGGTTATACCTTTTTCTCCATGTGTTTTTGCCTAAATAGAGATGAAGATTGAAAACAGTTAATGTCTAAAAAAGATTATGTTGAAAGAGTGATAGCTGAACAATTAATTATAGTACATTATATATGGGCTTCCAATGTGCGTGAAATCATCACCTTTATATACAAATTCTCCAGACATGGAAAGCATTGCAGCAAGGCAATAATGATGTTGAGATCAAAACACTACATACTAATATATAAGGTCTTGACAGAATCCACCACCACTGATAGGATGGACAAGCGCTTCATTGAGCATAGAACATAATATTAGCACTAAAAGTGTACTCCAAGATGATACTTAACTTATGCGCACAAATGAAAAATGCAAATTACAAAAGTGTACGTGAATAATATACAGTACCTCAATAGGTATGGAGGCAAACACCATCTCAAACATTTTAAACGAATCACGAATTGCACCCAAGGTCTCCAGTTTAGGCGCAGAGACCACAGTTATTTGCGAAGGTTTATAATAACAGTCAAGGACCAACCTTTGAAGTGAAGGGGCATCTTCGATGATGAGCTCCTGTCCTTCAAAAGTAATTCCAATGCTTACAAGGTGAGGCGACTTTATTTTGAGACAAGGGATATCGATTCTGCTCCAAAAACAAGCACCAAACGCTCCAGTGCAGGGCAGCTGGAGTGGATGATGCTGTGCAGTGAGGCCTCCGACAGATGAACCAACACAAGCACAAGTTTTTTCAGCAGTGGTAGTTAAAGCATTTGCACTAGATTGTCTGCTAGATGGCACGAGTCAAGGTGGCGGTGTGGAGAGAGGAGGAAAACCATGAGATGGGCATTGGTGGTGAGGGCACAGATGCAGCTATTGGTGGTAACCTATCGCTGTAGTAATGGTAGAACTCAAGCTGCTAGAGTTTATCGAATTGATGGGATGTCAGCCAGGCAGCCATCGTGTAGGGAATGTCCAGCAGGTAGCGTGCTGGGATGCAGATGCGTTGAACGGAGCCCTGGTGGGAGAAGATGATGGCTCCGGGGAGTTCAGAATCATCATGGACAGATAGCTGACGACAGTCGAGATTAAGAGGCGCGGTGCGCCACGGAGTGCGCCACCGAGATGCGAGGACTTGTGTGCGGCAGCCATCCTTGGTGGGGAGAAGGGAGATGATCTCACCAAGGATGCCGTCCGGGAGATCGCTGATGCGGTCCGCCGGAGATTCGACTGGTTCCTCAGGTCCAGGGGGGCGTGGCCGCGCAGTCGGGTCCAAGATCTACATCCGGCAGCAGCGCTGGCCGGAGCCTCATCTATGTACATACCAATCTGAAAGAAAAAAATGGCAGAAACATACATGTAGGACATTCAAAATCAATTCTCAAGATCTGGAAGAAAAAAGGCACAAACATATATGTAGGACATTCAAAATCAATTCTCAAGATCTGGCCAAGAATTATTAGCACGCAAGCTAACACTAGTCGGATTATTAGCAAAAATCATTTGTACAGAACAAACAATTAATCACTAACTCTATACGGATAACATTCAAACAATCAATACACTACGTGCATCTAACGGATCTTAATTACTCTGATTTCATGGACTGAGAGAACATAACCATAGGACTTGTATTCCAAAAAAATTATAGAGGGGGGGGGGAGTAACCATAGAAAACACATGATATGTTTGCCACACAAATGGGTATATAGATGACTAACCGGTTTTCCGTCGGAGTCGCAGTCGTTGCCGGAGTTGCTGTTGACCTCCGGCTCCGGCTGGGGGGGCACAACGGCGCCGATGAAGTCAAGGTCGTGCTGCTGCCCGTGCGAGACCTCGTCGGCGGCGACGGCAACCTCTGTGCCTAGCTTCACGCGTTGCGCGGGTGCTTCACCAGCCCCGGCGTCGCCACTCCCTCCGATGGTGCGCTTCGGCGGCATCCTCATACACTCCAATGTCCAGACGTTGGTGACCACTGTGGACCGAGGGTGCGGCCGCCTATTATGGCCGGCGGCTCGGGCGCGCAATTAATACGGACCAGTGGGAGCTGGGCAGGCGGAGGAGGTCAAAAGTTGTCTCGCCTCCCGGTGAGCCTGCACGGCGGACTTCTGCCATTCATACCATCATTTCACACAGCTACTCGCACACCTGCACGCACGCCTCCCGGTATGCCTGCGCGGTGGACTGCTCGCATGCGTCCGGTCAACTCACGCCTGCTCGCACGGCACACGGGGCGTGTGGCAGCACGTATATTTTTTGGTTTATTGATGATTCATTCTGTCGCTTTACTTCTTAACTGAAGCATGGCACGGTCTAACGCACACGGTCCGAATAAATAATCCGTATGAGATATTGGTTGCCAGTTTTTAATAATCTCCCATTTGTAAGAAGATTATATCAAAACGGGTCTCATTGATGAAAAAATACAATATCACAGTCTACTGGTGTCCATATATGACACCACGATAAGTTTCATGAATTTCAACTAAGTTTTGGATTTACTGAATTTTAAAAATATATATTCTCAATATTTTGAAATCTCCTGTACAGGGAAACATGCACCCAGGGACACATATGATTTTGCAATCCATTTTGGTGCACATATAGCTCAAATTTGATTTTTGCACATTAAATCCCTAGGAAATCAATCAATGTATAAAAACGGTCGAATGATGTCTGTTTTTTTTTTAACACGACACTCCACCTTTGGTCACATGTTCACTGCAGAAAAAGTTTGACAAGCCTCGGAGTGGCTGTGGTGGTGCGGGATGTGTGTGTCTGTGTGTGTGGGGGTGGGGGGGGGAGGGGTCCGGCAGTACACTACGAGTCGTGAACCTCCGTGTGGGATTATTGATCATTTTGTAAGTCATATATGCCACATCAAAGTCGTGAATTGGTTATTTAAAGCATTACACAGCCCTTTCATACATAATGTTCGGGCCACATGCATGCATTGGTGGTCCTCTCGGACACTCTCCCTCGTGCGATTATCAGCGACGTGCCCATTCGTTAGCCCGTAAAGGTTTTCAGTTTCCACCGACAACAAGAGGCATTTGACCAAAAGGTGGATTCATCTTGGCATGTGTGTGGTGTGGATCATGGTGGGATTCCATATCAAAGTTCAAGCATGTGCGTACACACTCCCACCGGCTTGAAGTGAGGGGGCTACACGCATCGTGGTGTAGTGCGTTTTCGGTTTGCGAAGCATGTCCACGTCAAAGTTGTGCATTGGGTATTCAAACATCACATAACACATGGGCGCATGCACGCGGTGGTTTTGTCCTATGACATCACTCGCGTGTGCCTCTCTCTGTGGGCCCACGAGGTCGTCGTCGACCAGTTGAACGTACAACGAGAGAGAGGTTAATTTGACCAACAAGGATGGTTCTTTTTTGGTTTGTGTTACGTATATGCACGGTATAGGAGTATGTACATGTCAAAGAGGGGGCAACATGAATACTCTCTATATATGCGTGTCATAACCTCGCTCCATGTGGGGACTTTTCGGTTCCCGAGGCAGGTGCCACATCAAAGTTGTACATTATATTGGTATTCAAACATCATGCAATACCATGCAGGCGGTGGTTGCCCTATATATAGGAACTAAATCGCGTGTGGCGCTTCCATCCATGGGCATGCGAGGTTGTCCTCCATCACTTTGACCCAACGAGAGAGAGGTTAATTTGATCATCAAGGAACGATTCTTTTTTGGTTTGTGCTATACAGCAGAAGTACATATATACCACGCGTCGAATGGGGGCGTACATATAGCACATACCACGCGTCATGAACCTCACGCTCTCTGTGGGGACTTTTTGGTTTCCTATATACGTGGTGCCACATCAAAGTAGTGCATTGCGTATTCAAACATCACACAAACACCTCTTTGGGCCACATGCAGACGGTGGTACGTAGTCCTATATAGGATGATCACTCGCGTGCGATGTATGCTTCGCTTCTGTGTTGGGCCCGCGAGTTCGTCGTCCATCACTTTGACCCAGCGAGAGAGAGGTATGTTTGACGAACAAAGAGGATTAATTCTTTTAGGGCTGTGTTACTAGGTGTATATATAGTACGTGTCGAAGGGGGGTGACCAGCTTGGTCCATCACTTTCACCGACAGCGTGAGAGAGGTTAACTAATTTGACTTAGGAGGGCATTAATTTTTTGTTTTGTCTTGATATAGATCATGATATGAGATTACATATATATAATAGCGTATCTGTACACATGAATCCATCCCACTGGATCGAAGGGGGGGGGGGCGAGCACACGACATGTCATGAACGACCTCTTGCTCTGTGTGGGGACCTCTGCGATTTTCAACGCATGCACCACATCAATGTTGTGCATTGGGTCGGGTATTCAACACATATGCATGCATCACACACCTCCATAAATATGTTCGGGACACACGCATACAATAATGGTTGTCTTTGGACACACTCTCACTCGCTTGGTTATGGGCGGCAAGCCTATATATATTCGTGGGCCCGCGTGGACGTCCATCATTTCGACCAACAATGAGAAAGGTTACCAGGGTGGATTCTTCTTCTTTGCTTCGAGTTACCGTATAGTAGGTCGACCCATTCCAAGCCTAATTAAGTTTGAGCGCATGCTACGCGTCGTGAACCCTCGCTCGGTATGGGGATTTTACGGTTCCAAAGCATGGTGCCACATCAAATTTGTGCATTGGGTATTCAAACAGCACACACACCACTTCCATATACATACTTGGGCCACATGCATAGAGTGGGTTTGTCTTCATACAGTACTCCCTCGTGAGGTTATCGGCGATAAGCTAGCCCATTTTGTGGGGCCGTGTGGACGTCCATCACTTTGACCAACAACGAGCGGGGAGAGGTTGTACGACCAAGTTGGATTCTGCTTGGTCCGTGTTACAGTACGTCTTGGTGAGATGCCCTCCCCACAATGTGTGTGTGTGGGAGGGGGGGCTACTTCACGCTACCTGCAACCTCCGTGGGGTCGGGGAAGTCCGGTTAATTTGCGAGGCACACGTGCCACATCAAAGTTGTGAATGGTAGTTAAATATCACACACCACACCCTTTTCATACATATAGTAGGGCCACCCGCATGTGGTTCGTATGTGGTCTCACCCATCTCGCGCCACAAGCACACATTTGTGGGTCGGCACACGGTCCACCTTTGTCGGGAAGCGAAAGGGGAAGTTTGACCATATATATATGATGGACTCCTATAGGTTTCGTGTTACGGTAGGGTGAGATTTCAGACCTAGCTATTTGGGGGCATGCATTCGTAGCTAGGATTCCCTTACCGCCGACACGAAGTGGGGTTCGTAGGGGGTGGCTGACTAGCAATACTGTGCTTTTGTGCGACAGGTGCCACATCAAAGTTGTGCATTGGGTATTCGAACATCAAACCACCCTTTTCATACATATATTTGGTCCACATGCAAGTGTGCTCGTGTTCCGACCCTCTCCCGCATTATTCTTTTTGCCAAATTTATAAACAGCACACGAGTTGGATGTAGAAACCGTCTGTGATTGGGTACGCAACAGACATGGTTCGGTCAGACTACACGTGTGCCACGCCCGTGCCCTGCAGTCCCTCACATCAGCACAGTAGATTGTGCTCCACGAGGCTTGCCTCCCAGTCTCGAAAATATCTACTACCTCGTAATCTCAAAAATATCTACCGCCTGGAAGGTTTTAATGTTTGATAGCACACGATTAGTATGTGCAGACCGTGTGCAATGTTTGTTACTCCCGCTCTGCTTCAGTCCCTTCATTCAAATTTTCAGTAGCCCCGGCATTTTACTCCCGCCTCTGCATCCCTCGCAATCTCAAAAATACCTGCTCACCCTTGATTCAAATTTTTAGTTGCCCCGCCTTGTTACTCCCGCTTCTGCATCCCTCGCAATCTCAAAAATATCTGCTCGGCCTTGATTCAAATTTTCAGTTGCCCCGGCATTTTACTCCCGCCTCTGCATCCCTCGCAATCTCAAAAATATCTGCTCGCCCTTGATCCAAATTTTTAGTAGCCCCGCCTTGTTACTCCCGCCTAGTAAAATTTTCAGTTGCCGCGGTATTTCCTCAAACACCACCTTGCCCCCCCCCTCCACACACACCACACACTCCCCAAAACCTCCGCTCACACAGACACACACCACCCCTCCCTCACTCGAAACCATTGGTAGGTCGTCGCCATCGCCGCCGCCACCTCCATCCTCAACCTTTGCCTGTGTGTCGGGGAGCTCGAGAAGCCAATGGCCAAAAAGAGGTTTATCGCGGCGTCTTCGCCCGACGCCGGCGTGGTGGCCGCCGAGGTGTCCCCGTCGTCATCCACGGGCTCTTTATCGATCCGCCGTCGCCGGTCGCCCGATTCACCCGGCCGCCGACGAGGTCCTACCTCGGGGTCCAACAATGGCGGTGGGGGACGTGGGTCGCCGAGATTACGGATCGGGAGACCCACACCCGCCGGTGGCTCGGTAGCTTCCACATGGCCGAGCCCGCGGCCATGGAGTACGACCGCTGGCAGGTCCGCTACCACAGCGCGGCAGCTAGGCTCAATTTCCCCTTCGACACATGTCCGGTCGACCTCGTTCCGCCGGAGCCAGGGGTGGTGAGCTCGGCTATGGCGCGGGAGGACCGCGAGGTGTTGGAGCGCCTCGAGGCCGAGGCCGCCAACGAGGCCTATATGCAAGAGCTCCGTCGGCAGCACCCGAAGCTCGTGGAGGCAAAGCGGGTGATCTTTGCCGGCGCGGAGGGCGGCGAGGTTATCGTGCTCTCCTTCGATGATGAGGTCAAAGGCGGCAAGGACGGCGGCGCGGAGGGCGTCGAGGTTGGTGGCGAGGACGAGGAGATCGACATCGACGAGTGGAGGAGTGTCTTCCCCAACGACCCCGACGATGGCACCGGCCTGGACCCGGCTCGCGGCACACCGTACATGACGAGGAGGGATTGGCTCGACCTCCACTTCGACCGAAATTAGTTTAGCTTAGTTTAAATTTATGTTTTATGTTCGATTATGCAAAACTATCTATGTTTAGGTTTGAATGCATGCTACTTTCGGTTGAACCTGCTTTGAACTTGATCAAATTGAAGTTTACAACGTTAAGTTTAGGGGATCGACCAGAAACGGCCAAAAATTGCTGGAGTATATATATATATATATATATATATATATATATATATATATATATATATATATATATATATATATATATCCACTAAGGGTTTTAGTCCGTTAACTTTTAAAGGATCGGATAGAGATGGCCTTATGCCTTGTTTATTTCAGTTCTTCACAATGTGATGCTCTATATGTGCAACTATTTGCCATGCAGTTCAATTTCATCAATAACAGTTTCAACAATACCACTATGAATTACGATATTTGGTTGCTGTTAAGGATGTTGCAGTTAACATGCCTTTTCATTTTTTTAACAATTACTAGTGTACTTTAGACCTGCACAATACCAGTTTAAATGACTATTTGCTTGTTTTTAAATGTTATGCCTGATGCAGTTAACACACCTTTCCACTTCTTGTTTTGATTAACTAGCATGCTTAAGCCTGCACACTGAAGCTATCATTTGTAGATTATGTTGTCTACAATGGATATATTTGGTTGATGTTTAACCTGTTGTGCTTAACATGCCTTTATATGTACTCATACAGGACAATATTGAGAACAGTGCTATTTTCCATCGAGGTTAGTTTCATCGCATTGCTTATATGTACTCACTGTTCAGGATATCGGTAGCTAGTACCATATAGCCTGGGGGCTGATAAGGGATTAATCGTCGAATCAAACATTTCACTGAATATATCTGTAACCCATTTATTAGTAGGTTAACTAGGGCCATATTTAATATATCTGAGGCTACATAGCAACATGCATTGTACTGAATGACTAAATGTGCAATCCCAGGCTACATAGCAACAAGGAAGAGTGTTACCTTAATGTTCTGATGATGTCTAGATATACATGTAATAAAATCTTATATAATGGGATGGAGGGAGTGTTGTATTACATCATTTTGCAATTGTTGTTTAGCTTCTAATATTAACTTGGTGCTTTTAGGTACATATGTCATTGCCAAAGATCCACACTTCGACCCTTTCTGCGTATGGGGCAATGAGATATTCATGAACCAGCATCAAGTGAGGAAACTGATAAAGATTGTTATTAAAATGGGTCAAAAGATGTCAATCAAACTATTTGTTTACACTTTATGCAAGACAAAAGTGAACTGTAGGATGGTAAGTAAGAACTCTGTAGCCTTCTTTTTACTGCCCGTAATGAGTTGTGTTAATTGACAATGTCTGAATCTATTTTCCTTTGCAGTGGATCCTGAAGTAGCTTACTCAAGATTACCTCTCAAACTACATGATTGGCGGTCGGCCATCACAAGGGGTTGGACTAGAGTCGTGCGTGCCTTCTGCATCCAGGAGAGCACAATAGGGCCATTCCGCTTCACCTTGTTCAGCAACCAGAATGTTTGTCGCCTCTTTCTTTACCATCTATAATAGTACAAGTATAGAACCCTGGTTCATCATTCTTTATTTGGTGTTTATGTAATTCTTAAACATATGTACCTGTGAATCGAATAATGCATTGGTTGTTTGAACCTGATGGATATGAATAAAGCTATAGCCTACTTTCAAGTTCAAATTAGGTACAATTTTAAATAGCAGCAATTAAATTAGGGTGAAATTATGGTGTGCAGGTCATTACAGCGCACATGGTCATTACGGCGCACATACATCATAATCCGACATGGTTCACGGAGAGGAAACATGTGTAACAATGCACACAGTTGCCGTTTGCAAAGTGTGTGTGATGTCAGACACTATCACATACGGTGCGGGAAAACTAAATGTGTGTGATTGTCTACCTATCGTACACGGTTTATAATCATGAACTACTTGTGATTTGCCAGGCATCGTAAATGTAGAGCCAGTTTGGTAGGTGCCTGGAAAACTCCCGTGCTTGGAATCTGCCTGGTTTTAGGTAAAACCACAAAACTCCGACTGCAATGGCAATGCGAGCACAAATGAGTAGCAAGGATGAAGCATTTGGGATATTCAAGATATCGGAAACAGTTATATAGGGACAACTGTATGCATCAAGGCTCCCTATCCCCGATGGTTTCTGGGTCGTGTGGAAAGGACCCCCCCTATCACCCACACTCACTTGGTGATGGTTCCAAATGCCATCGCGGAAAGGGGTTAAAAACCGTTTGTATAGCACCTCGCTGTACCAGTGCGATCACCTATGGGGCCGTAGGCCCCTTTGTGGTTCGGCAAGGGGGAAGGGCACATTGCACAAAGCGCAGAGGTCATAGAATAACACGGCAATGGTGACGCGGGTGGTTTTTACCCAGGTTCGGGCCGCCGCGAGGCGTAAAACCCTACTCCTACTTTGGTGGATTGAGTGGAAGACCGTGGTGAATGTGCAGTGCTCAAGCCCCGGCAAGGTCGCCTCGGGGAGAGCAGCTACACGCGTATGAGTGTACAAGGGTCCGAATCCTTTCTAAGGTTGCCTCAACCCTTCTTTTATAGGTAAAGGGGTTACCACAGTGGCAAAACAGTCATTATCCAGTGATTAGATAGCCACAGTGCTATCATACCTAGCTCTGCAGACAGGACAAGGTGCATTAAATGCACTGCTTAGTGTCACATCATGGATGTAGCCCGGCAAGCCTTGTCGTGCCATTCAACCACCTTCTCGCCTGTCTATGTGACACGCCCATGGACGGGTGCCATTTAGGGGTGATCTTCCTCAGGAATGGCTGCCACGTGCTGAATGACTGCCACTTATTCACTTGAGGGCTCGACACCACACCGATAAGCGACTTGCGTCATTGTGAGGTCGAGCGGTGGAGTCTTGGCGGGATAACAGGCCGCCAGCGCCCCGGCAACCCTTGCCAGGGAGGTCTTGGGACTTGCTCTTGGGGTGACCTCGACCTGACCAGGCTCGCTTGCCCGGCAAGGGAGGCTTTTCCCTTGGTGATATCTTGTTGTCTTGGCTTGCCTTGGTCTTCTTGATCCGCCCTTTGATTCTTCAAAGAGCTATCTCTCCCGCTTGGCATTGTCTTGGATGCTGGAACCTTGCCTTTGAGCCTGCGTACAGTCAGGGCAACATACACCAGGGTTTGTTGCACCGACAGGAGCCCCCGGGCCTGGCCCGAACGCGCTGCTCAGCGTCGTCGGGGTAGGCCCTATCTAGTACACAGGCGAAGAGTTTGTGGTAGCTCATCCTTCGATATTTTCTCTGCTTCTTCATCAACCAATGCTTGAGTCAGTTTTTGGTTTTCCCGTGCGTCGCGTGACGCCAATTGTGGTGGGGCCATTTCTATAATGGCTCATGAATGACTTTAACCCACC
This sequence comes from Thinopyrum elongatum, assembly GCA_011799875.1. Classification (NCBI taxonomy): domain Eukaryota; kingdom Viridiplantae; phylum Streptophyta; class Magnoliopsida; order Poales; family Poaceae; genus Thinopyrum; species Thinopyrum elongatum. The sequence continues at coordinate 249,339,243 of CM022302.1, forward strand.
GGGGAGTAACTACCAATTCACTCATCCCACCACGCCCTTATCCTTTGCCACGTATGCTGCATGCATCGAGTAGGGTAGGTAACAGAGGCGCGTGGCGCGGGAAAGAGCGTCATGGCAAAGGTCTGTTCTTCTTGGATTGGTGTAACAGGGCGGCAATCGGATCCGGCCATCGGTGGTATCTTGAATGGGTCGGATCAGAAAGAGCCCTCGGGGGTGGAGGTGAAGGACTAGCCCCCAGCCCCAGCCTGCCTATAAAAAGAGGTGCGAGAGCGAACGGAGGCACCCATCCATGCACCTCTTCCCTTTTACTTCTTGCCTCCCTCTTCGTTATGACGAGGGAGGGAGACCGGGGCCAGGCCCCGGGCTCTAGCCCGGGGGTGGCGATGCCGAACACTCGCGTTGACGCTCGGGGAGTGCGTCTGGTCCGGGGTTGTAGGAGATGCGGCTGTCGTAGACATGCAGGCCGAATCAACCGCGGTGTGGGAGGCGTTGCGCTCCTCCAAAATGGTGGAGTGCTCATTTCCGCCACACAAGCCAGCTGCCTGGAGGGGAGTACTTGCCCTTGCCGCAAGTCGTCGAGGCTTGTCATCCCGTCGGCGAGGTCCCTGGGGCTTCCGGCGCCCGCCTGTGGTGCTGTGCTCGGGATCCTTGGTAATCCCAGCACTACCCTCTCCAGCGAAGCCGAGGTTGACGCTGAAGATGGCGGTGCCTTTCTGCCTGCCAAGGTGGGGAGTGGCGCTCCTCGCACGCTTCGAACGCCGCCGCTGTCTGCTGCTTCTCCGAGGGAGGTGACGGGCCGAGGGGTCGGCACCCTCCTGGAGCGATAGTGATCAGGAAAAAACGAGGGAAGACGGAGAAGGCGGGTGGCAGGCCGTCAGGTCGGAGTACGATGGCACCGACGCCTTCGTCTCGTATTGCCGGCCCGCTGCCTCATCTTTCCGCCCTTCCCCTCCCTCCCCGGCACCATCATCACCGGCCTCTTCCAGACGGCTGCTGGGGAGGGGGACGCTCTCTCGGTGCCTTCGCCTCCTCCAGTAGTCTTCCAACTGAGCTCCAGCAGGCTCTCCCTGCTGGCGCCTATGCTGGGATGCCTTGCTGGCCCTGGGGGTGGTGACCAAGGCACCGCCGAGCTGCTCTCTCCGTCCCCCTACTTCGCAGCCTTGCCACTCCCGATCTTGTCAGGCCACGCCCGGCAGGTCCTCACGGGGTTGGGCTGGGCTTCTGCTCAGGCACCCCTTTTGCCCTGTTCGCCTCCCACGGTAGTTCCTAGGAGGAGAGGGACAAGAAAGGGATTGCGGGGCACTTATCTTTTTTCAGTCTAAGACATGTAGGCATCTGCCAAATTTTAGTCTCAAATATGTAATCTTCTTTGTCCATGTTTGTGTTTTGTAAGATCTGTACTTGCTTATTCGCATATTAATGAAAAAGACAAGCTTTGCTGGGTACTTGTGCATGTATTATGTCCATGCATAGGTGAGATACCTCTATACATTTAAGTAAACAAGTTATCTCCGGCAAGCTATCCTGCCGGTTCCTTCCGTTTGTTGCCGCGGGGCTTAACCTGCCGGGCTCAAAACTATGGAAAGGGACCAGCCCCTTGTCGAACCTCCTTGGTCAAAGGCCACTACAACCACCTTGACCGAAGCAACGTTCGAGATAAAGGATGGGAGCACCTATGCTTCGAAGGTGACAAGGTTTTCATATGCACAAGTTTTCACCTTACAGAATATTTATGGACAAGAAGGAACTTATCTGTTTGGCTTGTCGGGGACCAATATGTAGGCTTGTCTTTGTTTCTTCTCTTTGGAACCGAGTCCACAGCAAGAGCCCTGCAGTTAAATGCAGAGGAAAACAATGCTACATATGCCCTTATCTACATGATCATGACATGCTCATGTTATGCTATGCATGCATGCAAGTTTTTGGGGCCCCCGATGCTTCATTTATTTATCTGCTGCTCAGGGTCTGTGCCTGGCTTTGTACAAAGGGTTACATGCAGCATCGGCAAAGTTTGTACAAAAGGGTGGCTGCCAGGCAGGGCCCGACAGCCGCGCCTTACGGGTAGAACTTAGGGAGATACTCAATATTCCATGAGTTTTGCAATTGAATGCCATCTCCGGTCTCCAGACGGACTGCGCCAGGTCTGGTGACTCGTACCACCCGGTAAGGGCCTTCCCACTTCGGCGTCAACTTGTTTGTACCCTTGGCGGACCGAACGCGCCTAAGGACAAGGTCGACTTCGTCAAGGCTCCGGGGATGAACCCTGCAGCTGTGATAGCGGCGCAGGGCTTGCTGATAGCATGCAGCACGCGTAACAGCCTAGAGACAGTTCTCCTCGAGGAGCACGGCATCGTCATGCCAGTGCTGCTCTTGCTCTACTTCATCTTAGGCAAGTACTCGAGGTGACCCGTATATGAGTTCCATGGGGATCACTGCTTCTGCCCCATAGACTAGGGAGAAGGGAGTCTGGCCGGTAGCTCGATTTGGTTTCGTACGGAGGGACCAAAGAACCACCGGCAGCTCATCAATCCAGCGCCTGCCGCATTTCTGCAACCTATCAAATGTTCTTGTATTGAGTCCTTGCAGCACTTCAGCGTTCGCCCTCTCAGTTTGTCCATTGCTTCTAGGATGAGCAACAGAGGCAAAGAAACCTTGCTTCCGAGGGCTTGAACGTATTGCATGAAGGCGCAGCTCGTGAACTGGGTGCCATTGTCAGTGATGACCCTGGCGGGTACTCCAAAGTGGCACACCAGTCCTTTCAGGAACTTGATAGCTGATTGTGTGGTCACCTTCCTCACAGGCTCCACTTCCGGCCACTTTGTGAACTTGTCGATGGCGACGTACAAGAACTCAAAGCCCTCAGTAGCACGGGGGAAGGGGCCCAAGATGTCGAGCCCCCAGACCAAAAAGGGCCATGACAAAGGGATCGTCTGGAGACCTTGAGCAGGTTGATGGATATTCTTGGAGTGGAACTGGCAGGCTTCACATCTGGCGACTAGCTCGATTGCATCTTGGAGGGCCGTGGGCCAGTAGAAACCTTGCCGGAAAGCTTTTCCATCCAAGGCCCTTGATCCAATATGCGAGCCACACATGCCTGCGTGTATCTCTGCCAACAGTTCCTTCCCCTCTTCCCGGCAAATGCACTTCAATTTCACACCGTTGGGCCTCCTTCTGTATAGTGTGTCATCGACGAACTGATACATACTGTCCCTCCGGGCTATTCTTTCAGCTCCTTCTTGCTCTTCGGGAAGTTCTCCTGTTTGGAGGTAACAGACTATGTGTTGCGCCCAAGTTGGAGCCTGAGGCTCGACAACAAGGATCAGCGGCACCTCCTCGTTCGTGGGAGCGCATGCTTCAGCCACGAGGATTGGTAGTTTGGCGGGAGGGTGCTGCTCGCCAAGCGAAGTGGAGTTGTTCCCGCCAACCTCTCTGCCGAGGGCTTCTGGAAGCTCTGCCAGGAGAGGCTTGCCGGAGTCCAGTTTCCTCCTCTTTCTGGCAATTGTTGCCGGGGATACAGAGGGCTGAGTTAGGTGGAGAACAAAAGTCCCTGGTTCCACAGGAAGCTTTTGCGCAGCGCACTTTGATAGAGGATCAGCAATGTTGTTTTCCGCACGGGGTACGTGCTCCGTTTGCAATCCGTTAAAGCACTCCTCCAACTTTCTCACTTACTCTATGTATGGCTCCATCAATGGATTCTGATAATCCTTGTTCACTTGCCTCACCACAAGTTGTGAGTCTCCTCGTATGATCATCTTCTTAATCCCCAACTCTGTCACGATTCTGAAACCGGCAAGGAGTCCATACTCTGCAGTGTTGTTGGTTGCCTTTTCCCGGGGGAGATGCATCTAGACCACATACTTGAGCTGCTCTCTAGTGGGCGCGACGAGGAGCACACCAGCTCCTGCACCTTGTAGTGAAAAGGCACCATCAAAGTACATGATCCATTCTTGGGGAGCTTCCTTGCCGGGGATAACCATTTCCAGTGCCTCTTCGTCTGTGGTAGGTGTCCACTCCACAATAAACTCTACTAGTGCTCTGCTCTGAATGGTTGATGTGCTCTCAAACTTCAAACCAAAGCTTGACAACTCCAAAGCCCATTCCACTATTCTGTCGGTGGCTTCAGGGCTCCTCAGTATATGTTGCAAGGGGAAGCGGGTGACGACCATGATCTCGTGGGCTTGGAAGTAATGGCGCAGCTTCCTTGAGGCCATGATGAGGCCAAAGATGAACTTTTGCACGCCAGAGTACCTTGACCTAGCCCCCTGTAGTAGGGAGCTGACAAAGTACACTGGCCGCTACACCACCTTCTTCCTTGCCGTGATCCTAGAATTGTCTCCGTCGCTTCGCTCCCCTTTGTCCTAATCTGCATCTGACCTTGCCCAGACGAGTTCACTTTCCCCTCCAGAGAGGACGGTAGCCGCGGCTGCTCCCTCATCTACCTCCTGTTGCGCCACCAGTGCCGTGCTAACCACTTGATTGGTTGCTGCTAGGTATAGCAGCAATGGCTCTTGTGGTTTAGGAGTGACTAAGGTGGGAACAGAGGAAAGATAGGTCTTCAAATCTTGCAGTGCAGCTTCTACCTCCGGGGTCCACTCCACGGGCCCTGCCCTCTTCAAGATTTTGAAGAACCGCAAGGCGCGCTCGGTAGACTTGCAAATGAATCTGCTTAGCGCGGCAACACATCCAGTCAAACGCCTCACATCTTTAACTGTCTTGGGTGCTTGAATCTGCTCGATCGCCCTGATCTTGTCGGGGTTGGCCTTTATCCCCTGGTGGGACACGAAGAAGCCAAGTAGCTTGCTGGAAGGAACGCCAAACACACACTTCTCAGGGTTTAGCTTCAAGTTGATCTTGCGCAGATTTGCAAAGGTCTCTTCCAAGTCCTGAATGAGAGTTCACTTGTCCTTGGTTTTGACCACTATGTCATCCATGTAAGCTTCAATATTCCTGTGCAGCTGGGACTCAAAACCAATTTGTACTGCTCTTGCAAAAGTGGCTCTAGTGCTCTTTAATCCGACGGGCATTCGTACGAAGTAGTACGTGCCACAGGGGGTTCTGAACGCTGTCTTCTCTTCATCTTCTTTGGACATGAATATCTGGTGGTACCTGGAGTAGGCATCCAAGAAGGAAAGCAGATCACACCCGGAGGTGGAGTCCACGATCTGGTCGATGCGCGGCAAGGGGAACGGGTCCTTCGGGCATGCTTTATTCAGATCTGTGAAATCTATGCAAAGCCTCCATTTCCCATTCGCCTTGCGCACCACCACTGGATTTGCCAACCATGTCGGGTGCAATACTCCTCTGACCAAACCAGCCGCCTCAAGTTTCTTGATCTCCTCGGCAATGAACTGCTGCTGCTCCAAGGCTTGCTTCCGGACCTTCTGCTTGACGGGCTGGGCATGAGGGCAGACAGCAAGGTGGTGCTCGATTACCTCCCTGGGAACAACGGGGATGTCAGATGGTTGCCAAGCAAACACATCGACATTTGCCCGCAGGAAGGCAACGAGCACGCTTTCTTATTTGCCGTCAAGGGTGGAGCTGATAGTGAATGTACCATCAGTGCCAACCAGCCCAACCGGGACCTTTCTTCACAGCGGGTGCAGCAACCTTGGATCTCTTGCTAGTAGAACTCTCCGGCAAATCATCGACGGGTGAAGCATACTCCGGAGAGGCGCACTTCCCGGATTCCTTGCCGGCATCCTTGCTAGCTTTTCTCCCTTGTTTGTATTCCTTGGCGGGGACTGCGGCCTCCGCAACCTCGGCAGCGACCGCATCCCCGTACATCTTGTCCACGCTATAATTGCGTCCTTCTTATCTGATGGGATGGAAATAACGCCCATTGGTCCTGGCATCTTCAAGGTATTGTAGGCATAGTGGGATGCCGCCATGAACTTTGCCAGGGCAGGTCGTCCAAGTATCCCATTGTATGGCATTGGAAGCTCAACCACATCGAACACAATTTTCTCAGTCCGGATGTTCAACTCCCCTCCAAACGTCACTGGCAGCGTGATCTTCCCCTTTGGATGACTCCTGCCGGGGTTGATTCCCTGAAACGTGCCAGTGACTTTGAGCTCTTCATCCGTTATCTGTAGCTTGTTGAGCACCTTGGGGGAAATCAGATTCAACACGGCCACACCATGAACCAACATCTTTGTGACCTTGAGGTTGCGGATTGTTGGTGAAACCAACAACGGCAAGCACCCTACTACAGTGGTGTGGTCAGGGTGATCCTCTTCGTCAAAGATGATGGGCGTGCGAGACCATTTGAGCGGTTTCCGCGAATCTGCTGTTGGCTCCACAACATTGACCTCACGCGCCCATTGTTTCAGCTGGCAGTGGGAGGAGTGCAAGGATGCACCCCTGTCAATGCACGGGGCGTCTGTGGCTTTCTGGAACTCTTGCTCGCTGGTTTCCTCTTCATCCCTCTCATCACTTTCGTCACCACATTCCTTATTCTCAAGACCTCTGGAAGGTTTCTCTTCACGCTGGGGAACCTTGCCGGGGCGGCCGCCTCGGCCCTTCCCGCCAACGCCATCTTGGTCTCTCTCCTTGTCGCGCTTTTCATACTCAGCTTTTGCTTCTTGACGAGTTTCTCAACTTGATGACACTCTCGGAGATCATGGCCCTTGGTTCGATGGATCTTGCAGTACGGCCCATCTACCTTCCCAGCCTTCTCGGCAGCCGCAGCTTCCTGGCAATCAGTGCACGCGGCAACTTCCTTGCCGGGAGCCTCAGTCTTGGCCTTCTTGCCGGAACTAGGAGCACTTGATCGTTCAACAGCCAACACTGCTTTATCCTTGCACTTCTTGTTGTGTTTCTTGTTCTTCTTCTTCTTGCTGGCAGCATTGTCATCATCTTCTGAGTCGACGTCGATGCCATCCTCTTCTCCGGGGAGATGCCTCCCCTCCTTCGTATGGGCACACTTATCCGCCAAGGTGTAAAGCTCGTTCACAGTCTTGGGCAACCGGATGTTCATTTTGGAACGTATCCTGCGGTTGCACACATTGGACTGGAACGCGGCAATCACAGCTGCCGGGTGGATATCTAGAATGTTCCTGTGCACCCGGCTGAACCTCTGCATGTACTTCCGTAAACTCTCCCCTTCCTTTTGTGGAAGGAGCTACAAATCGCTGGGCCGCCCTGGTTCTTGATGGCCGCCCGTGAAGGGACCAACAAACTCGTGGCATAGATCAGCCCAACTCGAGATGGAGTTCTCCGGCAAGTGCATCAGCCACAACCTCACATTTGGCTTGAGCACCAAAGGGAAGTAGTTGGCGAATATCCTTTCATCTCTTCACCCGGCGGCTTGAACAACAATGGTGTAGATGCTCAAGAACTCTGCCAGGTTCAGTCTTCCATCGTATTTTTCTGGTATCTCTGGCTTGAACGTACGGGTAGATGGCCAACGGACTTGCCGCAGCTCATGAGTGAAGGCAGGACACCCAACCTCGAAGGGTAGATATCCGTCTCCACCGGGCGCAGGCTCGTTGACGTTGGGGCCATTGCGCCTGTCGGACTGGCGGTGGGTTTTGCGGCGCCGTTCTATGGTGACGCGCGTGTCTTCCCTCCGCCTGTCCTCCAGGACCTGCCGCTGATCTCGATGGGCTCGAGGATCAGATGAAGCCATCGACACCTTGTCGTGTTCTTGGTTGTGCGGCTTTGGCCGCGACCCCTGTGCTGGCTGTCGCGGGGGGGGGGGGGCTGCACCGTGACGTTGGCCCCTTTGGCACGGCCAGCGGCTCGGGTCGTTGCCGCTGCCTGCGGATGCCGTGGCGAGCCTGCCCATTGCGATCCCTCTGCCTCAGCTAAACCAATCAAACTTTGAATGGTGGCTCTCCATTCATCCATTTGGTCGGCAGCTGGCAGGAATCTCAACAGGAGCTGGGATCGAGCCATGGCCTCTGAAGCAGTGCTTGGCATGGACAAAGATGTAGATCGCGGTGTCGCCCGACTCCTGATGGTACCGGCCGTGGCGGCATCGTGCTCTCATCGTCGCGAGCCAGTCGCGAGGGCGGCGTGATGATGAGAAGGATGCGCTTGGGGGTTGACGGCTCCGTTCGGCGCTTCATCTTGATTGCCTTGTCCTGGGGAAGGCATGTGTCTCGTAGCTGCACCCATAGCTGGGGCAACTAGGAGGTTGCGGTTCACGCTGGAGCAGGCGCCATCGCTGCGGCTACGTTCTCTAGTGAGGTGGAGAGGCAAGAATTGGATATTCTCCCCTCCCGCATCTTGTGGAGCGTGGCCGCTAGGATGTTGTTGACACGGTCCTCTTCCGGCGCCTCCCGCTCCCACCTCACCCGCGGGAGGAACAACGACGGCGCCGCCTGCGCTGGTCGCGTCCCCCGACACCACCGCAGCCCCCATGGGATCGGTGGCTGCATGCGAGGGGGCCTTCGAGGTGGAATGACGGGCTGCTGCACCAGACTTTTTCTTGGGCGCCATGGGTGATGACGCCATCGTCGAAGGAGATGGTGATGAAGATCGACACGCTATTTACGTCCTCGGGTTCGCACAAGCGCTCCCCCCTACCTGGCGCGCCAAAGATGTAGTGGTTCAACATGTTCAGCTATGGGGCCGTCGGCCCCTTTGTGGTTCGGCAAGGGGGAAGGGCACATTGCACAAAGAGCGGAGGGCGTAGAACAGCACGACAATGGTGACGCGGGTGGTTTTTACCCAGGTTCGGGCCGCCGTGAGGCGTAAATTCCTACTCCTGCTTTGGTGGATTGAGTGGAAGACCATGGCGAACGCGCAGTGCTCAAGCCCCGGCAAGGTCGCCTCGGGGAGAGCAGCTATGCGCGTATGAGTGTACAAGGCTCCGAATTCTTTCTAAGGTTGCCTCGGCCCTCCTTTTATAGGTAAAGGGGTTACCATAGTGGCAAAACAGTCATTATCCAGTGATTAGATAGCCACAGTGCTATCATACCTAACTCTGCAGACAGGACAAGGTGCATTAAATGCACCGCTTAGTGTCACGTCGTGGATGCAGCCCGGTAAGCCTTGCCGTGCCATTCAACCACCTTCTTGCCTGTCTGCGCGACACGCCCATGGACGGGTGTCATTTAGGGGTGATCTTCCTCAGGAATGGCTGCCACGTGCTGAATGAGTGCCACTTATTCACTTGAGGGCTCGACACCACACCAATAAGCGACTTGTGTCACTGTGAGGTGGAGCAGTGGAGCCTTTGCGGGATAACAGGCCGCCAGCGCCCTGGCAACCCTTGCTGGGGAGGTCTTGGGACTTGCTCTTGGGGTGACCTCGACCTGACCAGGATCGCCTGCCCGGCAAGGGAGGCTTTTCCCTTGGTGATATCTTCTTGTCTTGTCTTGCCTTGGTCTTCTTAATCCGCCCTTTGATTCTTCAAAGAGCTATCTCTCCCTCTTGGCCTTGTCTTGGATGCTGGAACCTTGCCTTTGAGCCTGTGTATAGTCAGGCCAAGATACACCAGGGTTTGTTGCACCGACAAAAGGGTCAAATGACCCCTTGAAATTTCCAATTTTTAACATGATAGTTGTATTAGTGCTTGTTAACGGTAGAAACAATTTCAAGGCCATACGAGGAAGCTAACACCGGTTCGTCATCAAACATGCATTGTTCCCTCTTGGAACAACAAGTCTTCTCGTGAGATGCTCCGATTTGTGAGGGCCGTGTGTCCAAACTTTCGTCAAACAGGCCAATTTTTTACCGCAGCATTTTGGTGCCATGCCATTACATCAAGCAAGGTTCCATGTATTTCTGATCAGTTTTTTTTTGAGTTTAAAAGCCATGGCACTCAATGCTTGTGTCCAAGCCGTGACACCAATATGTATGAAAATTCCTTTCAATATACAGCGCAGGGCATTAACTCGCATACAAGGACAAACATATTATTTTCCAACCCGTGATGGTTTGATATTGTACGTATATGTAGTTCAAATTTGAATTATGGCCATTAAATGGCTAGAAACTCACTTAAATGTCTTAAAAAGGTCAAATGACCCCTGGAAATTTCCAAATTTTAACATGATAGATGTATTAGTGCATCTTAATGGTAGAAGACAATTCAAGGCCATACGAGGAAGCTACCACTGGTTCATCAACAAACATGCATTGTTCTCTCTCGGAACCATGAGTCTTCTCATGACATGCACCGTTTGTGAGGGGTGTGTGTCCACACTTTCGTAAAATAGGCCAATTTTTTTACCACAGCATCTTGGTGCCATGCCATTACATCAAGCAAGGTTTCATTTATTTCTGATCATTTTTGAATTTTTTGGAATTTAAAAGCCATGGTACTCAATGTTTGTGTTGAATCCGTGACACCAATATGTTTGAAAATTCCTTCCAATTTACTGCAAAGGGAATTAACTTGCACACAAGGACACAAATATGATTTTCCAACCCATGATGGGTTGCTGTTGCATGAACATCCAGTTCAAATTTGAATTACAGCCATTAAATGGCTAGAAACTCACTTAATGTCTTAAAAAGGTTAAATGAACTCTCAAAATTTCAAATTTTAACATGATAGTTGTATTAGTGCATGTTAACGGTACAAAAATTTCTCGTACATTTAAAACACCTTCCGTTGCCACTATACTCCAAATTTGTCTTTCATAGCTAATACAAAAAATCAAGTACATCACACATAGTTGGTTATAGGAATCGTCTGTGATGAAAAATCATGGGTCTATTTATGTCATCCTCCATAAGCTTCACCGGCTTCTTCTGCCCAAGTGTCGGTCACCCCGAATCCTCGGTCCCCATTCCCCAACCCCTTCTTGCAAAGAATGACGCCGTGGAGATGCTTCGTGAGGGCCCGTACGGTCGCCACGTCCTCCTCGAGTGCTGCCGCCTCCGTCAAGAGCGCGGCCGCCTACACCAAGAGCGCTGCCGCATCCGCCGAGAGGGCATGTTTGGCAGCCGACAGGGCAGCTGTAGCAGCCGAGACGGGAGCAATAGCTGCTGTGATGGCGGCTGCAAACATCGAGAGCGCTCGAGCAGCCGTCCGTGCCGCGGATGTCGCCTTGGCCCGGGTTGAGGCCATCCATGCCAAGATCGAGGACGCCCACACCAAGATATGCAAGGCCTCCTCGGAATCCAGCATGCACCCCACGTCCGAAAAGGTGGCGGAGGCCATGGAGCACCTGCTTCCTCATGAGAACGCTGAGCGAGAGTTGGAGATGCAGGAGGCGGCATAGATCAAGGAGCACCGGGAGGAGAAGTTGCGTGTGGCTGAGGAGGTAGAGAAGATCTTGTCCGTCAAGGAATCGGCAGTGGAATACCAACGCGAGCTTTGGCACAACCACTACTATGAGTACTACAACCTTGAGGTAACACTTAGGATGAGGACGAGGACAATGACGCAGTTGACTTCAGCCCGGGGGACGCGGAGTCCACCAATGGCGGCATGTTGCTAGGACAAGTCATTCACATCTCATCTTACACCAGCAAGGCATAGGGCGGCGCATCAAAGACTTTGTTAAAATTATGAGTACTTAGCCTTTGTTTATAACGCTGGTCTTTTGTTAGAGCAATGTCTAGGTCAATTGGCTCTGTTTAATTACTAAAATTGCTCGATTCAGTAAGTCTAGTCTTTGTGATGTAGGCTATTTTGTGTACCCAAATTAGCAAGCGATGCTAAATTATGCAATGACGTGGCTGAGCACCATACCCAGGTAAATTTCGACCAAAATTTGAATGCTCAAACTCATCACATGCGTGTAAAGCAGAAGAATCGTTTGCGAGGCACACATTTTTCAAAGTGAACGGTGTCCAACGGGACCGCGCTCCAAGTTTCCCTCCCCCTTTCGAAATTTTCTGCCTACCGCCAAAATATCTAACTTTTCCCCCTGCCCACCCCCTTTTCTCCCCGACCACAAGTCACATTTCCCCTATTTCCTCCTTCCTTCCTTCCCAAGCTATAGTCGCTTCCTCGCTCTCGCCGTCTCGCATCCGACCGCCGCGGTCGCCATGGTCTTCTTCAATGACTTCTCCAGCGGTTCCTCCTCCGACGACGACTCTTTCACTAGTCGGGTATGCCTCTCTCCTTTATTGATACATCTCCAACATATATATAATTTTTTATTGTTCCATGCTATTATAGTATCAATCTTGGATGTTTTATATGCAATTATATATCATTTTTGTGATTAACCTATTAACCCAGTGCCAAGTGCCAGTTGCTGTTTTTTTGCCTATTTTTCGTTTTCCAGGAAATCGGTACCAAATGAAGTCCAAACGCTATGAAACTTTTTAACGATTTTTTTTCTGGACAAGGGAGACCATAGAAGCTTCGAGAGGAGACTAGAAGGCAAACAAGGAGACGATAAGGCAACAGGGCGCGCCCAGGGGGTAGGCGTGCCCTGATGCCTTGTGGGCCCCTCGTGGTTCCGTCTGACCTATTTCCACCTCTATAAATTCTCTAAAATCGGTATACCAACAGAGCCACCCAAAATAATTTTTTCGATGCTGCAAGTTTCTGTTCTTCTGTGATCCCATCTAGAGGCCTTTTCCGGTACTCTGTCTGAGGGGGAATGGATCACGGAGGGCTTGTACATCAGCCTTGCTGCCCTCCGATGATGTATGAGTAGTTCACCACAGACCTACGGGTCCATAGCTAGTAGCTAGATGGTTGTTCTCTCTCTCTCTCTTTGATCTTCAATACAATGTTCTCCTCGATGTTCTTGGAGTTCTATCTGATGTAATCTTCTTTTGCGGTGTGTTTGTTGGGATCCAATGAATTGTGGGTTTATGATCAGATTATTCATGAATATTAACTGAGTCTTCTCTAAATTCTTCTATGCATGATTATTATAGCTTTGTATTTCTCTGTGATCTATTCATTTGGTTTGGCCAACTAGATTGATTTATCTTGCAATGGGAGATGTGCTTTGTAATGGGTTCAATCTTGCGGTGCTCTATATTCCAGTGATAGCAGGGGACAAGACATGTATTTTTGTCTTGCATTGTTGCCATTAAGGGGAAAACTACGGGGTCTATTCAAAGTGGATTTACTTTGTCTACATTATGTCATCTTGCTTAAGGCGTTACTCCGTTTTTATTAACTTAATACTGTAGATGCATGATGGATAGCAGTCGATGGGTGGAGTAATAGTAGTAGATACAGGCAGGAGTCGGTCTACTTGTCTCAGACGTGATGCCTATATACATGATCATTGCATTGAATATCGTCATAACTATGCGCTTTTTTATCAATTACCCAACAGTAATTTGTTTACCCACCGTATGCTTTTTGTTCTAGAGAGAATATTCGAGTGAAAAATATGGCCCCCGGGTCTACTTTTACCATATATAAAAACCAAAAATACGTTGCTGCAATTTTATTACCATTATTTTTTTATATATCTATCACTACGAGATTTGAACCTTGCAAATAACCGCCGAGGGGATTGACAACCCCCTTGATCGCATTGGGTGCAAGTATTTGCTTTTGTGTGTGTAGGTGCTGTTAACGAGGTTTCGCGTGGTTCTCCTACTGGATTGTTAACCTTGGTTCTTAACTGAGGGAAATACTTATCTCTACTGTATTGCATCATCCTCTCCTCTTCGAGGAAATCCCAACATAGCTCACAAGTAGCATCTATCTCGGGTTATGATGTGGAATAAAGGATTTTAACCCGGCGGCCGATTTGAGCCATTTCTTCCTCTTGTAGCTCCTCTTGCAATGAATGGAGCGGGGTGCCTGAAGATCTCCCTGCTCGTTGTCACCATCAATCTCCATGCATGAAGTTAGTTGCTTTTGAATCTGTGGACAGTGGGAGGAAGTTTCTGGCATGTGCAGAGAAGGTTAGCCCCACTTACGTTGTTACAAATCATTCGTTAGATATGATTCAAACACTGTCACTATGCTATGTTATTCTGGAAGTGATTAAGGTAGTGTCACAATTTCTATGTAGTATCTAAAATGTTGCCACTTCATCAGCGGTGCCTTGAGGAAATTATTTGGCACCGCTTCAGCAGTTTGTGGGGCCAACTTTGCTCCACACATCCAAGCAGCCAAGCAGTAAAATACTAAAACTTTCTGGCATGATGGAACTGGGCATCAGAGCAACTAGGTGCTCTGGAGTCCGGTTCCCTGAATTTTTCCTCTGCCATCGGCTCGGCAGTGCAGGGCACCGGTGCCAAATGTAGCAACAGTTGTTTTGACACCAATTTTGGCATAAATAGTGGAGGGACTTAGTGTTATTAGTTCTATGTTACTAAATTTGTGCATGTACACACCTATTAGTATTAATTTGATGTCATCCAAACATTGTCGCTATGTTGTTGCAGTTATATTTAGCTTCCTAAAAAATGTTCAATTTGTTATTTATAGTACATGACTAAGAACTTGTAGCTTTGTTGTAGTTAATTATAGCTTGTGATGTTCCTGAATTTGGTTGTTGTCTGAGTAGCAATTAATTTATTTGCGCATTGATCTTTTTGAGAAGATATGTCATAATTAACATGTTTCTTCAGTTTTTCAAAATATGTATATGATGATTTTCTATGTTGCTAGAAACCCATTTTCCCTAAAATTGTAATAGTTTAGTTTTAAATATTATAGGATGAACAGAAATGTTCTTACCTGGAGTGGCTTGATCAAGAGTGGCCACAGTCTTTGAAGATGTGCCTAGCAAAGCTCTCGAGCATGTATGAGGAAGAGAACAGAGATAGGCTTAGATAAAATGTTGTCAACGCTAAAGAATATTTCAGGATACAGGAAAAAAAGAGGAAGATGGAGAATGAGCTCAGATTTTTTAAATTAGACTTTGCTAAGACGGTGTTTGCGAAGGAGGAGGCACTTTCCTAGTTGGTCAGTGCAAAAGATGTTCTTACTGAACTGAAAGCAGAGGTGGAGAAGACGAACTTGGCTGATCATGCATCAGTCGATTAGGGAAATGAATATATTGTTCTAATATTGTGCTTATGAAGGTGAACTAGCTATATGCTCTACTGTGCTCTTTTCACGTAGCTATCATACTATGATGTTAAAATATATTTGTGTGCCTGATATGGAAGTGGCAAATAGCTGTTCGATATGAAATGTGAATTTGCTTAATACTAGAATTATTAATAGTAAACTAACAAACCTGCTAAATGGGTCATGGAACTTTACAAACGTTTATAGCAGTAAAAGCGTGTGTGATGTATAGCCCAATGTCATATAGTTTTCTTCAACGAATCATGTGTGATATACTTGACTAACGCAAACAGTTAACGGAGGAAAAGTGTGTGTGATCGTTACACCTATCACAAACGAGGCTATACAGAAAACTGTGTGTGATGTAGATATGAATGGAAACGTTTGTCTGGGATTCGCTGTGTGGGATGTGCATACGAATAGACACTACTGCAGGAATGCCCAGCAGTGGTGGGCGCAAAAAGGCCATCAGTGGCGGGCAAGCCTCCCAGCGGCGCCTGCCACTGACCTCCTGCCACTGCTAGTACACCATCTGTGGCGGGTGCCCGCCCGCCACTAGTATACCACCACCAATGGCGGGCATATCCTCCCGCCCGCTGCAGCTAGATGCTATAGTTGTGGAGATCCACATTTCCTCGCCCGCCACAACTGGCTACTAGAATTGGGACCATATAACCAACAAGAATTTACATATTCAATCACATGCATTACGATGTATCACAATTTAGTACCACATTTTATCATAGTTGAATAGCTAACAACAAGTTGCCCAACTACATATAGCAAAGCCTGTAGAAATTTACATAGAAACTAATATGAGTATTGATCATAGAGAGCACATTATGGCACTACTAAAATAGTTGACAAAAAAAATCTCAACTCCATCATAGCAACTTGCAATTAAGCTCAACTCTGTGAAGAATTGTCCTCATCTCCAATCATCTTCTTAACCTCGGCTAGGGCAGACTTGGCAGTTTCAAAAATGGTCTCAGTGGCTTCGATGGCTCCTTGCGCACTCTGTGCAGCAGTTTTGCGGCTTCTGGCTGCCCTCGCAAGATCAGGAGATCCTTCAGCACTCTTGGCGTATTGTAGAGCCTTCTGTGTGTCTACTAGGGTCCTCTCTGCATAGCTGAGTGCAAACACCAACAGCCTCAAAACGGCATCCAGGGTTGTAGGAGTCGCAACGAGACCTGTCGGCTCCTTCATCTAAATCACAAAAGTTGACAGTTCAATAAACCACATTCATACGAAAGAAATTTGTACAAAAACCCTCAACGTCTTTGTTCGGCTGGTACTTCGACTATCAGTGATGGTCGTTCTTCACCTTCTCCTCCTCCTATATCAATGTATCGTAGGACGAGGAGGAGGCCAGAACGACCCTCTATGACAAGAGTAGGTTCATCTCCCAAGTGGTCGTATATATGATGTACACTCAATGTTATTTCGACTGATGGTGAGGGTCGTCCTTCACCTTCTCCTGCTTTACCAAGTTCTCATGGGAGGAGAAGAGGAAGGACGACCCCTACAACAACAGTCATTATCCTCCTCTCAAAACAACTCGCATCTCAGTACGTTGATTTTGAGTGAGAATTGCCCCCCTGAGCAAAGAATGTAGCTAACAATATCAGGAGACTAATTAAGTATTACTTGTAAAAAACATTAAATAGCTACATAACAATATCAACATCACTACATTAAAATTTGGGCAACAACTATGCTTTAAAATGGACATATTAAGTGCTAGAAATTCGGCGAAACGGAAATAAATCAACGTTACGCCAAAACATTAGCTCTTATTATGAATCCCTGTAAATAAAGTTCCTATAATCTACGGTCTACGGTCTACGAATATAATAAGAAAGTTCCTATACTCTACAAACAAAGAGTGTAACTAACAATATCAACATCACTACATAGAAATTTGGGCATGAACTATCCTCTAAAATGGACATATTAAGTGCTAGAAATTTGGCGAAACAGAAATAAATCAACGTTTCACCAAAACATTAGCTCTTATTATAAATCCCTATAAAGAAAGTTCCTATAATCTACGGTCTACGGTCTATGAATATGAATAGAAAGTTCCTATACTCTACAAACAAAGAGTGTAACTAACAATATCAACATCACTACATAGAAATTTGGGTATGAACTATGCTTTAAAGTTCATATAATCTACGGTGTACGATCTACGAATATGAATAAGAAAATTCCTACAATCTACGAACAAAGAATGTAACTACAATCTACTATCTACAAACCCTAGCCATAACCTGACCCCTAACCCACGTACTCTAACTCTAACCCTAGCTCCCTTACCAATGTGGGTGGCAGCCACGACCGCGGCCGTTGGTGTGGGTGACGGCGACGGTGGGGGCGACGAGATCGTACCAGATCCCATGGCGACGGCGACGGCGGGGCCGAAGGGGTGGCGAACACGATGGCGGGGCCGACGTGGATGGCGAACACGACGGAGGGGCCAATGGGGGCGGGGAACAGGACGGCGACGCCGACGAGGGTGGCCGAGAGGATGGCGGGATCCGACGGGGCCGGCGAAGAGGACGGCGAGGCAGAGGCGACGACGGCGCCCAGAGCGAGATCCATGGGACAGTTAGGGCGAGTTAAGTGAGGGGGACGACGGGGTGCGCGTGGGGACAAAACGTGTCCGTGCTGCGACAGGCGGTATCTAGCGACCGCCACAGCTATGTTCTAACAAAACAAGATGGCTGGCAAGGATAACTAGTGGCGGTTGCTAGGAGTTGCCCGCCACTGCTAGGGCATCTGCCTGTGGCGGGCGCTAGGTACTCTCCTTCACAGCTGAGTTACGCAGGCGAGTCCCGCCCGGGTGAACATACGTGTGGCGTGTTATCCTCTGCGCCTGCCACAGTTAGTCAGTTTACTGTGGCGGGCAGGTTTTGTTACCCGCCACTGCTGGTTTTCAAAAATAGCCGTGGCGGGTGCCCCATCTCGCCGGCCACCCATTCGGGTTCACCTATAAGCCCTTTCCCAGTAGTGCGAAACGTTTGTCTGGGATTGACTATTTGGGATGTACATATGAACGGACACATTTGTCTGGGATTCACTTTGTGGGATGTACATATGAACGGAAACGTTTGTCTGTGACTCACTGTGTGGGATGTACATACGAACGGAAACTTTTGTCTGGGATTCACTGTGTAGGATGTACAACGGAAACGATTGGGCCTGTATAATTGTATGCGATGGCTCGCCCGATAGCACACGAGCTCATTTTGCCCCGCATGCTTGTGATTTGGTATAGCCCATGTATGTTGCTTGTACATTTTTACTAGATCATTGATGGCACGCGTTGCCGCGCCCATCTATATGTACAAGAAAATGATAAATTTTCACGAATATATAGCCACATAAAAAATATTATACTTGCACAAACATAACCTTATATTAGTCAGTAATCAAGGGAAATCACATATATATATATATATAGAGCAAAAGCAAAGTTCACAAATAAAAATTTGTCTTGATATGACAACATACACAAAAATATACTTATTAAATACAGCACAACAATGTCCTTAGTAAATAGAGCTAGATAACCACTGATTGAGCATATCTAATTGAAGCATTGGTTTCACACCTATACACAGGTGCTGGATTGTACAGATGCAAAAGAATGAGATCAGCATATGCTTTACTTTTCATGGCTATAATCTTCATGACAATGTTTCGTGGGTGAGGAGAATCATCATTGTTTCTCATAGAGTTACAGGCATCCCAAATGTACCACCACATCACGGCAATAGGAATGCAAATAACTTGTTAGGTAGCGAAGTTCTATAGTACTTAATATGCAGAGAACCAAAGGTCCATTTATATACTGCAAGCAATGTACTTTAGAGACATAACCACTCGTTCTGATATAAAAAAACTACACAGAAAATGAAATCATAAATTCCTATGTTTTGTCAAAAAGTCAATTTAAGAGTAGAAAGCAAAAGACCATGGGTCATTTTGAATAGTATATCAAACTATTAGACGCCACATGGCATGGAACATAGATAGATGAAATTAATTTTCAAACCAATACATAGCATCTCAAATCAGTAAATGAGTTTATTGTTCCACCTTTCTATTTCATCGTTACTAAGAATTTATGGCTGATAGAAGTAACAATGAAGCTTTATAGAAGCAAGACGCGTTAGTGGCTACCTTGGCAGCGCTGCTTTAGAAGAATTTCAAGAGGCAAGGAAGGTTGCTATAGTTTTACAAAAAGTAACAAGTTTTAGGGTGCTGTCAGCTTCAGTGAACTTCTCTAGAGCAAAAGCATCACAATCCTGGAAAATATAGCATCAAAGTATAAGCTTTGCCAACATGAGCTAAAGACGGATAAGCTTGATGTCAAGATTGGCTAAGCATAACCTTACTGTCAAGCTTGACTTTCAAATGCGAATAATCTTGTTGTCAAGATTAGCTTTCAAAGTAGCACATAACCTTGATGCAAAGTTGTAAACAACAAGCTAATCGATTGGCTTGAACAACATAACTAATGTCCTCTACACTGTTGTACATGGCCTAGCTTTCAAATATACTATACTCCAAGTTGGACCCTCCAAGCAAAGCCTCCTAGTCGGCTCCCTTGACTGAGCATATTTACACAAGAAGGCGAGTTCCTATTGGCATCTTTGCTTCCAAGAAGAGATATAAACCAAAAGTAGTTGCATGACGATAAATTTAATAATGCGAGTCTTCTGGATCTTAAAAATGGGATGCCTTCACTCTGCTCACCTCAAAGCAGCAACAAATACTTAAGGAAAAAGGGGAGAGGGGGCCATCTTAGTTTTAAGAGATTAAGTCACAAATAGTAACAGGAACAGAGATAAACAAAACTTCCATAGGATCATTTCAGTATTTAAAAGGCAAATGGAGCCCGAGATGCAAGCATCATGCACCTGCAATATCACAACTAAAATTAATACACACATAGCACCATGATCATTTGTGAGGTGAAGACCTATAAGCCGAACAGAGGCACACGTTATGCCTCTATTTTGCTTGTATTAAGAATTGCAAATTTCAACAGAGTACTCATATAGGGAACTTAGAAGAATATCAAATAAAAACTAAACTACTTAACAATTGTAAATTACATATTGTATAAGGGATCACCGCATGATTTATTTTTTAGATTCAGTTTTTATGCAATCATAGAAATTGAGAATTTACCATGAAAATAAGGGCTAGATTGAAATCAAGAAGACATAAACGATAGAGGAGCAGAAGCATAGCCGGATGTCTTATATGGCACTGAGCCTGGGGATGCCGGTCCAATAGACCTAGTCGGAAAGTTTAACATCGTACAGAAGAGCCAACATTACTTCATTTTAACATCGTTCCACAACATAGTGGGAAAGTTTCGTCTATAACATTCCTAGAATACAAAGAATCACCAAAATAAATCTCCAAAGAGGAAATCACCCAAAAACAATTCTAGAATTGTGCAGTATTCAATCATGTCTTACCGAATCCGAGGATGCCGGACTCCTCCAAGAGATGGAAACTGTAGGTGAGGAGGGAGGCCATTAACGCCGCCGGGGAAGCCGGTTCAGTGGTGCCACCTTGGGCAAAGTCACGTGTCACGGTGGACACCACTGATAACCCACAAGTATAGGGAATCAATCGTAGTCCTTTTGATAAGTAAGAGTGTCGAACCCAACGAGGAGCAGAAGGAAATGACAAATGGTTTTCACCAAGGTAATTTCTCCAAGCACTGAAATAGTCGGTAACAGGTAGTTTGATAGCAAGATAATTTGTAACAGACAAGTAACGGTAACGGTAAATAAAGTGCAGCAAGGTATCCCAATCCTTTTGTGGCAAAGGACAGGCCAAAACAGTCTCTTATAATAAGCAAAATGTTCTTGAGGGCACACGGGAATTTCATCTAGTCACTTTCATCATGTTGGTTTGATTTGCATTCGCTACTTTGATAATTTGATATGTGGGTGGACCGGTGCTTGGGTGCTGTTCTAACTTGAACAAACCTCCCACTCATGATTAACCCCCTCGCAAGCATCCGCAACTACGAGAAAAGTATTAAGATAAAATCTAACCATAGCATCAAACATTTGGATCCAAATCGGCCCCTTACGAAGTAGCGCATAAACTAGGGTTTAAGCTTCTGTCACTCTAGCAACCCATCATCTAACAACTACTCCACAATGCATTCCCTTAGGCCCAAATATGGTGAAGTGCCATATAGTCGATGCTCACATGATACCACTAAGGGAATCACAGCGTACATATCATCAAAATATCGAACACATATCAAGTTCACATGATTACTTGCAACATGACTTCTCCCATGACCTCAAGAACTAAAGTAACTACTCACATATGATAATCATGCTCAAGATCATAGGGGTATTAAATAGCATAATGGATCTGAACATATAATCTTCCACCAAATAAACCATATAGTAATCAACTACAAGATGTAATCAACACTACTAGTCACCCACAGGTACCAATCTGAGGTTCCGGTACAAAGATTGAACATAAGAGATGAACTAGGGTTTGAGAGGAGATGGTGATGTTGAATATGTTGATGGAGATTGGCCTCCCCAAGATGAGAGGGTTGTTGGTGATGACGATGGCTTCGATTTCCCCCTCCGGGAGGGAAGTTCCCTTGGCGGAATCGCTTCGTCGGAGGGCAAAAGTGCTCCTACCCAAGTTCCGCCTCGAGATGGCGGCGCTCCGTCCCGAAAGTCCTCTCCTTATTTTTCTAGGTCAAAATGACTTATATACCAGAAGACGGGCACCGGAGGTGGGCTGGGCTGGCCACAACTCACCAGGGCGCGCCTGAGGGGCCTGGCGTGCCCTGGTGTCTTGTGGTCACCAGGGGCCCCCCTCCGATATTTATTTTCTCCAGTATTTTTTATATATTACAAAATAATTCTCCGTGAAGTTTCAGCTCATTTGGAGTTGTGCAGAATAGGTAGCTCTAACATAGCTTTTTCAGGTCCAGAATTCCAGCTGCCGGTATTCTCCCTCTTTGTGTAAACCTTGCATATTATGAGAGAAAAGGCATTAGAATTACTCCATAAAGCATTATTATGCATAAAAATATTATAAATAACATTAGGAAATCATGATGCAAAATGGACGTATCAACTCCCCCAAGCTTAGACCTCGCTTGTTCTCAAGCGAAAGCCAATATCGAAAAACATGTCCACATGGTTTGAGAGAGAGGTGTCGATAAAAACAAAATACGAATATAGTAGCATCATGCTTATTATTATAACAGCAACAAACTTTATCGTTAAACTTTTATCATATAACTTCTCATGAACATGTAACAATTCATCACAACATCGAAGTAAAAAGCATAAACTCTATTGAAAACCAACAAACTATGTTCTCAGTCAACTTTGCAACTACAATTCATCATATTTTCAGGAAGGGTCTCGTATCGGAGCCTTTTGGCAAGTCTACATACTCAACCATCATTTAATCTTCTATGATTACTAACACTCACAACATACCCATGAGCAAAAAGTTTCAACCGGACACATGGAAAGATAGGGGCTTATAGTTTCGCCTCCCAACGTATTCACCTCAAGGGTGATGCCAACAATAATAACTCATGCTCACTCATATCCAGCTGGATATATGTGCCTAGATCTTTCCTCACCACATGATGCTTGCAAAAAGAGAAAATAAAAAAGGAATAGGGAAGAATACTTTGACTCTTGCATAAAAGTAAATACATAAAAGTAAAAGATAGGCCCTTCGCAGAGGGAAGCAGAGGTTGTCATGCACTTTTTGGTTTGTATGCCAAATCCCCTAATGCAAAAGAACGTCATGTTATGTTGCCCCTTATTATAGCAACCTTTATTATGCAGTCCGTCGCTTTTATTACTTTGCCATCACAAGTTTGTACAACACTCAATTTTCTCTTACACTAAATGATCAAACACATTTAGAAGCAATTTTTATTGTCTTATTGCACTGATGACAACTTAATTGAAGGATCTTACTCAATCCAGAGGTAGGTATGGTGGAATCTCAAAACATGAGTTTGGGTTTAGGGTTTTTGGATGCACAAGTAGTATCTCTACTTAGTGCGGAATTTTGTCTAGCAAAGATATTGAGCAAGCACCACATGTTGAAGGATCTATGACAATATAACTTCTATGTGAATATCAACAAACATAAATCATTACGTTGTCTTCCTTGTCCAGTATCAACAATTTCGACATATAATATTTAATGGGGGCTCACAATCATAAAAGATGTCCAAGATAGTGTATTTGCATGTGAATATTCTCTTCCCTTATTAATTCTTTCATGAGTTGCATCATTGACCAATGTTATGTTTGTCAATCTCCAATAAATTTTACCACTTATACTTTTCCTTATGTGATGTCATTACTTACCATAAGATTAGCATATGATCTTTTTTCATTTTTTTTCCTTTTATTTGATTGCAACATAAAAGTAAAGAAGCAAAGATTCAAACTAAACTTTATTACATAACTCTCACTCGATTACATAGATAGATAGATCACAAAACTAAAACTCAAAAATAGATCATGCTAAACTTTTATTCAACTAATTCATGATATAACTAAAGATCGAACTAAGATAGGTAAAGCCAATAAAAAGTGATGTTGATACGATACCGGGGCATCTCCCCCAAGCTTGGCAAAAGCCAAGGGGAGTGCCCATACCCATGTACTCAAATCTCCTTTGGTGGGGAAGATGATGATGGTGGTGGTGATGAGGTAGTAGCGAGCTTATCCTCCAGCTTCCATGGCAGCGGCTCACCATCATAAGAGGAAGCACGAGTCTCACGAGTCCTGCAACTGGTAGCTAAACTCATACCTTTAAATCTTACCTCATATTCAAAGGCTTGATTTTGGAGATCATAGATTTGGCTTTGCAGAAAATTGATTTGCTCGTTGAGGGTGAAGACGATGTCCTTCATAGACCAGCCATCCACCTTGTGATCACGGGTGAAATCCGTAATCATGAGGTGATTGGCACTGAGTCCACGCTCCACCATCCCTTTGCACTTGAAGACCTCCTGCTCTGTAGCTTCGAGCCTGGCCTCCACGGTTCCCGTCTTCTTGGGCCCTTGAACATCCCGGATGTGGAGCACCCCCTCATGTATCTCAATGGTTTGAGGGTGCTTCATCACCTCCGACAAGTAGGGGTTGATTACCCTCTCGAAGAACTTGTCCTTGGAGGAGCTCGGTGCGGCCATGGCGATCTAGATCTGTCAGAAAATAGCAAGAAACAAAAACAGAAGATTTCTCTGCGATGCGGTGGTCAATACGTTCGGGGGGTATATAAAGATTTTTTTTATTTTGGGAAACAAGCAAACGGAAGGAAAATGGAGTCGAGAAGGTTCCTGAGGGGGGCACAACCCACCTGGGCGTGCCAGGGAGGGCAGGCGCACCCTGGTGTATCGTGCCCACCTCGGTTGCCTTCTTGGTTATTTCTTATTTTCCTAATTTTTATAATATTCCAAAACTGACAGAAAATATTTTTGCGGATTTTTCGGAGTCCGTTTACTTACCGTATCATGTACCTCCTCCTTTTCAGGATTCTGGAGTGTTCTAGAAGGTTTCTTTTATGTGTTCCTCCAGTGTCATGGTTTGGATAATATTGCTTTCAACATTAATAGGCGTACCTAAGATATAATGTTTAATTCTTTGTCCATTGACCACCTTCGGGTTAGTACCTTCGGCATTATTAATCTTGATAGCTCCAGAGCGATAAACCTCTTCGATAATATATGGTCCTTCCCATTTGGAGAGAAGTTTTCCTGCAAAGAATCTAAAACGAGAGTTGTACAAAAGAACATATTCTCCAACTTTGAATTTCCACTTTTGGATTCTTTTGTCATGCCATCTTTTAACTTCTTCTTTGAATAGTTTGGCATTTTCATAAGCTTGGGTTCTCCATTCATCTAGTGAGCTAATATCAAATAACCTCTTTTCACCGGCAAGTTTGAAATCATAGTTGAGTTCTTTAGTTTCCCAATATGCTTTATGTTCTAACTCAAGAGGCAAATGACAAGCTTTTCCATAAACCATTTTATATGGAGACATACCCATAGGATTTTTATATGTTGTTCTGTAGGCCCAAACTGCATCATCTAATTTCTTAGACCAATTCTTTCGGGATCTATTGACAGTTTTTTGTAATATTAACTTTATTTCTCTATTGCTAAGTTCAACTTGACCACTAGATTGAGGATGATAGGGTGAAGCAATTCTATGGTTAACATCATATTTAGCAAGAATTTTATGTAAAGCACCATGAATAAAGTGTGAACCACCATCAGTCATTAGATATCTAGGGACTCCAAACCTTGGGAAAATAGCTTCTTTAAGCATTTTAATGGAAGTGTTATGATCGACACTACTAGTTGGAATAGCTTCTACCCACTTAGTAACATAATCAACAGCAACCAAAATATGTGTATAGCCATTAGAGGAAGGAAAAGGTCCCATATAATCAAAACCACAAACATCAAATGGTTCAACAGCAAGTGAATAATTCATAGGCATTTCCTAACGCTTACCGATATTACCAATTCTTTGACATTCATCACAATACAAGACAAACTTATGGGCATCCTTGAAAAGAGTAGGCCAATAAAAACCAGATTGCAATACCTTGTGAGCAGTTCTATCTCCCGCATGATGTCCTCCATAGGCTTCGGAGTGACATTTCCGTAGGATTTGTTCATGTTCATGCTCAGGTACACAACATCTAATAATACCGTCTACTCCCTCTTTAGAAAGATGTGGGTCATCCCAAAAGTAATGTCTTAAATCATAGAAGAATTCTTTCTTTTGTTGATATGTGAAACTAGGTGGTATATATTTAGCAACAATGTAATTAGCATAATCATCATACCAAGGAGTATTCTGAGAAACATTTATTGCAGCTAGTTGTTCATCAGGAAAACTATGATCAATAGGTAGTGTGTCATCAAGAATATTTTCTAACCTAGAAAAGTTATCTGCTACGGCGTTCTCAGCTCCTTTCCTATCAGTGATATGTAAATCAAATTCTTGTAGTAAGGGAACCCACCTAATGAGTCTAGGTTTAGCATCTTTCTTTTCCATAAGATATTTTATAGCAGCATGATCATTGTGAAGAATTACTTTGGAATCAACAATGTAAGATCTGAATTTATCACAAGCAAACACAACTGCTAAAAATTCTTTTTCAGTAGTAGCATAATTTCTTTGGGCACTGTCTAGAGTTTTGCTAGCATAATGGATAACATTTAATTTCTTATCAACTCTTTGTTCTAGAACAACACCAACAGCATAATCACTAGCATCACACATAATTTCAAAAGGCAAGTTCCAATCAGGTGGTTGAACAATAGGTGCAGAAGTTAAGGCTTTCTTTAGTGTTTCAAAGGCTTCTACACAATCATCATCAAAAACAAATGGAACATCCTTTTGTAAAAGATTAGTAAGAGGCCTAGAAATTTTAGAGAAGTCTTTAATAAACCTCCTATAGAAACCAGCATGACCCAGAAAACTACGAATACCTTTAATATCTTTAGGAGATGGCATTTTCTTGATTGCATCAACTTTAGCTTTATCCACCTCAATACCTCGCTCAGAAATTTTATGCCCCAAGACAATGCCTTCATTAACCATAAAGTGGCACTTCTCCCAATTCAAGACAAGATTAGTTTGCTCACATCTCTGCAAAACTCGATCAAGGTTGCTTAAGCAATCATCAAAAGAAGTTCCGTAAACGGAAAAATCATCCATGAAAACCTCAACAATCTTTTCTCAAAAATCAAAGAATATAGTAGTCATACATCTTTGAAAGGTAGCAGGTGCATTGCATAAACCAAAAGGCATACGTCTATAAGCATAAATTCCAAAAGGGCAAGTAATTAAATGTGGTTTTCTCTTGATTAGGTTGTGAAACAGGTATTTGAGAAAAACCAGAATATCCATCAAGAAAGCAAAAGTGTATGTGCTTAGATAATCTTTCCAACATTTGATCAATAAAAGGCAGAGGGTAATGATCTTTTCTAGTTGCTTTATTTAATTTTCTAAATTCAATTACCATTCTATAGCCAATGATAATTCTTTGTGGGATAAGTTCATTTTTATCATTAGGAACAACAGTAATACCTCCCTTCTTAGGGACACAATGAATAGGACTTACCCATCTACTACCAGCTATGGGATAGATTATACTTGCCTCCAGAAGTTTTAGTATTTCAGTTCTCACCACTTCTTTCATCTTAGGATTCAATCATCATTGGTGATCAACAACGGTTTTAGCATCAATTTACAAATTAATTTTGTGCTGACACAGAGTGGGACTAATGCCCTTAAGATCATCAAGAGTATATCCAATAGCAGCACGGTGCTTCTTAAGAATTTTTAATAATCTTTCTTCTTCATGTTCTGAAAGGTTAGCACTAATAATAACAGGATATATCTTACCTCATGACACAACTATGTGTGGCTCTTTCTGGTGGAGGGACATATCTAAGCTAATGGATAAATTTAGGGCAGTCACCTGTGTCTCTATCAACAGAGGGGACACTGTGCTATTTTGGGCTGATCATTGGCAGATTGACAATAGTTGCATTCCTCTTCAAGAGAGATTCCCCAGGTTATTTTCATATTGTCTGGATAAAAATCTCTCTGTCAAGGATGTTATGCAGTGTGATAACTTTCACCAGTTGTTTTCTTTGCCCATCTCTGAACTGGCTTTCAAAGAATTAAATCAGCTGACATCCATGCTGGCTAGTATAACTTTGGATAATGGAACTAATGATTCTTGGTCCTGGAGACATGGTAAGGTTTCAGACTACTCTGCCAAGAAATTTTATGATTTTGCACATCAACCAATTCTAGCCAACCCCATACTCAGTTGGATCTGGAGGAGTTGTTGCACCATGTCTATCAAAATGTTTGCTTGGCTGGTTATCATGGACAGGATTAACACCAAGGACATGATTCAGCGCAGACACTGGAGAATTAATGATGGGCCGGAATGTGTTATTTGTCCAACTTTGACATTGGAGGATAGAAACCATCTCTTTTTCCAGTGTAATTTCAGTGTTCGAGTATGGAACTACCTCCAGATTGATTGGACAGACATCAATGACATGGTGCACATTGCTTTACAAGCAAGAAAGGATTTCAATAAACCTTTCTTTGCGAAAGTGGTGTTCCTTGCATGGTGGAATATTTGGAAAGTGAGGAATGATAAGGCGTTCAGACATATCAGACCAACTTTCAGCCAATGGAGGAATGGTTTCATTCATGATATCACCCTCCTTACTCACAGAATCAAGAGCAGATACAGAGATGCCTTACTTCGATGGATTGACTTTTTGCCTCCTTGAGGTTTTTTTTTTGTATTTTTGTAATCTTTTTCTTTCTTTATTTCTCTTTCCTCCTCTTGAGGAAACTTTTGTACATATGTTTGTTCTTTGAGTAATAAAATACTGTGGGGCGTAAGCCCTGTAGTCTTCTAGGTCAAAAAAAGGATATATCTTTTTCTCATCAAGATAAGCATATTTCAAAGTGTCAGGCAATTGCTTTAATTCAAACACAGGATCACCTTTAGCTGGAGGAGGACCTCCAAGAGTTTCAATAGGCAAATTTTTCTTTAGGAAAGGTTGTTGTTCAAAGAATATTTTATCTATTTCATTTCTTTCACGCAAGTGCATATCATTTTCATGGTCGAGCAAATATTGTTCTAGTGGATCAGTAGGAGGCATGGCAATAGAAGCAAGACCAATTATTTCATCCTTACTAGGTAATTCTTTATTACGGGGTTGTCTACTAAACTTGGAGAAATTAAATTCATGAGACTCATCACCAAGGCTAACACTGACAATTTGTTTATGGCAATCTATAGTAGCATTGACAGTGTTCAAGAAAGGTCTACCAAAGATAATGGGACAAAAGTCATCTTATGGGGAACCAAAAACTAGAAAATCAGTAGGATACTTTATCTTCCCACACAAGACTTCAACATCTCTAACAATCCCAAGTGGTGTGATGGTATCTCTATTAGCAAGTTTAATAGTAACATCTATGTCTTCTATTTCAGCGGGTGCTATATCATTCATAATTTCTTGATATAAGGTAAAAGGAATAGCACTCACACTAGCACCTAAGTCACATAAAGCATGATAACAGTGATCTCCTATTTTAACTGAGACAACAAGAATGCGATAAACAGGTCTATGTTTATCTTTTTCATCGAGTTTGGCAATTCTAGCAGCTTCATCACAGAAGTAAATAACATGCCCATCAATATTTTCTACCAAGAGATCTTTAACCATAGCAGCACTAGGTTCTACTTTAATTTGTTTAGAGGGTTTAGGTGCTTTAATATTACTTTTGCGAACCACAGTTGATACCTTAGCATGTTCCTTTATCCTAACATGGAAAGGTCGTTTTTCAATATAAGCAGTAGGCACAACTGGATCAACATTATACATGATAGTTTCATCTTTAGCTATTACCGGTTCTTTGATTTCTTCTTTAATAGGGGGATGATATTTGAACCACTTTTCCTTAGGAAGATCAACATGAGTAGCAAATGATTCACAGAAAGAGGCTACTATCTCAGAGTCAAGTCCATATTTAGTGCTAAACTTGTGAAAAACATCGGGATTCATAAAAGATTTAACACAATCAAACTCAAGCTTAATACCTCACTCTTTACCTTCGTCGAGCTCCCAATCTTCAGATTTGCATTTAATTCTTTATAAAAGATCCCACCTGAATCCAATAGTCTTCTTCATAAAAGAACCAGTACAAGAGGTATTGAGCATGGATTGATCATCACGAGAAAGCCGAGCATAAAAATTCTGAATGATAATTTCTCTAGAGAGCTCATGATTGGGGCATGAATATAACATTGACTTAAGCCTCCCCCAAGCTAGAGCGATACTTTCTCCTTCACGAGGCCAAAAATTATATATATAATTCCGATCACGATGAACTAGATGGATAGGATAAAATTTTTGGTGAAATTCCAATTTCAGTCGATTCCAGATCCAAGATCCAATATCATCGCATAGCATATACCATGTCAATGATTTTCCCTTCAAAGATAAAGGGAAAACCTTCTCCTTAGCTTCATCTCCGGATAAACCTGCAAGCTTAAATAATCCACAAATTTCATCCACATATATCAAATGCATATCAGGATGTTCAGTTCCGTCTCCTGCATAAGGATTAGCTAGCAGTTGTTCTATCATACCCGAAGGAATTTCATAACCAATATTTTCAGTAGGTGCAGTAGGTTGAGGGACAACTAGTTTTGCTTCCGGTCGAGGTGAAGATACCCCGAACAAACCCCTCAAAGGATGGTTTTCCATAGTAACAAGTCACAATAAATTTCAGCACGTAATATAAATTTTTCCTTACCGATTTCCACTTAACAAGAGCGCTTCACTCCCCGGCAACGGCGCCAGAAAAGAGTCTTGATGACCCACAAGTATACGGGATCAATCGCAGTCCTTTCGATAAGTAAGAGTGTCAAACCCAACGAGGAGCAGAAGGAAATGACAAGTGGTTTTCAACAAGGTAATTTCTGCAAGCACTGAAATAGTCGGTAACAGATAGTTTGATAGCAAGATAATTTGTAACGGACAAGTAACGGTAATGGTAAATAAAGTGCAGCAAGGTAGCCCAATCCTTTTGTGGCAAAGGACAGGCCAAAACAGTCTCTTATAATAAGCAAAATGTTCTTGAGGGCACACGGGAATTTCATCTAGTCGCTTTCATCATGTTGGTTTGATTTGCGTTCGCTACTTTGATAATTTGATATGTGGGTGGACCGGTGCTTGGGTGTTGTTCTTACTTAAACAAACCTCCTACTTATGATTAACCCCCTCGCAAGCATCCGCAACTATAAGAAAAGTATTAAGATAAAATCTAACCATAGCATTAAACATTTGGATCCAAATCGGCCCCTTACGAGGTAGCGCATAAACTAGGGTTTAAGCTTCTGTCACTCTAGCAACCCATCATCTAATAACTACTCCACAATGCATTACTTTAGGCCCAAATATGGTGAAGTGCCATGTAGTCGACGTTCACATGACACCACTAAGGGAATCACAACATACATATCATCAAAATATCGAACACATATCAAGTTCACATGATTACTTGCAACATGACTTCTCCTGTGACCTCAAGAACTAAAGTAACTACTCACAAATGATAGTCTTGCTCAAGATCAGAGGGGTATTAAATAGCATAATGGATCTGAACATATAATTTTCCACCAAATAAACCATATAGTAATCAACTACAAGATCTAATCAACACTACTAGTCACCCACAGGTACCAATCTGAGGTTCCGATACAAAGATTGAACACAAGACATGAACTAGGGTTTGAGAGGAGATGGTGCTGTTGAATATGTTGATGGATATTGGGCTCCCAAAGATGAGAGGGTTGTTGGTGATGACGATGGCTTCGATTTCCCCCTCCGGGAGGAAAGTTCCCCCGGCGGAATCGCTCCGTCGGAGGGGAAAAGTGCTCCTGCCCAAGTTCCACCTCGAGATGGCGGAGCTCCGTCCTGAAAGTCCTCTCCTTATTTTTTTCGAGGTCAAAATGACTTATATACCAGAAGATGGGCACCGGAGGTGGGCTAGGCTGGCCACAACCCACCAGGGCGCGCCCGAGGGGCCTGGCATGCCCTGGTGTCTTGTGGTCACTAGGTGACCCCTCTCCGGTAGTTATTTGCTCCAGTATTTTTTATATATTCCAAAATAATTCTCCGTGAAGTTTCAGCTCATTTGGAGTTGTGCATAATAGGTAGCTCTGACGTAGCTTTTTCAGGTCCAGAATTCCAGCTGTCGGTATTCTCCCTCTTTGTGTAAACCTTGCATATTATGAGATAAAAGGCATTAGAATTACTCCATAAAGCATTATTATGCAGAAAAACATTATAAATAACAGTAGGAAATCATGATGAAAAATGGACGTATCAACCACCACACACCTCTCAAGATCAAGGTATAGGGTGGGGCGCCATCGCTCGAGGTCTCAAATAACGAAGCATTTGTAGGCAAGACCAGAATATCTCGTTCTATTTTCTCTACCTGCACAGATCTCACAAAATTAGACGAGTATGTAGAATATGCAAGAAGCAAATGTTACCAAAGATCAACTATATCAGCTGTCCATCACTGCTCACAATGTGCATCAGGACCATTTTTCTACTATAGTAATAAAATTGATGGAAGAAATCAAGATTAGTCCATCCCAATTTACCTAGACATGCAATGCACATGCGGCAAATCTGCCTTACAAAATTTCTGGGCAAGCATCAACCTTCTGGGCAGAGTATTATAGACTGTCCTGAATTTATATGAGTAAAGATTATCTAGAGTAGGATATAAAAGGATACTGAGTTACTTACCTGTTAAGTGGGTGCAGGGGTGACCCTCAAAAAAATTGAATGGTGTGGAGCAGGTAAACAACTCCGCCACCAATCCTTCATAGTTCTTTCGTTGGTGCAGCGTCGGCGGTGAATCACAACTGCTTGAGGCAGATTCCATGTGGTACAAACTCATCTACCATCTTGACAATAGATATTGGATTACACGCAGCAGTGGAGGATGAATTGGATTGTACTCCCTAACAGCAGTAGAGGATGGATTAGAGCATACCTGGGTTTCTGTTTTTTAAATCGATTTGGTTATACCACGGACGTCCCGAAGAAAAGACATGGCAGGGCAGAGGATTACGACGAGCGGAAGTTGGGGATGCTCGATGATGCTGCGGTTGGGAGGGGCGGCGAACAGAAGGAGGCCGGCCCCATCGCCATGACCGTCCGCATCGGCCTCTTGCCTTTCGCGCAGCATCGAATCCCCTTCTTTCTATCGCAGCGACCAGGTTTTGTGTGTTGAGCACATTATTTTCTTCGGGAGGGTTGCGACCGAGTGGATCGACGACGGGCCTTCAGAAAAAAGCACCATAATGGGTTGTTCGATGGCCCAGTTAACCACAGGGCTTCCTTTCGGCCTCTGGAGTAGTAGCCATAGGACAGCTGGGCTAGTTACGGTTTGTCTAAAAAAAGTTGGGCCAGTTACAGGATTACACAGGAGATCTGACGGCCAGGAACAAGCAGATCATGAAAACGGACGACCGAAAAAGCAAATCGCTGTGAGGGCAGGGATTAGGTGCAGTTATACTGTCCTTAATTTCGTGACCTACGTGTCATGAGTGTGGCAACCGGAAGGAGCCATATGGTTGTCCCATTATTGTATTAATGACCTGCATGTCAACATGAGAAGCCATGTAATGTAATTTACTTTCAGTAGCTATTAGTTTGTAATAGCGTAGTATCTTATGTAACGCTTGGCGGTTGACACCGTGGCGTGGAGATGGAGATCACCACGAGGAAAACCATGCATGGAGATGGAGATCTCCATGGGCAGACCACGCACGTGGAGATGGAGATCACCATGCACCATGAAAAGGGGCCATACCATATCACACTTGCATAAACTTCCTGTGAAAGTTTATCCCTTTTATGCTCCCTTCTTTTGCATGGTAGATGTTTTAACTAGGGTGATCCTTCAAATAATGTCAAGTATAAATGCCTCCCCAATTGCGGCACCTTCACATGTCAAGTATATTTAGTGGTGGGCCTATAAAATTAGGGTGTCACTAGATCTCCTTGAAGTGATGGGTTTGTGTCAGACACTTACATGCGAAGCATTTGTTGACTTGTCGTGGCTATCAAAACAGTTTTGGGCCACGAGGCATAGGAGCTGGCGAGGCATGAGATGCCCCCAACAACAAGAGTCACATGGAGATACGATTAGCAAGAGTTGCTTACCGAGTGATCTTGTCTTCTAGCAGTGATGCAAAAGCTCACTAGTTGACATGTTGATCTTGGATCTTGAATCACTAAATATCAACTGAGGGATGTTGATTTTAGTGGGATTAATGATCTTATTAAAATGTTTAATATGAATTACCCTCATGAATACATGTCTTAGTGTTTTGCATATTTCTGTTGTAGATCAATGGCACCACCTGCTCAAGTTACCCCTTTTGCGTTGAAATCAATCCTTGAAAAAGATAAATTGAATGGAACACACTTTACCACCTGGTATAGAAACCTGAGAATTGTTCTTAGGCATGAGAAAAAGGAACAAGTTCTAGAGAATCCGCTTCCAAAGGAACCTGCCGATAATGCTAATGCCACAACCAGAAATGCCTACCAGAAACTCGTTGATGAATCAAACGAGATTAGCTGTCTCATGCTGGCTTCTATGGAGCCCGATTTGCAGTAGCAATTTGAAAACATTGAGGCTTTCGATATGATCAAGAACCTCAAAAGCATGTTTCAAATGCAGGCTATGACCGAAAGGTTCAATGTCTAGCGATCCTTGATGGATTGTAAGCTGAAAGAAGGTGATTCACTAAGCCCACATGTGATCAAAATGATCGGGTGCATGCAAGCTTTGGATTGGTTGGGCTTCCCACTTGGGGATGAGTTGTGCACAGATACAGTTTTGGGTTCTCTTCTAGATAGCTATGGGTCGTTCATCTCGAACTACCATATGCATGTGATGGAAAAGAAGCTCACTTAATTGCATGGGATGCTCAAGGTGGCAGAGCAGGATATCAAGAAAGGTACGCATCGTCAGGTGTTGATGGTGCAAAACTCGGCTAAGTTCAAGAAGAGTTGGTCCAAAAAAAGGCTAAGGCAAAGGGCAAGGAGAAGGAGGCAACTCCAACTGCCGCCGTTGCGCCTAAGTCAGGGATGAGGACTGTTTGCTTTCATTGCAAGGAACACAGACACTGGAAAAGAAACTGCAGCAAGTGGCTTGCCGAGAAGGGCAAGAAGACTGGAAGTATGACTTCTTCTTCAGGTACACTTGTTGTATATGTTATAGACATTTATCTTGCTGATGTTTCTAGTAGCTCTTTGGTATATGATACCAGATCGGTTTTTCACATATGCAACTCGATGCAGGGGCTAAGCAGAACTAGGAATGTCGCAAGAGGAGAAGTTGACATTCGCGTCGGGAATAAAGCAAGAGTTGCTAAATTGCCCGTCGGCACTATGCAACTTAATTTACCTTCAGGATTTGTAATGGAACTTGATAATTATTATTATGTTCCTGCTTTGAGTCGAAACATTATTTCTGCCTCATGTTTGATGAGACAAGGTTATGAATTCAGTAGTAAGGACAATGGTTGTTCTATTTACTTGAATAATATGTTTCATGGCTTTGCACCAGTTGTGAACGGGTTATTTATCCTAGATCTTGAAGGTGAGTCAGTCTATAACATCAATGTCAAGAGGCATAAGGCTAATGAGATAAATCCGACTTACATCTGGCATTGTCGACTAGGACACATTAGTCAAAAGCGCATGAAGAAGCTCCATGATGATGGAATTCTAACTTCGTTTGATTTTGAATCATTCAAGACATGCGAGTCTCGTCTACTCGGCAAGATGACTAAGACTCCTTTTGCAAAGAGTTGTGAGAGGGCGTCCGAGCTGTTGGAACTTATACATAGTGATGTATGTGGACCAATGAGCACGACAGCCAGAGGTGGTTTCCAATACTTTGTGACTTTTATCGACGACTTGAGTAGATATGGATATGTCTACTTGATGAGGCACAAGTCAGAAACTTTTGAAAAGTTCAAGGAGTTTCAGAACAAAGTGGAAAATCAACTCGACAAGAGAATCAAACTTCTATGATCTGATCACGGCGATGAGTATATGAGCCAGGAGTTTGATGATCATCTGAAGAGTCGTGGAATAGTTCCACAACTGACTCCTCCGGGTACGCCACAGAGAAATGGTGTGTCGAAACGGAGGAATCAGACTCTGTTGGACATGGTCCGATCAATGATGAGTCAGTCGGATTTACCCTTGTCATTTTGGGGATACGCTCTAGAAACTGCAGCTTTCACACTAAACAGGGTACCATCTAAGTCTGTAGATAAGACGCCATATGAGATATGGACTGCGAAAAGTCACAGTTTGTCTTTTCTGAAAGTTTGGGGTTGTGAAGCATATGTCCAGCGACTCCAGTCGGATAAGCTCACACCCAAATCAGACAAGTGCACATTCCTGGGATATCCAAGGGAAACCTTGGGATATTACTTCTACAACCGTGAAGAGGGCAAAGTGTTTGTCGCTCGACATGGATTTTTCCTTGAGAAAGAGTTTCTCAATCGGAAGGCTAGTGGGAGGACGGTCCGACTCGAAGAAATTCGAGAACCACACGGGGACGTTCCGGTAGGTAATTCTGTCACACCGGAGTTAGTCAGGGAACCCGTAGTGGAGCCGACGCTGGTTCCACGGAGGTCGGAAATGTTGTGCAATTTGCATGACTGCAATGTGTTGTTCCTGGAGAACAACGAGCCGACTACGTATGCGGAAGCGATGGAGAGCCCTAATTCCGAGTTATGGCTTGAGGCCATGAGATCCGAATTAAAGTCCATGGATGAAAATCAAGTTTGGAACTTGGTTGATTTGCTAGATGGCGTTCGAGCCATTGAGTGCAAGTGGATATTTAAGAAGAAAACTGATATGGACGGAAATGCCACAGTCCATAAGGCACGAC
Source organism: Thinopyrum elongatum (assembly GCA_011799875.1). Lineage (NCBI taxonomy): Eukaryota > Viridiplantae > Streptophyta > Magnoliopsida > Poales > Poaceae > Thinopyrum > Thinopyrum elongatum. The sequence continues at coordinate 249,375,759 of CM022302.1, forward strand.
TTGTCGCTAAAGGTTATCGACAAGTTCAAGGAGTTGACTACGATGAGACTTACTCACCGGTAGCGATGCCTAAATCAATTTGTATCATTCTTGCTATAGCAGCATATTTCGACTATCAGATATGGCAGATGGATGTCAAAACGGCTTTCCTTAATGGAAATTTAGCCGAGGATGTGTATATGACACAGGTCGAGGGTTTTGTCGATCCAAAGAAGTCTAGCATGGTATGCGAGCTTCAGAGATCCATTTATGGATTGAGGCAAGCATCTCGAAATTGAAACATTCATTTTAATGAAGCGGTCAAAGAGTTTGGCTTCATCAAGAACGGTTGTGATCATTGTGTATTCAAAAAGGTCAGTGGGAGCTCAGTCGCATTTCTGATCTTATATGTGGATGGCATATTATTGATTGGAAATGATGTTCAAATGCTTGAATCTGTCAAGGACTCATCGAAAAATAGTTTTTTATGAAGGACTTGGGAGAAGCCGCTTACATTTTGGGAATAAAGATATATAGGGATAGATCGAGAAAGCTTATTGGATTAAGCCAGAGTGCATATATTGACAAGGTGTTGAAGCGGTTCAACATGCAAGATGCCAAGGAGGGTTTCTTGCCCATGTCACATGGCATTAGTCTTAACAAGACTCAGAGTCCTTCGACTCTTCATGAGAAAAGACGCATGGATGGGATTCCGTATGCTTCGGCTGTTGGGTCCATCATGTATGCTATGGAATGTACTCGTCTTAATGTTAGCTTTGCTCTCAGTGTGGTGGGAAGATACCAGGCTGATCCAGGTGAGAGTCATTGGATAGCAGTTAAGAATATCCTGAAGTACTTGAGAAGCACTAAGGATATGTTCCTGGTTTATGGAAGTGAGGATGAGCTCATTGTAAAGAGTTACACCGATGCTAATTTCCAAACCGATAGGGATGATAGTCGATCGCAATCTCGGTTTGTGTTCACTAGTCATTCATCCGTGCATCTGCACGGGCTAGTTAAGTCTTGTTATATCTTGTTATTTGAAAGTAAAATTCATACTATTTTTCCAAACCGATAGGGATGATAGTCGATCGCAATCTCGGTTTGTGTTCACTAGTTATTCATCCGTGCATCTGCACGGGCTAGTTAAGCCTTGTTATACTTGTTATTTGGAAGTAAAATTCGTACTATTGTAAACCTTTTTCTGTGATTTGTTTGAATACTGATGCATATAGTATATTTCTTATTTTTATGAGGTAGTTTATATTTTTTTTGCTATTCCTCTAATTGGTATGTCACACCGTATCTACCAAGATCTAAGCATCTTCATTAGTAGTCTAATAGCTCGACTTCCGATAAGAGCCATTCGTCACGTAGCAGAATACCACTTTTAGTGTCAGTGTACAACATGTCTTGTTATTACATACTATCTTTTAAATCTTAGATAATTTCTATTCAGATAGTACAGAGATGTTTTTGGTGGCTTCGTTGATATCAAATCTTTGCAACTTATGTAATCACATGTAAAAATAACTCATGTATTCAAATAAGATGTGCGAGTGTACATGTGTATAGATGGTTTATTCAAGTTTTAAAAACATAATTACATATATTTTAAAACAACCTATCAATTTTACGGCCAACAACTTTCATATTAAATATCATAAAAAGCTGCTCACCGACGATATGTGTATACATGTGCGTCTACGTTTTACTTGGGTTTTAGAAAAACTCCCAATGGCAGTTCGTCTATGTTTTACTTGGGTTACAAAAACTCCCAAGCAGTTCGTGTTTGAAATTTAATTTCCATAAAATTTACTCTAACATATTACCCATTCACTTTCTATTTGAGACAATATTATCCATTCACTTGTCATCATCTCCTGTGCCCAACATGTATACGCACCGACTCCTGGTCTCAAATCGCCTCACTTCTCTCTATTAAAAAAAGGAAAAGAAAAAACATTCTCCATTAGCACCCGTTCCTCTCATCTCTGAGTTGTGCCCAATGCCACATTTGGATCTAGATATTGTTGTGCAGGGAGTTGCGAAGAGGAGCCGGCGAGGAGATTGACGGAGCAGCAGACGCAGTGGGACCATGGATTAGCATCTTGCGGATGCAGAATCCGTACCGCCGGAGGCCTGGTCGTGGAGGCGCCTCCCAGGAACTCTACCTCCAGCGGCGGTGCCCATTGGAATTCATCAGCTCGCCCAGCTTTCCACCTTCCTTGTCTTACAGCCACCACTGTCGACGCCCCGGCTCCAGCCGTGTGACGCTGACGGACTCCTGCTGCGGATGCGGATGCAACTCTCGTCGACCTCGCACAGGGTGGCAAACCCGCCGTGCACGCTGCCCAGCTCAATGCTGAAGCTACGGGTTCGGCTCCGCCTTCGACCTTGCCACGGACGACGTCCATGTTGTGCCCGCCGCTCATGTTATGGATGCCCTTGATGATTATGGTGCCGACGCGAACTAAGATTGCGCGCCCGACTATGCTCAGGTTCTTGCCGACTGCCTCGCAACTTGGATGTAAACACCAAGTTCACTTTCACTGATGAAATCCAAAATAAAATACCCTTGCAAGGTCAGTACTACTTTTGCTTTCTCTGATTATCAAGTTTTACTGTTTCTTCTGAAATGTCCAAATTCCAAGTATCATATAGTACAATTGTAAAAATGTTTTGGGACTTTCTACAACCTGTGCATAGGCCCGCAGTCTTCCAAGCCCACAGTTCCTTTTTGCTTTGTTCCTCTCCTCCACAAAAACCATGTTACAGGTTAGGTTCCTCTGTCTAACCTACTTAGGCAAAAATGTAAAATACGTACCTATAGTTCTAATCCTGTAAGCTGCATCCCCTGACGCTGCACAATGCTCCAACAACGCCGTCGTGTTCCTCTTGCTCTTCTATACTTCTGTATTTATTAAGAAAAAGCAACAGCGTAAGGGAGCAATGAGATGAAGGTTAATTTGTTTGTTGCAGAAAAGGACAGATCAATGTATTACATATTTTCTACACCAGCTATATACAATTATATGCACTTAAGTAGTCACCCAATCAACCAACGCTAAACTGAAAAATAAGCAATAAACTTCAGTCCTTATTTGACATTATTAGAATTAATATTTAGCAACAACAGCAAACAAAATCAGCACTGATCTCCTAGAGCACTGCTTGAAATCAAACGAACAAATTTCAGTAGTGCAAAATTGTTATGAAAAGATTTATAGAATGCATGTTGGTTGTACATATACACACAATTAGAAAGATTTAAGCTAAAGCGCTGTAAGCAACACAATGGAATCAACATCTGCAAAATTTGCGCTGAGCTTTTCTGAAGATGTCGTTGCTCTTTTTAGATTCGTCACTGATATCTGATACACCAATGTAAAAATGTAGCCATGTAGATCCCCAAATATATCTAATTAGTTTAAAAACCATACAAAACTCTAACCGTTCATAGAGTAAAAAAGACATACTAAGGTCTCTTGCACTAAAGGATCTCCTTGTACACTTGCCAAATTATTTCATTGTGATTCTTCGGCTGTGATTAGAACTTTAAGTCCATTTGTAATACACCAACATTTAAATGTAGCCTTGTAGATCCGTAAATATATAAGATTAATAAAAAAACTGAGAAAAATTCCCTTTTTAGAACCGTACATAGAGCAAAGTGGACATATTCTGATTTTTTTGGCACCGAAGGATATCTCTGTACACATTATATTTTGCCAAATTACTTTCTTGAGATTTTTCATCTAAGATTTTTCGTAGTAAATATAGAGTTAGCCATGTGTGAGCACCTGCTTTGGTAAATATAGTCCAACATGTTTGAATATGGCTGCCACTGGCCCTTATTTATCGTCATTGCAGAATAAACTGATATTGGGCACTCCTCTTCAACAAACGGCGATTCATTTTGTGATTTTTCTTCGTGGAATGTAGACCTTGTTTGCAATGTTTGTCCCTATTATTATTTGAGCTTCTATGAACCACTTCCCTAGTTTTATTATAGTTAATCTCGTGCCATTGCATAAGCCCTTGCTTTAATTGATATTTCGCAAGAGCATTATTGGTAGGCCAACTTTCAGCCGTAATATGTTGTCTGAGTGTTCCAGGGAATTTCAAGCTATTCAAGAATTATTTTGTGTTTGTGTACAATTGAGCTCCATCTTCTGTATTTGACATTGCGTTGCACACTGTATCACAGCTTTGGTATGTTACCTCTTCTCCATCTATTCCACTCATGATGTAAGAATTTACCTAGGCTACCATCTCGTTTCTCGGCCATAAGATGGTTGTTTCTTCAAGGTATTTTCGATTTGTCCATGGGTTACGATAGGTGTTGTTGATGATTGCTTCCAAATCGGTTTACTCCTTTTCTGCCGAAGTAAATCTTTAGGTATATTCACCCAAGCCACGTCTTCTTCATTTCCTATTAACTCATCGCCAATGTTTAGAATTCACTCGCCAAATTCTGCGATCTTCTTTTGTTCCTTTGGAGTATGTGTTAGTGCAGTAACGCACATGATCTGTGTGAGCTTGAATTCCTCGAAGTGCTTCCATTCCGTAACCACTAATTCTTGACATATATGCCATGGACTAAGGAAACAGTGGTGATATAATTGAGAATCTATAGTTTAACTACTTACTTCCATCAATTCATTAAACATAGGTTGTCACTGATGCCATCTTTTCGACATTCTCTCATCAACTCGTAATACGAAGGATATCACCCTGTCATTTCATCAACAGTTTTGGCTATTTAATTGGTGGAAACACATTCTTTCAATGACAAATGATCGATGCTAATAGAATCTATCAAGCACACATAGTATTATATGGTCTACACGATTATTGTGAAGAGAATCATCTTTCTAGATTTCTTACATTCTGGCATGGAAACTATGAAACTTATGAGTAGATAAGAAAAATAAATCAAAAGCCATATTCTATGAATTTAAGTTTTAAAAACAACAGCAAATGACAAAATTATAAATGTTCAATTATGGTATATTCATTACCTTATTTCCCGTGAACTGCATCTAGGAGTAGTTGTTTACACAAAATTGAAAATTACATTGAATCTATATAGTATTTCGTTGCAATGCTACCTGGGCTTTTCAAATATGCACACGAAGGGATAAATTTTGATCATTCACACTAACTTCATTAATCCTCACTCCTTTACCTGTTGATTATGTATGTTCTTGTTTGATGCAGAAGGCGACGTGGCCGGCAGATATGTGCAGTTTTAAGTTTTCTTAGTTTGTGCACCGGCCAGCTACCCGCTTCTCTCGATTTCAGTAAATCAGCAATATTTCGGTCTAATGTTACGTTTGCTCTTCAAATATGCACATGAAGGAAATAATTTTTCTCATTGACACTAACTTCATTAACCCCCAACTCCGTTGCTGTTGATGATGTATGTTCTTGTAAACTTGTCTGATGCAGGAAGGCGACTCGTCAGCCAGAGACGCGCAACTTGCAGCTGCCTTAGCTTCCGCACGAGCCGCTACCTGGTGAGCACCGTATGGCAGCTCTCGATGTTTGCCTGCCTGGACTGCCCAAACACCCCTGTGCCGTTTAGGGTTAGGGATGTGCGGACATACGTACATGTCAGATCGGAGTCAATGCACACTTGATGTTGGATATTTGTGTTATTGCGCAAGTTGACACAAAGGAAACAGATCAAGGCCGACGTCGGGTGAAGGCATGCGGTGGAGTCGGACTGTCATGGAGGAAGATGATGGGGAGTGGCCCTTGCTAGTCTCTCAACGACGTGTTTGTGCCTTGGTGGGGCAGATTTGGTGGAGGAGTTTGCAAGGGAGATGTTTGTTGTGCAAGTTTTTTTCAAGGCTAATGGAAGAGGCCTTAAATTAAGATGGTGTGCACGTGGGATATAAGCATGGACTCTTTTTCTACTTCATCTGATGGCTGTAGATAAGTAATGGGGAGATCTGATGGTTAATTTTGTGCGCGTGGGACAGAACGCATGGACTCTTGTTCTACTTCATCCGATGGTTGTAGGTAAGTAATGGGGAGATCTGATGGTTAATTTTCTTAGATGTGGAGGATTAATCGTGGTGCTTCCTTTGGTGCCTCCAATTAGTAAATATAAATATAAGATTCTGAACGGAGGAGCAGTGAGCCGGAGGAGTTCCAAGCAAGATACAGTAACTGATTCTACAACAGAGGCTAAGTACATTGCGGCTTCTGAAGCTGCAAACGACGGTGTTTGGGTGAAGAATTTTACTTCTGATCTTGGTGTGGTTCAGAGCGCGTCCAATCCATTGGACCTCTATTGTGATAATAGTGGTGCCATCGCGCAAGTCAAGGAACCACGGAACCATCATAAAACCCAACACATACTCAGGCGTTTTAACCTTATTCACGACATTGTCGAGAGAGGTGATGTAAACATATGCAAGGATCACACGGATGTAAATGTTGCTGATCCATTGACGAAGCCTCTCCCACGGTCGAAGCATGAGGCGCACATGAGTTCCATGGGCATACGATGCCTAAATGATTGACTCTAGGGCAAGTGGGAGACTGTTGGAGATATGCCCTAGAGGCAATCATGTGATGATGATATTTCCCTATGTATTCATAAGTCTTTTCTATTGTCCTTGAACGTCATCAATGATATGTATCAATAAGTATGTGATTTGTTTGTGGAACTATGTATTGTATGATGATCGTTCTTATGGTCCCTAGTCGATAAGATTATGCGGACACATATCCTTGACTAGTATACGACTCGGTTGATGACTATGTTTCACAAGTCATGTGCATGGAGATGCTAAACCGATAGTATGGACTCGATGATGGGGACCATCGAGTCGGACAGACCCACTTTGAGACGCAACGAGACATCGTCATCTGTTAGTATCAAGAACAATGTCTATGCCATGTCCTAGACCTGAGGTCCTCACATGTTCTCGGGATGAGGATTGACTCACTTAGGGTCTATCAAACGCTACTCCGTAATTGGGTAGTTATAAAGGTAGCTCTCGGGTGAGTCGTGAGACATGCCGCGAGACATGGCTGACCAAGATGGAATTTGCCCCTCATATTTGGAGAGATATTCTCTGGGCCCTCTCGAGTGAAGAGATTCGGAAAGCATGGCTATGCGACTTGGGTTAAGTGTTAACCTAGTTCGGCAATCTGTATCACGGTGTCGAGAAGAGAGGTCGAGCTACCACAAGGGTGACAAGCACTCGCATTGAGCCTGACAACATATATCGTGAGGCAAAAGGAATGTTGCATATGACACATTGTCAAGGTTCGTCAAACGACTTTATGCACACATGATAGTTGGCATGTTCTGCTAGGAGCCGCTACCAACTATCGACTCTGGTCGTGTCCATGTGTACGTGAACCTATAGGGTCGCACACTTAAGGGGTTGCAGCCCATTCGGATTGGATCCGAGTGGAAAATGGATGTAGACTCCTAGTGGGCTCAAGTGTTGAGCCTACTTCAGAGGTCTATATAAAGGGGAGTGGGCGCACCACTTAGGGTTGATCTTTTTCCTTCCTGGACAACGGCCGCCGCAACTCCCCACGCCCATGTCGTGTGACCGGACAGTCCGTCGCCCGACGCTGCTCCCCGCACGTGTGGATACCTTGGAGGCATCACATCTGCGGTGCTCGAACGAACCGTTCGAGGGATCCGTGAGGTACCGTTCGCGGGAGATCAGCGATGTAAGGAGGAGACGCGCCGGGAGATCGACTACATGCATCACCAACTCTACTTCCGCTGCGGTGATTGCACGTCTAGTGGTAAACCCGATCCCGTGATCTATTTCCAGCAGCATGATCTTGGGCGTGGTAGAATATTTTTATTTGGCGCTAGATTAGCGTACCGCATGTTCCAACACCAAGTCCACACACTGCACCTGCACCCAAGCTCGGTCCTTCTCATCTTCGTCTTCGCCTACCTCTACGAGGCCTTTCTGGGGGTGATGCCATCCGTGGCCTTCCTCCGGAAATTCTTCCGCCTTCGACTGACCACCACGGATCAGTGCTCGGGCTGCATGTCATTCCAGATGGCCGCGGGTATGCGGGCGCACATCATCAACATGAAGGTGCCCGAGGAGGTGGAGGGCTTCAGGGAGCGCTGAGTCTATATGGACGCGCGCTAGTACAGCCGCCTCCTCGAAATCCCGGAGGCGCCACGATGCTGAGCTCCGGGTGGGGGCATGACAAGCTGTCTGATGCCGCGCAGGCGCCAGTCATGGCTAGAATGCGTGTGCCGCAGGCCGGCGGGCTCATAGCAAGCATGATCGTCAAGGAGTTCATGCAAAAGCGCATTGCTCCCCTCCAGAGGCGCGCACGCCCAGTGTGGACCCACTGAGGGACCCCATGAGGCTGAGCGCCGAGCGCCTTGCCCCGGAGGTTGTGGAGGGACTAGTGAGCGTTCTCCTCGTGACAAGGATCCTGTTCCAGCCACCGAAGGCTTCCCCGATCTACTGCTTCGGAACCCGGGAGGTGTCCCGGGCCGGCATGCCGCGGTTCGATCAGTGGGGACTGGTGCCCACGGGTCACGAGGGACCCCATGACAATCCGGTCCAAGTGCTGCCGATTCGCGAAGGGGACGACGACACCAGAACGGCGTCCACAGCCGACGCTTGGAGTGAGATGGCGGTTCCCCCGCCGATTCGCCGCCAGTCGGCGGCAGGGGCGTGCAGCGACGGCGGGGGGCCCCAAGCCGAGTCCCTGCGGCCTACGCCACTGAAGGAGAAGACCCTTGGTGCGGTGCACCCTCCGCCTGGCGCGGCGATCCCACCTGCCGAGGCTTCAGGAGGAGGCCTAGGCGAGCCCCACAGCGGGGCCTTGGGAGGGCCCCCCCGGGAGCCTCAAAGGAGCGGTGGCAGCGGCCGCCCGGGAGGGAGGCTGAAGAGGCGGTGATGGGTCCCTCGGGACGAGTAAGTTTTCTTGCCCCGTGCACTCCTCGTGACCATCGCTTCACCCTGCTAGGGCTAGCCTGATCCCCCATTATGCAGGAGGGGCTCCCCGCCGAAGAAGAAGAAAGAGGGAACCCCGGACGGGGATGCCAAGAACTTGACCGGGGCCTGACGGGATCTGGGCGTGGACGGCACACCAGTGCCCCCGCCAAGCCGTGTGGGGCTCAGCGGAGCCGTCGAGGAAGAGGCCGCGGACTCTGCCCGGCCGCCCGAGGAGGTCCACCCTCTCGCCGAAAGGGGAGTGCCTCCGGAAGGGATCCACACCACGGGGGAGGCGCGTGCTGACGCGGCTGGCACCGACGGGGCAGCCACCACAAGCCTCAAGGGATCGCTAGGGCGCCGGGGGATGGAGGCGGCCGCGCCCAGCCCTCCCCGCACGGCCTAGCAGCCTGCAGGGGTGGAGGCTGAAGACGGGGTGGAGGTCCAGGAGGATCCAGGCCGCCTGCAGGGAGACAAGGCCCCCTCGGGCGGAGACCTGGGCGAGTCACATGACGCTGCAGCCCCGGGGCCCTCAGAGCCACCGGGGGCGGAGATAGAGGAGCCGGACGTGCCCTGGACCTTGGTCCCGGTAACCCACAACATCTTGCTGTGGAACGGGATTCTGCGCCGCGCCCGATTGGCTCTCATCTCCCTTGAGGCCAACCTCATGGCCAAGGAGATCCTCCGCCAGGAGCGGGAGCGCCTTGCGGGAGGTTGGCGGCAACTGGACGTGGTCGTCAAGCTGGTTCACTGCCAAGCCGAGGCAGCAAGGGAGAAAAGCGAGGTGGCCACTAGGAATGCCCGGGAGCTCCTCGACGGGGCGATTCGGGACGCTAAAGAGGCCGCCCGACGTCTTGAGGAGGCGGCGACAGCGGAGAAGGCCTTCACGGAGCGCGTCGTGGCCCACGATGCCCGGCTCGTCTTTCGCGAGGAGGCGGTCACCCGATGCGAGAGCATGGAGACGGTTCTAGAGATGGACATGGAGATCAGATGGACATGGAGATCCAGGAACGCGAACTCCCGCGGACCACCGTCGAGCAAGAGAGGGAGCGAGAGCAGTTGGAGAGCCTGGACCGCACCTTGGCGGCCAATGAGGCCTCCTATATGGAACGTCTCACGAAGGCCAACGCCACGCTCGAAGAGAAGGCCGCGAAGTACAAAGCGGATATCGATCTATAGGCCCAGGACAAAGTCGCGCGGAAGGCCAAGGCCCTCACCGACACCTACTCCGAAAACCTACAGAAGCAGGAGGACCGCTTCATGAAGAGGCGTGGCGATCTTGACGCCGAAACCGCGGAACTCAAGCGGCAGCTTGCGGCGTTGGAGACCAAGAAGCGAAGGGTGACGGGGCTCCACGCCATGACCCACCAAGAGCTGGCAAACCTCCAGGCTCAGGTGAGCGAGGTTAGTGATGAGGCGCAGATGGTCCACGACGAGACTGTCCGGAGGTGCGGGGAGCAGCTCCAACACTCCAAGATGTACCGCAAGCTCAGCGAGCATGCCCGCAGCACCGTGGCCACTTTTTCAGTCGAGGGGGTGGAGGGCCCTCTGGAAACCGACGACGCTAGCTACCTGGCCTTCTTCACCAAGCTCGTGGAGTGGCTGGAGGCGAGATCCGCCCGATGGAACGAGATTCACGACACTGAGTGCTGCCACCTTCTGCGCCAGTAGTCGACCCGAGTCTTCAGCAACCTGCTGCGCGTCAATGGCGACTTCGACTTCGACTTCGACCAGGTGCTATCCCCCGTCTCCGAGGAGCTTCGTGGCAAGCTCGCAAGGGCGATGGAGGACCACATGGCGAGTCTACTGGAGCGGTTCGCGCCTGACGGGGAAGTGCCCAGCGAGGATGACAATACCATCGCCGGCGACACCGACAGCGGCCCTGTTGCCTGGGCCCTTTCGCCCTCTTTCTTGTAATAGAGTAGATGCGGCCCCGTGGGGCGTAAAAACACTTGTGTGGCACCTTTATTACGAGCACTCGATGTTTAACGTGTGTTATCGTTTTCCTCCCGAGTCCCTTATTTTTCTTTTACATTGCTTTCGTGCCCTTCATCGCTGGGACCCAGTCCCCGAGGCAGGCTATGACCGTCGTTGGTATGCCTGGAGCATGCGCTCAGCAAGGCCAGAGGGTGTAGGGCTCTTAGGGCTGGTAGGAGCCCCTGAAGCGCGCTGCTCAGGGTCCCCCCTTGATGCGCAAGCGACTCGGGCCAGGGAAATCAGGGTGCTACGAGAGAGAAACTAGAGGAAGAGAACCCGAGAGGTGCTTTAAAATTAGCTCATTCGAGGGGCGCGGCTTGGAGTTTTCCTCCGCAGGGCGCGGCTCCTGAGGGGCGGTCCCTCGCGAGGCCTTCCGTCCGCAGGGCGCCTCTCGCGAGGCCTCCCAAGGGAGGCTCCTGAGGCTTTCAACATCCTGCACCAGGAAAATTGCCGAGTTTTTGCAAGTATTGTAGAGGGGCGGGCTCGCGAGGTTGCATGTGGGTATGACGCGAGAAGGTGAAGCACCAAGGACCTGGTGAGGTGATGTACACGGGAGCAGGCCCGCGAGTTAGAGCTCAGTCGCTTGGATTTTGTAGTGCTGCTGGGACTGACCTGAGCACAGACACCGTGCCCAGCCCCCGCTCGCGTGATAGACACGGGGGAGATTACGAGCACGCGCCCCTATTGAGGCACTCAGGTGCAAGCACACAGGGTTTTGGAGGAAATAAGCTTTACTAATGCGTGAAGTAGGTTCATTACATAACAGAAAGATACAAGCTGCCTTGTTCGACACGGGTCGGCTTGAGGATGTGACGGCCGAGGGCCCCTTAGGTAAGTAGGCCGTTGAGCATGGGGCATCTGCCAGCGCTGAGCATGGGGCTTCCACGAGAGTAGGAAGGAGCTCCCGTGTGCCGATGACAGCTCTGGTAGAGAGAGCTCTGGAGCGTGTACAGGTCCATGTCGCTTGTATCCGTGGGGGCACGGACATAACTTACGATGATGGTGGTTGTTCCATGTGTTTTGTACCAGAACACCCACCGCCGTCACGAGTCGGGCCGCGGCGAGCCGGGGTGTGGTTGGTGACCGCTGCGATGTGGGGCTCCACGCACATGCGCATTAGCCTCTCGAAGGTGGCTGCGGCACCCTCCAGGCCGAAGGGCATGCCCATGGGCCGGGACGATCCCGTGATCTGGCCAATCCGTAGGGAAGAGAAGGGGCTCAGGGGACGAGCCTGGTTGAGGGCGATGTAGTCGGCGCACATGCGCGCGCTGTCGCGTGGCCTGGCAACGGGGGTGGGGTTGACGATCCACTCGGGGCAGGTAGCTTCACGGGCGCTTCTAGCCTCAAGGAGCTTGCTAGCCTCTCGGGTGACGATCTCCTACTTCTCGGGTGCCTGATGCCCTTCCTTGTGCTTGACGGGCCACACGCCTTGGCACGCAGTTGAGTGGTGCTCGACCACCTCCTTCGGTAGACCGGGCATGCCTGTCACTGCCCAGGCCGACGCATCAGGGCTTGACCGGAGGGAGGTGACGAGCGTGCCTTCCTATTTGGGGAAAGGCCCGCCGCTGACGGCAAGGGGGAGGCCCGCTTCACCCCCATCCAGGGACGCCTTCTTGGACTTGGCCCGCTCCTGAGAGAGCAGGGGCTTCTTCTTCACTGGCGCCTCCTCGGCAGGCCCGAGCATGTCCTCATCGACCGGGTAAGTGGTGGAGGCAGCCTTGTAGGCGTGCTCAAGGGTGTGCATCACGTCCTTCTCATCGCAGCGAATAGTGAGGGTACCGCTGCAGCCAGGCATCTTGATGAGGCCGTAGGCGTAGTGGGTCACGACCATGAACTTGGAGAGCGCCCGGTAGCCAAAGATGGCATTGTAGGGCAGGCCGATGTGAGCCACATCAAAGACGACGAACTCCGTACGATAGTTCCTGCGGGTGCCGAAGGTGACGGGAAGGTGCACTTGCCCCAGGGGAATGGTGGAGCCATCGGTGACACCCGAGAAGGGCCTGGTAGGCATCAGGCGCTTGTAGGGCATTTGGAGCATCTCGAATGTCTCTATAAAGAGCATGTTGAGGCCCGCACCGCCGTCGATGAACGTCTTGCTGACAGCCACATTGCTGATGGTGGGCGTGCCCAGCAAGGGAACGGCACCCATGGCCTTCGTGGACTCGGGGTGGACGCTTGCATCGAAGGCGATGGGAAACTCGGACCACTTGAGGTAGCTGCCGGACTCGAGCGTTGGGAGGGCCCTGATAGCCCCCAGCATTCTCAACGGGAGGGGAATCGTTGGCGCGTGGTGGTGCGGCGTTGGCTTGAGGGTCGGCTTGCCGCGGTTGGTTCTGCCAACCCTGAAGTTTGTTGTCGCCGGCGCCGTCCTTATTTTCACCCCAGCAGTCGCATCCGCTGCTGCCACCGCGGCCCTTGCCGTGTTCCTTGCGGCTGCCGTGGCACTTGATGCGGCCCTCATGGAGCAGCTTGAGCTCGTGGCAGTCTTCAGTGTTGTGGGAGTTCATGTTGTGGTAGGCGCAGAAGGGACGGTCGTCCTTCTTGGCCTCGCTGCGGTCGCGGCCGCGCTTGTAGTCCGGCTCCACTACGAGCACGGCGGGGCCCTTGCGCTTGGTGTCCTTGCCCTTGGATTTCACCGCACTAGGCTCAGCGTCGGGGTCGTTGTGGAGGAAAAGGCATCCCTCCTCAGCCTTGGCGCAGCGGTCGGCGAGGATGAACAACTCTGCCGCGGAGTCGAGCTCGTCCCTGACGGAGAGCTTCTCACACATTGTCACATCTGTGACGCCATTGGTGAAGGCAGAGACTATCGCGACATCGGAAGCCTCTGGGATCCTGTTGCACACCTGGCTATAGCGCTGGATGAACTTGCGGAGGGACTCACCAGGGTGCTGGCGCACGGCCCGCAGGTCATTGAGTGTGAGGGGCGGTCGCTCGTGCCTGTGAAGTTGGCAACGAACTGCTTGCACAGGTCCTCCCACAAAGAGATGTACGCCTCAGGGAGGTTCATGAGCCACGTGTGTGCCGCGCCCTTGAGGGCCATGGGAAACCAGTTTGCCATGACCCGATCGTCCCCCTTCACGCCATGAATGCTGATGGTGTAGAGCAGGAGGAACTTCGTGGGGTTGGTGCTGCCGTCGTAGCAGGGAGGGAGTTCTGGCTTGAACTTGTCAGGCCACACCACACAGCGTAGCCCCGGGGTGAGGGCCAAATAGTCCCCCGTGGTGTCGACGCCTCCATTGAGGGCCGCGCGATTCTGGCACCCAGCGGTGGCAATGTCATGGAGGACACGGTCTTGGCGGTTGCACGCCTTTTCGAGGATCATGCGCGCGTCCGGAGGCGCATGGTGGACGATCTGGCAGCTCTCACTGTCACCGGCCAGCGCGGGGGACTCGTGGGATGGCTCTGGAGCGTGTGCCGCGGGTCGCCGCTAGGGCGCCGTGGGCCGGGGGCGGAGGAGCAGGCGCGTCGCGACCAGCGCGGGCGTCGCGTGACGGTGGAGCTGGCAGGGAGCGGGAGGGCGTCGGTCCGTCACGCGCGGCGTCGGCGGGCACGGTGATGCGGCCGAGCCAGGCTTCGTAGCCATCCTCGATGGGGCGATAGCGCAACGGCTCCTGAGCCATGAGCAGCGTGGCATGCGGAGCAGGAGGGTTGCGGCGCACGAGCGAGGAGGTAGTGGCGGAGTGGCCACCCGCCTGCTCGTTCATCGACGGGTGCGCGGAGGAGGCCGCTCGCCCCCCAACGGGCTCTGTGGCGGCGCGATGGCGCCGCCCAGGGGCACCTCGGGCGCCGGGCGCTGCATGGACCCTGGCGAGGGCTCGGCGTGCGGCGCGTTCGCGGCGACCGGCGGCTTCGTCCATGCTGGCATTGACGTCAAGGTCGAAGGTGCGAAGACGGCAAGTCCCCCTACCTGGCGTGCAAAATGTCGGAGTCTCGAATCTGCATCCCAGAAACTTCTCCAAGAACTAGGGTTCAAACTCTAGGGGGCTTTGCTTGGCGACCTACGACATGACGATGACTATGGCTGAACTACGACGGGCTCGCTGGTACTCGCCGGACATGGAGGGGACACGCGAGCTACCCAGGTTCGGGCCACTATGGTGGTGTAAAACCCTACTCCTGCTTGATTGGGATTGCCTGTGGGCGACAGTGCGCTTGGAGCTACAAGGCGAGGTGAGTAAGGAAAATTCCATATCCCTTCTACAATGACTATCATCCCTTCTTATCATGCCTTGGACCTCTTCCCCGAAAATATGAGCGGGAAAGGACTTCCACAGGGCGGCAAGTTTGAACGGGGACAAGAGCGCAAGCATATCCTGGCCAAAGGCGGTCTTCGCCTTCTAAAGGTGCTATGATCCTGATGTAAGCGTGGGCTCGGAGATGACGCTTGTCCTGGGCATCGAGCTGTCTTGGTCTTCATTCACCAAAGAGGCAAACTTTGGGACTAGCTTTGGAGGGAGGCTGGCTTCGTTGCTCCCTTAGCACCAAAGTGGAAACTGGTCTCCGCCGTACCCTGCCATCCTTATCCTGACAGCAAGGCGTCACCCACATGACAGGCGCGGGCTTCGCGGCTGTAGCCGCGAGGCGGACCTCGCGAGGTAGGCCTCATGAGGAGGCCCCGTTAGTCGGCCTCGGGAGGATGCTGAGGACTTGGTGAAATCCACTTCGCCCGCCTGCCGGCGGGGAGCCTCATGAGGTGGCTTGTTTTCCGGGGGGACAGGCTTGGGCCGATCCTCTTGGGCCGCAAGGGCCGCCTCCTGGGCCGTAGGCACGCAAGCCGTGGTACCGCGGTATCCACTGGACTTACAAATAAGTTCCCCCACCTCTACTTTCTTTGCCTTGTCCCGCCACTCACCGCAGTCTTGGCGAATCTTGACCCACACAGGGGCCTCGAGCCGGTCACCAGCGAGAAGAAGAAAGCCAGAGGGAAGGAGGCCGCATCCCCCGCCAGCCCGATGCACCAGCCAGCGGAACCGGCGAGGGGCGCGTGGAGACCGAGCTTCGCCCTGAGACTTGATACGTCTCCAACGTATCTATAATTTATGAAGTATTCATGCCATGTTTACAACAATTTTATATGGCTTTGGTATGATTTGATTAGAATTAACCCGGACTGACGCTGTTTTCAGCAGAACTACCGTGGTGTCGTTTTTTGTGCAGAAATAAAAGTTCTCGGAATGGGCTGAAAATTTACGGTGATTTTTTATGGACCAAAAGAGACCCCTGAAGCACCGGAGCTGGACCAGGAGGTAACCGAGGAGGCCACAAGCCAGGGGGCGCGCCCTACCCCCCAGGACGCTAGCTCCCGGCTTGTGGGCTCCTCGGGCACCCCCTTGACGTGAGACCCACGCCAAAAATTCTTATAAATACCCAAACCTCCGAAAAGAACCCTAGATCAAAAGGTTGGCCGCCGAAAGCCTCTGTAGCCATGAAAATCAATCTAGGCCCTCTTCGGCACCCTGCCGGAGGGGGCCATCATCACTGGAGGCCATGGAGGAGGAATCCATCGCTGCGGTGATCGTCTTCATCAACATCACCGTCTTCATCACCTCCCTCATCTCTTTTCAATGATCCACTCTTCCGCACCCCGCAGTAATCCCCTACTTGAACATGGTGCTTTATGCCACATATTATGATCCAATGATGTGCTGCCATCCTATGATGTTTTGAGTAGATTTCTTTTGTCTTTTGGGTTGATTGATGATCTAGATTGGTTTGAGTTGTATGTTTTATTTTGGTGCTGTCCTATGGTGCCTTTCGTGCCACGCACACATGAAGGATTCCCGCTGTAGGGTGTTGCAATACATTCATGATTCTTTTATAGTGGGTTGCTAGAGTGACAGAAGCTTAAACCCGAGTAAGGGGGTTGTTGCGTATGGGAGTAAAGAGGACTTGATATTTAATGCTACGGTTGGGCTTACCTTAATGATTTCTAGTAGTTGTGGATGCTTGCTAGAGGTCCAATCATAAGTTCATATGATCCAAGTATGGAAAATATGTTAGCTCATGCCACTCCCTCATATAGAATTAAAATAATGATTATAGATCTTGTTAACAATTGCCTAGGACAATTCCGCACACCGATCCATCATTATTCCACACTCGCTATTTGTAATATATTCTAACTTTATGTTAACAACACCTATTTTTATATTTTAGCTCTCTGATATCATGCAAAAGTTATCCTCTTTATACCCACAACGTACTTTTATTTCTCGTTTCTAGATGAAAGCAAACGCTCAGTGTATGTAGAGTTGTATCTGTGGCAGATAGTACTTGAGAGAATATTGATCTTACCTTTAGCTCCTTGTGGGTTTGACACTCCATACTTATCACTTTCATCTTTGGAAGTTGCTACGATGATTCCTTGCACTTGGGGATTATCAAGCTCTTTTCTGGCGCTATTGCCGGGGAGCAATAGCGTGGGGTTGATATTCTCATGTATGTTTGTTTGCTTTCTTCACTAAGTAGATTTTGTTTTCCCTTTTGTTTTTGTTTTATTTAGTTGTGGGTCAAACATTTTTTTAAAGAATGCAAAATACAAAAAAAATCTACTTGGTTCTTATGCCCAAAAACTTTTTTAAAAAGAGAAGTGAGTGGAAGGTTATACATTGGAGAAGTGAGGGTCCACCTTGAACACTTGTGTTCATGCTCATGGAAACAATGTAGAATTTTTAATGGAAGTTTCTCAAAAACAATTATCCCCTTGTATATATACATTGTATTATAAAAATAATGTACCAAGATTTGGCTTTAGGATGATTAGATTGCTTGTTTGCTATGTGCGGTGCAAAAACAGAAACTTTGGCTGTAGTGCGTGACTTTACATTTTTACTGGAATGTCAAAAGTTTCTGAAATTTTTACACAGTACTTCTATGCAGTTTTTTTATTTTTTCCTAATTTTTCAGAATTTTTGGAGTTACATAAGTATGGTAAATGTTCAGATTGCTACAGACTGTCCTGTTTTTGATAGATTCTGTTTTCTATGTGTTGTTCACTTATTTTGATGAATCTATGGGTTGTATCGGGGGGTATGAACCATGGTAAAGTTGGAATACAGTAGATATAATTCTAATATGAAATTGGAATGAGTTTACAACAGTACCTAAAGGTAGTGATTTGCTTTATTATACTAACGGATCTCACGAGGGTTTTGTTAAGTTTTGTGTGGACGAAGTGTTCGAAGATCGAGGAGTTATCGATATAAGAAGAATAAGGAGAGGCAAGAGTTCATGCTTGGGGATGCCCAAGGCACCCCAAGTAAATATTTCAGGGATACTCAAGCATCTAAGCTTGGGGATGCCCCGGTTGCCATCCCATCTTTCTTCTTCAACAATTATCGGTATATCTCGGTTTTTGTTTTGTTCACATGATATGCGTCTTTTGTGCTTTTTTTCCCTTTTTCCTTTTCCTTTATGCACCATGATAGTATGAGTAGTCCTTCATTGATTTATAGAATGCTTCATGCGCTTCACTTAAATCTTTTGAGTATGGCTTTATAGAATGCTCTTTGTGCTTCACTTAAATCTTTTGAGTATGGCTTTATAGAATGCTTCGTGTGCTTCAATTATATATTTTGAGCTTGGATATTGGTCAATCTATATTAATTGTAGAATTCTCTATGAACTTCACTTATATATTTTATAGTATGAATAAAATTATCATCGAAATTGGGCTTGGAAGAGTATCATTAAAATATCACTGCTTAGCTAAAAAGCTTTAAAGAAAAGTTCCTGTTTAGAGACAACTTAAAATTTATCCTTACTGTTTCTATGTGTTCACATGATTAAGCTACTGTATTAATCATGTTTTATAGTTTTTATTTCAATAAAGTGCAAAGTAAAGCCTTTGGGGTAGTGTGGATGATAGTTGACTTGATTCTGTGCAAAAACAGAAACTTTTGCTTCCAGTAACTGAATTGTTTAAATTCACTAGAACGCGAAATAATTCTGAATTTTTCACAAATCATTGGTATAAAAATTTCCTATGTTGTCCTAATTTTCATAATTTTTGTATTTACAGAAGTACAGTCATTGTCCAGATCTTTCAAGACTGTTCTATTTTTTTACAGATTCTGTTTTCAATGCATAGTTTGCTTGTTTTAGTGTTTCCATAGCTTATATTAAGTGATATAAATTGTGGAAATGATAGGGTACAGTAAGCATTGTGTGAGAACAATTATGAATCTTATCTTGACAGTACCAAAGTGAATGATTTGTCTTTATCATACTAACCCATCTCACGAAGTTCCGTTAAGTTTTGTGTGATTGAAGTTTTCAAGTTTTGGGTGAGATATCGATATGAGGAGAATAAGGAGTGGCAATACCCTAAGCTTGGGGATGCCCAAGGCACCCCAAGGTAATATTCAAGGAATACCCAAGCAACTAAGCTTGGGGATGCCCTGGAAGGCATCCCCTCTTTCGTCTCCAACATTATCGGTAACCTCACTTGGAGCTATATTTTTATTCGTTGCATGATATGTGTTTTGCTTGGAGCATCATTTTATTTTATTAGGATTTGCTTGCTGTTATTTAGAGTAATGTGTTGCATCTTTTATTTCAATAAAAGTGTCAAGTATAGCCTTTACCATGCTTATTTTGCAAGTCTATATGTTGTTGTTTGAAAACAGAAAGTTTGTTGTTATGTTTTGAATATTTGTGAATAGTCAGAACATGATAAAATCTTGAAATTTTTACATAATAAGATACAACAAATTTTCTACAGTGTGGTAATTTTTCAGAATTTTTGGAGTTATAGAAGTATGAATCTGCTTGCATTCTTTACAGACTATCATGTTTTCACAGATTGCTATTATGTTTGCATTGTTTGCATATGTTTGCTTGTTTAATGATTCTATTTGATGATAGGAGTATTAAATATGCACAGGCATTTAGTATGCAATGTCATATTATAATTTTAGTGATTTTCTACAGTAGAGAATGATAAGGTTTTGCATTGATTTATACTAACTTATCTCACGAGTTCGTGTTGAGTTTTGTGTGGATGAAGTTTTTAAGAATTAGGGAAACCGTCATATCAAAGGAATTAAGGAGACACAAAAGCTCAAGCTTGGGGATGCCCAAGGAATCCCAAGATAATATTCCAAGAAGTCTCAAGCATCTAAGCTTGAGGATACCCCGGTAGGCATCCCACCTTTCTTCATCAACATTGATCGGTCAGTTTTGGTTGAGCCTAAGTTTTTGCTTCTTCACATGATATGTGCTATCCATGGAATGTCATTTTTTTTTTGTTTTTCTTGTTGTTTGAATAAAATACTTAAGATCTATTTTTTTTAGAGAGTCTTCACATAACTACTTAATTATTTGACTACTCATTGATCTTCACTTATATCTTTTTGGAGTAGTTTGTCATTTACTCTCGTGCTTCACTTATATCCTATGAGTAAATGGTTGAATGAATTGAGTATCACAAGTCTGAAATTATATATGTTTCATATGCTTATCGCATGAGGAGTAATGACTTCACATATAAGAAGTATAGATGGTAAAATTTATTTGAAAGTTAGCAAACACAGCATTGGTCACTTGAACAATTCATGAAAGAATATTGAAGGAAGAGAGATTTCACATATAAATATACTATCTTGGACATCTTCTATGATTGTGAGCCCCATTAATTATTTTCAAAGTTGAGCAAATTAGTTGAAGTTGGACAAGGAAGACAACGTAATGAGTTATGTTTGGGTATATTTGTATAGAAGTTATATTGTTATGGATCCTCCAACATGTGGTGCTTGCTTAGGATCTTTTGCTAGCCTTCACCTGTACTAAGCGGGAATACTGCTTGTGCATCCAAAAACCCTTAAACCCAGTTTTTTGCCATGAGTGTCCACCATACATACATATGGATTGAATAAGATCCTTCAAGTAAATTGTCATCAGTGAATAAAGCAATAAAAATTGACCCTAAATATGTTTGATCTTTTATTGTAAGGGAAAATAAGCGTTGTACAAACTTGTGATGGTAAAGAAATAAAAGCGACGTACTGCATAAGAAAGGTTGCTATCAGAAAAGGCAATACAACGTGACGTTCCTTTGCATTAAGGGCTTGCACATCCAAAAATAAAAAGCGCATGACAACCTCTGCTTCCCTCTGCGAAGGGCCTATCTTTTACTTTTATATATTTACTTTTATGCAAGAGTCAATAGTATTCCTTCTCATTTCAACCTCAGTTATTCTCTAGTTGGCAAGTATCATGTGATGGGGAAAGATCCAATCATATATGGCCATTCAAATATATTTGATCATAAATTATTATTGTTGACAATTATCTATGATAAATAAGTTGGGAGGCGAAACATTAAGCCCCTATCTTTCTCTGTGTTTGATGGATGCTATTTGTTCTAAAAATATGCTTTGAGTGTCAGCAATCATGGAAGACTATATGATAGTTGAGTATGTAGAATTTGCTAAATCAAAGCTCTTACATAGACCCTTCGTGAAAATAAGATGAATTGCAATGTCTGAGAACATAGTTTGTTAGTTTTCAAGAAAGTTTACGGTCTATGCTTTAACTTGTGAATAGCTTGCTACTTGATCATGAGAAGTTCTATGGGATGAGCTACTGTTTATGATATATATTGATGCTAGAAAAAGTGTTTGTAACTATCATTGATCAAACTTATGCACTATTCTAGCATTCACACTTCATAAATTATTTCTTTTATCATTTACCTACTCGAGGACGAGTAGGAATTAAGCTTGGGGATGCTGATATGTTTCCAACGTATCTATAATTTATGAAGTATTGATGCCATGTTTACAACAATTTTATATGATTTTGGTATGATTTGATTAGAACTAACCCGGACTGACGCTATTTTCAGCAGAACTACCGTGGTGTCATTTTTTATGCAAAAATAAAAGTTCTCGGAATGGGCTGAAAATTTACGGTAATTTTTTATGGACCAAAAGAGACCCCCGAAGCACCGAAGCTGGACCAGGAGCTGACCGAGGAGGCCACAAGCCAGGGGGCGCGCCCTATCCCCCAAGGTGCTAGCTCCCAGCTTGTGGGCCCCTCGGGCACCCCGTTGACGTGAGACTGGTGCCAAAAATTCTTATAAATACCCAAACCTCCGAAAAGAACCCTAGATCAGAAGTTCCGCCGCCGCAAGCCTCTGTAGCCACGAAAAATCAATCTAGGCCCTCTCCGGCACCCTACCGGAGGGGGCCATTATCACTGGAGGCCATGGAGGAGGAAGCCAAGGGGGGATACTGATAACCCACAAGTATAGGGGATCGCAACAGTTTTCGAGGGTAGAGTATTCAACCCAAATTTATTGATTCGACACAAGGGGAGCCAAAGAATATTCATGAGTATTAGCAGTTGAGTTGTCAATTCAACCACACCTGAAAGACTTAATATCTGCAGCAAAGTATTTAGTAGCAAAACAGTATGAAGTAACGGTAATGGTGGCAAAAATAACAGTAGCAGTTTTGTAGTGATTGTAACAGCAGTAGCAACGAAAGTAACTGAGCAAAGATCAATATGTGAAAAGCTTGTAGGCATTGGATCGGCAATGATAATTGTGTTGGATAATATTCATCATGTAGCAGTCCTAACCTAGGGTGACACAAAACTAGCTCCAATTCATCAATATAATGTAGGTATGTATTCCGTATATAGTCATACGTGCTTATGGAAAAGAACTTGCATGACATCTTCTGTCCTACCCTCCCATGGCAGCGGGGTCCTAATGGAAACTAAGGGATATTAAGGCCTCCTCTTAATAGAGAACCGGACCAAAGCATTAGCACTTAGTGAATACATGAACTCCTCAAACTACGGTAATCATCGGAAAGAATCCCAATTATTGTCACCTTCGGGTATGCGGATCATAACTCGTAATAGGTGTCTACAACTTGCAAGATAGGATCAAGAACTCACATATATTCATGAAAACATAATAGATTCAGATTTGAAATCATGGCACTCGGGCCCTAGTGACAAGCATGAAGCATAGCAAAGTCATAGCAACATCAATCTTAGAACATAATGGATACTAGGGATCAAACCCTAACAAAACTAACTCGATTACATGATAAATCTCATCCAACCCATCACCGTCCAGCAAGCCTACGAAGGAATTACTCACTCCCGGCGGTGAGCATCATGAAATTGGTGATGGAGGAAGGTTGGTGATGATGATAGCGACGGATTCCCCTCTCCGGAGCCCCGAACGGACTCCAGATCAGCCCTCTCGATGAAGAACAGGAGGCGGCGGCGACTCTGTATCGTAAAACACGATGAATCCTTCTCTCTGATTTTTTCTCCCCAAATAGGTATTTATAGAGTTGGAATTAGGGTCGGAGGAGGTCCAGGGGGCCCACAAGCCTGGGAGGCGCGCCCCAGGGCTTGTGGCCTCTGGGTGGCCCCCATCTGGTAACTTCCTGCACCAGTATTTTTTATATATTCCACAAAAATTCTCTGTAAATTTTCAGGTCAATCAGAGAACTTTGATTTCTGCACAAAAATAACACCATGGCAATTCTGCTGAAAACAACGTTAGTCCGGGTTATTTCCATTCAAATCATGCAAATTAGAGTCCAAAACAAGGGCAAAAGAGTTTGGAAAAGTAGATACGATGGAGACGTATCAACTCCCCCAAGCTTAACCCATTGCTTGTCCTCAGGCAATTCAGTTGACAAACTGATAGTGACAAAGAAAAACTTTTACAAACTCTGTTTGATCTTGTTGTTGCAAATATGTCTAGCCAATGTTCAGGTTTTCAGCAAAGATTATGAACTAACCATATTCACAATAACATTTAGGTCTCACATTTACTCATATCAATGACATAATCAACTAGCGAGCAATAATAAGATATCTCGGATGACAACACTTTTCTCAAAACAATCATGATACAATATGATATAATGGTATCTCGCTATCCCTTTCTGAGACCGCAAAACATAAATGCAGAGCACCCCTTAAGATCAAGGACTGACTAGACATTATAATTCATGGCAAAAGAGATACAGTCACACTCATACTCAACATCAATTAATAACAACGCATATAAATGACAGTGGTGCTCTCTAACTACTGCTTTTTATAAGAAGATGATGATTCAACAATAAAAGTAAATAGATAGGCCCTTCACAGAGGGAAGCAGGGATTTGCAGAGGTGCCAGAGCTTGAAGCTTTTAAAAACAGAGATGAATATAATTTTGAGCGGTATGCTTTCATTTTCAACATAACAACCAAGAGATCTCACTATCTTCCATGCTAGACACATTATAGGCGGTTCCCAAACAGAATGGTAAAGTTTTTACTCCCCCTCCACCAACAATCACACTCCACGGCTAGCCGAATCCACAGGTACCGTCCATACCAACAACAGTCCTAGGGGAGTTTTGTTTAATTATTATATTTTGATTTGATTTTGAGCATGGAACTGGGCATCCCGATTACCAGCCACTTTCTCGTGAATGACAAGTGAATAAACACTCATCGTGAGAATAACCCACCTAGCATGGAAGATACTGACAGCCCCCAGTCGCTACATGAGCGATTCGGGCATACAAAACAGATTATTATTTGAAGGTTTAGAGTTTGGCACATGCAAATTTACTTGGAACGGTAGGTAAATACCGCATATAGGTAGGTATGGTGGACTCATATGGAACAACTTTGGGTTTAAGGAAGTGGATGCACAAGCAGTATTCCCGCTCAGTACAAGTGAAGGCTGGCAAAAGATTGAGGAGCGACCAACTAGAGAGCGACAACGGTCATAAACATGCATTGAGATTAACCAACATTGAATGCAAGCATGAGTAGGATATAAATCACCATGAACATAAATATCATGGAGGCTGTGTTGTTTTTGATTCAACTACATGCGTGAACATGTGCCAAGTCAAGCCGCTTGAATCATTCAAAGGAGGATACCATCCTATCATACTACATCATAACCATTTTAAAATGCATGTTGGCACGCAAGACAAACCATTATTCACTCCTAGCTAATTAAGCATGGCATGAGTAACCATAATCTCTAATTGTCATTGCAAACATGTTTCATTCATAATGGGCTGAATCAGGAATGATGAGCTAATCATATTTACAAAAAAAAATAGGTCAAGTTCGTACCAGCTTTTCTCCATCTCAATCATTTCATCATATATCGTCATTATTGCCTTTCACTCGCACGACCAAACGATGTGAATAATAATAAGAGTGCACGTGCATTGGACTAAGCTGGAATCTGCAGACATTTATCAAAGGAGAACAAAAGGTAATATGGGCTCTTTGTTAGATCAACAATAATGCATATGAGAGCCACTCAACATTTTCATCCTGGTCTTCTCCTTACGACCCAAAGAAAAAGAAAAGAATTTCAAAGAAACACACTGAAATATTTTTGGAGTTTCTATTTTTCTGAAGCAAGTAAAACAAAAACGAGAAAAACTATTTACACGGGAAAGCTCCCAACAAGCAAAAGAAGAACGAGAAACCTTTTTGGGTTTTCTTTTAATATTATAGCTAAATAAACTAGAAAGAAAAACTAAAAAGAAGCAAGAACTATTTTTTTTTGGATTTTCTCAAAGTTTTTCAAACACACAAGAAGAAAGCAAGAAAAAATAAACTAACATGGATAATACGATGAAAAAGGATGAACACCGACAACTGGAATGAGTGTGTGAACATGAATGTAATGTCGGTGAGAAATACGTACTCCCCCAAGCTTAGGCTCTTGGC
Organism: Thinopyrum elongatum; assembly: GCA_011799875.1. Lineage (NCBI taxonomy): Eukaryota > Viridiplantae > Streptophyta > Magnoliopsida > Poales > Poaceae > Thinopyrum > Thinopyrum elongatum. Next base: position 249,401,384 of record CM022302.1, read on the forward strand.
CTAAGTTGTTCTAGGGCCACGGATCAAAATAACCCTCTCCTGGATACTGCTGAGGGTCCTGAGGGTTCCACTGGTTGGCGAGCTCCTGTGGCTCCCACTGATAAATAGGCTCCTGATATGGGTCAGGAACTGGTGCTGGCTCAGGTGCTGGGGGTTGTGAGAGACCCCAAAATCTGTAGATGTCCTCGGGCATAATAGTGTACCTGCCTGAATAAGTATCGAACAAAGAAGGTGCAGGTAAGGTAATAATGTCACAAGTACCCTGACTAAATACTAGGTTGTAAAGGAGTCGCTTGTCGTCGTCTTTTTTATTAAAATCGTGTGCTACCATACTAACATAGTTTAAATATTTAGTGGGTAACAACATCTCCTCCTCCTCCTCATGTCTAATGGGTATCTCAAAATGTTTAGCAAGACGGGAGGCATAGACACCTCCAAAAATAGTACCCTTTGAACGGTTTGTGTTTAACCGCCGACCAACAATAGCGCCCAAACTAAAAGTATAAAGCATGACGCAAAATGGCAAGGTCAAGGGCACCGAGGCCTCCACTCTCCCCACGACCTATCAAACACCTTCCGGCAAATAATGAATAATAGCGTAAAACAGGAAAATGTAAACTAGCCACTCTCGCTTCCGACACTCCTCTCTCTTCCCCCACAGTAATTTCAGAAAGAAAATCCTCCACGTCTCTAGGACGTGGCTCGCTGATGCTGCCCTCATAAGGTATTTTGCAGACATCGCAAAAATCAAATAATGTCATCTCCTTAGGCTCATCATACAAATGAAATTCTACCGTGGGCGGTGATTTCCTAGGATAAAAATGAAAGTTTTGCACAAAGGTATTAGTGAGTAGGAGGTATTGATCACACTTATCTTGGAGAAAAGGAAGGAGACCTGCATTCTCCGCCAAATAATAGAAATCATTGTAAATTCCCGCTTCACTCAAGAATGTGTCACTTGGCCACTCACACGGTTGAACCTCCATGGCGCAAGGAAGGTTGTACTTGGGCTTCTTCTTCTCCTCATTTTCATTCCCTTCTGAATTTCGGCTTGAAGAACCCCTTAACCACCTCCTCATGGTTTCTTTTTTCTCTGAAATTTTTAGTGTCTCAAAATGAAAGTGAACAAAACTCAACAAAACTAATAGTAACTACTCCCACAAAGTGCCTAGAAGCTATATCATGCAACAAACCTACTTTGGACCATCTAAATTTGACATGCAAGCTCAAGAACATGGTCACCACAGCAGCAAAAATTTGCAATATATAAAGCACTAGAATAAAAACTAATTGGACCATTGGAGGAGTCACATACCGATGAACAATCCCCCGAAACAGTTTCGGAAACGGAGTTCCGAGCAAGGAGATAAAAAATGGCAGAAAAATGAGCAAGAACACGGGTTTGAGCAATGGTGTGATTTTTTTCCGAAGGAAGACAAAGTAGATGGGTGGCTGGAATAAGTGAGGGGACCCACGTGGGACCCACAAGCCCTGTAGGCGCGCCCTGTGGGCTTGTGGCCCACTGGTGCACCCCCCTGAGGTGTGTTCAGTGCCAAAAATTCTTAAATATTATAGAAAAAATCATACTAAATTTTCAGGGTATTTGGAGAACTTTTATTTTCTAGTCATTTTTTTATTACATGGATAATTCAGAAAACAGAAAAATAATAGCATTTCTACTTTATTTATTCTAAATAACGGAGAGTAAAAGGTGGGTATAGAAAGTTGTGTTTACTAAATTCATCCATCTCATGCCCGTCAAAAGGAATCCATTAACAAGGTTGATCAAGTCTTATTAATAAACTTCTTACGAATGACATGAAACCGGAGAATCTTCGTATAACACTAGGTTGCCTCAACAGGGATATGCATGTCCCCAACAATAAGAATATCATATTTCTTTTAACAGTAGGAATAGGGAATTCAAAACCTCCAATAGTAATCGTTGAATTTTTTCCAATAGAATTGATACTATTCACTTGAGGTTGTTTCTTTGGAAAGTGTACCGTATGCTCACTACCATTAACATGAAAAGTGACATTGCCTTTATTTCAATCAATAATAGCCCCTGCAGTATTAAAAAAAGGTCTACCAAGGATGATCGACATAATGTCGTCCTTGGGTATATCAAGAATAACAAAGTCCATTAAAGTAGTAACATTTGTAACTACGATAGACACGCCCTCACAAATATCGATGGGTATAGTAGTTGATTTATCAGCCATTTGCAAAGAGATTTCAGTGGGTGTAAACTTATTCAATTCAAGTCGACGATATAAAGAGAAAGGCATGACACTAACACCGGCTCCAAGATCACATAAAGCATTTTTAACATAGTTTCTTTTAATGGAGCATGGTATAGTTGGTATTCCTGGATCTCCTAGTTTCTTTGGTATTCCACCCTTAAATGTATAATTAGCAAGCATGGTGGAAATTTCAGCTTCCGGTATCTTTCTCTTATTAGTAACAATATCTTTCATATACTTAGCATAAGGAGACATTTTCAAAATATCAGTCAAACGCAAGCGCAAAAAGACAGGTCTAAGCATTTCAACAAAGCACTCAAATTCTTCATCATCCTTTTTCTTGGATGGTTTAGGAGGAAAGGTCATGGGTTTTTGAACCCATTGCTCTCTTTCTTTACCATGTTTCCTAGCAATGAAGTCTCTTTTATCATATCTTTTATTCTTAGGTTGTGGGTTACCAAGATCAACAGCAGGTTCTCTCTACATCATTATCATTACTAGGTTGAGCATCAACATGAACATCATCATTAACATTATCACTAGGTTCATGTTCATCACTTGATTGTGTTTCAGCATCAGAAATAGAAATATCATTTGGGTTCTCAGGTGTGTCTATAATAGGTTCACTAGAAGCATGCAAAGTCCTACCATCTTTCTTTTTCTTTCTAGATGGACTAGGTGCATCAGTATTAATTCTCTGAGAATCTTGCTCAATTCTCTTAGGATGGCCCTCAGGATACAAAGTTTCCTGAGTCATTTTTTCACCTCTAGTCATAACTCTAATAGCATTATCATTCATCTGATTATTCATCTCATTAAGCAAATCATTTTGTGCCTTGAGAACTTGTTCTACTTGAGTTTTTACCATGGAAGCATGTTTACTAACAAACTTGATATCATTAACAGTTCTACACATATAGTCACTCAAGTGCTCAAGCATATAAGCATTATGTTTCAATTGTCTACTAACATATGCATTGAAGTTTTCTTGTTTAACAATAAAGTTATCAAATTCATCCAAGCATTGACTAGCAGATTTATTATGAGAAATATCATCATCATCAAATCTATAGAGATAATTTACCTCTACTACCTATGTCGGGGTATTGAGACCATGTATTTCTTCAATAGGTGGTAAATTCTTAACATCTTCAGCTTTAATACCTTTTTCTTTCATAGATTTCTTTGCCTCTTGCATATCTTCAGGACCGAGAAATAGAATACCTCTCTTCTTTGGAGTTGGCTTAGGAGGTGGTTCAGGAAGAGTCCAATCATTATCATTACTCAATATATTATTCAATAGTACTTCAGCTTGTTCAACAGTTCATTCCCTGAAAACACAACCAGCACAACTATCTAGGTGGTCCCTAGAAGCATCGGTTAGTCCATTTTAAAAGATATCAAGTATTTCATTTTTCTTGAGAGGATGATCAGGCAAAGCATTAAGTACTTGGAGAAGCCTCCCCCAAGCTTGTGGGAGACTCTCTTCTTCAATTTGCACAAAGTTAAATATTTCCTTTAAAGCAACTTGTTTCTTGTGAGCAGGAAAATATTTTTCAGAGAAGTAATATATCATATCCTGGGGACTACGCACACAACAGTTTAGTAAGATGTGCCACAACAGTTTCAAATTCATAACCATGGAAAGGACCAGATTCAACCAAAGTAATTAACTCAAGATCAACTGAGAATTCATAATCCTTATCAGTAACAAAGATAGGTGAAGTAGCAAACTTAGGATCATATTGCATTCTAGCATTCAAAGATTTTTCTTTCCACTTGCATAATAATTTCTTAAGATCATCTCTATCCTTACAAGCAAGAAAGTCCCTAGCTACCTCTCCATCCATAACATAACCTCAGGTATAATAGGCAATTCATATCTAGGAGAGCTAGGTCTAATGGGTGTTTCAAAGTTTCCATTTTCAATAATTTCATCAGTTTCAGAAATATCATCAGTTTCAGCATTCTCAATATCTTTAGCTCTAGCAAGCTGTTCATCAAGAAATTCACCTAGTGGCACAGTATTATCAAGCAAAGTAGTAGTATCATCATAAGCATCATGCATAGCAGAAGTAGCATCATCAATTACTTGCAACATATCAGAATCAATAGTAGGTGTAGGTGTCGCAAGCTTACTCAAAACAGAAGGTGAATCAAGTGCAGAGCTAGATGGCAGTTCCTTACCTCCCCTCGTCCTAGAGGGAAAAATCTTGGTTTTTGTATCTTTCAGATTCTTCATAGTGATCAACATTTATAAATCCCAAGTGACTCAGCAAATAGAGCTATGCTCCTCGGCAATGGCGCCAGAAAAAGGTCTTGATAACCCACAAGTATAGGGGATCACAACAGTTTTCGAGGGTAGAGTATTGAACCCAAATTTATTGATTCGACACAAGGGGAGCCAAAGAATATTCGTGAGTATTAGCAGTTGAGTTGTCAATTCAACCAAACCTGAAAGACTTAATATCTGCAGCAAAGTATTTAGTAGCAAAATAGTATGGAAGTAACGGTAACGGTGGCAGAAGTAACAGTAGCAGTTTTGTAGTGATTGTAACAGCAGTAGCAACGAAAGTAACTTAACAAAGATCAATATGTGAAAATCTCATAGGCATTGGATCGGCAATGATAATTGTGTTGGATAATATTCATCATGTAGCAGTCATAACCTAGGGTGACACAGAACTAGCTCCAATTCATCAATATAATGTAGGCATGTATTCCGTATATAATCATATGTGCTTATGGAAAAGAACTTGCATGACATCTTTTGTTCTACCCTCCCGTGGCAGCGGGGTCCTAATGGAAACTAAGGGATATTAAGGCTTCCTTTTAATAGAGAACCGGACCAAAGCATTAGCACTTAGTGAATACATGAACTCCTCAAACTACGGTAATCACAGAAAGAATCCCAATTATTGTCACCTTGGGGTATGCGGATCATAACTCGTAATAGGTGTCTACAACTTGCAAGATAGGATCAAGAACTCACATATATTCATGAAAACATAATAGGTCAGATCTAAAATCATGGCACTCGGGCCCTAGTGACAACCATTAAGCATAGCAACATCAATCTCAGAACATAATGGATACTAGGGATCAAACCCTAACAAAACTAACTCGATTACATGATAAATCTCATCCAACCCATCACCGTCCAGCAAGCTGATACGTCTCCAACGTATCTATAATTTTTGCTTGTTCCATGTTGTTATATTATCATTCTTGGATGTTTTACAATCATTTTATAGCAACTTTATATTATTTTTTGGGACTAACCTATTGACATAGTGCCCAGTTCCAGTTGCTGTTTTTTGCTTGTTTTTGACTTCGTAGAATATCAGTACAAACGGAGTCCAAACACAACGAAACTTTTTGGAGAATTTTTCTGGACCAGAAGACACCTGTGGGGCCAAAGAAGTACCAGAGGGGGGTCCGAGGGGAGCACAACTCACCTAGGCGCGCCTGGGGGCCCAGGCACGCCCTGGTGGGTTGTGCCCACCTCGGCCACCTCCCGCACCGCCTCTTTGCTCTATAAATACCACGAAAATCCAAAAACCCTAGGGGAGTCGACGAAACACAATTCCAGCAGCTGCAAGTTCCAGAACCACCAGATTCAATCTAGACACCATCACGGAGGGGTTCATCATCCTCATTTGGTGCCTCTCCGATGATGTGTGAGTAGTTCATTGTAGACCTACGGGTCTGTATTTAGTAGCTAGATGGCTTCCTCTCTCTCTTTTGATTCTCAATACAATGGTCTCTTGGAGATCTATTTGATGTAACTCTTTTTGCGGTGTGTTTGTTGGGATCCGATGAACTTTGGGTTTATGATCAGATCTATTTATCCATGGAAGTTATTTGAGTTTCTTTGATCTCTTATATGCATGATTCCTTATAGCCTCGTATTTCTTCTTCGAATCTTTGGTTTAGTTAGGCCGACTAGATCGATTTTTCTTGCCATGGGAAGAGGTGCTTTGTGATGGGTTCGATCTTACGGTGCTCAATCCCAGTGACAGAAGGGGAAATGACACGTATGTATCGTTGCTATTAAGGATAACAAGATGGGGTCTATTCCTACATGAATAGATCTTGTCTACATCATGTCATCGTTCTTATTGCATTACTCCGTTTCTTCATGAACTTAATACACTAGATGCATGCTGGATAGCGGTTTATGTGTGGAGTAATAGTAGTAGATGCAGGCAGGAGTCGGTCTACTAATCTTGGACGTGATGCCTATATAATGATAATTGCCTGGATATCGTCATAATTATTTGAAGTTCTATAAATTGCCCAATAGTAATTTGTTTACCCGCCGTATGCTATTTTTTTTCGACAGAAGCCACTAGTGAAATCTACGGCCCCCGGGTCTGTTCTTTATCATATTTTCCTTCGAGATCTATTTATCCAATCTACTACAATTTTATCTATCTTTTTACCCGGGAGGGATTGACAACACCTCTTTTACGTCGGGTTGCAAGTATTTGTTCTTTGTGTGCAGGTACCGTTTACATAGTGTTGCTTGGTTCTCCTACTGGTTCGATAACCTTGGTTTCATAACTGAGGGAAATACCTACCGTAGCCATGCTGCATCATCCCTTCCTCTTCGGGGAAATACTGACGCAGACACGAGCCATCAAGAAAGGATTTCTGGCGCCGTTGCCGGGGAGACATCATCAACATCTATCAGGTTCCGAACCACAAATCTCATCTCCTTGCAATTTACATTATTTGCCATTTGCCTCTTGTTTTCATCTCCCCCACTTCACAAAAAATTTCCTTTTTTTTCTTTGCCTTCTTTTTCGTTTGCCTTTTTTCTCGTTTGATCTTTTGCTTGCTTGTGTTGCCATGTGCCTTCTTTTTCCTTGCATCTTCGCTTACTAAAAATCTATTATTATAGATCCTCATCCTCTTGCTAATATTTTTAAGAGATCCAATTATGATGAACCAATTGCTAGTGATTTGAGTGCACTAGATTATCTTTATAAAGTTTTGCTTGAAGATCGTGAATCTAAAAATTGTGATGAAGTGTTAAAGGAATTTTTTTATAAAGTGATTCATGATAGCTCCTTCAATGAAAAGCATGATTGCAATGATGTTATTATAAATTCTATTAATGTCAATTGTGCTAACAATATGCAAAACCCCAAGCTTGGGGATGCTAATATTGCTATGTCCACTACTTATTGCAACGACCATGATTGGGGTGATAATGATTCTTATGATCTTGAAATTTTATTTAAACCTCATGATGAATATGCTTGCGATAATATTACAAGTGGGTTTGGAAGAGTGTCAACTTTAGCTAATAATGAGATCAATCTTATGATTTTTTTGATAAAAGTGGGCTTGGAGAGGTCATGACTTTATTTGATGATAATCCCACTATTTTGGAAGATTATAAAACTTTTATGCATGTGGATCATGAAGAGAAATTTTTATATGATAGCTATATTGTTGAATTTGATTATGATCCTACATGTAATTATTATGAGAGAGAAAAATATGTTTGTCGATATTTTCATGTTACTAAATTACCTCTCGTTATGTTGAGATTGCTATTGTTTCTTTCTTCTTCCTTGCATATGCTAGATATTTCTTTTCTTGATAATTTGTTTACCTATAAAATTCCTATGAATAGGAAGTATGTTAGACTTAAAAGTGATTTTCACATGCTTTATGATGCTCTCTTTGTGCTTCAATTCTTGTCTTTCATGTGAGCATCGTCAAAATTATCAATGCCTAGCTAGGGGCGTAAAACAATAGAGCTTGTTGGGAGGCAACCCAATGAAGAAAATTTATTTTTGCCTTTTTATTTCTGTTCTTGAGTGTTTGCACAATTATGCCTCTGTTATGATTGTGTTTTTTATGTTTTAATTAGTGTTTGTGTCAAGTAAAGCCTTTGGGATAGCTTTGGTAATAGTTGATTTGATCCTGTTGAAAAACAGAAACATTTGCATCCAGTAAAATAATTGCATAAATACATAGAAGCGACGAAAAATTCCGAATTGTTTACACAAGATTGATATACAAATTTCCCCTGTTGATCAAATTTTTCAGAATTTTTGGAGTTACATAAGTATGAGTAAAATTTGAGTCTTTACAGACTATTTTGTTTTTGACAGATTCTATTTTCTTTGCATTGTGTGCTTATTTTGATGATTCTATGGATTGTATCGGGGGGTATAAGCCATGGCAAAGTTAGAATACAGTAGATATAATGCAATAACAAAATTTGAATGGGTTTTCTACAGTACTTAAAGTAAAGATTGGTTTTCTTATACTAACGGATCTCATGAAGGTTTTTTTAAGTTTTGTGTGATTGAAGTTTTCAAGTTTTGGGTGAGATCACGATGGATGAAGAAATAAGGAGTAAGAAGAGCCTAAGCTTGGGGATGCCCCATGGCACCCCAAGGCAATATTCAAGGATAAACAAGCAACTAAGCTTGGGGATGCCCCAAGTGACATCCCCTCTTTCTTCTAACGACCATCGGTATTTTACTTGGAGCTATATTTTTATTTGTCACATATCATGAGTTTTGCTTGGAGCGTCTGGTATTATATGAGTCTTTGCTTGTTTTGCTTTTTAGTTTGTCACAAGTATCCTTGCTGGACACACCTATTTGAGAGGGCCAAAATTATACTATGATTTGTTAGAATTGTACTTTATGCTTCACTTAAATTTTTTTTAAGCTATGGAATTGCTCTAGTGCTTCACTTATATATTTTTTAGCACGGTGTGCTTTAATATTTTTGAAGAAATGCTCTCATGCTTCACCTAGATTTATTTGAGAGTTAGTAATTTTTAATAAATTCTCTCATGCTGCACTTATATTATTTTGAGAGATGAAAATTTTTATGCTCATGTTCTTCACTTAAATTTGTTTGAGCTTGCCAAAAGAAATTGCAATATATGAAACTAGTCCCAAAGTGATAGATATTCAAGAGGGATATAATAAAAACTTTCATGAAGATCATTGGACAAAATAAACTTGATTCTTTGTAATAGTTTTGAGATATGATGATAGTGATATGTGAGTCATGTTGGTGAGTAATTATGCTTTAGTAAGAATATTGGTGTTAAGGTTTGTGATTCCCTATGCAAGCACGAAAGTCAATAGTTATGCAATGAAATTACATCCTACTTGTGGTGCATTATTCGGTGTTAGTTATGCTCAATGCTCGCTTATGTGATTTTTCGTCTCTTGGTTGGATGCTTCTCAATCTTTTTGCTAGCCTTCACTTGTACTAAGTAGGAATACTACTTGTGCATCCAAAATCCTTAAACCCAGTTTTGCCATATGAGTCCACTATACCTACCTATATGCGGTATTCCCGTGCCGTTCTAAGCAAATTTGTATGTTCCATCTCTAATTTTCAAAATAATTTCCTTTTTATGTGCTCGTACCGCTCATGAAACGGTAGGGGTGGCTGATATTTTTCCATGCTAGATGTGTTATTCTCAAGATGAGTGTTTATTCACTTGTCATTGCACTAGAGTACGACAAAGGTATTAGGGATGCCCAGTCCCGAAATGAAAAATGAATTTACTTTATGTTGTCAAATAATAAGTTCCTTGGAAAATGTTGCTATGGACGGCACCCATGGATACGGCTAGCCGTGGAATGTGAAAGTATGGTGGAAAAATGAATAAACTTTATTTTCTGTTTGGGAACCACCTATGATATATCTAGCATGGAAAGTATTGGGAACTACTCGATCGTTTTCGTTGACAGGAAAGGCATGCCACTCAATATGTTGTATCTCTATTTTTTTCGCTTTGAGCTCTGGCACCTCTACAAATCCCTACTTCCCTCTGCGAAGGGCCTTTCTATTTACTTTATGCAATTTTTATTTTTATTTGAGTATCCATCTTCTCTTATAAAGCCCCAACTAAGGGGCACTATGATCGTACTTGAGCATTGGATGTAGCTAATATGCGGGTGTGTTTCATGAATGGATCAATGATTGAGCATGATGGGCTAGGGATAACTTGCTTTAGTGTTGATATTTTGAAAGACATGGTTGCTTGTTGATATGCTTGAGTATTGAAATCTTCATGTCAAAACCAGACTATTGCTTTGAACCATATAAAAGTCCAAATGGTCATGCTACAAAAGAAAAGAATATGTGATGAACATGTTAGGCAGCATTCCACATCAAATTTTTTGTTTTTATCATTTACCTACTGGAGGACGAGTAGGAATTAAGCTTGGGGATGCTGATACGTCTCCAACGTATCTATAATATTTGCTTGTTCCATGCTGTTATATTTTCAATCTTGGATGTTTTACAATCATTTTATAGCAACTTTATATCATTTTTGGGACTAACCTATTGACATAGTGCCCAGTGCCAGTTGCTGTTTTTTGCTTGTTTTTTACTTCGTAGAATATCAGTACCAAACGGAGTCCAAATGCAGCGAAAATTTTTGGAGAAATTTTCTGGACCAGAAGACACCTGTTGGGCCAAAGAAGTACTAGAGGGGGGCTCCGAGGGGAGCACAACCCACCTGGGCGCGCCTGGGGGCCCAGGCGCGCCTGGGGGCCCAGGCGCGCCCTGGTAGGTTGTGCCCACCTCGGCCGCCTCCCGCACCGCCTCTTTGCTCTATAAATACCCCGAAAATCTAAAAACCCTAGGGGAGTCGACGAAACACAATTCCAGCTGCCGCAAGTTCCAGAACCACCAGATCCAATCTAGACACCATCACGGAGGGGTTCATCATCTTCATTGGTGCCTCTCCGATGATGCGTGAGTATTTCATTGTAGACCTACAGGTCCGTAGTTAGTAGCTAGATGGCTTCCTCTCTCTCTTTTGATTCTCAATACAATGGTCTCTTGGAGATCTATTTGATGTAACTCTTTTTGCGGTGTGTTTGTTGGGATCCGATGAACTTTGAGTTTATGATCAGATCTATTTATCCATGAAAGTTATTTGAGTTTCTTTGATCTCTTATATGCATGATTACTTATAGCCTCGTATTTCTTCTTCGAATCTTTGGTTTAGTTAGGCCAACTAGATCGATTTTTCTTGCCATGGGAAGAGGTGCTTTGTGATGGGTTCTGTCATGCGGTGTTCTTTCCCAGTGATAGAAGGGGCAGCAAGACACGCATGTATCGTTGCTATTAAGGATAACAAGATGGGGTCTATTCCTACATGAATAGATCTTGTATACATCATGTCATCATTCTTATTGCATTACTCCGTTTCTCCATGAACTTACTACACTAGATGCATGCTGGATAGCGGTCGATGTGTGGAGTAATAGTAGTAGATGCAGGCAGGAGTCGGTCTACTAATCTTGGACGTGATGCCTATATAATGATCATTGCCTGGATATCATCATAATTATTTGAAGTTATATCAATTGCCCAACAGCAATTTGTTTACCCGCCATATGCTATTTTCTCGAGAGAAGCCACTAGTGAAATCTACGGCCCCCGGGTTTATTCTTTATCATAGTTGCTTTGAGATCTATTTTTATTTGCTTTTGTTTTCAGATCTATTATTCTAAAAATCCAAAAATACCTTGCTGCACTTTTTCTTTATTTATTTTATTTTATTTCATCGCGAGATATATTTATCCAAAATCATACAAACCAATCTATCTTTTACCCGAGAGGGATTGACAACCCCTCTTACGCGTCGGGTTGCAAGTATTTGTTCTTTGTGTGCAGGTACCATTTACATAGTGTTGCTTGTTTCTCCTACTGGTTCGATAACCTTGGTTTCATAACTGAGGGAAATACCTACCGTAGTTGTGCTGCATCATCCCTTCCTCTTCGGGGAAATACTGACATGGACACGAGCCATCACAAGCCTACGAAGGAATTACTCACTCCCGGTGGTGAGCATCATGAAATTGGTGATGGAGGAAGGTTGGTGATGATGATGGCGACGGATTCCCTTCTCCGGAGCCACGAACGGACTCTAGACCAGCCCTCCCGATGAAGAACAGGAGGCGGCGGCGGCTCCGTATCGTAAAATGCAATGAATCCTTCTCTCTGATTTTTTTCTCCCCGAATAGGTATTTATAGAGTTGGAATTAGGGTCGGAGGAGGTCAGGGGGGCCACAAGCCTGGGAGGCGCGCCCCCAGGGCTTGTGGCCTCTGGGTGGACCCCCTCTGGTAACTTCTTGCGCCAGTATTTTTTATATATTCCACAAAAATTCTTCGTAAATTTTCAGGTCAATCCGAGAACTTTGATTTCTGCACAAAAATAACACCATGGCAATTCTGCTGAGAACAGCGTCAGTCTGGGTTAGTTCCATTCAAATCATGAAAATTAGAGTCCAAAACAAGGGCAAAAGATTTTGGAAAAGTAGATACGATGGAGACGTATCAGAGACTCTCTCCTCCTCTCTCTTGGTGGTGCCGAAGTGCTGCCGGGGGAATCATCGCTGCGGTGATCGTCTTCATCAACATCACCATCTTCATCACCTCCCTCATCTCTTTTCAGCGGTCCACTCTTCCGCACCCCGATGTAATCACCTACTTGAACATGGTGCTTTATGCCACATATTATGATCCAATGATGTGTTGCCATCCTATGATGTTTTGAGTAGATTTCTTTTGTCTTTTGGGTTGATTGATGATCTAGATTGGTTTGAGATGTATGTTTTATTTTGGTGCTGTCCTATGGTGCCTTCCATGCCGCGCACACGTGAAGGATTCCCGCTGTAGGGTGTTGCAATACGTTCATGATTCGCTTATAGTGGGTTGCTAGATTGACAGAAGCTTAAACCTAAGTAAGGGGGTTGTTGCGTATGGGAGTAAAGAGGACTTGATATTTAATGCTACGATTGGGTTTACCTTAATGATTTCTAGTAGTTGTGGATACTTGCTAGAGGTCCAATCATAAGTTCATATGATCCAAGTACGGAAAGTATGTTAGCTCATGCCTCTCCCTCATATAGAATTACAATAATGATTATAGATCTTGTTAACAATTGCCTAGGACAATTCCGCACACCGATCCATCATTATTCCACACTAGCTATTTGTAATATATTCTAACTTTATGTTAACAGAACCTATTTTTATATTTTAGCTCTTCGATATCATGCAAAAGCTATCCTCTTTATACCCACAACATAGTTTTATTTCTCATTTCTAGATGAAAGCAAACGCTCGGTGTACGTAGAGTTTTATCGGTGGCAGATAGTACTTGAGAGTTCAGAGAAGACTCAAATAATATTCATAAATAATCTGACCATAAATCCACAATTCATCGGATCTCAACAAACGCACCGCAAAAGAAGATTACATTGGATAGAACTCGAAGAATATCGAGGAGAACATTGTATTGAAGATCAAAGAGAGAGAAGAAGCCATCTAGCTACTAGCTATGGACCCATAGGTCTTTGGTAAACTACTCACGCTTCATCGAAAGGGCGGCAAGGTTGATGTAGAGGCCCTCTGTGATCGAATCCCCCTCCGGCAGAGTGCCGGAAAAGGCCCCAAGATGGGATCTCACGGGAACAGAGGCTTGCGACGGCGGAAAAGTATTTTGGTGGGCGCTTCTGATGTTTGGGGAATATTTGATAATATATAGAGCTGGAATTAGGGTTAGGGGACTCCCGAGGGGCCCACAAGTCAGGGGGCGCGCCCCACCCCCTGGGGCGCGCCTTGAGGGTTTGTGGCCTCCTCGGGACTCTTCTGGCCCTCTCCCCAAGTCTTCTGGGTGTCTTCTGGTCCAAGAAAAATCATTGTAAAGTTTTATTCCGTTTGGACTCCGTTTGATATTCCTTTTCTGTAAAAGTCAAAAACAAGGAAAAAATAGAAACTGGCACTGGGCTCTAGGTTAATAGATTTGTCCCAAAAATAATATAAAATTGCATATTAATGCATATAAAACATCCAAAACAGATAATATAATAGCATGGAACAATAAAAAATTATAGATACGTTGGAGATGTATCAAGCATCCCCAAGCTTAATTCCTGCTCCTCCTCGAGTAGGTAAATGACAAAAACAGAATTTTTGATGTGAAATGCCACCTAACATATTTATCAATGCAATTTTCTTTATTGTGGCAAGAATATTCAGATCCATAAGATTCAAAACAAAAGTTTAATATTGACATAAAAACAATAATACTTCAAGCATACTAATAAAGCAATCATGTCTTCTCAAAATAACATGGCCAAAGAAAGTTATCCCTACAAAATCATATAGTCTGGCTATGCTCCATCTTCATCACACAAAGTATTTCATCATGCACAACCCCGATGACAAGCCAAGCAATTGTTTCATACTTTTGGTGTTCTCAAACTTTTTCAACTTTCACGCAATACATGAGCGTGAGCCATGGATATAGCACTGTAGGAGGAATAGAATATGGTGGTTGTGGAGAAGACACAAAGGAAGGAGAAAGTCTCACATCAACTAGGAAAATTCATGGGCTATGGAGATGCCCATCAATTGATATCGATGCAAGTGAGTAGGGATTGCCATGCAACGGATGCACTAGAGCTATAAGTGTATGAAAGCTCAAAAAGAAACAAAGTGGGTGTGCATCCAACTTGCTTGCTCATGAAGACCTAGGGAAATTTGAGGAAACCCATCATTGGAATATACAAGCCAAGTTCTATAATGAAAAATTCCCACTAGTGTATGAAAGTGACAAAATAGGAGACTCTCTATCATGAATATGGTGCTATTTTGAAGCATAAGAGTGGAAAAAGGATAGTAACACTGTCCCTTCTCTCTTTTTCTCTCATTTTTTTTGTTTGAGCTACTTTGGCCTCTTTTTTTTATTTGGGCTTCTTTGGCCTTTTTTATTATTTTTAAAGTCCGGAGACTCATCCCAACTTGTGAGGGAATCATAGCTTCCATCATCCTTTCCTCACATGGGACAATGCTCTAATAATGGTGATCATCACACTTCTATTTACTTACAACTCAAGAATTACAACTCGACACTAGAACAAAATATGACTCTATATGAATGCCTCCGGCGGTATACCGGGATGTGCAATGATCAAGAGTGACATGTGTAAAAAATATGAACGGTGGCCAAGCCACAAGTACTATACCAACTACATGATCATGCAAAGCAATATGACAATGATGGTATGTGTCATAATAAAACGGAACGGTGGAAGTTGCATGGCAATATATCTCGGAATGGCTATGGAAATGCCATAATAGGTAGGTATGGTGGCTGTTTTGAGGAAGGGTATATGGTGGGTTTAATGCACCGGCGAAAGTTGCGCGGTACTAGAGAGGCTAGCAATGGTGGAAGGGTGAGGGTGCGTATAATCCATGGACTCAACATTAGTCATAAAGAACTCACATACTTATTGAAAAAATTTATTAGCCATGAAAGCAAAGTACTAATACGCATGCTCCTAGGGGGATAGATTGGTAGAAAAAGACCATCGCTCGTCCCCGACCGCCACTCATAAGGAAGACAATCAAAAAATTAATCATGCTCCGACTTCATCACATAACGGTTCACCATACGTGCGTGCTACGGGAATCACAAACTTTAACACAAGTATTTCTACCAATCCACAATTACTCACTAGCAAGACCCTAATATCACCATCTTTATATCTCAAAACAAATGCAAGGAATCAAACTTCTCATATATTCATGCTCTTTATATGAAAGTTTTTATTATATCCCTCTTGGATGCCCATCATATTAGGACTAAATTCACAACCTAAGCAAATTACCATGCTGTTTAAGACTCTCAAAATAATATAAGTGAAGCATGAGAGTTCAACAATTTCTATAAAATAAAGCCACCGCCGTGCTCTAAAAATATATAAGTGAAGCATGAGAGTTCAACAATTTCTATAAAATAAAGCCACCGCCGTGCTCTAAAAATATATAAGTGAAGCAGTAGAGCAAACTGCCTAGCTCAAAAGATATAAGTGAAGCACATAGAGTATTCTAATAAATTCACGATTAAAGCGTGTCCCTCTAAAAATATGTGTACAGCAAGGATGATTGTGGCAAACTAAAAAGCAAAGACTCATATCATACAAGACGCTCCAAGCAAAACACATATCATGTGGTGAATAAAAATATAGCCTCAAGTAAATTTACCAATGGATTGAAGATGAAAGAGGGGATGCCATCCGGGGCATCCCCAAGATTAGATGCTTGGTTGTCCTTGCATATTACCTTGGGGTGCCTTGGGCATCCCCAAGCTTAGGCTCTTGCCACTCCTTATTCCATAGTCCATCAAATCTTTACCCAAAACTTGAAAACTTCACAGCACAAAACTCAACAGAAAACTCGTAAGATCCGTTAGTATAATAAAATAAATCACCACTTTAGGTACTGTTGTGAACTCATTCTAAATTTATATTGGTGTTATATATACTGTATTCCAACTTCTCCATGGTTCATACCCCCCGATACTACCCATAGATTCATCAAAATAAGCAAACAACACATAGAAAACAGAATCTGTCAAAAACAGAACAGTCTGTAGTAATCTGGAAATTTCGTATACTTTTGTAACTCCAAAAATTCTGAAAAAGTAGGAAAATTTAGGAAATTTTTATATCAATATCGTGTAAAAAAAATTCACATCAAAAGCACAATTCTGTGATTTTTCTAAATTTCTGGCAATGAGCACAAAAGTTTCTGTTTTTCAGCAAGATCAAATCAACTATCACCATAGACCATCCCAAAGGTCTTACTTGGCTCAAACACTAATTAAAACACCAAAACAAAATTACTACAGAGGTAATAATGTGTATTTATTGAAAAACAGAACCAAAAACAAAAGAATAAAAAAATAAAAATTGGGTTGCCTCCCACAAGCGCTATTGTTTAACGCCCCTACCTAGGCATAAAACATAGATCTAGGTATTGTCATCTTTGGTATGCAAACCATAAGTAGCCCTCATAATAGATTCATATGGCAACTAAATTTTTCTTTCTTGGGAAGTGTTCCATGCCCTTCCTTAACAGAAATTGAAATCTAATGTTTCCTTCTTTCATATCAATAATTGCACCAATCATTCTAAGGAAAGGTCTACCAAGAATAATAGGACATGTAGGATTGCAATGTATACCAAGCACAATAAAATCTATGGGCACATAATTCCTATTTGCAACAATAGGAACATCATTAATTGTTCCCATAGGTTTCTTAATAGTGGAATCCGCTAAATGCAAATTCAAAGAACAATCATCAAGTTTATGGAAACCTAGCACATCACATAAAGTTTTTGGAATAGTGGAAACGCTTGCACCCAAATCACACAAAGCATTATACTCATAATATTTAATTTTAATCTTAATAGTAGGTTCCCACTCATCATAAAGCTTACTAGGGATAGAAACTTCCAACTCAAGTTTTTCTTCAAACGATTTCATCATAGCATCAACGATATGTTTAGTAAAAGATTTATTTTGATTGTAAGCATGAGGTGAATTAAGCATGAATTGCAACAAGGAAATACAATCTATAAAAGAACAATTATCATAATTAAAGTCCTTGAAATCCAAAAGAGTGGGTTCATCGCTACTTAAAGTTTTGACCTCTCCAATCCCACTTTTATCAATTTTTTCAATAAGATCTTCACCATCCAAATTATTGGGACGCCTTCTAGCTAAAGTTGACTCATCTCCAGTCCCATATTTATCAAGATTTATATTATCAAATAAAGATTCAATAGGAGTCACGCCAATCACTTTAAGATCTTCATCATTATTTTCACAAAAACTAGAAGAACATGCTTTTTCTAGCCAATCTCTCTTAGCACGCATCCTAGCGGTTCTCTCTTTACATTCATCCATAGAAATTTTAATAGCTTTCAGAGACTCATTAATATCAATCTTAGGTGGCATAGATCTAAGCTTAAAAGAATCAATCTCATTAAAAATTCTATCAATGTTTCTAGCCAAATCATCAATCTTAAGCAATTTTTCTTCTACCATAGCATTGAAAATCTTTTGAGAATTAATGAAATCTTTAATATTATTCTCAAGATCAGAGGGTATTTTATTATAATTTCCAGAAGAATTGTTGTAGGAATTACCATAATTATTAGAGGAATTACTAGGAAACGGCCTAGGGTTGAAATTACCTCTATATGCGTTATTACCAAAATTGTTCCTACCAACAAAATTCACATCCATAGATTCATTATTATTCTCAATCAAGGTGGACAAAGGAATATCATTAGGATAAATAGGAGCACTCTTACTAGCAAACAATTTCATAAGTTCATCCATCTTTCCACTCAAAGTATTTATTTCTTCAATCGCATGCACTTTTTTACTAGTGGAAGATCTTTTGGTATGCCATTGAGAGTAATTTGCCATAATATTATCTAGGAGTTTAGTTGCTTCTCCTAATGTAATTTCCATAAAAGTACTTCCCGCGGCGGATTCTAAAAGATTTCTAGATGGAAAATTCAATCCGGCATAAAACATTTGTATGATCATCCATAAACTTAAACCATGAGTAGGGCAATTTCTTATCATCAATTTCATCCTCTCCCAAGATTGTGCAACATGTTCATGATCAAGTTGATTAAAATTCATTATATCGTTCCTAAGGGAGATGATCTTAGTGGGAGGAAAATACTTGGAAATAAAAGCATCTTTACACTTATTCCATGAATCAATACTATTTTTAGGCAAAGACGAAAACCAAGTTTTAGCACGATCTCATAGTGAGAACGGAAATAGCTTCAATTTAACAATATCATTATCCACATATTTTTTCTTTTGCATATCACACAACTCAATGAAAGTATTCAGATGGGATGTGGCATCTTCATTAGGTTTACCGGAAAATTGTTCTTTCATAACAAGATTCAACAAAGCGGCATTAATTTCATAAGATTCCACACTAGTGGCGGGAGCAATCGGAGTACTAATAAAATCATTATTATTAGTGTTGGAAAATTCACACAACTTGGTATTTTCTTGAGACAACGCGACAAACCAAGCAATCTAGCACACAAGCAAACGGAAAGCAAACGAAAAAGACGAATGAAAGAAGGCGAATAAAAAGGCAAATATTTTTGTGTTTTTCTGAAAACGCTTTATAAGTGGGGGAGAGGAAAATGAGAGGCAAATGGCAAATAATGTAAGTGCAAGAGATGAGAGTTTATGATGGGTACTTGGTAGGCTTGGTGTAGAACCTCCCCGGCAATGGCACCAGAAATTCTTCTTGCTACTTCTTGAGCTTGCGTTGATTTTTCCCTTGAACAGGAAAGGGTGATGCAGCAAAGTCGAGATAAGTATTTCCCTTAGTTAAGAACCAAGGTATCAATCCAGTAGGAGGCACAAGCAAGTCTCCAATATATGCACCTGCACAAACTAACAAACACTTGCACACAACGCGAAAAAGGGGTTGTCAATCCCTTCACGGTCACAAACAAGAGTGAGATCTAATAGAGAAAGGTATAAAAGATAAATAAAAGAGCAAACTAAAGTAAATATAAATAAATTGCAGCAAGGTATTTTTGGGTTTTTTGGTTTATAGATCTGAAAATATATGATGGAAAATAGACCCGGGGGCCATAGGTTTCACTAGAGGCTTCTCTCTTGAAAGAAAATATACAATGGGTAAACAAATTACTGTTGAGCAATTGATAGAAAAGCGCATAGTTATGACGATATCTAAGGCAATGATCATGAATATAGGCATCACGTCCATGACAAGTAGACCGAAACGATTCTGCATCTACTACTATTACTCCACACATCGACCGACTCCTGCCTGCATCTAGAGTATTAAGTTCATAAGAACAGAGCAACGCTTTAAGTAAGATGACATGATGTAGAGGGATAAACTCAAGCAATATGACATAAACCCCATCTTTTTATCCTTGATGTCAACAATACAATATGTGCCTCGCTACCCCTTCTGTTAGTGGGTGAGGACACCACAAGATTGAACCCAAAACTAAGCACCTCTCCCATTGCAAGAAAAACCAATCTAGTTGGCCAAACCAAACCGATAGTTCAAAGAAAAATACAAAGATATCTTAATCATGCATAAAAGAGTTCAGAGAAGACTCAAATAATATTCATAAATAATCTAATCATAAATCCACAATTCATCGGATCTCAACAAACGCACCACAAAAAAGATTACATCGGATAGTACTCCAAGAACATCGAGGAGAACATTGTATTGAAGATCAAAGAGAGAGAAGAAGCCCTCTAGCTACTACCTATGTACCTTTAGGTCTTTGGTAAACTACTCACGCTTCATCGGAAGGGCAGCAAGGTTGATGTAGAGGCCTCCGTGATCGAATCCCCCTCCGGCAGAGTGCCGGAAAAGGCCCCAAGATGGGATCTCATGGGAACAGAGGCTTGCGGCGGTAGAAAAGTATTTTGGTGGACGCTTCTAATGTTTGGGGTATATTTGAGAATATATAGAGCTGGAATTAGGGTTAGGGGACTCCCGAGGGGCCCACAAGCCAGGGGGCGCCCCCTAGGGTGCGCCCTGAGGGCTTGTGGCCTCCTCGGGACTCTTCTGGCCCTGTCCCCAAGTCTTCTAGGTGTCTTCTGGTCCAAGAAAAATCATCATAAAGTTTTATTTCGTTTGGACTCCGTTTCATATTCCTTTTCTGTAAAAGTCAAAAACAAGGAAAAAACAGAAACTGGCACTTGGCTCTAGGTTAATAGGTTTGTCCCAAAAATAATATAAAATAGCATATTAATGCATATAAAACATCCAAAACAGATAATATAATAGCATGGAACAATAAAAAATTATATATACGTTGGAGACGTATCACTAGGCACGCCCCCGCAGTGGCCCGCGGCCCTGCCTGCAGCTTACAGCGGCACTGCTACTACCTTCTGTCGCTGCTAGTTGCGTTACTGCTGCTGCTCTTGCACTACTTGCTGCTGCCACTATTGTTTGCTTTACCTGAGGCTGCTGTTGCTTGCTCTGCCTAATCCCGCTGCCGCTGCTCGCCGCCTTGCCGTCGCGCTCCACCCGCGACGTGCCTAGCGCCGCTGCTGCGTCTGCTTGCTACTGCTCACTGTTGCACTACTGTCTGCTGCTGCACTACTGCTTGCCGCTGTTAGTGCTACTGCTAGCGCTGCCACATGCTACTGCCGTTGCTGGCTTCAGCCGCCGGCTCCCCTAGGTGCGCCCGTGCGTGGGCACGGCCTGGTGGCCATCTAACTCTCTGCCATGGCCGCCGCACTCGGTTGCGTGCATGCCCAGCCGACTGGGCTTTGCCCAGTAAGGTCGACCCTTTTTAGATTTAGATTAGGTTAGTTAATTGCTAATTATCTTAATAGCAAATGACGTGTGGGACCACCCCTGATAAATACCTTTAAATTAAATCTTATACAATGACATGTGGACCCCACAGGAACTATAGCGGTCAACCTAGTCAAAGTTGACTGTTGACCACATGAGTCAGCACACCCAGGCCCCACTTGCCATACACTAGTCTAGGAAACCGCTGGGTACACTTACAATTCGGTTTTAAATTCGAATTAAAAGAATTCCAAAAAAATCATATAAACTTTGGAAATTCATATAAAATAAACCGTAACTCCGATGAAAATAATTTATATATGAAAAATGATCAAAAAAAATAAGGCGAATCCGAATACACCATCCACACACCTGCCACATGCCTCCAACACTACAAACATGGAACCTTCCCCTCCGGATCGTCTAACCGATAAATGCCTGGAGCCGGGAAAATATTCCCGGATATTTTCCTGCTCCGTCTGAAATACTTAGTAATGCATTAGAGCATGTCACCCACACCTCTTGTCGTGCCATTGCATTCGTGTTGCATTTGATTGCTCCATTATTTATTTGTTTCCCCTCCATTACTTCTTTTCTGGTAGACCCCAAGGCCGTTGTTGATCCGGTGATCGACTACTTCACCGTCGAGGGTCCGTATCCGTCTGCAGAGCTTCCAGGCAAGCAACCCCCCTTGATCATTTCGATATCGCCCACTCCATTCTCTCTCATGCTTGTATTAGATTTTGCTACTATAATTGATTGGTCCTATTCTGATGCATAGCCTGCTTTTGTAACCTGCTTTTGTACCTTACCTGCTTATCCTATATGCTTAGTAGAGGTTGGTTAGTGATCCACCAGTGATCCCTCACCTTGTCCCAGTTGCCCCCGCTTTATGTTCGATGACTCGATCAACGTGATCGACGTCCAGGGCCCGACACAGCACATCACCCCCCTTAGTTGTACGACACTGCAGGGATACTATTAAGTGCCGAGGGTGATACCTCGTATAGCACTTCTGATGAGATCTTTGTAGTGTACTTATATGGTCGTGGTCTACGAAGGGTGATTCCTCCTTCACCACTCCCGGTAACGACTCTGTCGTACAACCCCTCAAGTGTGGACCATCGAGGGTGACTCCTCCAAGTTCACCTTGACAGTAACATCAAGTGGAACCCATCAAGGGTGATTCCTCGGATTCCCTTTGGTGTTTTGGACACACGGTTACTTTGACTTTACCCCAGAGCCATGATGAAGTCGGGTCAGCCCTGAGGGGTACCTACGAGAGAAATGTGAAGTCGGGTTGACTGTAACCGCCAGTGATGTGGAGTCGGGTTGACCTGGAGGGTACCCGCGAGATTTCTATGTGGCACGACCGGGCATTCTTTGCCCTTGTTGTAAGTCCATTAGACGGGCGACGGGACCACATATCGTGGATCATTGATCGTTACTGCGCACTCCTAAGACACTAACGAGATTGTTTATTTGATCTGAGTTGGTCATTGACCTATACGCACTAACCGCCACGTGGGAACAGTTATGGGCACTCGGGGTCATATGTATCAGCCGAAGCTCTCCAGACGTCAGCGACTGAGCGGTGCGCCCCCGGGTGGTCCGCATAAGCGCCTGCCTTGTATAAGGAGGTTGCCAGGACTGATCCTAACCGCCGATGCAATGTGTAGGAGGGCAAAGGGCGATGGGCCCAAGACCCCTGTGCGCTTAGGATGTAGATCGGCATGCTGGCCTCTCTGTTGAGCCTAGGTATGGCTACGACGTGTTGATCTTCCGAGGTCGGGCATGACCCAAGAAAGCGTGTCCGACCAGAGTGATCAGGCGTGTTGGGTAATGTGGTGCACCCCTGCAGGGAAGTTTATCTATTCGAATAGCCGTGTCCACGGTAACAGGACTACTTGGATTTGTATCCCAATGTATACAACTAGAACTGAATGCTGAGGCATGAAATGGATATGACAGCTCCGGGATTGCTTTCTCACATGGAGTTGAGAAAGGATCTATGGGTGCTAATGCTACAACATACTTGCTAATTATAATATGCATTTCTGTACTCTTCTAAAAAATGCTGCAAAATGCTTGAAGATTCTTCGATAGGCTAGGCCTTTCCCTTCTCTTCTGGCATTTCTGCAGTCTAGTCCAAAGATACAACCCATTCCTTTGATATTGATGCATAGTTAGTTTAGATCTGATGTAAGTCTTGCGAGTACTTCGGATGAGTACTCACGGTTGCTTTGCTACTTCTTTTCCCCCAATACCCGATTGCTATGATCAGATGACGGATCCCAGGAGCCATATGCGGCCACCGATGACTACTACTACCTCGAGGGTGCCTACTACTACGTGGAGGCCGCCGACGACTAGGAGTAGCTAGGAGGCTCCAGGCAGGAGGCCTTGCCTTTTTTATCATTGTTGCTTTTGTGCTAGCCTTCTTAAGGCAGACTTCTTTAACTCATGTCTGTACTCAGATATTGTTGTTTCCGCTGACCCGTTTGTATCGAGCTTATGTATTCAAGCCCTGGAGACCCATGGCTTGTAATATAAAGCTTGTATTATTTTAATTTATGTCTAGAGTTGTGTTGTGATATCTTCCCGTGAGTCTCCGATCTTGATCGCGCACATTTGCGTGTATGATTAGTGCACGATTGAATCGGGGGCGCCAAAAGTTGGTATCAGAGCCGACTGCCTGTAGGTAGCCCCCTTTCCAACTCCTTGTCCGAAGTTGAGTCTAGTCTTTGAAAAACTCTTAGCAACATTGTTGTGTGGCTTATGGGCCCACTTCACCATTGGGTCGTTATACGATCTTTTATTCCTCGTCTTTACTCTGGGACTCTGATCTCTCTTCTACTCGGGTTAAACGATTTTGCTAACTCTAACTCTAGGTTCGTGTAACTACTTCCTCCCGGAGAGCCCCTCATTCCAGATGATCGCTTGGTGCACCAGAAGACTTCGAAGATACTCTTTGAAGTTCTCCCGAGAACTTCTCCTCATCGCTTTTGCAATTCCCTTCCACCGTCAACCCCTATGGATAACTACCTACATTTGTCGTTCATAACTTCATCCCCAGTTGCTCTTGTTATTACAAGATGCCCTGAAATACTCTCCGATGTTCCGAGAATCCTTTATGCTTACTGCTCTGCAGTTCCTTGCCACATGAATACCTCTACGAATAATTCTTCGCACTTATCGAGGAATTGTTCATTACTAGTTGTTCATATGATTCACAAGATACATTGAAATACTATCTGATCTTCTGGTAATCCTCTGCCAACTATTGCTCTGCAAATACTTGTCTGCTTGCATTATGGTTACTTTCCATATGTCTAGCAATATTCATTAGTATCCTTTGTCATCGTCATTTTGAGCCTTTGATTTGATATGTTTGTGAATGGTCGCAATCATCAGTCGAAACTAGAATTCGTCCTTTTGGCTCAGGCGTCACCCCGGACATGAGCTGGTTCTCGGCAAATCAAACTTTGATTGATTGACCATGCTACCTATGTCTTTCATCCCCGGAACACAATCTCGACAGTGCGCTAAACTAGATCGAGCTTTCAACATCATATTGTTTGTCTTGAAAGGCAATATCAATTTTGAGCTTGCAATCTTATCTGTGGTTCCGATAACCTTTCGCTTCATCATTCCTTTTGCTTGATGTCGTCGATGATTGATTACATCTTCATGAAACCTCTTGACAAATGTGTCATGATCTTCATCAACATTCTGAGCTTTTCCAGGGTATCAATTGAATTCATGATGAGAAATACCATCATTGCCCCTCGATGATTTGTGTTACCATCGACAACATTCTTGCCTTCCCTCCAACACAAACTTGTCCATGCTTTGTGCCGGGGATATACCCCACGGTATGACCCGGCCTGATGTATGACCCGGCCGAAACTTGGCGACTCACTAGTGACCCGGCTGACGTTTGGCGACTCACTGGTGACCCGCCTGAGTCTGGCGACTCACTGGTGACCCGGAGGGCGGGTTAGATGAATAACAAGGCCCAAGGCCCAGAAGGCGGCTCATGAGAAGACCGGCTCAAGGTACGTGTCCGGTGGGCCGGCTTGAGAAGAAAGGCATAAGGAATATTTCCCTTACAAGGGAAGCAAGAACTGGACTAGGATTCCACTTGTAATAGAATAGTCCTAATCCTACTAGGACTCTACATGTAACCCGCCCCTTCAACTTATATAGCGAGGGTTAGGGCACCCCAAGAGGGAGAGGTGAAGATAGACAAATCAATAGCTCTCGAGGGAGAGGTAGCGAAAGAGCACCCTTGTAATCGTGAGCATCATCATCATCAATATCAATGAAGCAGGATGTAGGCTTTTACATCCACTGTGAGGGGCCGAACCTGGGTAAAATCTCGTGTCTCTCGTCTCGCTCAACCCCATTCAAGCTACTACCTAGTTGCGTTAGCCTCACGACTAAGTCCTTTCACGAGGACATCTGCCATGACAAAACCACGACAGTTGACGCCCACCGTAGGGCCAGCGCACGGTGATGTTGTGTTCTTGGAGGAAGCCCTTCAGGGATCAAGAAGCTCGCGTTTGGCCAGATGAAGAAGAGCTGGCATGGAACAATCGTACATGATAACCCGACATGGGACAACCCAGGGCAGTACGAGGTTTGAGTTTAATAGAAATGAGGGTTGCGGCTATGTGCACCGCCCTACGCGACCAGGCGATCCATCGCAGCCGGATCGATTTCTGCTGCACCACCGCAAAGAAGTCAAGGGAAAAAAGAGATTTCGTCCATACATGTCAAAATCGTAAGTTGCGGCTGTTTCTGTCTGATTCGCCGAGTTGCCGCCGATGCGTACAGGCTTGAAGTCGCCAAGACTATCAATTCTTCCACAACCTTTTTGCTGATTAGACACAGTTCAAGTCCCGAGGGCATCAACCAGTACTACTACTGCTACTCCCCAACGCGAAAAGCCACGATGGCGGAGGCCACGCATCAAGTCACAAGTACAGACAATAGTGTATTGTTTCCATCACATCAAGCGTCAACCCAATGGTTCCAAATACTAGTACACCTTCGACTATTACTTCACGTGAAGCCAAATCGGTTTTTCCTTTGTCAACTCCGATTATTACATGCACAGGAGGAAGTTACCAAGAGGTTAATTCAAGAATTAAGGAAGGAAAGGTTACTACGTGGGTTTAGACGTGAGTACCAAGAAAAAAATGGAAGACCACGACTAGGGCGTGGATTCATCCAACTGGCCACGACCCGGAAGTGGGGATGGACGCGGGCTCCGCCGCTGCGGCCTCGCCTCGCGGGCGCCTCTCCGCTGCTGCGCCAGGCCTCAGCCACCCCGTCTCCGGCTTAGGCCTCGTATGGCTTCCTCCGCCGTCGAGCCGCCCCGGCCGACTAGTTGATTCAGCCGCCGCGAGCAGCTCTCGCCACTTTGACCCGCCCTCGCAGCCGCAGGTTTTCCCCCGAATCGCCGTGATGAGAGCCGCCGCCTTCACCGACCTCACCTTCACCGCCGCGCTGTTGAGCCTCTGCTCCGAGTCGCTGCGTTCACCTCGAGTCACCGGGTCCCGCTGGTTCAACCCCGAGCCGCCCGCGTCCATGGTTCGACTCCGCCTTTTCTTCTGCTGCACGCGCGGCTGTCCGAGCCGCCCTTGTGCTGCCCTTGACCCGGCCCGTTGCCCCGAGGGCCGGCCCCTACTCAAAGCCGCCGGGCTCACCTTGCGTTGAGCCTCCGCTGTGGCCTCGGCCGGCCGCTTCCGAGCACTGACTTTGCCTCTGAGCTGCCCCGCCGGGTCGTGCTCCGCCAGGTCACGCCCGCTGGCTCCACAAGCCGCCTGTTGCTGCTCCTCCGCGTGCCGCACTTGGCCTCGCCTTGAGCCACCCGGTCGCCTACATCACCACGGCTGGGCCCTGCCTCAACCCGCCGCCTCGCCGGCGCCTCTCCACCGTCGCGACAACGACGCCTCGGAGCCACCGCCGTGGCCTTGAGTCGCCGCTTCTGAGTCGCCTGCGCCGTTGCTCGTTTCCACTTCTGAGTCGCCGGCGCCGTTGCGTGCTTCTGCCATGGCTCGTTTCAAGCTAACACCAGTAGACCGACCGCGCCTACACTGTCTCGCGATGGCCTGAGCTGCCCTCGCCGGTGCCTCGAGCCACTATTGCGGCCCGTCTCGTCGCTCACCTTTGCCTAAGCCGCCCTGCGCATCTGAGCCGCCGTCGCTGGCCTCCGTATCAACACGCGAGTTGGGCAAGGGTTAAAGTCCTGGGCGGTTCCATAAAATATCTGCTAAACTACCACTGCTGTTGATGGGGAGTACTAGTTCTGTTTTTAGTGAATGTGTGTTACTGTTCGTGCAAAACACCAAAAAGAGAATATGAGCTGCTGAGCTGCCAGGGTTTATGCATCAGCCAAGTCGCCAGGGTGCTACTCCCCATGGATGAACTGAAGCTTATACATGGGTAACCAAACCAAGCATCTATCTGGGGCATCTGGCAATAAAGCATCAAGTATGCACATGGAAGATTAAGTCAAAAGGTCACCCATATTATCAGGACATGTGTGTTGGCAGTTTTGGATGGAATGATCACGTGCATGGCTATTATCAGGGAAGGGTAGCTGCTGGAGATGTTCAGATGAGCTGCTATCAACATCAGACAGTCCCTACAGAGCTTATATTGCAGTGCTAGCCGCTGTCACCACAAGTCGCCAGCTGTCGCCTTGTCAGCCACTGCTTTGCCTCTGCTGGTCTTCACCATATGCTGCCAGAGAAGGGAATTATTTTGTCCGTGATACAGTGCCTTGGTTAATCCCCTTGTGCAAGGGCAGGAGAGAGGGGCTAAATCGTCATTGCAAATACTGAAGGTTGTTCACAGAACGGACCATTTGTCATCCGGATGAATCAGGTGAAATTTGTCCAGTCAACTTTTATTTGATACATTTTTTATTCTTCAAAGAACAATTACTTTGGCTTGCAATATTTTTTGATGCAGGACAGTTGTTCACTACAAGAGTGATGGTCGTGTCATGGATATATAGCTCGCGCTGTCATTATCATGCGCTAACATCTGACCATGCCATAATGTTCAACGAATGTATGCGCAAGCCACTGCCCCTGCGGTTTGGTCTATATCGGCTTGCCGGGACTGCGTCTACGATTAACTCGCCCGCATCCGTGCCTGCTCGCTGCTCAATGGACATGTGTAAGCCGCCGCCACTGCAGTCCGGTCTATATTAGTTCACCGGGACCGTGCCTGCGATTGACTCGCCCGTCCGCACCGGCTTACAATGCCGCGGCCGGCTCATCTGTCTGCGCCCGCGGCTAACTTGCCCTCGTCTGTGCCGTTTCCAACGCTGCGGCCGTTTCTACTGTTCGCCCACGCGGTCTGGTTTACATCAACACACCGGAGCCGCACCCGTCTGTGCAAACTGTTTTGTGAGCGCGCGCAAGACGCCGCTCCTGCGGCCCGGTCTGTTCCAACAACTCTTGAGCAAATGATATATTATCAGCTTCTGCCTGCACCGGATGGCTCAATGGACAGGCGCAGAAGTCGCCGCCACTATGGTTTGGTTAATTTCAACAAATAGCCGAAACGAACCATCGGCCGGATTACTGACACAACTCATGCGGGATCATTTATAACCCACCGAGGTCAACCTCAACTTTCCGTGGATTCACATCGTGTTATCAATGCCAAGGATATGCAATGAGTGTTGCAAAAATCATCAACCCACCACTTTGCTTCCAGCTTCAACGCATTCCGGCGTTCCGCTGTCAACTATATGCCGTCTTATGCCACGGTCAAATATGGAGAATCTCAAGCCAACTCCTTGAGTCGTCTTAAGACTCGGGGGCTACACGGACTTGGCTCAGCAAATTTTGCCAGTTTTCGCAAATTCAAGAACCTCGGGTCATTGGAGGAAAAATAACCCGGTCCCGGAGGCTACCGCCACATTGGTGAAAATTTAAAGGCCGTCAGAAAACTTCCGGCTTAAAAAGTGCCTGGCAATCAAAAAGTTCCGGGTTATCAGAAAAGATTCCGGTTCAAAATCCGGCTCAAGGGAAATCTGTCTCCCACAACGTTTTGACCTCTCAATATCCGGCTCAACATCCGGTTCAAGTGGAATTCATCTCTCGCAAGTTCGAGTTCTCAGAAAAATTAAAGGTTGCCAAAGAGAAATTGCTGCCATGATGCGCGGTTCAAACATGGGTATCCTGCCTTATTGGTTTATCATATTATGATCAGCTTAACAAAGCTGGCATCCCCGAAATTTGGGGCCTCTGTCGTTTCATCTCTGTGCATATGAGTCTTTGTTAATTGATCATAAGGTCACTTGGGGGCTTCCAACCCACCGGGTTTAGCTTTCATACCCTCTTGACCGGCCTGAGTTGCCACATTATTAGTTACACCTACCTGTTTGCAACTTGCTACTCCGCCAGGTGACCCGCCGAACTCTTAACAGTCAATCTTTTTTAAGACCCTGAACTTGTTAAAGTTAAAACGGCGGCTTGTGTCACGTGAGAGCCGGCTTACAGTGAGCTAGGATAAACTCAACGGCTATTGCGGCCTTGAAAGCAAACATGAGGCCTGTGAGCCATGAGACCTGTGAGCCATGAGGCCTGTGAGCCATGAGGCATGTGAGCCAACTTTTTCCAGTGTGCCTTAAAGCCGGCTTAACAAATATTTGAGATTTGCATGTTCTTTGTTTTGGTCTTCTCAGACTTTTTATGCTTTGGGTTATCACCCGTCCTGGCTTTTGACTTTAAATCACCAGTATAATTTTGGTTATAAACCGCCATTATAATCTTTTCAATGATTGTTTATGACCATGAGTCTCTGGGTTGTAACCCACCCTGGATTCAGGCTTTAAAAGCTAGTCTTTTTGTCGAGCCTTAAAAGCCGACATTTTTATACTCTGTTATCATACACATACATCATCATACATTGCATCATCATACCATGCATCATATATGCATGGATATCCTGGTTTATGTTGCAGGAGCCGGTTTTCAAACCGGGTTATATTATTCAAATCTTTAATAGCCAACATGGCTGGATTTTTATTATGGTTATCATAACCAGTATTGGATGATTGAGGTTTTCAAAGAACCTTCAGAGTAATGGATGTTATTCCCTCATCCAAAAATACCAGCTCACAGCAAAGAGCATGGTTCAACATTGATATGCAAGGCTTTCAGCAATATCATTCATACAGTGGATATGATTTTATTTTACAATGGAAGAAATAGTCCCGAGTCACCGCAGGAACACGACCCGGCACTTGGGGGCTACATTATTCAAATCAAGATTATATCAAGTATGCAAGTCCCATGTCACTACAAGCATGCACCATGGCACTTGGGGGCTAATGCAAGTTGCTTTTCAAATCATCATATTGTCAACAAACCCGGTTATCTCAAGGAGATGAGCCGGTCTTTCATCATTTTTCTAAGTCCCAGCCCAGTATTGTCTTACTGAGCCGGCCCTTGGGGGCTACACATTGCTCCTCGAGTCTATATAATCAGATCTGCAGAGGTCCCTGCTCATTATTGCATAATGACCCGGCCCTTGGGGGCTACACTGACTGAAGTTTTATGAGCATAAGACAAATACAAAGTCCCATGTTGCTGCAGGCAAGACAACCCGGTACTTGGGGGCTACATTGCTCAGTTGTTTCAACATATCATAAGGTCCAAATTGAAGACCCGGCCCATCAAATACTGATGAGCTGGTCCTTGGGGGCTACACATGTGAAATACAAAATATTTAGTTTATGACTGGTGACTCAGATGAACAACCCGGATTTCTCCAAAGTTGCAGCATTTATATTGAAGCAAGTCTTAAGCTATCACTTTGTTCTACTCAAGACTTGGGGGCTATAGGTAATATGGATATAACGGAGTTACACCTTCAAGTTCTCAGCTTTGAGTAGACCGGGTATCATATTCTTAGTGGAGAAATTTGCAAAGTTTATCCCCTCCGAGCTATTCATAGAAGGGCACGGAGAGCTGACTCAATGATTGGAAGCTATATTTACAGAAAGTGAGCACCAAGTCATCACAAGATTGACCCAGGCTGGGAAAACCTGGACTGTGAGGATCCATCTTATAAGGATTTGGCCTGAAAAACTCAGGAAGACAAATTACATGACCCGGCCTCAACAACAATCATGACCCAGCATCAGCAACAATCATGACCCGGCGTCTGTAACAATCATGACCCGGTATCATCAGTTTTATAACCTAGCAATTTTGGCAATCATAACTCGGCAAGCTCTACATCTTCAAGCCGGCTGAAAATTGGATGAGTATTTTAAGACCAATATTTTTGTCAAGCTAGAGCATTGGAAGCCGAATCTAATGGATTATTCTTTATAATATTTTTCTGCAAGAAACCAATGTCAACAAATTGATTTTTAAGCTGGCCTATTGACCCGAACTTTTCAGAAGAAGTGCCTGGATTTTTTGTGTTGGCAAAGTTTAAACATATCTGCTAAAAAAGATTTGCTATGAGATCATGGACACGTATCAAGAAGGAAGTGACAAGGACTTAAGGATGAGCAGACGCCGGCTCAGAAGAACCTTCGACCCGACGCACAACCTGTCAAATTTGTTCTTGTTTTATTTTGCAGGATAAGTTTAACATGGATAAATCCAAATTAAACTGGGGGCTAATGCCGGGGATATACCCCGCGGTATGACCCGGCCTGATGTATGACCCGGCCGAAACTTGGTGACTCACTAGTGACCCAGCTGACGTTTGGCGACTCACTGGTGACCCGCCTGAGTCTGGCGACTCACTGGTGACCCGGAGGGCGGGTTAGATGAATAACATGGCCCAAGGCCTAGAAGGCGTCTCGTGAGAAGACCGGCTCAAGGTACGTGTCCGGTGGGCTGGCTTGAGAAGAAAGGCATAAGGAATATTTCTGGTACAAGGGAAGCAAGACCTGGACTAGGATTCCACTTGTAATAGAATAGTCCTAATCCTACAAGGACTCTACATGTAACCCGTCCCTTTAACTTATATAGGGAGGGGCAGGGCACCCCAAGAGGGAGAGGTGAAGACAGACAAATCAATAGCTCTCGAGGGAGAGGTAGCAAAAGAGCACCCTTGTAATCGTGAGCATCATCATCATCAATATCAATGAAGCAGGATGTAGGCTTTTACCTCCACCGTGAGGGGCCGGACCTGGGTAAAATCTCGCGTCTCTCGTCCCGCTCAACCCCGTTCAAGCTACTACCTAGTTGCGTTGTCCTCATGACTAAGTCCTTTCACGAGGACATCTGCCGTGACAAAACCACGACACTTTGTGTTGTACCTTGCGTTCCTTGCTATCCAGCTTATGTTATGTTCTACGTTGGAGTATTACCAACTTAAGAAATTCTTGATACAAGTGATACTTGTCACCATCACCATTCTTTTCTTGGTCCCCGTTTTGTTTCTAACCAGAATACCAACAAATAAACTATGATGTGTGAATTCAAAACTTCTAACAACCCTATTGCTTTGAAGTTAAAGGTCGATTGTCCATCCTAAGTCCGTTGGATATTGAATCACCATTCTAACATTGAAAGTGCTACTTAGTCTGCATTTCCAGGTGCACTTTTGATAAATGTTTAATTGTGGATGCTCTCCTCGAACATACTTCATTATATACTTTGGTATGTCCAATGCTATCACCTTGTTCACTTAATTGTGGAAATCCATGTTTATGGAGATCTCGATGAATTGTTGTTGAGCTCGTCGGCCACATCCTCATCTTTTCCTTGTTGAAATTGTATGACTTATTTTATAAGTTGTTTCCGATGGATCCTTTGTGTATCCAAAGTTTGACCTTTACCTGATGAGCTTGTCAATGCTATCCCGAAGCATGACTGTGGTACTCAAACATCAACAAGAACTTTGGAAGCATAATGCTAAATGTTTCTTGATCAATTATCCAAACACCATTGTATGGGTAACATCATGAGTTTCCTCGCCCCTTTTCCCTAAATGGTTATCTACTTGCAGTCCTGTCATGTATATCCTACTCTGCTTGTTCTTGTGAAGGATATACCCCTAATACTTGTGTTTAAACACATTTCCCTTTCCATTGGTATGTTTAATCCGATAACCACATTTTCCTTTCCATTGTTTTGTTTAATCTTTCTTGTGATTTATATGATCTAAGCAGTAATAATTCCCTGCTTTGGTAAACACCTCGGTGTACAACTTTGTCAGTAAGACCCTGTTACCACTGTTGATGACATTCCGATAACCATCGATGGACAAGAACTTTGCCTATTGGCCCGCCTTGTTTCAACGAGCAGGAAAATGGTTCTCTTCGTCCCTTGCCAATGGTACCAACGTTGTTGCCAACATAACTGACAGGCTACCCTCTGATATGACTTGCTATCATGACCGTGCAAGATGTCAGCTCCTTCCTACTTTAACCCACATGGTGGGCCCATAACCCACAGTTCTACAAGATCAAAACCTGACTCTCCTATACATCCCTGTTTCCAAAGTTATTCCTCACGCTTGGCGTCGTATGTAAATCACGAGCCACCTTCCTAGAGATGATCTATTCTGGTTTCATCCGCAATACTTATTCTGTTGCTCTGAACCCCCTTCACACTCTACTTCAGGCATCAAACGATTGCTTACTCGTTTGAAACTTTTGTACCCTCTTATAATACTCTCGAGGCGTTTCGTGTAATCAACTCGAGAGATACTTTGCTTCTTCCCCAAGTTAACCGTCCGATGGTCAATCTTTTAAAAAATCCATCCTTATAAGGTTTCCCCTCTTATCCTTTCGTAAGTACGGTGAAGATCCTGAAGGAAGGACGACAACTTCATCATGATGCATTGATGCAGAGAAATGAAGACATCAACGCTATGAATCAACCTCTTCAAGAAAAGCAGTCAAGAACGAGAAGGTCCGTTAGAATTTCGTAACCATAACTATCCCCCTTACTCCACCTCTGAAATCTCGGGATGAGATTTCTTGTAGTGGAGGAGATTTGTAACACCCCCAGTGGAAAGCTACAGTAACTCCACACTAATGATACCATGTCACCCTGGTTACTAAGCCAAAGTGCCTCTTGAGAAAATCAAATTTAAATTTCAAGTCAAAATAATATTTCTTTAAACAACTAAACAAAATTGTTCACAATATTTAATAAAATCCCCAAGCAATTTAAAAAAAAACACAAACTACATTTGGATGCCCAAATTGTCCCTAGCAATTAATTTAGTGGTCCAGTTGCATTTAAATGGGCCTTCTCAAAATAAATAAATATTTAAACTTTTTCAAATGGCTTAAAACTTTTTGTGCAGCTCTAGTATGTAACAAGTATTTATGTACAAAGTTTGACCTAAAACTAAAATAAAATGATAGCAAAATAAAATACAAAAAAGAAAAAGAAAATAAAAGGCCTAACTAGTACTGTGCACTGAAGCCTATTGCTACAGTAAATGGTCGAGCCCACGTAGGCCTTCTTCTACCCTAGCTACAGGAGGCGCGGAGGTGGTGGTGCACATCTAGGCCGCAATGGCCATGGTTGGCCACCACGTCGCCCCCCGGCCTTTAAAACATGTCCATCGAAAACCCTAGCTTGCCCTTGACCAGTGCCCCCTCGATCCCCATTCGTCCCTCTCTTCTTCGGCTTGATTTCGAGCTCGGATTCGGTGCGGTGACCGCTGCCTCACCGTCATTACAACGGCCACCGTCGTCGCCGTCGCTCGGGAGCACGTCTAAGAAGTCCACCACAGTTGTCTTCGTCCGTCCTGGGCTCTAGGTCAAGCCTGGGCGTCGCGTAGCCGACGTCGTCGCCGTCTTCCTCGCTCGGTCGCCACAACCTCGTCATCGATGTCGTCGCTCCGGTCCACCTCCGGCCTTCCCGACCTTGCCATCGAGCTCATGGTGAGCTTCTCCTCCGATTCCCCCACCTCTCGGCCTCAATCCGTGCCCCTATACGCCGTTGGTCGCCGCGCCCGCAACGTCCCATGGCCGCGTCCCCTGCTGCGTCCTGCATCGCCCCGGCTCATGCTCCCCGCGCCCCGGCTGCCTTGCTGTGATCGCGCCCACCGCTGGCGTCCGCTAGCCCTGACCGCATCCAGGCACGCCCCCGCAGCGGTCCGCGGCCCTGCCTGCAGCTTACTGCGGTGCTACTACTACCTGTTGTCGCTGCTAGTTGCGTTACTGCTGCTACTCTTGCACTACTTGTTGTTTCCGCTGTTGTTTGCTTTGCCTAAGGTTGTTGTTGCTTGCTCTGCCTAATCCCGCTGCCGTTGCTCGCCGCCTTGCCGTCGCGCTCTGCCAGCGACATGCCTATCGTCGCTGCAACGTCTGCTTGCTACTGCTCACTGTTGCGCTACTGTCTGCTGCTCCGCTACTACTTGTTGATAACCCAGAAGTATGGGGGATCAATTGTAGCCTTTCTCGATAAGTAAGAGTGTCAAACCCAATGAGGAGCTAAAGGAAACTCTACGCACGTTTAACGTTCGCTTTACCTAGAACAAGTATGAAACTAGAAGTACTTTGTAGGTGTAATGGGATAGGTTTGCAAGATAATAAAGAGCACTTAAATAAAAGTTAGGGGCTGTTTAGATAAAGAAACAATTAAGTTAGTTTTAGTAGAGAGCTTTTTGTCACAAGAAAGATATTTGTCCCTAGGCAATCGATAACTAGCCTGGTAATCATTATTGCAATTTTATATGAGGGAGAGGCATAAGCTAACATACTTTCTCTACTTGGATCATATGCACCTATGATTGGAACTCTACCAAGCATCCACAACTACTAAAGATCATTAAGGTAAAACCCAACTATAGCATTAAAGTATCAAGTCCTCTTTACTCCCATACGCAAACAACCTACTTACTCGGGTTTGTGCTTCTGTCACTCACGCCACCCACCATAAGCGAATCATGAACATATTGCAAACCCTACAACGGGGATCCCTCACGCTTGTGCGACACGGAGAGCACCATAGGACAGCACCAATAATAAAACATACAGCTCAAACCAATCACGATCATCAATCAACCCATAGGACAAAACGGATCTACTCAAACATCATAGGATAGCCATACATCATTGGGAAATAATATATAGCGTTGAGCACCATGTTTAAGTAAAGATTACAGCGGGGAGAAGGGGTGTTACACCGCTGCATAGAGGGGGAGAGAATTGGTGATGACGGTGGCGAAGTTGTTGGTGTAGATCGCCGTCACGATGATGGCCCCGTCGGCGTTCCGGCACCACCGAGAGAGAGGGGGAGAGCCCCCCTCCTTATTCTTCTTCCTTGACCTACCCCCTAGATGGGAGGAGGGTTTCCCCCCTAGTCCTTGGCCTCCATGGTGGCGGAGGGGTGAGAGCCCCTACGAGATTGGATCTCTCTCTCTGTTTCCTTCTATTTCTGCGTTCCTGTTTTCTGGCCTTTCACCGTTTCTTAAATTCCTGGAGATCCGTAACTCCGATTGGGCTGAAATTTTAACACGATTTTTATCTGGATATTATCTTTCTTGCGGCCGAAGAAGGGCACCAACTGCCTTACGGGGCGGCCACAAGCCTGCCAGGCGCGCCCCTAGGGCTTGTGGGCCCCTCGGGCATCGTCTCGCGTTGATTATTTTTCCCCAAAATCACATATATTCCAAAATAATTCTCCATAAATTTTTATCGCGTTTGGACTTCGTTTGGTATGGATATTCTGTGAAACAAAAAACATGCAACAAAGAGGAACTGGCATTGGGCACTGGATCAATATGTTAGTCCCAAAAATAGTATAAAAAGTTGCCAAAAGTATGTAAAAGTTGTAGAATATTGGCATGAAACAATCAAAAATTATAGATACGACGAAGACGTATCAGCATCCCCAAGCTTAATTCTTGCTCGTCCTCGAGTAGGTAAATGATAAAACAGATAATTTTTGATGTGGAATGCTACCTAGCATAATCTTCATCACATAATCTAATCATGGCATGAATATTAAGACACGAGTGATTCAAAGCAATAGTCTAAATTTGACATAAAGACATCAATACTCAGGCATCCCAACAAACAATCATGTCTTTCAAAATATCAGTCCTAAAGAACCTTATCCCTACAAAATCATATAGCCTTGTCATGCTCCATCTTCTTAACACAAAGTATTTATCATGCACAACCCCGATGACAAGCTGAGCAATTGGTTCATACTTTTTAACGCGCTTCAGCTTTTTCAACTCCCACGCAATACATGAGCGCAAGCCGTGGATATAGCACTATGGGTGGAATAGAGTATGGTGATTGAGATAATATGGAGAAGACAAAAAAAGAAGAAAGTCTCACATCGACGCGTCTAATCAACAGGCTATGGAGATGCCCATCAATCGATGTCAATGCGAGGAGTAGGGATTGCCATGCAACGGATGCACTAAGAGCTATAAGTGTATGAAAGATCAAACTAAAAACTAAGTGGATGTGCATCCAACTTTCTTGCTCATGCAGACCTTAGGCATTTGAGGAAGCTCGTCATCAGAATATACAAGCCAAGTTCTATAATGAAAATTTCCCACTAGTATATGAAAGTGACAACATAGGAGACTCTCTATATGAAGAACATGGTGCTGCTCTGAAGCACAAGTGTGGAAAAAGGATAGTAACATTGCCCCTTCTCTCTTTTTCTCTCATTTTTTTTTGTTTTCTTCTTTTTTGTTTTTTTTTGTTGGGCTCTTTTTGGCCTCTTTTTTCCTTTTTTCGTCCAGAGTCTCATCCCAACTTGTGGGGGAATCATAGTCTCCATCATCCTTTCCTCATTGGGGCAATGCTCTAATAATGATGATCATCACACTTTTATTTACTTACAACTCGATATTACAACTCGATACAACTAATACATGATGACTCTATATGAATGCCTCTGACAGTGTACCAGGATGTGCAATGATCTAGCATAGCAAAGATATCAAAAAATACACAAGCCATGAAAATATCATGCTAGCTATCTTACGATCATGCAAAGCAATATGACAATGAATGCTCAAGTCATGCATATGATGATGATGGAAGTTGCATGGCAATATATCTCGGAATGACTATGGAAATGCCATAATAGGTAGGTATGGTGGCTGTTTTGAGGAAGATATAATGAGGCTTATGTGTGATAGAGCGTATCATATCACGGGGTTTGGATGCATCGGCGAAGTTTGCACCAACTCTCGAGGTGAGAAAGGGCAATGCACGGTACCAAAGAGGCTAGCAAACTGCGGGGAGGTGAGAGTGTGTATAATCAATGGACTCAATATTAGTCATAAAGAACTCACATACTTATTGCAAAAGTTTATTAGCCATCAAAGCAAAGTACTCATACACATGCTCCTAGGGGGATAGATTGGTAGGAAAAGACCATCGCTCGTCCCCGACCGCCACTCATAAGGAAGACAATCAAAAATAAATCATGCTCTAATATCATCGCATAACGAGAGACCATACGTGCATGCTTCGGGAATCACAAACCTTAACACCAATATTATTACTAAACCATAATCATTCACTAGTACCTCCCACATATTACCATCTCTATATTGCAAAACAATTGCAAGGAATCAAACATATCATATTCAATGATCTACAAGTTTTATGTAGGATTTTATGACTAACCAAGTGAATGACCAATTCCTGTTGACTCTCTAAATAGATATAAGTGAAGCATGAGAGTTTAATTCTTTCTAGAAAAGATTTGCCCATGCTCTAACAAATATAAGTGAAGCAAAAGAGCATTCTACAAATGGCGGTTTTCTGTGTGTAGAGAAACAGGCAATCCAAACTTCAAATGATATAAGTGAAGCACATGAAGCATTCTATAAAACCATACTCAAAAGATATAAGTGAAGTGCAAAGAGCATTCTATAAATCAACCAAGGACTTTCTAATACCAGCATGGTGCATTATTAAAATAAAATAAAAAATCACACGACGCTCCAAGAATTTACGCATATCATGTGACGAATAAAAATATAGCTCCAAGTAAAATTACCGACGGTCGTTAGAAGAAAGAGGGGATGCCTTCCGGGGCATCCCCAAGCTTAGTTGCTTGGGAGTCCTTGAGTATTACCTTGGGGTGCCTCGGGCATCCCCAAGCTTAGGCTCTTGCCACTCTTTATTCCTTCATCCATCATGATCTCACCCAAAACTTGAAAACTTCAATCACACAAAACTTAACAAAACCCTCGTGAGATCCGTTAGTATAATAAAGCAAATCACTACTTTAAGTACTGTTGAAAACCCATTCATATTTTATTTTTGCATTATAACTACTGTACTCTAACTTCACCATGGCTTATATCACTGATACAATCCATAGATTCATCAAAACACGCAAAACAATGCATCAAAAATAGAATCTGTCAAAAACAGGACAGTCTATAGCAATCTGAACATTAACAATACTTCCGTAACTCTAAAAATTCTGAAAAATTAGGACAAAATAAAAAATTTGCATAGCAGTACTGTGTAGAAATTTCATAAACTTTTGATGTTCCAGTAAAAATTATAAATTCACGCACTACAGAAAAAGTTTCTGTTTTTGCACTGCACAAACTAAACAAGCAATCTAATCATCCTAAAGGCAAATCTTGGCACATTATTTTTATAATACAATGGATTTGTACAAGGGGATAATTATTTTTGTTGAGAAGTTTCTGTAATTCAAGATTTGCAAACTTTCCATGGGCATGAACAAAGTTCAAGGAGCTCCCCCACTTCAATGATGCTCGTCTTTCTTACTTTCACTTTTCTTTTTGAAATTTTTTTAGGTTCCCCTCTATATTTTTTGGTTTTTAAACTTTTTAAAAGGCACAAAACAGAAGTAAATGACTCTCTAAAACTTTTGGGTTGTCTCCCTGGCAGCACTTTCTTTAAAGCCATTAAGCTAGGCATATAGTGCTCAAGTAATGGATCCACCCGGATCCCAAGGTATATCAAAGCCAATTTTAGTTAACAATGATTTGTAATTTAGTATTGAGCACAAAGCAACATATATCATGCAACAACTAAGTCTAACTCTCTTCCTATGCATCGGCATGCCATAAAAGAACAATTCATGCAAATCAAGTAAAGACCAATGCATAGTATAAACAATTTCTTGCAATTTTATTGTGTTGGAAACATAGAGAGGCGGAGATGTAGTTCTTCTCTCATAATGATTGCAAGTAGGAGCAAAAAGCACATGCATATTATATTCATCAAAATCATCACGTGTAGTAGTAAGATGCAGCCCATCAATATAACCCTTAATAAGCGCAAACTTCTCCGATATAGTGTAGTTGGGAGAATTCAAAAAGATAATAGGACTATCATGTGTGGGTGCAATAGCAACAATTTCATTATTAACATAAGGAACTATAGCAAGTTCATCTCCATAAGCATAATTCATATTGGCATCATGGCCACAAGCATAGCAAGCATCAATTCCATCAAAAAGTGATATTTCAAATGAATCGAAGGGATCATAACAATTATCATAGCATTCATCCTTCGGTAAGCACAAAAGGAGATTAAACAATGTATGAGTTGAAGAGTTACTCTCATTAGAAGGTGGGCACGGGTAGCTAATCCGCTCTTCCTCCCTTTGTTCTTCGCTTTCCTCCTTATCTTTTTAATCCAATGAGCTCACAGTGTCATCAATTTCTTCTTCCATAGTTTCCTGCAAAATATTAGTCTCTTCTTGGACAGCGGAGACTCTCGCAATAAACTCATTAATATTGGCATTATATTCATAATTTTCATAGCAATATTTAAGTATAGCATAATTTTCAGGTCTGTAAGCAGCATCATCATAATTTTCTAACTTTTCAAACAAAGATTCAATTTCATAAGCACCCTTAAAAGCAACAAATTATGCTATTCGTTCTGCATCATAGTAATCATATATACCATTAGCATAAGAAGCCAAGGTTTCATTATCATTAAATTTACATGAAAATGGAAGGTGTGGAGCCTTCATCCTAGAGCAACAAGTATAATCATATCTCAAGCATAAATTCCAAGCATACCAATGCAACATTTCAATTTGATCCCATAACAGTTTCCCTTTTTGAGTCAAGCGATAATCCCTAAAGTATTCACGTTGATCCAACGTGTCTCCCATTATCAAGTTGAATGGGGTTTTCTCAGGATTATCAAAGTAGTGTTTAATATTTTTCACATAACGAGCATCGAGGGTTTTAGGAGGTTCCCCATCTCCATGAGTAGCAAGTACACCTAATTTTTTTGGTATTTCGTGTTCCATATCCATAACTAAAGATATAAAACAACTCAAAAGAGAAAATAAAAACTACTTAGTGATAAAGCAAACAAGCACACATGAGAATATTCAACCCACGCTATTGTTCCCCGGCAACGGCGCCAGAAAAAGGTCTTGATAACCCACAAGTATAGGGGATCAATTATAGCCTTTGTCGATAAGTAAGAGTGTCGAACCCAACAAGGAGCTAAAGGTAGGATTTGTATTCCCTTCAAGTTCTATCGACCATCGATACAACTCTACGCACGCTTAACGTTCGCTTTACCTAGAAGAAGTATGAAACTAGAAGTACTTTGTAGGTGTAATGGGATAGGTTTTCAAGATAATAAAGAGCACATAAATAAAAGTTAGGGGTTGTTTAGATAAAGAAACAATTAAGTTAGTTTTAGTAGAGAGCTTTTTGTCACAAGAAAGTTATTTGCCCCTAGGCAATCGATAACTAGACCGGTAATCATTATTGCAATTTTATATGAGGGAGAGGCATAAGCTAACATACTTTCTTTACTGGGATCATATGCACTTATGATTGGGACTCTAGCAAGCATCCCCAACTACTAAATATCATTAAGGTAAAACCCAACCATAGCATTAAAGTATCAAGTCCTCTTTACTCCCATACGCAAACAACCTACTTACTCGGGTTTGTGCTTCTATCACTCACGCCACCCACCATAAGCGAATCATGAACATATTGCAAACCCTACAGCGGGCATCCTGCATGCTTGCGCGACACGGAGAGCACCATAGGACATCACCAATAATAAAACATACAACTCAAACCAATCACGATCCTCAATCAACCCATAGGACAAAACGTATCTACTCAAACATCATAGGATAGCCATACATCATTGGGAAATAATATATAGCATTGAGCACCATGTTTAAGTAGATATTACAGTGGGGAGAAGGGGTGTTACACCACTGCATAGAGGGGGAGAGAGTTGGTGATGACGGCGGCGAAGTTGTTGGTGTAGATCATTGTCACGATGATGGTCCCGGTGGCGTTCCGGCGCCACCGGGAGAGAGGGGGAGAGAGCCCCCTCCTTCTTCTTCTTCTTCCTTGACCTCCCCCCTAGATAGGAGGAGGGTTTCTC
Organism: Thinopyrum elongatum; assembly: GCA_011799875.1. Lineage (NCBI taxonomy): Eukaryota > Viridiplantae > Streptophyta > Magnoliopsida > Poales > Poaceae > Thinopyrum > Thinopyrum elongatum. The sequence goes on from CM022302.1 coordinate 249,444,198, forward strand.
CTCTGGTCCTTGGCCTCCATGGTGGCGGAGGGGCGAGAGCCCCTCCGAGATTGGATCTCTCTCTCTGTTTCCTTCTGTTTCTGTGTTCCTGTTTTCTAGCCTTTCACCGTTTCTTAAATTCCCGGAGATCCATAACTCTGATTGGGCTGAAATTTTAACACGATTTTTATCTGGATATTATCTTTCCTGCGGCCAAAGAAGGGCACCAAACGCCTTACATGGTGGCCACAAGCCTGCCAGGCGCGCCCAGGGTAGGGGGGCATGCCCCTAGGGCTTGTGGGCCCCTCAGGCATCGTCTCGCGTTGATTCTTTTTCCCAAAAATCACATGTATTCCAAAATAAATCTTCGCAAATTTTTATCGCGTTTGGACTTCGTTTGGTATGGATATTCTGTGAAACAAAAACATGCAACAAAAAGGAACTGACACTGGGCACTGGATCAATATGTTAGTCCCAAAAATAATATAAAAAGTTGCCAAAAGTATGTAAAATTTGTAGAATATTGGCATGAAACAATAAAAAACATTATAGAGACAACGGAGATGTATCACTTGCCGCTGTTAGTGCTACTTCCTGCTGCCTGCTACCGCGCTGCTAGCGCTACCGCATGCTACTGCCATTGCTGGCTTCAGCCGCCGGCGCCCCTAGGTGCGCCGTTGCTGGACTCATGCGCCATCCACACACCTGCCACATGCCTCCAACACTACAAACATGGAACCTTCCCCTCTGGATCGTCTGACCGATAAATGCCTGGAGCCAGGAAAATATTCCCAGATATTTTCCCGCTTCGTCTGAAATACTTAGTAATGCATTAGAGCATGCCATCGCACACCTCTTGTCGTGCCATTGCATTTGTATTGCATTTGATTGCTCCGTTATTTATTTGTCCCCCCCCCCCCCGTTACTTCTTTTTCGGTAGACCCCGAGGTCTCTGTTGATCCGGTGATCAACTACTTCACCGTGAGACGGGGCGATGGGACCACATATCGTGGATCATTGATCGTTACTGCGCGCTCCCAAGACACTAATGAGATTGGGTATTTGATCTGAGTTGGTCGTTGACCTATACGCACTAACCGCCACGCGGGAACAGTTATGGGCACTCGGCGTCGTATGTATCAGCCGAAGCTCTCCAGACGTCAGTGACTGAGTGGCGTGTGCCCGGCTGGTCAGCGTAAGCACCTGCCTTGTATAAGGAGGTCGCCAGGACGGATCCCGGCCGCCCACACAACGTGCAGGAGTGCAAAGGGCGATGGGCCCAAGACCCCTACGCGCTTAGGATGTAGACCGGCGTGCTGGCCTCTCTATTGAGCCTAGGTAGGGCTACGACATGTTGATCTTCCGAGGCCGGGCATGACACAGGAAGTGTGTCCAGCCAGAGTGATCCAGCATGTTGGGTAATGTGGTGCACCCCTGCAAGGAATTTTAGCTATTCGAATAGCCGTGTCCACAGTAATAGGACAACTTGGAGTTGTATCCTGATCTATACAACTAGAACTGGATGCTGAGGCATGAAATGGATATGATGGCTCCCGGATTGCTTTCTCGCAGGGAGTCGAGAAAGGATCTCCGGGCGCTAATGCTACAACATACTTGCTAATTATAATATGCTTTTCTGTACTCTTAAAAAAATGCTGCAAGATGCTTGAAGATGCTAGTCTTTGATAGGCTAGGCATTTCCCTTCTCTTCTGGCATTTCTGCAGTCTAGTCCAAAGATACAACCCATTCCTTTGATGCTAATGCATACTTAGTTTGGATCTAATGTAAGTCTTGTGAGTACTTTGGATGAGTACTCACGGTTGCTTTGCTACTTCTTTTCCCCCTATACATGATTGCTGCGATCAGATGACGGATCCCAGGAGCTAGATGCCGCCACCGATGACTACTACTACCCCGAGGGTGCCTAGTACTATGTGAAGGCTGTCGACGACCAGGAGCAGCTAGGAGGCTCCTACGCAGGAGGCCTTGCCTTCTCGATCATTGTTGCTTTTGTGCTAGCCTTCTTAAGGCAGACTTGTTTAACTTATGTCTGTACTCAGATACTGTTGCTTCTGCTGACCCGTTTGTATCGAGCTTATGTATTCGAGGCCTCGATGCCCCTGGCTTGTAATATAAAGCTTGTATTATTTTAATTTGTGTCTAGAGTTGTGTTGTGATATCTTCCTGTGAGTCTCCGATCTTGATTGTTCGCATTTGCGTGTATGATTAGTGCATGATTGAATCGGGGGCGCCAAATTCTTCAAAACAACCCTAAGCATAGTAGACAATGTTCTATTGAGTACTTCAGTTTGTCCATGAGTTTGGGGGTGACATGTAGTACTAAAAAGTAGTTTAGTCCCCAACTCAGCCCATAAACATCTCCAAAAATGGCTAAGAAACATAGTATCACGATCTGAAAGAATAGTATTTGGCACACCATGCAAGCGAATACTTTCATGAAAGAACAAATCAACAACATTAGCAGCATCATCGCTTTTATGACATGGTATAAAGTGTGCCATTTTTTAAAATCTATCCACGACAACAAATATGCTATCCCACCCCTTCTTTGTTTGAGGTAAACCTAAAACAAAGTCCATAGATATATCCTCCCAAGGAACACTAAGTATAGGCAAAGGCATATATAAACCATGAGGATTGAGTCCTGACTTAACTTTTTGACATGTAGTGCAGCGAGCAACAAAACTCTCAACATCCCGTCTCATCTTTGGCCAAAAGAAATGTGTAGCAAGTACGTCCTCCGTCTTCTTCATGCCAAAGTGTCCCATTAATCCTCCTCCATGCGCCTCCCGCAACAACAAAAGATGAACGGAGCTAGCTTGAATGCATAGCTTGTTAGAACGGAACACAAATCCATCATTAAGGACGAATTTGTTCCATGTTCTTCCTTCTTTACAATTCTGCATTACATCTTTAAAATCAGCATCATGCACATATTGATCTTTTATGGTCTCCAAACCAAATATTTTAAAGTCAAGTTGTGAAAGCATAGTATAGCGGCGAGACAATGCATCAGCAATAACATTTTCTTCACCCTTCTTGTGTATAATAACATAAGGGAAAGTCTCAATGAATTCAACCCATTTAGCATGTCTATGATTTAATTTTGCTTGACTTTTAATATGTTTCAATGATTCATGATCAGAATATATAACAAATTCTTTGGGCCATAAATAATGTTGACATGTTTCTAAAGTACGAACAAGAGCATATAACTCGTCAAAAGTAGAATAGTTCAGACTAGGCCCACTCATTTTTTTAGAAAAGTATGCAACAGGTTTACCATCTTGTAATAACACACATCCTAATCCAATTCCACTAGCATCACATTCAAGCTCAAAAGTCTTATTAAAATCAGGAAGTTGGAGTAAAGGAGCATGTGTCAACTTATCTTTCAATACCGTGAAGGCTTCTTCCTGTGCGGTACCCCAAACAAAAGGCACATTCTTCTTTGTAAGCTCATTGAGAGGTGCAAAAATGGTGCTGAAATCTCTCACAAAACACCTATAGAAACCAGCGAGTCCAAGAAAACTCCTCACTTGTGTGACTGTTTTGGGCTGTAGCCAACTCTTAATAGCTTCAATCTTGGCTTTACCAACTTCAATTCCCTGTGGAGTAACAACACAACCAAGAAAATATACTCGGTCGGTGCAAAAGGTGCACTTCCCAATGTTACCAAACAAACATGCATCACGTAGAGGAATAAAAACAACACATAAATGTTCCAAATGTTCCTCCAAAGATCTGCTATAAATCAGTATATCATCAAAATAGACTACCACAAATCATCTAATGAAAGCACGTAAAACTTCGTTCATTAATCTCATGAAAGTACTAGGTGCATTAGTTAACCCAAAAGGCATGACTAACCACTCATATAATCCAAACTTAGTTTTAACTATTGTTTTCCATTCATCTCCCAATTTCATATGAATTTGATGGTATCCACTACGCAAATCAACTTTAGAGAATATTGCAGAGCCATCATCAAGCATATCATCTAGCCTAGGAATAGGATGATGATAACAAATAGTAATCTTATTAATGCCTCTCCAATCAACACACATACACAATGTACCATCCTTTTTTGGCACTAGTATAATAGGAACAGTACAAGGACTAAGAGATTCGTGTATATAACCTTTGTCGAGAAGCTCCTATACTTGATCCATAATCTCCTTCATCTCCTCTGGATTGGGAACGGTTTGGCAGCGAAGCACTGGGAATTAAGTCAATCTGATGCTCAATCCCTCGAATAGGTGGTAATCCCGGTGGCATGTCTTATGGAAAGACGTCAGCAAACTCCTGCAAAATGTTAGTGACAGCAGGAGGCAAAATGGAGGCACGTCCTCGAATGAAAATAATGCCTCTTTGCACACAAAAGCATAGCAAACAGATTTGTTAAAATCCAGATCATCAATATCAGATTTGGTGGCAAGTAAACATCCACTTTTCAATTTAATTTCAAAAGCAACACTAGATGGTTTATTATTAGGCTTCATTTGTTGCGCAAAGTCTTTTGCCACAATCTGATTTTCACTCTTATTTTGCTCCTGTTTTGCTTTACTAGCTCTATGAATATCATCTTTCAAAATGGAATCAGGAGACATAGGAAGCAAAGTAATATGTTTATCCTTATGAACAAGAGTATACTGATTGTTTCGACCATGGTGTACAGACTTTTTATCAAATTGCCATGGTCCCACCAAGTAATAAGGAACATGCTTGCATGGGTACCACATCACAATCAACATAATCAGCATATGTAGCTATACTTAAATGCACACGAACAATACGTGTTACCTTAACCTTGCCACTGTTGTTGAACCACTGGATGTAGTAAGGATGCGGATGTGGTCTTGTGGTGAGAGACAACTTCTCCACCATCTCCATGCTAGCCAAGTTGTTGCAGCTCCCTCCATCTATGATGACGCGAACAAAACGTTCGTTCACAACTCCCTTTGTATGGAACAAACTGTGCCTCTGATTTTGCTCAGCTTGTGTGACCTGCACACTCAAAACACGTTGAGCAACTAAAGTTTCATACCTGTTAGCATCTTCAACAGCCATGTATTGCGTCTCTTGTTCAGAATCATCTTCACTGTGTTCTTCACTTGTAATAAGAGCCAAAGTCTCCTCGTCATGGTCACTACCGGACTCAAACCCACCATCCTCAGTAGCAATCATCACACGCTTAGATGGGCATTCTCTCGCATAATGACCTCCACCCTTGCAACAACGACAAATAATATCATGTGTTTGCCCTGTTGATGCCATGGATGAAGAAGAGCTCTGTGCAGGCCCGGAAGGTGTGCTCTTGGCAGATAGTGGCGGTTGTGCCTGCTTTCTTGTATCACGGTTGGAGGTGGTAGCTGACGGAGGTTCTGGTGCAGCAGAACGTGTGGAAGTAGAGGATGCATGTGGTGTTGATGATGATGATCGACCTACAGAAAAAATTAGTTCGCGCCAATGCCTGTTGATCCTGCACTCTATGTTCAACTTTGCAATCAAGATGGAATAAACGAGTGATATTGTTATATTCCTTATACTCTAAGATGGTCTGAATATCTCTATTTAACCCACCCATGAAACGTGCAAGCATAGCTTCATTATCCTCAACAATACCACATCTAATCATGTCAGTTTGAAATTCCTCATAATATTCTTCTACAGAATTTTTCCCTTGTCTTAAACACTGCATAGAGCTCTTCAATTTTTGAAATAATTCACATTGATAATATGGTGGAACCCAACGAGTATGCATAGCATTTTTCAAAGTAGCCCAAGTAGCTAGAATATGATATAATCTACAATGTTCGGACCACCACACACAAGCAAAACTAGTGAAAGCACAAACAGCAGCAGCAACACGTCTCTCATCGAGATATTGTAAACATGTAAAACATTGTTCAGTTTCTAACTCCCAAGTAAGATATATATCAGGAACATATCTACCCTCAAATGGTGGAATATTCAATTTTAGTTTAGGAAGATGGTTATGATCTCGTACCTGAGGTGGTTGGGCAGCCATACCGTTGCGATTATTTGCATGTGGACAACCTGGTGGTGGTGGTGCTGGTGGTTGCACGTAGTTTTGATTTTGATCAACCTAATCCTCGTAATCGCCCTTGTAATTGTCCTCCTCCTCGGCAGCAGCAGGAGCAGGAGCCACAGAAGCATCAACCGTAGGTGCAGCGGCACCAGAAGTTTCGTCGGGCTCAAGGGGAACGCGCATGGCTCGTCCCACTTGATTTGGAAGGCGATGTTGTTGTTGTTGTCATCGTCGTCATTGTTGTTGTTGCAGAGGTGCGACAGGTGCAGTTAGTGGTGGTTGTGGAAGAGGCGTGAGTAGTTCACTGAACTTGTCATTGCTACTTCTTGAGCTTGCGTTGATTTTTCCCTTGAAGAGGAAAGGGTGATGCAGCAAAGTAGAGATAAGTATTTCCCTCAGTTAAGAACAAAGGTATAAATTTAGTAGGAGGCACAAGCAAGTCTCCAATATATGCACCTGCACAAACTAACAAACACTTGCACACAACGCGAAAAAGGGGTTGTCAATTCCTTCACGGTCACGAACAAGAGTGAGATCTAATAGAGACAGGTATAAAAGATAAATAAAAGAGCAAACTAAAGTAAATATAAATAAATTACAGCAAGGTATTTTTGGGTTTTTTGGTTTATAGATCTGGAAAGATATGATGGGAAATAGACCCGGGGGCCATAGGTTTCACTAGAGTCTTCTCTCTTGAAGAAAACATACGGTGGGTAAACAAATTACTGTTGAGCAATTGATAGAAAATCGCATAATTATAAAGACATCTAAGGCAATGATCATGAATATAAGCATCACGTCCGTGACAAGTAGACCGACTCCTACCTGCATCTACTACTATTACTCCACACATCGACCGACTCTTGCCTGCATCTAGAGTATTAAGTTCATAAGAATAGAGCAACGCTTTAAGTAAGATGACATGATGTACAGGGATAAACTCAAGCAATATAATATAAACCCCATCTTTTTATCCTTCATGGAAACAATATAATACGTGCCTCGCTACCCCTTCTGTCACTTGATGAGGACACGGCAAGATTGAACCCAAAACTAAGCACCTCTCCCATTGCAAGAAAAAACCAATCTAGTTGGCCAAACCAAACCGATAGTTTGAAGAGAAATACAAAGATATCTTAATCATGCTTAAAAGAGTTCAGAGAAGACTCAAATAATAGTCATAGATAATCTGATCATAAATCCACAATTCATCAGATCTCAACAAACGCACCCTAAAAGAAGATTACATCGAATAGATCTCCAAGAACATTGAGGAGAATATTGTATTGAAGATCAAAGAGAGAGAAGAAGCCATCTAGCTACTAGCTATGGACCCGTAGGTCTGTGGTAACTGTGGTAGACTACTCACTCATCATCGGAAGGGCAGCAAGGTTGGTGTAGAGGCCCTCCGTGATTGAATCCCCCTCCGGCGGAGTGCCGAAAAAGGCCCCAAGATGGGATCTCACAGGAACAGAGGCTTGCGGCGGTGGAAAAGTATTTTTGGTGTGCCCTCTGGTGTAGGGGAATATTTGAGGATTTATAGTGCAAAGATTAGGTTTAGGAGGTCTACGAGGGACCCACAAGCCCTGGGGGCGCCCCCCGGGGCGCGCCCCTATGGCTTGTGGCCGCCTCGTAGGTCTTGTGGCCTCCTCTCCAAGTCTCCTGGGTTTCTTCTAGTCCAAGAAAAATCACCATAAATTTTATTCCATTTGGACTCCATTTGATATTCCTTTTCTGTAAAAGTCAAAAACAAGGAAAAAACAAAAACTGGCACTGAGCTCTAGGTTAATAAGTTAGTCCCCAAAATAATATAAAATAGCATATTAATACATATAAAACATCCAAAACAGATAATATAATAGCATGGAACAATAAAAAATTATAGATACATTGGAGACGTATCAAGCATCCCCAAGCTTAATTCCTGCTCGTCCTCGAGTAGGTAAATGATAAAAACAGAATTTTTGATGTGACGTGCTACCTAACATATTTATCAATGCATTTTTCTTTATTGTGGCAAGAATATTCAGATCCATAAGATTCAAAACAAAAGTTTAATATTGACATAAAAACAATAATACTTCAAGCATACTAATAAAGCAATCATGTCTTCTCAAAATAACATGGCCAAAGAAAGTTATCCCTACAAAATCATATAGTCTGGCTATGCTCTATCTTCATCACACAAAATATTTCATCATGCACAACCCCAATCACAAGCCAAGCAATTGTTTCATACTTTTAATGTTCTCAAGCTTTTTCAACTTTCACGCAATACATGAGCGTGAGCCATGGATATAGCACTATAGGTGGAATAGAATATGCTAGAGGTTGTGAGGAGAAGACAAAAAAAAGGAGAAATTCTCACATCAACTAGGCAAATTAATGGGCTATGGAGATACCCATCAATTGATATTGATGCAAGTGAGTACGGATTGCCATGCAATGGATGCACTAGAGCTATAAGTGTATGAAAGCTCAAAAAGAAACTAAGTGGGTGTGCATCCAACTTGCTTGCTCACAAAGACCTAGGGCAATTTTGAGGAAGCTCATCATTGGAATATACAAGCCAAGTTCTATAATGAAAAATTCCCGCTAGTATATGAAAGTGACAAAATAGGAGACTCTCTATCATGAAGAACATGGTGCTACTTTGAAGCACAAGTGTGGAAAAAGGATAGTAACATTGTCCCTTCTCTCTTTTCTCTCATTTTTTTGTTTGGGCTTCTTTGGCCTCTTTTATTTTATTTTGGGCTTCTTTGGCCTCTTTTATTTTGAAGTCCGGAGTCTTATCCCAACTTGTGAGGGAATCATAGCTTCCATCATCCTTTCCTCACACAGGACAATGCTCTAATAATGATCATCACACTTTTATTTACTTACAACTCAATATTAGAACAAAATATGACTCTATATGAATGCCTCCGGTGGTATACCGGGATGTGCGATGATTAAGAGTGACATGTATAAAAAATATGAACGGTGTCGTGGTAGAACACGGCCACCTATGAGGCCATCGGCCCCTTCGTGGTTCGGCAGGGGGGAGAACGCATTGCACAAAGAGCGGAGGCCATGGGACAGCACGACAGTTGTGACTATGGTGGTTTTTACCCAGGTTCGGGCCGCTGAGAAGCGTAAAACCCTACTCCTGCTTTGGTGGATTGATGGAGAGACCATGGAGAACGCGCGGCGCTCGAGCCCGGCAAGGTCGCCTCGGGAGGAGCAGCTACGCGCGTATGAGTACACGAGGGTCCAAATCCTTTCTAAGGTTGCCACGGTCCTCCTTTTATAGGCTAAGGGTTACCACAATGGCAAAACGGTCATTATCCATCGATTAGATAGCTAACAGTGCTATCATACCTAACTCTGGCAGTTTGGACAAAGTGCATTAAATGCACTGCCATGTGTCACCCTGTGGATGCGGCCCGGCAAGCCTGCCACACCGCTCTAGCCATGTCCCACCTGTGGGTGTCATATAGAGGTGATTTTCTTCCTAAATGGCTGCCACATGCCAAATGACAGCCACTTAGTTATCTGGGGGCTTGACACCGCACCGATGGATGACTTGCGTTGCGATGCGGTGGAGCGGTGGAGTCTTGGCAGGGATGCAAGACGCTAGTGGCCCCGGCAATCCTTGCTGAGGAAGTCTTGGGACTTGCCTTCGGGATGGCCTCAACCTGACCAGGCTCGCCTGCCCGGCAAGGGAGGTTTTTCCCTTGTGATATCTTGTTGCCTTGGCTTGTCTTGGTCTTCTTGATCCGCCCTTTGATCTCTCAAAGGGCTATCTTTCTCTGGCTTGGTTCTATCTTGAATGCTTGGTGTTGCTTGCATTTCTGCCACTTGAGCCTGTGTACAGTCCGGGCAACATACGTGAAGGTTTGTTGCACCGACAGGAGCCCCCGGGCCTGGTCCGAACGTGCCGTCGAGCATCGTTGGGGTAGGCCCTATCAGGGACACAGGCAGGGGTCTTGCGCTGATATTCTCTTTTTCTTGATATTATCCTTGCTTCTTCATTAACCTGTGCTTGAGTCAGTTTTCGGTTCTCCCACTCGTCGTGTGATGCCAAACATGGTGGGGGCCAGCCTGTTATGGCCCGTGAATGACTTTATCCCACGGGGCGGTAACTGCCATTTCACTCATCCCACTACGCCCGCCCTTTCCGCCATGTACGCCGCATGCGCCGCGCAGGGTAGGTAACGGACGTGCACGGTGCAGGGAAGAGCGCTGTGACAGGAACCCAAATTCTCCGGATTGGTGCAAAAGGGCGATCGATGGGCTCGGCCACCGTCCGCAGCTTGGATGGGTCGGACTCAAAGGAGCCCTCGAGAGTAGGTGGAGAACCAGCCCCCAGCCCCGGCTCGCCTATAAAAAGGGAGCACTAGGGGGAGTGGAGGCATCCATCCACACACTTCTGCCTTCTTCTTCCTTGTCTCCTTCTTCGTCATGCCGAACGGGAGAGACCGGGGTCAGGCCCCGGGCCTCGGTTCGGGGGTGATGACTCCGAAGGCTAGTGTCACCGCTCGGGGAGTGAGTCTGGTCCGGGGCCGTGGGAGGCGCGGCGACCGTAGTAGGGGCGGTCGCACATCGCGGCGGCGCGTCAGCGAACGCCACACCAACCCTGGTGTGGAAGGTGCTGTGCTTCTTCATGATGGTGGAGCGCTCGCCCCTTCCACACGAGCTCGCCGTCCGGGGAAGAGGTGTCGCCTCTGGTGCAAGCTGTCGGGGCTCGTCAACCCATCGGCGGAGTCCTCAAGGCCTCTGGTGCCCCCATGGGAACGCGCTCGGGATCTTCAGTAATCCCAGCACTGCTTTTTTTGGCGAGGTCGGGGAAGACGCTGAAGATGGCGATGCCCTCCTGCCCGTCAAGGTGGGGAGTGGTGCTCCCCGCGCACCTCGGGAACCGCCGCCACTGTCAGCTGCTTCTTCGAGGGAGGTGACAGGCCAAGTGCCCGGTGTCCTCCCGGAGCGACAGTGACGAGGAAAAAACGGGTGAAGACGGAGAAGGCGGGTGGCAGGCCGTCAGGTCGGAGTATGATGGCACCGAGGCCTTCGTCTTGTACTGCCGGCCTACTGCTCCGTCTTTCCACTCTTCACCAGCTTCTTTCGGACGGTTGCCGGGGAGGGGATGCTCTCTTGGTGCCTTCGCCTCCTCCAGCAGTCTTCTAGCTGGGCCCCGGTAGGATCTCCCCGCCGGTGTCCGTGCTGGCATACCCCGCTGGTCCTGGTGGTGGTGACCAGTGCACCACCCAGCTGCTCTCTCTATCTCCCTCCTTCACAGCCTCGCCACTCTCGATCTTGTCAGGCTGCCCCCGGCGGGCTCTGACGGGGTCAGGTTGGGCTTCTGCCCAGGCACTCCTTTTACCCTCTTCGCCTCCCACTGTAGTTCCTAGGAGGAGAGGAACAAGAAAGGGATTACGGGGAACTTATCTTTTTTTAATCTAAAATATGTAGGCACTTGCCAAACTTGCCAAACTCTGTAAGCTTTGTACTTGTTTATCCGCATATTAATGAAAAAAGACGGTCTTGCCGGGTACTTGTGCATGTACTATATCCATGCAGAGGAGGAATGCCTCTATACTTTTTAAGTAAACAAGTTTTCTCCGGCAAGCTATCCTGTCGGGCGCCTTCCGTTTGTTACCGCGGGGCTGGGCCCGCCGGTCTCAAAACTATGGAAGGGGACCGGCCCCTTGTCGAACCTTCTCCGCCAAGATCCACTACAACCATCTTGACCGAAGCAACATTCGGGTCAAAGGATGGGAGCACAAATGTTTCGAAGGTGACGAGGTTTCTCTACGCACAAGTTTCTTTCTTACAGAGACATGTATGGACGAGAGGGAACTTATCTGTTTGGCTTGTCGGGGATCAGTATGCGAGCTTGTTTCTGTTTCCTCTTTTGGGGACCGAGTCCGCGGCAGGAGTCCTGCAGTTAGTGCAGAGGGAAACAAAGCAACATATGACCTCATCTACATGATCATGGCATGTTCATGTTATGCTATGCATGCATGCAAGTTTTTGGGGGGCCCCCAGCGCTTAGTTTTATTGTCTGTGCTCAGGGTCTGCACCTGGCTTTGTACAAAGGGTTACATGCGCATCGGCAAGGCTTGTACAAAAGGGTGGCAGCCGGGCAGGGCCCGACAACCGCGCCTTACGGGTAGAACTTACGAAGATGCTCAATGTTCCATGAGTTTTGCAACTGAATGCCATCTTCGGTCTCCAGACGGACAACGCCGGGTCTGGTGACTCGTACTACCCGGTAAGGGCCTTCCCACTTGGGCGTCAACTTGTTTGCACCCTTGGCGGACTGAACACGCCTAAGGACAAGGTCACCTTCTTTAAGGCTCCGGGCATGAACCCTGCGGCTGTGATAGCGACGCAGGGCTTGCTGGTAGCATGCAGCACATGTAGCAGCCCGGAGACGGTTCTCCTCAAGGAGCACGGCATTGTCATGCCGGTGCTGCTCTTGCTCTACTTCATTGTAGGCAAATACTCAAGGTGACCCGTATATGTGTTCCGTGGGGATCACTGCTTCTGCCCCATAGACTAGGTAGAAGGGAGTCTGGCCAGTTGCTCGATTTGGTGTCGTACGGAGGGACCAAAGAACCACCGGCAGCTCATCGATCCAGCATCTGCCGCACTTCCACAGCTTGTCGAAAGTTCTTGTCTTGAGTCCTTGCAGCACTTCAGCGTTCATCCTCTCAGCTTGTCCATTGCTCCTGGGATGAGCAACAGAGGCGAATGAAACTTTGCTTCCGAGGGTTTGAACGTATTGCATGAAGGCGCGACTTGTGAATTGGGTGCCATTGTTAGTGATGACTCTGGTGGGTACTCCGAAGCGGCACACCAATCCCTTCAAGAACTTGATAGCTGATTGTGCGGTCACCTTTCTCACAGGCTCCACCTCCGGCCACTTTGTAAACTTGTCGATTGCGACGTACAAGAATTCAAAGCCCCCGGTAGCACGGGGGAAGGGGCCCAAGATGTCGAGCCCCCAGACCGAAATTGGCCATGACAAAGAGATCATCTGGAGAGCTTGAGCAGGTTGATGGATATTCTTGGAGTGGAACTGGCAGGTTTCACATCTGGTGACTAGCTCAATTGCTTCTTGGAAGGCCGTGGGCCAGTAGAAACCTTGCCGGAAAGCTTTTTCGACCAAGGCTCTTGATCCAATATGGGAGTCGCACATGCCTTTGTGTATCTCTGCCAACAGTTCCTTCCCCTCTTCTCGGCAAATGCACTTCAATTTCACACTGTTGGGCCTCCTTCTGTATAGCGTGTTGCCGACAAACTAATACATATTGGCCCTCCGGGCTACTCTTTCAGCTTCTTCTTGCTCTTCGGGAAGTTCTCCCGTTTGGAGGTAATGGACTATCTGCCATGCCCAAGTTGGAGCCTGGGGCTCGACAACAAGGATCAAAGGCACCTCCTCGTTCGTGGGAGCGCATATCTCAACCGCAAGAACTGGTGGTTCGGCGGGAGGGTGCTGCTCACCAGGCGAAGTGGAGTTGTTCCCGCCAACCTCTCTGCCAGGGGCTGCGGGAAGCTCTGCCGGGAGAGGCTTGCCGGAGTCCAGTTTCCTCCTCCTTCTGGCCATTATTGTCGGGGATACTGAGGGTTGAGTCAGGTGGAGAACAGAAGTCCCTGTTTCCACGGGAAGCTTCTGTGCAGTGCATTTTGACATATGATCGGCAATGCTGTTTTCCTCACGTGGCACGTGCTCTGTTTGCAATCCGTCAAAATGCTCCGCCAACTTCCTCACCTCTTCGACGTATGCCTCCATCAATGGGCTCTGGTAATCCTTGTTCACTTGCCTCACCACAAGCTGCGAGTCTCCACTGATGATCAACTTCTTAATTCCCAATTCTGTTGCGATCCTGAGCCCGGCAAGGAGACCTTCATACTCTGCAGTGTTGTTGGTAGCTTTTTCCCGGGGAAAGTGCATTTGGACGACATACTTGAGGTGTTCTCAAGTGGGTGCGACAAGGAGCACGCCAGCCCCTGCACCTTGCAGTGAGAAGGCACCATCAAAGTACATGATCCACTCTTGGGGGGCCTCCTTGCCGGGGATAATTGTTTCTGGTGTTTCTTCATCTTGGGTTGGTGTCCATTCCGCGATGAACTCGGCCAACGCCCTACTCTAAATGGTTGATGTACTCTCATACTTCAGACCAAAGCTCGACAATTCCAAAGCCCATTCTACTATCCTGCCAGTGGCCTCCGGGTTCCTCAGTATGCGTTGCAAAGGGAAGCGGGTGACAACTGTGATCTCATGGGCTTGGAAGTAGTGGCGCAGTTTTCTCGAGGCCATGATGAGGCCAAAGATCAACTTTTGCACACCAGAGTACCTTGATCTAGCCCCCTGCAACAGGGAGCTGACAAAGTACACTGGCCGCTGCACCACCTTCTTCTTTGCCGCGGTCTTGGAATTGTCTCTGTTATCCTGCCCTTCTTTCTGTTGATCTGCACCGGACCTTGCCGGGATAGGTTCACTTCCCTCTCCGGAGGGGATAGTAGCTGCGGCTGGTCCTTCAACCACTTCCTGCTGCGCCACCAATGTTGCACTAACCACTTGATTAGTTGCCGCTAGGTACAGCAGCAACGGCTCTTGTGGTTTAGGAGCGACCAAGGTGGGAGCAGAGGAAAGATAGGTCTTCAAGTCTCGCAGCGCTGCTTCTGCCTCCGGGTCCACTTCATTGGCCCTGCCTTCTTCAAAATTTTGAAGAACGGTAGGGCGCGTACGGCAGACTTGGAAATGAACCTACTTAGTGCGGCAACACATCCGGTCAGGCGCCTCACGTCTTTAACTATCTTGGGTGCTTGAATTTGCCCGATCACCTTGATCTTGTCGGGGTTGGCCTCTATCCCCCGGTGGGATACAAAGAAGCCAAGTAGCTTGCCGGAGGGAACGCCAAACATGCACTTCTCAGGGTTTAACTTAAAGTTGATATTGCATAGATTCGCAAAGGTCTCTTCCAAGTCCTGAATGAGAGTTGATTTGTCCTTGGTCTTGACTACTATGTCATCCATGTAAGCTTCAATATTCCTGTGCAATTGAGGTTCGAAACCAATTTGTACTGCCGTTGCAAAAGTGGATCCAGCGCTCTTCAACCCGAAAGGCATCCACACAAAGTAGTACGTGCCACAAGGGGTTATGAACGCGGTCTTATCCTTGTCCTCCTTGGACATGAAGATCTGATGGTACCCAGAGTATGCATCCAAGAAGGAAAGCAGATCACACCCGGAAGTGGAATCTACAATCTGGTCAATGCGCGGCAAGGGGAACGGGTCCTTCGGGCATGCCTTATTCAGATCCATGAAGTCTATGCAAAGCCTCCATTTCCCGTTCGCTTTGCACTAGGTTCGCCAACCATGTTGGGTGTAATACTCCTCTGACCAAACCAGCTGCTTCAAGTTTCTTGATCTCCTCGGCAATGAACTGTTGCCGCTCCAAAGCTTGCTTCCTAACTTTCTGCTTGATGGGCCGGGCATGAGGGCAGATAGCTAGGTGGTGCTCGATTACCTCCCTGGGAATACCGGGGATGTCAGATGGTTGCCAGGCAAACACATCTACATTCGCCCGCAGGAAGGCAATGAGGGGGCTTTCCTATTTTTCATCAAGGGTGGAGCTGATGGTGAACGTGCCACCAATGCCATCCAGCCCAGCCGGGACCTTCTTCACCGCAGGTGAGGCAACTTTGGGCTTCTTGCTAGTGGAGCTCTCCGGCAAATCATCGACGGGTGCAGCACACTCCGAAGAGGTGCGCTTCCCGGATTCCTTGCCGGTATCCTTGCTACCTTTCTTCCCTTTCTTACTTTCCTTGGAGGGAGCTGCAGCTTCCGCGGCCTCAGCGGCGACTGTGTCTCGGTTATCCACGCATATGATTGCGTCCTTCTTGTCTGACGGAATGGAAATGACGCCCATCGGCCCCGGCATCTTCAGTGTGTTGTAGGCATAGTGAGATGCCGCCATGAATTTTGCCAGGGCTGGACGACCAAGGATTCCATTGTACGGTAGGGGGAGATCAACCACATCAAACACAACCTTCTCAGTCCGGTAGTTCAATTCTCCTCCGAACGTTACCGGCAGTGTGATCTTTCCCTTAGGACGACTCCTGCCGGGGTTGATCCCTTGGAAAGTGCCAGTAATCTTGAGCTCTTCATCTGCTATTTGAAGCTTGCAGAGCACCTTGGGGGAAATCAGATTCAACCCAGCCCTGCCGTCAACCAACATCTTTGTGACCTTGAGGTTGCGGATTGTTGGTGAAACCAACAACGGCAAGCACCCTACTGCGATGGTGCGGTCAGGGTGATCCTCTTCGTCAAAGATGATGGTTGTGTTGGACCATTTGAGTGGTTTCCGAGAGTCCACTGCTGGCTCTACGGCATTAACCTCACGTGCCCACTGTTTAAGCTGGTGGTGAGAGGAGTGCAAAGATGCGCCTCTATCAACGCACAGGGCCTCAGTGGCTTTCTGGAAATCTTGCTCACTGGTTTCCTCTTCATCCCCTTCATCACTTTCTTCTTTGCCTTCTTTCTTCTCACGGCCTCTAGCGGGCCTCTCTGGATGCTGGGGAACCTTGCTACGGTGACCTCCTTTGCCACCTCGGCCCTTCCCGCCAACACCTTCTTGGTCTCTTTCCTTGCCACGCTTCTCGTACTCAGCTTTCTGCTTCTTGACAAGTTGCTCAACTTGGTGACACTCTTGGAGATCATGGCCCTTGGTCCGGTGGATCTTGCAGTATGGCCCGTCAGCCTTCCCCGCTTTTTCGGCCACCGCAGCTTCCCGGCAATCAGTGCACACGGCAACTTCCTTGCCCGGGGCTTCGTTCTTGGCCTTCTTGCCGGTACTAGGAGTGCCAGAGCCCTAAACAGCCAATACTGCCTTTTCCTTGCGCTTCTTGTTCTTCCTCTTCGGGTCTTCGGCATCGTCGTCATCCTCTGAGTCAACTTCGACACCGTCCTCTTCTCCGGGGAGTCGCCTCCCTTCCTTTGTTCTGGCACACTTATCCGCCAAAGTGTACAGCTCATTAACAGTCTTGGGCAACTGAACGTTCATCTTGGAACGTATCCTCCTGTTGCCCATGTTGGACTGGAACACGGCAATCGCAGCTGCCGGGTGGATGTCTGGGATGTTTCTGTGCACCCAGCTAAACATCTGCATGTACTTTCGCAAGCTCTCCCCTTCCTTTTGTGGAAGGAGCTGCAGATCGCTAGGTCGTCCTGGTTCTTGATGGCCGCCCGTGAAGGCGCCAACAAACTCATGGCACAGGTCAGCCCATGATGAGATGGAGTTCTCCGGAAGGTGCATCAGCCATGACCTCACATTTGGCTTGAGCGCCAAAGGGAAGTAAATGGCGAACACCTTCTCATCTCTTCCTCCAACAGCTTGAATAGCGATGGTGTAGATGCTCAAGAACTCTGCCGGGTTCAACCTTCCATCATACTTCTCTGGTATCTCTGGCTTGAAAATGCGGGCAGATGGCCAACGGACTTGCCGCAGCTCGCAAGTGAAGGCAGGGCACCCAACCTCGAAAGGTAGGTACCCACCCTCACTGGGCGCGGGTTCGTCGACGTCTGGGCCATTGCGCCTGTTGGATTGGCGGCGGGTTTCGCGGCGTCGTTCTATGGTGACGCGTGCGTCTTCCCTCCGCCGATCCTCCAGGATCTGTCGCTGATCTCGACGGGCCCGAGGGTCAGACGAGGCCGTCGATACCTCGTCGGGCTCCTGGTTGCGTGGTTCTGGTTGTGGTCCTTGCGCTGGCCGTCACAGAGGGGATTGTACCGTTGGAGTGGCCCCCTTAGCATGGTCAGCAGCTCGGGCCGTGGCTGTCACTTGCGGGAGTCGTGGCGGATCCGCCCGCTGCGATCCCCCTGCTTCAGCAAAACTGATGAAACTCTGGATGGTAGCTCTCCACTCATCCATCTGATCGGCCACTGGTGGGAATCTCAGCAGGAGTTGGGCTCACGCCATGGCTTCCAAAGCAGTGCTTGGCATGGACGATGACGTAGACCGCGACGTCGCTCGGCTCCTACCAGTACCAGTGGCGGCAGCACCGTGCTCTTGTCGCCGCGAGCTGGCCGCCACGGTGGTACGGTGGCGAGAAGGGTGCGCCTGGGGATTGATGGCCCCGTTCGGCGCTTCGTCTTAGTTACCCTGCCCCAGGGGAGGTGCTTGCCCCGTTGTTGCACCCGTTGCAGGGGCAACCAGGGGGCCGCGGCTCACCCCGGAGCGAGCGTTGTCGCTGTGGCTGCGCTCTTCGGCACGGGAGGGGGGGGGGTGGAGACTAAGCGTTCTCCCCACCCGTGCATTGTGGAGCATGGCCGTCGGAGTGCTGTTGCTGCCGTCCTCCTCCAGCGTTTTCTGCTCCCGCTTCGGCTGCGGGGGAACAACGACAGCGCCGCCTGCACCGGTCACGTTCCCCGCGACGTCTGTGTCCCCCGATGCCCCTGTAGCCCCCATAGTATCAGTGGCTGCATGCGAGGGGGCCTTCCAGGTTGAAGGATGAGCAGTTGCGCCGGACTTCTTTTTGGGTACCATGGATGATGGAGCCAATGATGAACAAGACTGACGCGTTATTTTCGACCTCAGGTTCACACAAGCGTTGCCCCCTACCTGGCGCGCCAAAGATGTCATGGTAGAACACGGCCACCTATGAGGCCATCGGCCCCTTCGTGGTTCGGCAGGGGGGAAAACGCATTGCATAAAGAGCGGAGGCCGTGGTGTCGATCTTGGCGTGGAGGAGGACGAGGCATATTTGCTTGGTTTCATCTTTCTTGTTGCTCTTCACGTCGGGCGGGTTCTTCTTGTCGTTCTTGGCGAAGTGCTTCCTCTTGTTCACGCACTTGGCGGCTTCGTTCGGCGACGGCTCTAGTGGCCTCGCGGAGTGCACGTTGTGCTTCGAGGGCTTGTTCTTCTCGGCGTCTTTGTTCTTGTCGCATTGCATTACCGTCTTGAGATGCTTGACGTTGTGGTTGTGGACGTTGCTCTTGTTCCTTGGCATCTCGTGCTTGGCGTCGCGCTTGTTCACGGTCTTGCAAACCATTGCCATGGAATGTATTTTCTTGAGCTTATGATCTTGAGGGTCATCACATCGATGAGAACGAGCTCGAGGGGGACTTGCATCCGAAGAAGAGTACGTCGAAGAGTGGCATCTTGAGTAGCGCCATCTTGGTGAAGAAGTTGTGGAAGACGCACGGCTCATGATCATGTTGCGGAATTCTTCCATTTGTGTGGTGAGCTTGGCGTCGAGGTAGTCCCGTTGTCGTTCTTCCGATTGACGTAGGTCGATGGCGAGTTGTGATACGTCTCCAATGTATCTATATTTTTTATTGTTCCATGTTGTTATATTATCAATCTTGCATGTTTTACAATCATTTTATAGCAACTTTATATCATTTTTTGGGACTAACCTATTGACATAGTGCCTAGTGCCAATTGCTGTTTTTTGCTTGTTTTTTACTTCGCAGAAAATCAATACCAAACGGAGTCCAAACGCAGCGAAACTTTTTGATGATTTTTTCTGGACTAGAAGACACACGATGGGCCAAGGAAGTACCATCCGAGGGAAGCACAACCCACCTGAGCGCGCCAGGGGGCCCATGCGAGACCTGGTGGGTTGTGCCCACCTCGGTGGCCTCCCGCACCGCCTCTTTGCTCTATAAATACCCCAATATTCCAAAAACCCTAGGGGAGTCGACAAAACACAATTCCAGCCGCCGCAAGTTCCAGAAACCACAGGTCCAATCTAGACACCATCACGGAGGGGTTCATCATCTTCATTGGTGCCTCTCCGATGATGCGTGAGTAGTTCATTGTAGACCTACGGGTCCGTAGTTAGTAGCTAGATGGCTTCCTCTCTCTCTTTTGATTCTCAATACAATGGTCTCTTGGAGATCTATTTGATGTAACTCTTTTTGCGGTGTGTTTGTTGGGATCCGATGAACTTTGAGTTTATGATCAGATCTATTTTATCCATGAAAGTTATTTGAGTTTTGATCTCTTATATGCATGATTACTTATAGCCACGTATTTCTTCTTTGAATCTTTGGTTTAGTTAGGCCGACTAGATCGATTTTTCTTGCCATGGGAAGAGGTGCTTTGTGATGGGTTCGATCTTACGGTGCTCAATCCTAGTGACAGAAGGGGAAATGACACGTATGTATCGTTGCTATTAAGGATAACAAGATGGGGTCTATTCCTACATGAATATATCTTGTCTACATCATGTCATCGTTCTTATTGCATTACTCCGTTTCTCCATGAACTTAATACACTAGATGCATGCTGGATAGCGGTCGATGTGTGGAGTAATAGTAGTAGATGCAGGCAGGAGTTGGTCTACTAATCTTGGACATGATGCCTATATAATGATCATTGCCTGGATATCGTCATAATTATTTGAAGTTATATCAATTGCCCAACAGTAATTTGTTTACCCGCCGTATGCTATTTTTCTCGAGAGAAGCCACTAGTGAAATCTACGGCCCCCGGGTCTCTTCTTTATCATATTTGCCTTCGAGATCTATTTTTATTTGCTTTTATTTTCAGATCTATTAATCCAAAAACCCAAAAATACCTTTCTGCAATTTTTTGTTATTTATTTTATCTCGCATTCCTGCGATATATATTTATCCAATCTACTACAATTTTATCTATCTTTTTACCCGGGAGGGATTGACAACCCCTCTTTTACGTCGGGTTGCAAGTATTTGTTCTTTGTGTGCAGGTACCATTCATGTAGTGTTGCATGGTTCTCCTACTGGTTCGATAACCTTGGTCTCATCATTGAGGGAAATACCTACCGTAGTTGTGCTGCATCATCCCTTCCTCTTTGGGGAAATACCGACGTAGTTCATGCCGCATCAAAAGGAATTTCTGGCGCCGTTGCCAGGGAGGATCAAGTCAAGATAGTCTCCCGACAACTCGCCAATTTCTGGCGCCGTTGCCGGGGAGGATCAAGTCAAGATAGTCTCCCTTCAACGTGCGAATTTCTGGCGCCGTTGCCGGGGAGACATCATCAACATCTATCAGGTTCCTAATCACAAATCTCATCTCCTTGTAATTTACATTATTTTCCATTTGACTCTCATTTTCATCTCCCCCACTTCACAAAAAATTGCCGTTTTATTCGCCCTCTTTTTCGTTCGCCGTTTTCTCGTCAGATCTCTTGTTTGCTATCTCTACTTGTGTTACCATGTGCCTTCTATTTGCTTACATCCTTGCTTGCTATTAATCTATTGATATGGATCCTCATCAACTTGCTAATCTTTTCAACAGATCCTATTATGATGAACCAATTGCTAGTGAATTGAGTTCACTAGATTATCTTTATGAAGTTTTGCTAGAGATCTATGTATCTGAAAATTGTGATGAAGTGTTAAACGAAGAAATTTATAAAGTGATTCATGATAGCTCCTTGAATGAAAAGCATGATTGCAATGATGTTATTATAAATTCTATTAATGTCAATTGTGTTAATTATATGTAAAACCCCAAGCTTGGGGATGCTAATTTTGATATGTCCTCTACTTATTATAATGATCATGATTGGGGTGATTCTTCTTATGATCTTGAAAATTTATTTAAGCCTCATGATGAATATGATATTGATAATAATGTTTGCAATAATATTGAAAGTGGGTTTGGAAGAGTGTCAACTTTAAGTAAAAATAATCCCACATATTTGGAGAGTGTTCAATCTTATGAAATTTTTGATAAAAGTGGGCTTGGAGAGGTCATGACTTTATTTGATGATAATCCCACTATTTTGGAAGAGTGTTAACTTTGCATGCATGTGGATCATAAAGAGAATATTTTATTTGATAGTTATATTGTTGAATTTGATTATGATCCTACATGTAATTATTATGAGAGAGGAAAATATGGTTGTAGAAATTTTCATTTTACTAAATTACCTCTCGTTATGTTGAGATCGTCAATGTTTTATTCCTCTTCTTTGCATATGTTAGATGTCTCTTGTCTTGATAATTTGTTTGCTTATAAAATTCCTATGCATAGGAAGTATGTTAGACTTAAATGTGTTTGTCATATGTTTCATGATGCTCTCTTTGTGTTTCCATTCTTATCTTGCGTGTGAGCATCGTTGAAATCTTATGCCAAGCTAGGGGCGTAAAACGATAGCGCTTGTTGGGAGGCAACCCAATGAATAAAATTTATTTTTGCCTTTTTATTTCTGTTATTGAGTGTTTGCACAATTATGATACTGTTATGATTGTGTTTTTTGTGTTTTAATTAGTGTTTGTGCCAAGTAAAGCCTTTGGGATAGCTTTGGTGATAGTTGATTTGATCTTGTTGGAAAACAGAAACTTATGCGTCCAGTAAAACAATTTTAAAAAATCACAGAAGCGACGAAAAATTCTGAAATTTTTACACAAGATTTATATACAAATTGGGTCTGTTGTCCTAATGCTTCAGAATTTTTGGATTTACAGAAGTATGAGAACAATTCGCATCTTTACAGACTATTCTGTTTTTGACAGATTCTGTTTTCTTTGCATTGTGTGCTTATTTTGATAAATCTATGGTTTGTATCTGGGGGTATGAGCCATGGTAAAGTTGAAATACAGTAGATATAATGCAATAACAAAATTTGAATGGATTTTCTACAGTACTTAAAGTAAAGATTGTTTTCTTATACTAATGGATCTCACGAAGGTTTTGTTGAGTTTTGTGTGATTGAAGTTTTCAAGTTTTGGGTGAGATCATGATGGATGAAGGAATAAGGAGTAAGAAGAGCTTAAGCTTGGGGATGCTACCGCACCCGAAGATAATATTCAAAGATGAACAAGTAACTAAGCTTGGGGATGCCCCGAGTGGCATCCCCTCTTTCTTCTAACGACCATCGGTATTTTACTTGGAACTATATTTTTATTCGTCACATATCATGAGTTTTGCTTGGAGCGTCTTGTATGATATGAGTCTTTGCTTGTTTTGCTTTTTATTTTGTGTCATCTATCCCTGATGGACACACCTATTTGAGAGAGCGAAAAGTATGCTATGGTTTGTTAGAATTGCTCTCTATGCTTCACTTAAATCTTTTTGAGCTATGGAATTGCTCTAATGCTTCACTTATATCTTTTTGAGCACAGTGTGCTTTAGTATTTTTGAACAAATGCTCTCATGCTTCACTTAGATTTATTTGAGAGTTAGTAATTTTTTTAAGAAATTCTCTCATGCTTCACTTAAATTATTTTGAGAGAAGAAAATTTTATGCTCATGTTCTTCACTTAGATTTGTTTGAGCTATCAAAAGCAACATATGAAACTAGTCCCAAAGTGATAGATATTCAAGAGGGATATAATAAAAACTTTCATGAAGATCATTGGACAAAATAAACTTGATTCTTTGTAATAGTTTTGCGATATGATGATATAATATGTGAGTCATGTTGATGAGTAATTATGGTTTAGTAAGAATATTGATGTTAAGGTTTGTGATTCCCTGTTCAAGCACGAAAGTCAATAGTTATGCAATGAAATTACATCCTACTTATGGTGCATTATTCGGTGTTAGTTATGCTTAATGCTCGCTTATGAGATTTTTCGTTTCTTGGTTGGATGCTTCTCAATCTTTTGCTAGCCTTCACTTGCACTAAGTATGATTACTACTTGTGCATCCAAAATCCTTAAACCAGTTTTGCCATATGTGTCCATGATACCTACCTATATGCGGTATTCTTTTGCCGTTCTAAGCAAATTTGTATGTGCCATCTCTAAATTTTCAAAATAAATTTCCTTTTTGTGTGCTCGTACCGCTCATGAAACGGTAGGGGGTGGCTGATATTTTTCCATGCTAGATGTGTTATTCTCAAGATGAGTGTTTATTCACTTGTCATTGCACGAGAGTACGGCAAAGGTATTAGGGATGCCCAGTCCTAAAATGAAAAATGAATTTACTTTATGTTGTCAAATAATAAATTCCTTGGAAAGTGTTGGTATGGACAGCACCCGTGGATTCGGTTAGCCGTGGAATGTGAAAGTATGGTGGAAAAAGGAATAAACTTTATTTTCTGTTTGGGAACCGCCTATGATATATCTAGCATGGAAAGTATTGGGAACTACTCGATCGTTTTCGTTGATAGGAAAAGCATGCCACCCAAAATGTTTTTATCTCTATCTTTTTCGCTTTGAGCTCTGGCACCTCTACAAATCCCTACTTCCCTCTGCGAAGGGCCTTTCTATTTACTTCATGCAATTTTTATTTTTACTTGAGTCTCCATCTTCTATTATAAAGCACCAACTAAGGGGCACTATGATCGTACTTGAGCATTGAGTGTAGCTAATATGTGAGTGTGTTTCATGAATGGATCAATGATTGAGCATAATGGGCTAGGGATAACTTGCTTTAGTGTTGATATTTTGAAAGACATGGTTGCTTGTTGATATGCTTGAGTATTGAAATCTTCATGTCAAAACTAGACTATTGCTTTGAATCATATAAAAGTCCAAATGTCCATGCTACAAAGAAAAGAATATGTGATGAACATGTTAGGCAGCATTCACATCAAAAATTCTGTTTTTATCATTTACCCACTTGAGGACGAGCAGGAATTAAGCTTGGGGATGCTGATACGTCTGCAACATATCTATAATTTTTTATTGTTCCATGCTGTTATATTATCAATCTTGGATGATTTACAATCATTTTATAGCAACTTTATATCATTTTTTGGGACTAACCTATTGACATAGTGCCCAGTGCCAGTTGTTGTTTTTTGCTTGTTTTTTACTTCACAGAAAATCAATACCAAACAGAGTCCAAACGCAGCGAAACTTTTTGGTGATTTTTTCTGGACCAGAAGACACACGATGGGCCAAGGAAGTACCAGAGTGGGGCTCCGAGGGGAGCACAACCCACCTGGGCGCGCCTGGGGGCCCAGGCGAGCCCTGGTGGGTTGTGCCCACCTCCGTGGCCTCCCGCACCGCCTCCTTGCTCTATAAATACTCCAATATTCCAAAAACCCTAGGGGAGTCGACGAAACACAATTCCAGCCGCCACAAGTTCCAGAAACCACAGATCCAATCTAGACACCATCACAGAGGGGTTCATCATCTTCATTGGTGCCTCTCCGATGATGCGTGAGTAGTTCATTGTAGACCTACGGGTCTGTAGTTAGTAGCTAGATGGCTTCCTCTCTCTCTTTTGATTCTCAATACAATGGTCTCTTGGAGATCTATTTGATGTAACTCTTTTTTGCGGTGTGTTTGTTGGGATCTGATGAACTTTGAGTTTATGATCAGATCTATTTTATCCATGAAAGTTATTTGAGTTTTGATCTCTTATATGCATGATTACTTATAGCCTCGTATTTCTTCTTTGAATCTTTGGTGTAGTTAGGCCGACTAGATCGATTTTTCTTGCCATGGGAAGAGGCGCTTTGTGATGGGTTCGATCTTACGGTGCTCAATCCCAGTGACAGAAGGGGAAATGACACGTATGTATCGTTGCTATTAGGATAACAAGATGGGGTCTATTCCTACATGAATAGATCTTGTCTACATCATGTCATCGTTCTTATTGCGTTACTCCGTTTCTCCATGAACTTAATACACTAGATGCATGCTGGATAGCGATCGATGTGTGGAGTAATAGTAGTAGATGCAGGCAGGAGTCGGTCTACTAATCTTGGACGTGATGCCTATATAATGATCATTTCCTGGATATCGTCATAATTATTTGAAGTTCTATCAATTGCCCAACAGTAATTTGTTTACCCGCCGTATGCTATTTTTCTCGAGAGAAGCCACTAGTGAAATCTACGGCCCCCGGGTCTCTTCTTTATCATATTTGCCTTTGAGATCTATTTTTATTTGCTTTTATTTTTAGATCTATTAATCCAAGAACCCAAAAATACCTTGATGCAATTTTTTGTTATTTATTTTATCTCGCGTTCCCGTGAGATCTATTTATCCAATCTACTACAATTTTATCTATCTTTTTACCCGGGAGGGATTGACAACCCCTCTTTTACGTCGGGTTGCAAGTATTTGTTCTTTGTGTGCAGGTACCGTTCACGTAGTGTTGCGTGGTTCTCCTACTGGTTCGATAACCTTGGTCTCATCACTGAGGGAAATACCTACCGTAGCTGTGCTGCATCATCCCTTCCTCTTTGGGGAAATACCGACGTAGTTCAAGCCGCATCAAGTTGCTCAATGCAATCACCTAAAGCTTCACTTTCTTGATGGAGAACTCGTTGGGCGATGAAGAAGTGGTTCTTGGTGACGTAGTCGCGTTCGTTATCTTGCTCCTTGAAGAGTGGGTTCGCCGAAGAAGAGGGCCTATCCATCATAACCAACTCGAGGTGAGTAGGAAAATGAGAGAAGAATACCAAAGTTACCTTTTCCGAAGATTGTGGATGTATCAAGTATCGCTCAATGTAATGCTACAATAGTAGAATTGCTACCGGGTTTGTTTCTCACACCTACACAAGTAAAGCTTATGGAGGAGCTTGGTTAGGATGAGTGGCACAAAATTTCAAGCAAATGTTAGTCAAGATATCGATAAGGTTGAGAAGGTTCACAAAATTGCAAGTAAGGCAAATAGATCAAACCCAAGGATATCACTAGGAACACACACATGGAAGATAGATGGGATCTGCACAACCAAGGAGTGAGCTCAAAATGTGTAACCACGGAAAATGCTCTTGTTGTACGGATGTTATAGAGATGCTAGCTCTATTGCTTAAATGGGCTAGATACGCTTATGCACCAACCTATGAGATAAACATGTCGTCTTCAATCCCAAGTATCCTATGTATGTGATGACCAAGATGATGTAGCTATGCAAAATGGCTCGATGCTATTGCTTACAAGCTCTTTGTTTCTCCTCTTTTGCGTAAAAGCTTTTCTTTCTTTTCTTTTTTTTGACTATGCTATGATGCTTGATTTGCGAGCCACAATATGAGACAAATATGTAAGATATGCACGGGAGAGACTTATGGCACAATGATGATAGCAAGATGATTTACACGCTAAATGTAGCTATGCGGGGTAAGCGTATCACTAATGTGCACAAAGAGCGTGGCCCGGCAATTCTCAACTTGCTAGTCTTGATAGGTAAGTGACGCAAAATGGCTCGGGTTATCAATGCAAAGGCAAGGAAATGTACTAAGTGTCGTCGAGGTTACCATCCTTGCTTATGGTTGGTATGAGGATGAAGTGGTCGTTGTCGATGTCGAGTCCTAGGCGATGATGAATAGCGGTGTGGTCGATGTCAAACCGTTCCTAAGTAGCCAAAACACCTTAGGAAACGGAAACCGCAACTCAAAATCGGTCAAATGCGAAGGTGGATGCTTTTATGATGAAACATTTGATGGAGGCAATTGGTGGTGGTAATGATCTAACTGGATGGGGGTGTCAAGAGCTACAAAATGAGCTAAAGAACACGAAAAACGGACTTCGGTGGTGAAAGTTATGATGAAAATGAAGTTAGGCTTGGGCTGAAACTGGGGGTGCGGGCGCTCGGTGGTTCGGGGTGCGGGTGCCCGGGGTCGTTAGGGAGAACTTGCCCGGGGGTTCGGGGTGCGGGTGCCCGGGGGTGGTCGGTTTGGGCGGAAATTTCATGGAAAATGCAATATTCGGTGGATTTCGTGGTGGGAAAGTTGGGGATGTGATACGTCTCCAACGTATCGATAATTTTTGCTTGTTCCATGCTGTTATATTATCATTCTTGGATGTTTTACAATCATTTTATAGCAGCTTTATATCATTTTTTTGGACTAACCTATTGACATAGTGCCCAGTGCCAGTTGCTGTTTTTTGCTTGTTTTTTACTTCGCAGAATATCAGTACCAAATGGAGTCCAAACGCAGCTAAACTTTTTGGAGAATTTTTTTGGACCAGAATTCACAAGATGGGCCAAAGAAGTACCAGAGGGGAGGCCAAAGGTGGGCACAACCCACCTGGGCGCGCCCTAGGGGGTTGTGCCCCCCTCGGTGGCCTCCCGCACCGCCTCTTCGCCCTATAAATCCCCAAATATTCCAGAAACCCTAGGGGAGTCGACGAAACACAGTTCCAGCCGCCGCAAGTTCCAGAACCACGAGATCCAATCTAGACACCATCACGGAGGGGTTCATCATCCTCATTGGTGCCTCTCCAATGATGTGTGAGTAGTTCATCATAGACCTACGGGTCCGTAGGCAGTAGCTAGATGGCTTCCTCTCTCTCTTTTGATTCTCAATACAATGGTCTCTTGGAGATCTATTTGATGTAACACTTTTTTGCGGTGTGTTTGTTGGGATCCGATGAACTTTGAGTTTATGATCAGATCTATATCCATGAATATTATTTGAGTCTTCTTTTGATCTCTTATATGCATGATTATTTATAGCCTTGTATTTCTTCTTCGAATCTTTTGTTTAGTTAGGCCAACTAGATCGATTTTTCTTGCCATGGGAAGTGGTGCTTTGTGACGGGTTCGATCGTGCGGTGTTCTTTCCCAGTGACAGAAGGGGCAGCAAGACACGCATGTATCGTTGCTATTAAGGATAACAAGATGGGGGCTATTCATACATGAATAGATCTCGTCTACATCATGTCGTCGTTCTTATTGCATTACTCTGTTTCTCCATGAACTTAATACACTAGATGCATGCTGGATAGCGGTCGATGTGTGGAGTAATAGTAGTAGATGCAGGCAGGAGTTGGTCTACTAATCTTGGACGTGATGCCTATATATTGATCATTGCCTTGTATATCGTCATAATTATTCGATCTTCTATCAATTGCCCAACAGTAATTTGTTTACCCACCATGTGCTATTTTCTTGAGAGAAGCCACTAGTGAAATCTACGGCCCCCGGGTCTATTCTTTATCATATTTGCTTTGAGATCTATTTTTATTTGCTTTTGCTTTCCGATCTATTATTTCAAAAACCCAAAAATACCTTGCTGCACTTTTTTGTTACTTATTTTATTTCGGGTTTTATCGAGATCTATTTATCGAATCTACACAATTTTTATCCCGTTAACTTGACAATTTCTGGCACCGTTACACGTAGAGGGATTGACAACCCCTCATAAGCGTCGGGTTGCAAGTATTTGTTCTTTGTGTGCAGGTACCGTTTACATAGTGTTGCTTGGTTGTCCTACTGGATTGATACCTTGGTTTCATAAATGAGGGAAATACCTACCGTAACTGTGCTGCATCATCCCTTCCTCTTTGGGGAAATACTGACGTAGTTCAAGCGACATCAAAAGGAATTTCTGGCGCCGTTGCCGGGGAGATATCATCAACATCTATCAGGTTCCTAATCACAAATCTCATCTCCTTGCAATTTACATTATTTGCCATTTGCCTCTTGTTTTCATCTCCCCCACTTCACAAAAGATTGTCATTTTATTCGCCCTCTTTTTCGTTCGCCGTTTTCTCGCCAGATCTGTTTTTGTGTGCAATCTTGTTTGCGTAGTCACGATGGCTCAAGAAAACACCAAGTTGTGTGATTTTTCCAATACCAATAACAATGATTTTATTAGCACTCCGATTGCTCCTCCTGCGCCACTAGTGCGGAATCCTGTGATATTAATGCTGCTTTGTTGAATCTTGTTATGAAAGATCAGCTTTCCAGTACTCCTAATGAGGATGTCGCGTCCCATCTAAACACATTTGTAGAATTATGTGATGGGCAAAAGAAAAAATATGTGGACAATGATATTGTGAAGTTGAAATTATTTCCTTTCTCTTTGAGGGATCGTGCAAAAATTTGGTTTTCTTTGCCTCGCAATAGTATCAATTCTTGGGATAAGTGCAAAGATGCTTTTATTACTAAGTATTTTCCGCCCGCGAAAATTATTTCCCTTAGAACTCAAATCATGAATTTTAAGCAACTTGAGCATGAACATGTTGCACAATCTTGGGAAAGAATGAAGTTGATGCTAAGAAATTGTCCTACTCATGGTTTAAATCTTTGGATGATCATACAAAAAATTTATGCGGGATTGAACTTTGTTTCTAGAAATCTTTTAGATTCCACCGCGGGTGGTACTTTTATGGAAATTACTTTGGGTGATGCTACTAAATTGCTTGATAATATTATGGCAAATTATTCACAGTGGCATACTGAAAGAGCACCTACTAGTAAAAAAGTTAATTCTGTTGAAGAAATTAGTACGTTGAGTGAAAAAGTTGATGCTCTTATGAAATTGGTTGCTAATAAAAGTGCTCCTATTGATCTTAATGATGTGCCTTTGTCTACTTTGATTGAGCAAAATAGTGATCCCGTAGATGTGAATTTTGTCTCGCGAAACAATTTTAATAACAATGCTTATAGAGGTAATTTTAATCCTAGGCATTTTCCTTGAAATTCCTCTAATAATTATGGTAATTCTTATTTTAATTATTCTTACAATAATAATAGGAACACCTCTGATCTGGAGAATAATATTAAAGAATTTATCAATGCTCAAAAAGTTTTCAATTCTACGATAGAAGAAATGTTGAATAAGATTGATGATATGTCTAGAAGCATTGATAGAATTTCTCACGATGTAGAAAATCTCAAGTTGAAATTTTTTGTACCCAAGGTTGATGAATCAATTAAAGCTTTATATGTTTCTATGGATGAAAGTAAGAAAAGAACCGTTGTGCTTAGAGCTAAAAGAGAATTTTTAGAAAGAGCGTTTTCTAGTGATTGCTTTCATAAAAATGAAGAAGATCTTAAAATGATTGGTGTTTCTTATATTGATTCCTTGTTTATTAAAATTAAACTTGATGATAAAGGGACTGAAGAAGAGTCAACTTTAGTTAGAAGGCGTCCCGATAATTCGAAGGGTGAAAATCTTGATGAAAAAATTGATTAAAGTGGGTTTGGAGAGGTCAAAACTTTAACTAGTGATGTGCCCACTCTTTTGGATTACAAAGACTTTAATTATGATAATTGCTCTTTGACTGATTATATTTATTTGTTGCAATCCATGATAAATTCACCCCATGCTTATGAACAAAATAAAGCTTTTACTAAACATATCGTAGATGACATGATGAAAGCTTTGGAAGAAACTTGGAATTAGAGATTTCAATTCATAGAAAATAGCATGATGAATGGGAACATACTATCAAAGTCAAGATTAAAAATTATGAGTGTTTTTCTTTATGCGATTTGGATGCTAGTGTTTCCACAATTCCAAAATCTCTATGTGATGTGCTTGGTCTTACCGATATTGAAGAATGTTCTCTTAATTTGCACTTGGCGGATTCTAATATTAAAAAGCTTTTGGGAAGAATTAATGATGTTCTTATTCTTGCAAATAGGAATTATGTGCCCACATATTTTATTGTTCTTGATATTGATTGCAATCCGTCTTGTCCAATTATACTTGGTAGACCATTTTTACGCACAATTGGTGCCGTGATTGATATGAAAGAAAGCAATATTAAATTTCAATTTCCATTAAGAAAGGGTATGGAACACTTCCCTAGAACAAGAATTAAGCCACCATATTAATCAATCATGAGGGCATCCTATGGATCTAAAACTAAAGATGACAATACTTGAATCTATGCATTATGCCTAGCTAGGGGCATAAAACGATAGCGCTTGTTGGGAGGCAACCCAATGAATAAAATTTATTTTTGCCTTTTTATTTATGTTATTGAGTGTTTGCACAATTATGCCTCTGTTATGATTGTGTTTTAATTTGTTTTTGTGCCAAGTAAAGCCTTTGGGATAGCTTTGGTGATAGTTGATTTGATCCTGTTAAAAAATAGAAACTTTTGCGTCCAGTAGCAGAATTTTAAAAATTTACAAAAGCGACGAAAAATTCTGAATTTTTTACACACGATTTATATGCAAATTTTCTATGTTGTCCTAATTGTTCAGAATTTTTAGAGTTACATAAACATGAGAACAATTCGCATATTTACAGACTGTTCTTATACTAATGGATCTCACGAAGGTTTTGTTAAGTTTTGTGTGATTGAAGTTTTCAAGTTTTGGGTGAGATCGCGATGGATGAAGGAATAAGGAGTGAAAAGAGCCTTGATACGTCTCCAATGTATCTATAATTTATGAAGTATTCATGTTGTTATATTATCATTCTTCGATGTTTTACAATCATTTTATAGCAACTTTATATCATTTTTTTGGGACTAACCTATTAACCCAGTGCCCAGTGCCAGTTGCTGTTTTTGCTTGTTTTTTACATCACAGGAAATCAATATCAAATGGAGTCCAAACACCGCGAAATTTTTTGTGGATTTTTTATGGACCAGAAGACATCCAGTGGGCCAGAGAAGCACCTGGGGGTGCCCCGAGGGGGGCACAACCCACCAGGGCGCGCCTGGGGGCCCAGGCGCGCCTGGGGGCCCAGGCGCGCCCAGGTGGGTTGTGCCCACCTCGGTGGCGTCCTGCACCCCCTCTTTGCCCTATAAATCACCAAATATTCCAAAAACCCTTGGGGTAACCCTAGATCAGAAGTTCCGCCGCCGCAAGCCTCTGTAGCCACGAGAAACCAATCTAGACCCCGTTCTGGCACCCTGCCAGAGGGGGAAATCATCACCGGTGGCCATCTTCATCATCCCGGCGGCCACCATGATGAGGAGGGAGTAGTCCACCCTCGGGGCTGAGGGTTTGTACCAGTAGCTATGTGTTTAATCTCTCTCTCTCTCGTGTTCTTGAGATGCACAATCTTGATGTATCGCGGGCTTTATTAATATAGTCGGATCATATGGTGTTTTCCCCTCTCTATGTTGTTGTGATGAATTGAGTTTTCCCTTTGAGATTTCGTTTTATCTGATTGAATACTTTTATGGATTTGAGAGCACTTGATATATGTCGTGCATACGAATACCCGTGGTGACAATGGGGTATTATATTGATTCACTTGATATATGTTTTGGCACTCAACTCACGGATTCCCGAGGTGACATTGGGGTAATCTATGCATAGGGGTTGATGCACGTTCTTGTCTTTGTTTCTTCGGTAGAAATCTTGGGGTACTCTTTGAGGTTCTTTGTGTTGGATTGAGCATTACGAATCTAAATTTGCTTTGGTGTTATTTTAGTACGAACTCTTGAATAGATCGATCGGAAAGAATAGCTTTGAGGTGGTTTCGTACCCTACAAACAATTTATTCTTATGTTCTCCGCTAGATAGGAACTTTGGAGTGACTCTTCATCGCACGTTGAGGGATGATTATATGATCCAATTATATTAGCATTGTTGAGAGATTGCACAAGCGAAACTACGGACCCTAGGCCTTGTTTTCAAGCATTGCAATACCGTCTGTGCCCACTTTTGTCACTTGCTACCTTGCTGTTTTTATTTATTCAGATTATAAAAATATATTTCTACCATCCATATTACACTTTTATCATCATCTCTTCGCCGAACTAGTGCACCTATACAATTTGCCATTGTATTGGGTGTGTTGGGGACACAAGAGATTTCTTGTATTTGGTTGCAGGGTTGTTTGAGAGAGACCATCTTCATCCTACGCCTCCCACGGATTGATAAACCTTAGGTCATCCACTTGAGGGAAATTTTCTACTGTCCTACAAAACTCTGCGCTTGGAGGCCCAACATGAGCCTACAAGAACAAGTTGTGTAGTAGACATCAAGCCTAAGATTGGGGATGCCCCATGGCACCCCAAGTTAATATTCAAGGAGAACCAAGCAACTAAGCTTGGGGATGCCTCGGAAGGCTTCCCCTCTTTCTTCTAACAACCATCAGTATTTTACTTGGAGCTATATTTTTATTCGTCACATATCATGAGTTTTGCTTGGAGCGTCTTGTATTATATGAGTCTTTGCTTGTTTTGCTTTTTAGTTTGTCACAAGTATCCTTGCTGGACACACCTATTTGAGAGAACCAAAATTATGCTATGATTTGTTAGACTTGCTCTTTATGCTTCACTTAAATTTTTTGAGCTATGGAATTGCTCTAGTTCTTCGCTTATATCTTTTTGAGCATGGTTTGCTTTAATATTTTTGAAGAAATGCTCTGATGCTTCACTTAGATTAATTTGAGAGTTAGTAAATTTTTTAAGAAATTCTCTCATGCTTCACTTATATTATTTTGAGAGACAAAAAATAAAATGCTCATGTTCTTCACTTAAATTTATTTGAGCTTGTCAAAAGCAATTGCAATATATGAAACTAGGCCCAAAGTGATAGATATTCAAGAGGGATATAATAAAAAAATTCATGAAGATCATTGGACAAAATAAACTTGATTCTTTGTAATTGTTTTGAGATATGATGATAGTGATATGTGAGTCATGTTGGTGAGTAATTATGCTTTAGTAAGAATATTGGTGTTAAGGTTTGTGATTCCCTATGCAAGCACGAAAGTCAATAGTTATGCAATGAAATTACATCCTACTTGTGGTGCATTATTCGGTGCTAGTTATGCTTAATGCTCGCTTATGTGATTTTTTGTTTCTTGGTTGGTTTCTTCTCAATCTATTTGCTAGCCTCCACTTGTACCAAGTAGAAATACTACTTGTGCATCCAACATCTTTAAAACCAGTTTTGCCATATCAGTCCACCATACCTACCTATATGCGGTATTTCCATGCCATTCTAAGCAAATTTGTATGTGCCATCTCTAATTTTCAAAATGAATTTCCTTTTTGTGTGCCCGTACTACTCATGAAGCGGCAGGGGGTGGCCAATTTTTTCCATGCTAGATGTGTTATTCTCAAGATGAGTGTTTATTCAGTGTCATTGCACAAGAGTGCGGCGGTAATAGGGATGGCCAGTCCCGAAATGAAAAAGAAATTTACTTTATGTTGTCAAATAATAAATTCCTTGGAAAGTGTTGGTATGGACGGTACCCGTGGATACGGCTAGCCGTGGAATGTGAAAGAATGGTGGAAAAAGGAATAAACTTTATTTTCTGTTTGGGAACCGCCTATGATATATCTAGCATGGAAAGTGGTTGGGAATTACTCGGTCATTTTCGTTGACGGGAAAAGTATGCCTCCCAAAAAAATTTATCTCTCAATTTAAGCTTTGAGCTCTGGCACCTCTACAAATCCCTACTTCCCTCTGCGAAGGGCCTATCTATTTACTTTATGCAATTTTTATTTTTATTTGAGTCTCCATCTTCTCTTATAAAGCACCAACTAAGGGGCACTATGATCATACTTGAGCATTGGATGTAGCTAATATGCGAGTGTGTTTCA
This sequence comes from Thinopyrum elongatum, assembly GCA_011799875.1. Lineage (NCBI taxonomy): Eukaryota > Viridiplantae > Streptophyta > Magnoliopsida > Poales > Poaceae > Thinopyrum > Thinopyrum elongatum. Next base: position 249,479,390 of record CM022302.1, read on the forward strand.
TGAATGGATCAATGATTGAGCATGATGGGCTAGGGATAACTTTCTTTAGTGTTGATATTTTGAAAGACATGATTGCTTGTTGATATGCTTGAGTATTCAAATCTTCATGTCAAAACTTGACTATTGCTTTGAACCATATAAAAGTCCAAATGTCCATGCTACAAAAGAAAATAATATGTGATGAACATGTTAGGCGGCATTCCACATCAAAAATTCTGTTTTTATCATTTACCTACTCGAGGACGAGTAGGAATTAAGCTTGGGGAAGTTGATACGTCTCCAACGTATCTATAATTTTTTATTCTTCCATGCTGTTATATTATCATTGTTGGATGTTATACAATCATTTTATAGCAACTTTATATCATTTTTTGGGACTAACCTGTTGACATAGTGCCCAGTACCAGTTGCTATTTTTTGCTTGTTTTTTACTTCACAGAATATCAGTACCAAACGGAGTCCAAATGCAGCGAAACTTTTTGGAGAATTTTTTTCGACCAGAAGACACAAGATGGGTCAAAGAAGTACCAGAGGGGAGGCCCGAGGTGGGCACAACCCACCTGGGCGCGCCCAGGAGCCCAGGCGCGCCCTGGGGGGTTGTGCCCCCCTCGGTGGCCTCCCGCACCGCCTCTTTGCCCTATAAATCCCCAAATATTCCAGAAACCCTAGGGGAGTCGATGAAACACAATTCCAGCCGCCGCAATTTCTAGAACAACGAGGTCCAATCTAGACACCATCACGGAGGGGTTCATCATCCTCATTGGTGCCTCTCCAATGATGCGTGAGTAGTTCATCATGGACCTACGGGTCCGTAGGCAGTAGCTAGATGGCTTCCTCTCTCTCTTTTGATTCTTAATACAATGGTCTCTTGGAGATCTATTTGATGTAACACTTTTTTGCGGTGTGTTTGTTGGGATCCGATGAACTTTGAGTTTATGATCAGATCTATATCCATGAATATTATTTGAGTCTTCTTTTGATCTCTCATATGCATGATTATTTATAGCCTCGTATTTCTTCTTCGAATCTTTCGTTTAGTTAGGCCAACTAGATCGATTTTTCTTGCCATGGGAAGTGGTGCTTTGTGATGGGTTCGATCATGCGGTGTTCTTTCCCAGTGACAGAAGGGGCAGCAAGACACACATGTATCGTTGCTATTAAGGATAACAAGATGGGGGCTATTCATACATGAATAGATCTCGTCTACATCATGTCGTCGTTCTTATTGCATTACTTTGTTTCTCCATGAACTTAATACACTAGATGCATGCTGGATAGCGGTCGATGTGTGGAGTAATAGTAGTAGATGCAGGTAGGAGTCGGTCTACTAATCTTGGACGTGATGCCTATATATTAATCATTGCCTTGGATATCGTCATAATTATATGATCTTCTATCAATTGCCCAACAGTAATTTTTTACCCACCTTGTGCTATTTTCTTGAGAGAAGCCACTAGTGAAATATACGGCCCCCGGGTCTATTCTTTATCATATTTGCTTTGAGGTCTATTTTTATTCGCTTTTGTTTTCAGATCTATTATTTCAAAAACCCAAAAATACCTTGCTGCACTTTTTTGTTACTTATTTTATTTCGCGTTTTATCGAGATCTATTTATCCAATCTACACAATATTTATCTCGTCAACTTGACAATTTCTGGCGTCGTTACCTGCAGAGGGCTTGACAACCCCTCATAAGCGTCGGGTTGCAAGTATTTGTTCTTTGTGTGCAGGTACCGTTTACATAGTGTTGCTTGGTTGTCCTACTGGATTGATACCTTGGTTTCATAACTGAGGGAAATACCTACCGTAGTTGTAATGCATCATCTCTTCCTCTTTGGGGAAATACCAACGTAGTTCAAGCGACATCAGGATGGTTGGGGAAAGGCTAGATCCACTTGCCAAACAACAAATCCATGGACCAAAACAACAAAATATCACAAGATCTAACAAATTGCAAGAAAAAGTTTTGGGCTATTTTTTGAGGGGATTTTCAAATTGGGACCAAAAAACAACGAAATTAGGCTAGCAAATTGGGGGTAGGGACTCCAAGTTGTGAATCAACCTTGCTCATGATACCAAGATGTTGTAGGGTGAAACCCTAACGGAGATCTTTTCACACTTGGAGGGGGAAAGGGATGAACTCACAAGAACACAAGGGGAAAATCACTCAAACAAACCCAATTACACATCCACTAGAGTAGCACACATGAGATCCACAAGCATACAAGAACAATTCAAGGAAAATAGCACTAGGGTAAAGTTCTTCCCACTCCAAAGGAGGTGAGGTCTTGATGATAGTATTCTCCAAGAGGAGGTCTTGAAATCCACAAGGGGATCTACTCCTTGGAGGTCTTGATCTCCAAGAGGAGGGGAAGATGAGCAAATCTCTCTCAATGTCTATCCAATACTTTGCTAACCCTAAAAACAATCTAGGTGAAGAGTACTTATTGGCTAGGGACGAATTGGGGGAAAACAGGGGTACAAGGGTCTTTTGCCCATAGTGCATGCAGGCACAGCCGGAGGGGTCCGGGCACCCGGGGTAAAGGGGCCCGGGCACCCGGAGGGGAAAGCGCCAGGAGGAGGCCGGGCACCCGAGGGCCAGGGGCCGGGCACCCGGGCCGAATAGGGGGCGGCGTCAGGGAAGGCTGGGCACCCGGACCGGCCAGGGGCTCCGCCCGGCTGGCGGCTGTAGGGGACCAGGCACCCAGGGGTTGAAAGCCTGGGCACCCGGGGCATTCAGGGGCGCTGCCCAGGCGGCAGCCGGGCATCCAGGGGCTTAGGGGTCGGGCACCCGGGGCGGCCAGAGGCTTGGCCAGCCGGCTGCAGGGGGCCGGGCACCCGGGGCGGTCAGAGACCTCCGTTGCTTCGTGCTTCGTGAGTCCTTCTTCCTCCTCCGTGAGTGTTTGGGTCTCCCTCCTAGCTTCTTCATGGGCTTCTCCTTGGTACCTTAGAATGCATAGAGTTTCCATTTGAGGTAGAATCCAACTCTCATGTGAATCCGAATGAAACTTGAAGAGGAAAGAGTTAACCTCAGTTTCGATGGCACGTGCGCGAGCTCTTGTCATTGGTCCTCCTCGTGGTGCTTGATGAGTTGTAGTAGAGTCCATGGGGATGATGGAGGGACGCTCCACATCAGATTCCCTTAGTGGTGTTATGTGAACGTCGACTACATGACACTTCACCATCTTTGGGCCTAAGGGAATGCATTGTGGAGTAGTTATTAGATGATGGGTTGCTAGAGTGACAGAAGCTTAAACCCTAGTTTATGCGCTATTCCGTAAGGGGCTAATTTGGATCCATATGTTTAATGCTATGGTTAGATTTTATCTTAATTTTTCTTTCATAGTTGCGGATGCTTGTGAGAGGGGTTAATCATAAGTGGGAGGCTTGTTCAAGTAAGAACAACACCCAAGCACCGGTCCACCCACATATCAAATTATCAAAGTAGTGAACACGAATCAAACAAACATGATGAAAGTGACTAGATGAAATTCCCGTGTGTCCTGAAGAACGCTTTGCTTATTATAAGAGATTGTTCCGGCCTGTCCTTTGCTACAAAAAGTATTGGGATACCTTGCTGCACTTTTGTTACCATTACTATTACTTGCTCATGACAAATTGCCTTGCTATCAAACTATCTGTTACCGACAATTTCTGTGCCTGCAGAAAATACCTTGCTGAAAACCGCTTGTCATTTCCTTGTGCTCCTTGTTGGGTTCGACACTCTTACTTATCGAAAGGACTATGATAGATCCGCTATACTTGTGGGTCATCACGCCTTAGCAATCGCTAAGCCAACTCTGAGAGGTTATTGACCACGCCGGAGCACGATCAACCTAACCACGAGGGTCTATTTCCTGCAAGCAAATGAAGAACAAGCAAGAAACTGAGATTGCAATCTGGATATTGCGAATATAAGAGGAAAGCTTTATTGATCAAGGTGGGGTTCTGTGACGTCTTGGTCTGGTCGTTGAACACAAATGAAGTACGTGAAGTTGCAGCTATGTGATGACCCACAAGTATAGGGGGTCAATCGTAGTCCTTTCGATAAGTAAGAGTGTCGAACCAAACGAGGAGCAGAAGGAAATGACAAGCGGTTTTCAGCAAGGTATTTTTTGCACGCACTGAAATTGTCGGTAACAGATAGTTTGATGGCAAGATAATTTGTAACGAGCAATAAATAGTAATGTTAACAAAAGTGCAGCAAGGTAGCCCAATCCTTTTTGTAGCAAAGGACAGGCCAGAACGGTCTCTTATAATAGGTAAAGCGTTCTTGAGGACACACGGGGATTTCATCTAGTCACTTTCATCATGTTTGTTTGTTCGTGTTTGCTACTTTGATAATTCGATATGTGGGTGGACCGGTGCTTGGGTGTTGTTCTTACTTGAAAAAGCCTCCCACTTATGATTAACCCTCTCGCAAGCATCCGCAACTACGAAAGAAGAATTAAGATAAATCTAACCATAGCATTAAACATATGGATCCAAATCAGCGCCTTACAGAATAGCGCATAAACTAGGGTTTAAGCTTCTGTCACTCTAGCAACCCATCATCTAATTACTACTCCACAATGCATTCCCTTAGGCCCAAAGATGGTGAAGTGTCATGTAGTCGACGTTCACATAACACCGCTAAGGGAATCAACAACATACATATCATCAAAATGTCAAACGAATACCAAATTCACATGACTACTTATGACAAGACTTCTCCCATGTCCTCAAGAACAAAAGCAACTACTCACAAATCATATTCATGTTCAAGATCATAGGGGTATTGAATAGCATAATGGATTTGAACATATAATCTTCCACCAAATAAACGAACTAGCATCAACTACAAGATGTAATCAACACTACTAGCAACCCACAGGTACTAATCTGAGGTTTTGATACAAAGATTGAATACAAGAGATGAACTAGGCTTTGAGATGAGATGGTGCTGGTGGAGATGTTGATGAAGATTGATCCTCCCATGATGAGAGGGTTGTTGGTGATGATGATGGCTTCGATTTCCCCCTCCAAGAGGAAGTATCCCTGGCGGAATCGCTCCGCGGGAGAGCAAAAGTGCTCCTGCCCAAGTTCCGCCTCGAGACGGCGGTGCTCCTTCCTGAAAGTCCTCTCTTTATTTTTTTCTAGGGAAAATGGGCTTACACTGGTGTAGAGATGTGCTATACAAATGGTTTTAACCCCCTTTCCACGATGGAGTTTTAAGCCGTCGCCTTGCTAGTGTGGGCTATAGGGGGGTCCTTCCCACAAGACCCAGAAACTGTCGGGGATAGATCCTCCGGTCACACACACTGGGCAACATGAGCTCGTGTGCAATCGAGCAAGGCATCGAAGACAATTATGCAGGCCCAATCATTTCCGTTCGTATGTACATACCACATAGTGAATCCCACAAAAACGTTTCCATTCGTACGTATATCACACACGATTTTTTATTTGCAAATGTTTGTGCAAGGTGGCCTAACGCAAACAGTTCTCTCGCTAAAGTCGTGTGTGATTCTTCATTGATCCAACACGCCTAATTTCTAGAAACCGTGTGGGTTGTCTGAGTTCATCGCCCACAATGTTGTCTGAGAAACCGTCTGCAATATAAAACCCAAATAAGCAGGCTAATTGGCCTATTACTGATAATCCATTTAGTAATCAAATTGATATTTCTTCTAAAACACACCATATATTTCATATCCGTATTACGGCAACCAGGATTTCATAATTGAATTACATTTGATAGCTTCAGCACTCAGTTACACCATATAGGCATATAGCTAGCTACACCATTACACAACAGCACCAACTTTCACATGCAACATCGAAAACCTTTGGAAAGTATCATCACACATGGTAAATAGACAGATGAATCTCACCTGGGAACTGCAGAAGCGGAAGGCAAATATTGAGCCTTCAGTGATGTTGAATGTCCTTGCAAATTTAGGAGAGTGGCTATGGATAATTGCCCGCCCAACCTTCGTCCTCTTGAGGAAGACTTCAATATTGTACCGTGGGTGTTGAATGGATACCTTCCTCGACTCTTGACCATGCAGGTGATTTGAGAGGTATCATCGGTGAACTGCTTTGGAAAGGACTGAAAACAAAGATATGCATAAATAACTGTTCTAAATTTTGAAATGGCACAAGGGGAAAAAACAAGGTAAAAGAGTTAGTACCATTCTATAGTTGACTGATGTCTTCTTCATTGTGCAAACAAAGATCTTGCTGTTATTCATCGCAAGTTTCTTTATCCTAACAATCTTTCTGAGTTTCTTGACTTGACTGATATTCATGGACATCTCATTTCCCCATATGCAAAATGGGTCGAAAAGTGGGTCTAACCTCTGACGGCAGGACCTACATGTGCAAGACCAAATTGTTAAAAACCTAAATATTAGAATGATTCTTGCAACTGCATAATAATGTGCTATTAGCCAAAGGACCATGCATGTGCAAACCTCGATGGTAAACCTCATCGCCTCCCATTTGTTTCTCTGGAACACATATAAGGCAGATCTTGATCAGGTTATCTGAGAGTTGGCATACTATTAGTAGAATATGTTAGTGAAAAATAGACAAATTACAGATTGAACAGATTAACTCGACCTAGACCAACCTCATGCCATTGGCGACGAGGCGAATCATAGAGCAACCAAGCCGCTACACACTAATGCCGAAGACCTCTACAACACAACGAAGACCCAAGGATAACACAGACCTTGCTAAACAACTTGGAAATAAAGCAATTGTATATGTTTCTCGTGTATTTAGTATAGCCAAACTCGACTTATTTTTCACATCCATATCAATACAAAGTGTACCCACGACAAATAATATCAGATTACAGAATTGAACCAGACAGTTAGCTGGACAGCGGAACAAATGAACCAAACACTTAACTGAGCACCACATTGCACAAAAAACCATATACTAGAAGATAAGACAGTTAACCAAACCAATAATGCTTGATAACTACTAGGAAATGAAGCAATTGTTGGACCAAACTGTTAACTGAACATTACATTTCAGAAGGTCAGATTGCATATTAACATTACACAGGACAATTCACTAGAAGGCACTGACGGCGGCATCGAGAAAATACTACGAACTATATTTTAAAGTAGCCAACCGCGTGGCGGCATCGACGGTTGCCTCGACGGCGAGGTGCTCCTCCAAGATTTGGGGGTCGGCACGAATGGCAGCCATCGCGACCTCATCCGCATGTGCGGCGTGATTTGCTTCTCCACTGCCATATGCTCCTTGAGCTCCTGGCGATACTGCATGCAAAATGGCTGTGGGCGACGCTTACTTGGAGTAGGGGTCGGTGATTTGGGTGGAAGGTGTCGTGCCGTTGGTCAGGGCATGTTGGATGGAGAAGGAGGAGGAGGCTGGGGATGGGGTGTGGATTAACTGACTATATCCACAAGGCCGCGCAGCAAGAAGAAGGGTCGCCAGTGAGGAGGCGGTGCTGCAAGTTAGCACTGAAGGTTTGAACTTCGAAAGGAAGGAGGAACAGTGGAAATGTGGCTTCTGGCGGGGGGGGGGGGGAGCTATATATTTCCGTGATTACCAAAAATTTTCACTCGTTGCCGCGAGAAACTGGCGCAAAGTGTGGTTGAAGTGCGGGCGGTGGACTGTAGACGATGAAGCTTCTGGCGTAAGCCATACAAGAGGGTGCGCCAAGATATTTTATATCGCATCGCACACGATTCTTGCTAGTAAACTGTTTGTGGTGTACCTGATTTTTTCATTTTGATTTGAAAGACAAAATGGTGTTACGGAGTAAAAGGACGGCGTTTGAATTGCTAGAACATTTATCTGCAGTGAACATGCAACTATATGAGTGTCATGTTAAAATTTGGAATTATTTAGGGTTCGTTTGGCCTTTTTAATACATTAATTGAGTTTCTAGGCATTTAATATGCATAATTCAAATTTGAACTACAAGCACATGCTCCAGTATACCGAAATGAGTTGAAAAATCATATATGTGTCCTTGGGTGAATGTTTAGGTCCCATGCAAGAAATGGGAATGAGTTTCAAACACCTCGGCATCGTGGCTCGGCTGAAAACATTGAGATACTTGGTTTTTAAATTCATGTATATCCAAAAATCGCTTGAAAATCATGAAACTTGGCACGTTATCATGAAATGGCACCAACATGCTGTGGTAAAAAAATTGTCCTATTTGGAACAAGTTTTGGTGTAAGCTTCTTACAAAATAGAGATTCTCTCAAGAAGCCACGTGGTTCTGAGAGGGGAGGTGACACCTCTGTGGGAGAAACGACGACATAGACCGCCTCTTCCCACCTTGATTTTTTACGGAGGCAAGATAGACCAATAGGAGCATCGTGCTAATTTTAGGAATTAATCCGTGTTCGTCTGGCCTTTTTATACATTAACTGAGTTTTATAAGCATTTAATGTGCATAATTCAAATTTGAACTACATGCACATGCTCCAGTGCATCAAAGCTGGTTGAAAAATCATATGTGTGTCCTTGAGTGAAAGATTAGGTCCCATGCAAGAAATGGGAATGAATTTCAAACATCTAGGCGTCATGGCTCGGCCGAAAACATTGAGAAACTTGGTTTTTAAATTCCTATAAATCCAAAACTCGCCCAAAAATTATGAAAATTGGCATGGTCTCATGACATGGCACCAACATGTTGTGGTAAAAATTTCGTCCGATTTGGGTCAAGTTTTGGTGTAACCTTCGTACAAAACGGAGCTTCTCTCAAGAAGCTTCCTGGTTCTGAGAGGGGACGTGTCACCTCTGTCTGCGAAATGACATAGACCGCCCCTCTACCCGCCTTGATTTTTTTTACAAAGGCAACATAGATCAACAGGAGTTTTGTGCTAAATTTTGGAATTATTCAGGGTTCATTTTGCCTTTTTATACATTATTTGAATTTTCTAGGCATTTAATGTGCATAATTCAAATTTGAGCTACATGCACATGCTCCAGTGCACCAAAGCTGGTTGAAAAATCATATGTGTGTCCTTGAGTGAAAGTTTAGGTCCCATGCAAGAAATGGGAATGAATTTCAAACATCTGGGCGTCGTGGCTCGGCCGGAAACATTGAGAAACTTGGTTTTTAAATTCATGTAAATCCAAAACTCGCCCGAAAATCATGAAACTTGGCATGGTCTCATGGCATGGCACCAACAAGTTGTGGTAAAAATTTCGTCCGATTTGGGACAAGTTTTGGTGTAAGCTTCTTACAAAACAGAGCTTCTCTCGAGAAACCTCGTGGTTCCGAGAGGGGACGTGTCACCTCTGTGTGCGAAACAACATCGACCGCCTCTATTCCCGCCTTGATTTTTTTACAAAGGCAACATAGACCAACAGGAGTTCCGTGGTGAATTTTGGAATTATTTAGGGTTCGTTTTGCCTTTTTATACATTATTTGAGTTTGCTAGGCATTTAATGTGCATAATTCTAATTTGAGCTACATGCACATGCTCCAGTACGCCAAGATGTGTTGAAAAATCATATATGTGTCCTTGGGTGAATGTTTAGGTCCCATGAAATGCAAGAAATGGGAATGAATTTCAAACATCTGGGCGCCGTTGCTCGGCCAAAAACATAGAGAAACTTGGTTTTTAAATTCCTGTAAATCCATAACTCACCTAAAAATCATGAAACTCACCATGTTGCCTTCACATGGTACCAACATGTTGTGGTAATTTTTTTGTCCGATTTGCGAAGGCGCACACATTAACAACCAACAAAAGCAATTGGGAACAGGTGTTGTCACGTTACAATCGGAAACACAAGTATTATTGAAACGGTGGGCGTTCTACTTACCATTTACGTGCCTCCACGCATCCCCTTTTTTTATTGTCTAGGAGGCGTCGTGCAGGGTAGCTATTTGAGTACGGGAGGCGTGCGATTAGACCCCTGCGCGTGCTTATCGAGAGGCAAGCCCTTTGACCTCCATCCGCCAGCCACCTCTCTCCCAACGTCTCCAATAATGACGCCCGAGCCCCTATTTTATGGCGTGGCTATGTCTCACTCGATTGAGATTTAAGAGTGAGAAAAGAAAATCTAAAAAGAAAATTTTGCACGGATCTTGATGTAAGATCTAACGGACATATATAGCATCGATTGCGACTTATAGCAAGACTGATATGAATATAAGGACGGTGACAGTGGATAATAATTGTCTTACATATTTAGGAAGATAATTAAAAATGCCACATGCGGCAACTCCCGAAATACACAAGGGCAAAAGAAGAAGGAAGACGCAGACAACGATCTTGCTTGTTGATCTCTACTTTCTTGATGCGTTGCTGCAGGCTGTGGAGACTAGTTCTCGTGGCGAGCGGCGATGATCTCTTTCATGTCCTCAATACGCTGCTTGGCAGCATCCATGGATTCCTCCACCATCCTTACGTGCTCGATGCGGAGCATGGCATTCTCGTCCATAAGGTTCTTCACGATGATGCTTGTCCTCTTCAACAAGGCAGTGGTCTCCTTGTGCTGCTTCGCCCTTCTGGCGATCATTGCCCTTAGCAGGTCACGTTCGGTGTGGAGCTTCGCCTTGTCCTCCCCTAGTCCCCGGATGACGCTGGTAGCATTTTCAAACAAGGCATTCATCTCGTCCCACAACTTCATCTAGCTGGAGATCCGATCCATCAGGTCATCGAGCATAGCACGCATGCGCCTATGGGAGTCCTCGCCTACCCATGAGACATTTTCCCAGGCCGCCGCAGCGCGAGAGGACCTCTCTACTGCAACCACGGCGCGACAGGACATCTCTGCTGCTTCCATGGTGCGGCCGGACTAGTCTGCTGCATCGATAGCGTGGCGGGACCTCTATGCTGCTTCGGCGGCGCGGCGGGACCTCTGTGCTGCTACGGTGGCGCGGTGGGACATGTCGGCTGCTTTCACGGCGAGGCGGGACATCTCTCGTGCTTCCGCTTCCATGCTCGCCTCTCCCTCGTAGTAATTTCTCGACCCAGAACTCATGCGGGCCATGGCAGACACAAGGGAACGACGATGAAACACTTGTGCAGTCATCTCGGAGTAGGTAGTATTTATAACCGAGTACTTACACTCCTAAGAGGGAAACCATTTAGGTTTTGATCGGTGTGAACAGGTTTGCAATTAAATATAGCGTGGTATTAATTTGGAATGCGACGGGACGCAAGCTCAAAATTTATTGACAGTTCTAGTTTCGAAGTGCAACAGGATTCCCGGATGGCGTAACGTGGCCACTCGTTCTCAGCCGCATATGTGGCGTTTGCCCCATAGGGTGCACCGCAATAGGCGATGTCAGCACACGACTTGTTCAATCAAACCGTGCGCACTCGTTATTACCATCGCGCACGCTTCTTTTAATTAGAACGTGTGCCCGTCTAGCACACACACCTTGATATGTCTAACTGTTTTTGTTTGTTGTGGCTAATCGCAAACAGTTAATTCGAGTGAACTGTATGTCGTACATCGCACACACCTTGATCTGGCTGACACTTTCTGTTGTGTTTCCTAATCGCAAACAGTTCATCCGAGTGAATTGTATGCCGTCAATCGCACACACACCTTGATCTACCCGATCGTTTCTGTTGTGTTGCCTAATCACAAACAGTTCATCCGAGTGAACTGTATGCCGTATATCACACACACCTTCATCTGGTTGGCCGTTTCTGTTGTTAAGCTCATCGCAAGCAGTTCATTCGAGTGAACTGTATGCCACGCATCGCACAGGCAACTATACTCTAAAACGTGTTTGATGTCTCTACCATCGCAAACATTTTGTATTTTTTGACAGTTTTATTACATCACCGTTTGTGATTAATGCATCTCACACAGTTTTGTCGAAGGGTCTCTGATTGTAGTGTCGTGTTTGGACCATCCTGCAGTAGTGTTATATACCAGAAGATGGGCACCGGAGCCTGACCAGGGGCCCCACAAGCCACCTGGGCGGTGGGCGCGCCCTGGTGCCTCGTGGGCACCTAGGTGGCCCCCTCTGGTACTTCTTTTCTCCAATATTTTTTATTTATTCCAAAATAAATCTCCGTGAAATTTCAGCTCATTTGGAGATGTGCAGAATAGGTATCTCTGATATAGCCTTTTCAGGTCCAGAATTTGAGCTGCCGGCAATCTCCGCCTTCATGTAAATCTTGCATATTAAGAGAGAAAAGGCATTAGAATTACTCCACAAAGTGTTATATTGATTAAAAACACTATAAATAACAGTAGGAAAACATGATGAAAAATGGACGTATCAACTCCCCCAAGCTTAGACCTCGCTTGTCCTCAAGCGAAAGCCGATATCGAAAATAATGTCCACGTGTTTAGAGAGAGAGGTTTCGATAAAAACAAAATACGGACATATTAGCATCATGATCATTATTATAGCAGCAATATTCATTATCATAGAACTTCTCATGATTAAGTAACAATTCATCACAACATCAAAGTATAAGGCAGGAACTTTCTTGAAAACTAAGAAACTATGTTCTCAGTCAACAATGCAATTCAATTCATCATCTTTTCAGGAAGGGTCTCATGTCGGAGCTTTTTAGCAAGTCCACACACTCAACCATCATTTAGTATTCTATGATTGCTAGCACTCACAACATATATATGGAGCAAAAAGTTTCAGCCGGACACATAGAAAGATATGGGCTTATAATTTCGGCTCCCAACTTATTCACCTCAAGGGTGATGTCAACAATAATAACTCATGATCACCCATATCCAACTGGATATATGTGCCTAGATCTTTCCCCACCACATGATGCTTGCAAAAGAAAAAAAAAGAAAAAGGAATAGAGGAGAACACTATTGACTCTTGCATAAAAAGTAAATACATGGAAGTAAAAGATAGACCCTTCGCAGAGGGAAGCAGAGGTTGTCATGCGCTTTTTATTTTTGAATGCACAAGCTCTTAATGCAAAGGAACATCACGTTATATTGCCCCTTGTGATAACAACCTTTATTATGCAGTCCATCGCTTTTAATTCTTTACCACCATAAGTTCGTACAACGCTTATTTTCCCTTACAATAAAAGATCATACATATTTAGAAGCAATTTTTATTGCCTTATGCACTGATGACAACTTACTTGAAGGATCTTATTCAATCCATAGGTAGGTATAGTGGTATGAAACTGGGTTTAAGGGTTTTTGGATGCACAAGTAGTATCTCTACTTGGTGCGGATTTTTGGCTAGCAAAGATATTGAGCAAGCAACACATGTTGGAGGATCCATGACAATATAACTTCTATGTGAATATAAGCAAAAATAACTCATTACGTTGTCTTCTTTGTCCAACGTCAACAATTTGGCATAAAATACTTAATGGGGGCTGACAATCATAAAAGATGTCCAAGATAGTGTATTTGCATGTGAATTTTCTCTTCCCTTATTAATTTTTTCATGAATTGCATCATTGACTAATGCTATGTTTGTCCACTTTCAATAAATTTTATCACTTACACTTCTCCTTCTGTAATGCCATTACTTTCCATAAGATTAGCATATGATCTTTTTCATTATTTTCATTGCTAGTGTTGAAACATAAAAGTAAAAAGCAAAAAATCAAACTACTCTTTATTATATAACTCTCAACTCGATTATATAGATAGATAGATCACGAAACTAGCACTCGAAGAAAGATCATACTAAACTTTTATTCAACTAAATCATGAAATAACTAAGGATCGAACTAGAAATAGGTAAAGATAATAAAAGTGATGGTGATACGATACCGGGGCACCTCCCCCAAGCTTGGAAAAAGCCAAGGGGAGTGCCCATACCCATGTACTCAAGTTCCCTTCTTCGGTGATGGTGGTGGTGATGGAGTGGTGAGCTTGTCCTTCAGCCTTAGCAGGTACTCCAATTTACGGTTGATGCTCCGAAGGGCGATGTTTTGCTCCTCTAACAAAATAACTTCACGAGTAAGATATGTATTCTGAACACAAACAGTTTCAAAGACCCATAGGGCTTCAATTTCGGATGGAGAGAGATGATCATAGAAGGGTTGAAGAATATCTCCCTCCACTGCGGTTTTCTCCATGGGCATGGCCTGCACTACAACTTCTTCGACCTTGTCCTCCTTGCCATTATCTTCCTCTCCTGACGACCACTCATAGTAAACCTCGTTGTAAGGGCGTTTGCCCGGCGATGGTTGCACAATATGGCGCTTGGTACGGAGCTTTTGGGGAGTCATGGCGATCTAGATATGTTAGAAAAATAGCACGAAACAAGAACACATGATATTTTTGTGATACGGTGGTAAAAACGCCCGGGAGTATATGTAACAGCCCGAGACCGACGCTCCAGACGCCTTCCATGTATTTCGAGTTTCGTCGTGCGTGTTTTATTTGTTTTTTGCATTCTTCATAGCATCATTTGCATTGCATCATGTCATCATGCAACCCTTTTTAAAACTCAGCTAAATAAATTGTATGGATCTCCGATCCATTTAAATCGAAGGAAGTCACATGGTGATTTCTCTTTATAACATATCCTCCCAATATTTAGGGAGCTATATTAAACCATTCCATTGAATTGGAATCACCCATAAACACACATGCAATTTAATTTCATGCCTTTTCCTACATCAGTTCTCGACCTCCAACCTTGTCCATTTATTCTTTCATCACTTTTCCAGGCAACAGCTAAATCCTCGGCATTTTTGGACACTCCTATAACCTCGTCCTAGTTCAACCCATTTGAATTAAATTCAAATGAGTTTGAATTCAACTCTTCCATATCACGTGAAACTTCTTTCTTGGGCTAAGTATAATTCTTAGACTATGTAGGAGAAGTTTCAGCATTTTCCAAAAACCCCTAGCTATTTCTTTCCTTCTCTTTTCCTTCTGTCTATCTCAACTCCTAATGGAGCAGTTAGTAGTCTCGCTTCCAGGTTTTTTTTCGTCCCACCTCCCATGGTTTTTTTTAGTACCTCCTCCCACCTTCGCTGGTTTTTTTTCGTAGATTTTTTTCGTCCCCTCGCCCCACTTCATCGGTTTATTTTCGCGTCACCCTCTCACACAACGAAAGAAATCTGAACAGATCAGAACTTTCCATACTGGTGCAAGTTATATTTAGTAATGTAGAATCAATCACGAACAATCTCTAAAGATCAAATCTAAATTAATTAACCTTACCTTAAATCACTCAATCACATTAATTGATTTTCAGAAAAATCGCTCAATCACATTAACCTTACCTTAACTCACGGATGGTAATCAATCTCCAAACAAAGGAAACAATACATCGAGGGAGCAGTAAATAAACTCCCTTTCTTATGACATGTATATGATCTTCCCTTACCTCTCCGTTGTCGAGCGTTCTTGATTCTCAAGGCCGATGCTTGGGCTGCGTCACTGGCTCGCGACGGTGCCGGAGGACGAGGACGGCGAGGCCGGGTGCCGCGGCACCGCGTTGGCCGCGGCCGGTGAAGGGGGCGAAGAAGGGCGGCTTCCCTGGCCGTGGCCGTGGCCGTGGCCCTGGGAGTTGGTGCGGTGGAAGCGGCACTTGAAGGACCCGGCGTGGGTGACCGGCGCGCAGACGCACTTGGAAGCAGGCCCGTGGCCCGCGCCGGACGGCGCCGACGCCGACCCGGGCCACCTCCTCCCCGTATTCTTGGAGCTGTGGCTGGCCGATTTACATGAAATTAATTCCCTCAGTTATGGTGGCAAATATAATACACATAATCCATATTGTTATGCACTAGCGTGTGTGTGTGAAATAGATGGATTATGGTCCCGTACCCAATAAGATGGATATGTGTGTGTGTGTTAGAGAGAGAGAGAGGGAGAGGGGGAGAGAGAGTGAGGAAGAGGGAGGGAGAGAGTGTGTGTGTGAGGATTTGATGGTAAAAAAGGTCGTCAATGTCACTTGATATGTATGAGAATATTAATATTGAACTCTTAAAATTAATGTGGCCCCGTTGCAACGCACGGGCATTCTTCTAGTTTTCTGTAGACGGGAGATAGCAAGAAAGTTGGCCTTTTGCTCCGAAGCTGCAACCAGCCCATCTAACCTCCTAGGCCTAGCCCCCATCCGCAGCCCAGCCGGCACCCTGTTAACCCTAGCCCCGGCCCCCTCCTCTCGATCTCTCCCTCTCGATCCCGCAGCGCCGCCGTCTCTCCTCACATCGATCTCCCTCACTCCTGCTGCTTCGTCCCCGCGCCACCCGGTGACCCCGCCGCCGCTCCGGCCGACGAGTCCAGGCCGCCGAGCTCCGTCGCGCCCTTCCTTCTCCATTCATTTGCTCCCCGTGCTCGTATCTCTCAACCTCTCTAATCTCTCTCACCTCTCCCTTTTCTAGCATGGACCCGACGCCATGGACGCTCGCATCCCCGACCTTGAAGCAGGCCGCCGCCGCGCCTTCTTGCCTCCTCCGCGCCCTCCTCCTCTCCTGCCGTTCTCCGGCCCCGTCTCCACACGCGCGCGTCCACCACCACCACCTTGCTCCATCGCCCGCTCCCCTGCGACCTCGCGTCATCCCCTCGATCCACCGTCGCCCGTAGCTGCCGCCATGGAGCCGAGCTCAGAGCTCCGTTGCTGCCTTGGTTCTGCTCCGCCCAACTCCTTGGCAGCCGCCTACCATGCCATAGCCTCCTCCCCGTGCTATGGAGCTCTTGCCTGAGCCATCCCTCCGGCCAACTCGCTGCCGCCGCTGCTGCTTTGACCTCCCCTGGTTCAGCTTGTTTCCAATGAACAGCAGCCCGATGGCTTCTCCGTTCCAAGTGCCTTCTGCACGCCAAGGCCCGGTGCACCCTTGGATTCGCCAAGTACGCTGAGACCACAATGACGCCACGTACCACGACACCCATGTTCGTCTACGGAATGTGTACCACTACGCCGAAGACCTTGGATGCACCAAGTTCCACTACGAAATGTACCACTACCGTCGTCGAAGACCCGTGTAACACAAGCGTCAAGTTTAACTACCTTCGTGTGTACCACTACCGTCGCCCAAAGACCGCGGATT
Organism: Thinopyrum elongatum; assembly: GCA_011799875.1. Lineage (NCBI taxonomy): Eukaryota > Viridiplantae > Streptophyta > Magnoliopsida > Poales > Poaceae > Thinopyrum > Thinopyrum elongatum. Next base: position 249,496,346 of record CM022302.1, read on the forward strand.
CGTCAAGTTCCTCGATGACCGTGTACCACTACCGCTCCCCGAACATGAACGACTACTTCCTCTTCGACTCGTGAACAACTACTTCCACTGCGAACTCGATCCGCTTAAAAAATGCACGCTTCAAAGGTATAACTCCGAGACGACGCCCGTGGAATGAATGCATGTGTGTTGTATAAGATGCTCGTATTTGCATCGTGTCCGAGTGGTCATTGCACGTTCCTCCTCGTTTGCCATGTCGTCGACCCGTGGGAACCCGGTAACCGGGATCATCCCACCATATTTTGCATGTTTCGTACATCCACACTTTCTTTTGCATCAACATCTCGACGAGTTGTCAGATCATCGGAATGTTGTCGTGTCACCATTTCTGTTGTCGTTGCCGTGGCACCCTTTTGTTCCGCCATGGTGACCAAATGCTTCATAACTTGCTCATGTCAACATTTTCATAAAATTGCATAAAACTTGTATATGTCATCCGCATCATGATAACAACATTTAAAATGTTTAAAATTGTTGTTTGTATTAAATTGCTAAATGACATGTGGGGATTTACTAGAATTGTTGTTTGATGTTTCCGGCCTCATTTAAAATTGCCTAAATAATTAGTTTAATTATGCTTCACCTCTTACCATGTTAACCAACATTTAATATTGATGGGTACATAATCGAGAGTGAACTAAATAATTTGAATGTAGTGTTTCGTCAATATGCAACTCGTTGCATATTGAGCTCCACTTAATTTGTAGTATTGTTTGTGCACTTTGCCATGCCATGCCTCTTTAAACCGGACATGCATCATACTTGATTGTGCATCATGCTATGTTTATGCTTGTTTGTTTACCATGTTGTTTGCTTCTTTTCGGTTGTACTTCTTCTCGATAGTTCCGGTTACGTTACGATTGCGAGGATCCGTTCGACTACGTTGCTTCGTCTCCTTCATGGATTCGGTCTTCTTCCTAGCGGGATTTCAGGCAAGATGATCATTACCTTGGATACCACTACTATTTTTGCTTTGCTAGTTGTCTCGATGCTATCGCTATGTCGCACTACCTACCACTTGTTTATCAAGCCTCCCAAATTGTCATGATAGCCTCTAAGCTTTTCCACCATCCTAGCAAATCGTTGTTTGGCTATGTTACCGCTTTGCTCAGCCCCTCTTATAGCGTTGCTAATTGCAGGTGCAGTTGCAGGTTGTTCCATGTTGGGACATGGATATCATGGAATATCACAATATCTCTTATTTAATTAATGCATCTATATACTTGGTAAAGGGTGGAAGACTTGGCCTTTTGCTTGGTGTTTTGTTTCACTCTTGCCGCCTTAGTTTCCGTCATACTGGTGTTATGTTCCTTGAATTTTGCG